>CM030905.1:2882282-4082282 GCA_018136845.1 Heterotis niloticus
AGCTCCATCAGATCCAAGGAATGGAAACATCAGTCTTGGTCCAGAAGGGCACAGGCTAAGGAAGAACAAATATCCTACATCATACCCTGAACTCCCAGGTGTAGCGTTGTGAAATTTATTGTCATTTTTTTTTTTTTTTTTTAGTTGACACTTTTGTCCCCAGTGGCTTACAGTGCCAATTTCAAGTTTAGGCAAATAGTAGCTTGCAGTTATTTTACCCATTGCTTCAGTTAAGGGTAAGTAATCAAGCATGTTACAGTAAGAAGGGGATTTGAACTTAAAATCTCAAACTTTTAAGTACTGTATAAAACGGTAAAATCTCTAAGCTGTTTTTTAAAGGAAGCACGAGCTAGCTACCATAATAGTGAACCAGCGATGAAGCACTGGTGACCGGCTGGTGTTTCCACAGAGAGGCTACTCCGCCAAGCACGAGGTGTGCCAGTTCCATTTCACCTCCTGGCCGGAGCACGGTGTGCCGTACCACGCCACGGGCCTGTTGGCCTTTATCCGCCGCGTAAAGAACTCTACACCCCCCGATGCTGGGCCCATCGTGGTGCACTGCAGGTGAGCCTTACCCACATCCGCACCACTTCCTGCCTCTGATGGCCACCCCAGTCTCCCTGGAGATCGGAGGATTCAATCGAAGGAAGGGATAGTTTGCTAAGTGATCTCACACATTTACACCTATACCTCGAGTAATTGGTCAGGCCGTCGCAGATTAGACTGATGAGTGCAATAAATCTAATTCACTGACATATGGAGTCTGAAGATTAGTGTCAGGGACAGCCTAGTTCCTGGGTTTTTTGTCATGAAGATAAATGGACAGACTCGCTGACTGACACCCATCCCCTTACATGCGCGTGGGTGGTAGGATGCGAGGCCAGGGCGGTGAGGAAGCTCAGCGATTGTGACACTTTAATTTCCAAACCCCTTTACTCCCCACTTACCGGACCTCTATTGCGATCACAGCGTGGGGGCAGGCCGGACCGGCTGCTACATTGTGTTGGACGTCATGCTGGATATGGCCGAATGTGAGGGTGTGGTGGACATCTACAACTGCGTGAAGACACTCTGCTCGCGCCGCATCAACATGATCCAGACGGAGGTAAGAGGTCGGCCCCGGGGACCCGGCTCGACCCGGTGATGGTCAATGTGAAGAACAAAGAAAGTTAAATCCGTACCCCCTCCGTACTTTTTAAAGACGGAAAATACACTGGTTCGATTGACCCGTTGTAAAACATGGTAATGAGTATTTGGTTTTTGAAGTTGGGGTGATCTTTTAAAAAAAAAAAAAACTCTTTTCCTTACGCCATTACTTAGTTTTTTATGCAAATGAACCAGGCTACCAGAGAGGAGAAACCAAAGCAAAACTTCGTGACAGCACATTGCATTCAGACATTTAATGCTTTTATATGCCCTCCAGTTTCCATATTTAAAGCACATAATGTAATTCCAATGTTGGGCTGTTACTGGTTTGTTATTTTAAGAATTATTTACAAAAAAAACATGAACTGCATCTATACAGAGCATGATTCTTTATTTAAAATTGTGCCTTCAGTTGCTGGTTCTATCTGGAAGTGCACAAATTGTTAATGGTGGACCAGACCTAAAATGTATCTCAGCAACTTTTGTTTACAGGATGTTTTGTATGTTCTTCCTTTTCTTCTGATAAATGAGGGATTTAGTTTATGTCCTGGGGACTTGGAACTTGGGACCCATTTCTGTGTATAATATTGCATTCTTTTGAGGTGATATTCCTCACATCTGGTGAGCAAATGGATGTCTGTCTTCTCCGCTCATCTCCAGACTTCTACTCAAGGGTGATGTTAAAGGCTGCCCTGGGTCTGCTGGGCCCATGCTTCACCAGTGCTGTCCTCAGCTCACTACTGGCAACTGCGCTGTGCACACTATATAGGGTCACAAAGCATTGAATTAATCATTTTGTGTTTTTCTATTTCCCTGGTGTTTTGATCTCATTATCCTTCTCGCTTTATTTCTCTCTCTCTGTTTTTCATGGAACAGGAACAGTACATCTTCATCCACGATGCCATACTAGAGGCGTGTCTGTGCGGCGAGACTGCCATCCCGGTCAACGAGTTCGCCCTCACCTACAAGGAGATGTTAAGGGTGGACTCCCAGAGCAACTCCTCTCAGCTGCGTGAGGAATTCCAGGTTGGGTCACTATGCAAAGCACCACTGCGGGCTCCTGGTTTAACCCCACCGCAGGTGGACAGTAGCGATGGATATACGTTAGCTACATTGCAGGGAGAGGAAGGGGAGGATGGGAACACTGGTGAGGCCAAAGATGTAGAGGGATGAAGCAAATGGAAACTGAACGTGCGAAGCAGCCAACGAAAAAGGCAGAATCTCAACGAAGGAATGATAAAATGAAAAACCCGAAAAGAGAAATAAACAGTAAAGAACCGGGAAGAGCAAATCAAGAACGTTCAGAATCTGCCTGCAGCGTCTAGGTGAGAGCGCGTATGTGTGTGAAAGATTGTGGACGCCTTTCCATCTGTATCCATGGAATGAGGCCTGAGCCTTACAGAGAGATGGGACCACCCGATTAATTCTTGATTAAAGTGGGGTGACGTGGGGGCACAAGGCTTTGTGGGGGGTGGCAGCTCTGTGTGTGCGTGCGTGCGTGCGTGTGTGGTCAGTATAAACCTCCTCTCGTGAGTCACAGTACGATTTCCATCTCATCCGGATGTGTGGGATGTGGGGAGGCACACTAGTTCAAAAGCCCTCCCCCTCGATTGATGGCATTGTATTACGATCACAATAACGCTGCCGTAAGCATGTGTTTAATTCCCATCTGGCTTTATCATTTTATACCACGCAAAAAATGATGCTGCTTTTATAACCCCCTTGATTTATTGCTAAAGCCGAGAAAAGCCTTGTCCCTTTCTCCTGTTACAGATGGAATTCCACATTTTTGTAAGAGCAAGATGTTATGCTGATATGCTGGATCTTTTGATGGCAGAAATTCATCCCATTGTACCGTGGATATGTAATCATTTCAACTTTCTAAAAGCATTCCGTTCCGCTTATCCTGCATAAAACCACAGTGCTCTGTGCCAGACCACACGCTGGCTTCCGCATTGCCCAGGCCTGTTATTGCTCTGCGCCACATTAATAGTCCAAATAATCTTTAATGTAGTCCAGACTAATTGAGGAGTGCACAAATGTTCATCGAAGAAAAAAGGTGTCTGGTTCTCATTTGAATTTCATTTGGAAGAGTGTATAACACACTTATTCATAATGTATAAAGATGGCCTCATTTTCTTTTGTTTACCGATTTCCTTCATAACTAATGACCGATGTTAAATGTTTTTTTTAAACTTTCTTGGACGCCCCGCATGTTGGGTGTGGGCTCTAACTGAAGAGTAAACTGTACAGCTACCTGGACTGCTATCTCTGAGGAATTCCTTTTAATGCGCAATGGATTCCTTTTAATGCCGGTAGCTCGTGCCGGTTCAGGTGTCGTCTTGAATCCATATCAGTGCTTATGGCTTTGCTATGTTCTTCCTGTGCTCACGGTTCCTAACACAGTCCAAAGACGTGTTTCTGGTAAACTGGTGACTCTAAAGCGCCCTTTGTGCGTGATTTCTCTGCGATGGGCTTGTGTCCCATTCAGGATGCACTCGTGCTGTATGCCTCTGGGATTTCTATTTTTTCCTTATCCCCTTGGTTTGTTCTCGTGTTAATGGTCCCTTGACCTTTTCATCCACCGTCCCAACATCTCCAATCATTTCTTTCTCTTCTTGTGTCTTCGTCTCTCCTTCTCGTTCCTCCGATTCCTATGCCTTTGTCTCTTCCTCCTCTTTCTTGTCGATCCTCCTCTTCTTCTTGTCATCCTCAATTTTTTAAACCTGTCCTGTGTCCTTCCCTCCACCTTCTGCTCCCCCCCCAGACCCTGAATTCGGTAACGCCCCACCTGGATGTAGAAGAGTGCAGCATAGCCCTGCTGCCACGCAACCGCGAGAAGAACCGCAGCATGGACGTGTTGCCACCTGACCGTGCTCTTGCCTTCTTGGTCACCACCGAAGGAGAAAGCAACAACTACATCAACGCTACGCTGACCGACAGCTTCCATCGGCAGGCTGCTTTCGTCGTCACGCCCCACCCACTGCCCGGCACCACTGCCGACTTCTGGAGGCTGGTCTTCGACTACGGCTGCACCTCTGTGGTCATGCTGAACCAGCTAAACCAGTCCAACTCAGCATGGGTGAGCTAGCCCTTGGGCATCTTCACAGAAGGATATATATAAATAAAAAGCGTGACCTGATCGAGGCACCTAGATCTATATTACCGCTTCCAATTCCTAAGGTCTCAGCTTCCCTATAGACATCCAGCCTGACTTGTTATTTGGTATTAGAGGTTATCTTCGATTGCCTCCTGGCCCGCTTTGTGTTGTGCGGGGCTCTTTCTGCTGCCTGGTGGAGAAAATTCAATTCTTGCTTGTTGGCATTGCATGTGAAGCCTGTTTGTCAATAACCACCCCCCCACAGCCCCAGTCAACCCAAAAACACCCGTACTCCCTCCGTACACCTTTCTGTTGCGCATCAGTCATGATTTTGTTTTTCTCCTGATTTAGTCATATGTTGTCTCACTTTACAATAACACCTCAATTTGCTCTACATGTGTTCTGGAGAAAGGGAAGACGTAATAAAAGAGCCCGATAAGAGGTCATTAATACTTTATATTGCCTGAACTGAGCTTGAAAACCGTGCCGCAAAATAAAAATGACTCAGTTGCGCCATTAAAAATGGCAAATAAACACAGAAAAGAGTTTATTTTTGGATAACAAATATGACATTTTTAAAATATTTTATATATATATATATATATATATATATATATATATATATATATATATGGTAAATTCTGTCACAATAAATTACTCAAACGGCCAAAATAAAAGCATTATGAGGAGTACAGCTAATTGAGGTAATGCTGTGTTTTTTTGGGGCATCCGTCATTCTCCTCTTCTCACTTATCGTTCATCTGCTTTTTCAGCTCAATCGTTCCCTCCGTCTCACTGATTCTGTCATCTCTACCCTCCTTCCTGTAAAATGCAAAGCTCACATACTTCACACTTCCATGCGATGCATGCACACAGACTTGCATGCACACACACATCTACAGAGAGGCTTCTGCATACTCAGATGAACAAACTAAATGACTGAAGATCACGAGGTCCCTTTCCTTCCTCCTTCTCTCCATCCCCCTCTCTGTCAGCCGCGCTAATTTCCTGCTGCTCCGGATTAGCGCTGCGCTCCCACTCTGCCCCCTTGCTCTCCACGGCCTGTCTGTGTGTGTATTAATATTTATCTCTTCCCTTGTCCTGTGTCACCATGTTAATAACCCTGCATCTCCAAAAACGCCCGTCAAAGGCATTTTGGTCGCTTTTCCCCACGCCCGTCTCCTCTTGTTAATGCCTCCCTCCTTCTCTTCTCCTTTCTTTATATGATGCCTCCCTCTGTTGCTCTCTCATCTCGCTCCTCCTCAGCAGTGGCAGTGCCGGTGTCCTTTCCATGGCTCCTAGTTCTCTTATGGACTTTAGGTCCTTTTTTTTCTCATCGTATCAGCATCGATGGTTAATTCTTGGGCTGCAGCTTGGACACGGGTGACCATGGCGTAATGGGAGGCCCGGTAGCTGGAGCGCAGGATGTATTCGGACTTGGATAATTTTGGGTTATCGCTGATCCTTGGAAGAACGCAACCAGGTGGTGCTAAACTTTGATTTGATTTCAACCAGCAAAACGTTATGGACAGATGTGGGCAACATCAGCAAGCTTAGGTGGCGTGGAGCAGGTAGGGCATGGGGTACGACATGGAGCACCAGGTGACGTAGTGGTTAGAGCTTCCACCTTTGAACATGAAGTTCTTGAGCAAGGTACTTACCTTGTACTGCTGCTGAAAAATCACTCGGTTATATACAGTAAGTGGGTAAATCAACTATAAGCAGCTTATCGCTGGAAGTCACTTCAGAGAAAAGCATCAGCTAAATAAATACATGTAAAATGTCTCGGATAGAAGCTTCTGTTGCACAAACAGGCATCTGAAATGTCTGCCTATCTCATGATATGTGTTTCTCTCTCCTCTTCCTCTCTGGTCTCTGCCAGCCATGTGTCCAGTACTGGCCTGAGCCTGGCGTGCAGCAGTATGGGCCAATGCAGGTGGAGTTTCTGTCCAGGTCCGCAGATGAAGATGTCATCACACGTCTCTTCCGGGTCAAGAATGTCACACGGGTAGGCTGCTGTCCCCATCTGCTATAGGCGCTCGCTTTAATATGCTTCCCGACAACAGCAGGTTGTTACCTAGTTAATATATATTGTCATGTTTGCTGTGTCACATATTTAAATATTAAATCTCCCTGCTTCTCTGCCTTCCTGTAAGTCTGCAAAGCAACACTTGAATGTTTAAAGAATCAGAGGCTTAGCATTGTATGCTGCCCCCACCTCCGCCCCCGTCAACGGTTCGGGAAATCAGGTACTGTGTCTGTCTGATTTCTTCACCGCCTCCAGAACCGTGAACTTCCAAAACACCTTCAGGCCTCTGAAATACGTTTTCAGATATCACAGATATGGAAAACACATTATCTTATTTGCAACAAAGGTTTTTTTTTTCTTTACTTTTGGTTTTCCCTTTTTTCAATATAACGGAGCATAGCAGCTAAAGGGCCTTCGAGTATAATGGATGTCACATTTTTGCCGTGTGATTTTTTTTCTCCCGCAGCTTTCAAGCGCACTCCCTTTCGCTCGATTTGATCATAAAGCATGTCGTGCTATTTTAATGGGAGCTACAGCATGGCATGCAGAGAACAATGCAAAACGCAAAAACATGGCAAGATTGCAAGGGAATGAGAAAGACGGGCAGAAATGTCAGGCTCCCACTTCTGTGCAAACGTGTGTGTACATGCGCTTTTTGTATTGGGAATTAGCGTGCCACTGTCTGTCTGCCGCGCGTGCGTGTGTGTGTGTATCTTCATTGCTCCTTTGTGTGTGTCTGTCATTGCCTTTATAGGACTTTTGTTCATGCATGAAGGTTTGTGTGTGTGTGTGTGTGTGTGTGTGTGTGTGTGTGTGTGTGAATCCATGCCCTCAGTGTGTGCATGTGTGTTGCTTTCTTTCTCATCAGCTCAGTGATGTGACATGGTTACAGTAACTGTGGATGTGTGTGTATGTGTGACCGTGCGTGTGACTCACGTGTTGGAGTAGTCTGGCACCCCGGCTGAACACCCCCTCCACCGTTCAGCCAGTCGGCGCTGACAGTTCATGCCTAAAGCCTCATCTCGTCACACGGCTCCTTTGGCCAGCCAGCACCCCCCCGGACCCCCGTCCCGCAGTGTACTGTCAGAGTGGCGTCACATCACGCAAGCTGTCAGGATTTGCTCCGCAGCATCTCGCCCCCGGGAGCCCCTCCAAAAATAACTTCCAACGAGAGTATGCTGGAGGTCAGCACATTAAACTGTGTTAAATCACCTGAACAAATGAATAAATCCACAGGACAATGAAGTTAAGGTGCCTTGGTGATTCACGGTGAGAGTAGGGGGCCAGACCTGCGGAGGTGGCGGCTGCTGTGAGGCCATAGGTAGTCAGAGCAGGGCAACTGGCGCGTGCTCAACCCTGTGTGTGCTGGGAGCACCAAACCCCTGAGGATGTCACCTGATGGGTAACTGGACGGCAGGGAAGCGCTGGAAACCCTGGGTGGTGTGGAGCCCCCCGCGGCAAGGTGGGACTTGTAGGGTGGCTTCGTAATCTCCCCAGAGCAAGCATTAATCTCTGGCAAAAAACCGAGCTGCACATCATGTGCTAATGCTAACACTTCTATGCTGCACAGACTGTGTGTATGGCCCAGGAAGAGTGTGTCTGTGTGCACTACCGGTCAGAAGTTTGAATACACTCGTACTGGAAATGAGTTTTTTTTTTTGCAGCGCATTTTGTTTACAACCTTGAGCAGGAAGTGACCTGAGATGTGTTGCTTTGGCTAAGGACTGTCCTGATTTGGGTGAATAAGGCCAAAGCTCATTGTGTCTCTATAACAAACACATCAGTCAAGGGATTGTGATGACTGTTGTGATGGTTCTGACCATGTCTTTTTCTTCAAGCTGCAGGAAGGCCAGCTGGTGGTGCGGCAGTTTCAGTTCCTGCGCTGGTCGGCCTACCGGGATGTGCCCGACTCCAAGAAGGCCTTTCTGAACCTTCTGGCCCACGTCCACAAGTGGCAGCGGGAGAGCGGGGAGGGCCGCACTGTTGTGCACTGCCTGTGAGTGACCTCAGTGTGATACATACACAAATATAAACAAGTGGTGAATCAGCTCAGAGTGCACGTACTTGGACACACACACATATCTGAGTCACCTCTGTCACACACACAGCATCATGCGCGCCCTTGCAAACCTCTAGAGTGGGGAACAGTGCACTGGCAACAGTAGTTCCTCTATGAGTAACTGGCCTGAAATGTTTATAGCCCAGGCTAGAGCTAGGAAGCGCTGATCGATGTTCCATCTAAGTTCCGTGCAAACCATTAACTGAGTACACATGGCAAATTGTTGAGTGCATATAAAGCATCCTCTTCCCAACCGTCCAAAACTATGTGGAAGAGACGGTTAGTGTAGACAGCCCGGTCACTGGCTATCTGGCCAGTACACCTATGCCATGATTTATATATTGAAATCCATTCCTGAAAAGCAGGTTTAACACCAAAAGCCTGTAAAACATAACTAACAAGGCATCACTTTTTCTCACTGTTCTCCTTGTACAACAACAGACATTTAGCAATGACATTTGTAAAGGAAAAAAGGGAAGGCACTGACAACAATTTAAAATAAATAGTACTGTTTGCTGTAATGACCGGTTGCATACTGTTTGTTCTCGCTAAATGAAGAGAAAACTTGATATGTTCAGAAATGGAAAATGGAAGAGGATGAAGGAGACGGTGACGCATTGAACAATTGAGGAGGCACGCCAAGATGGCGTTGAGCGAGCATTTCCCTGGCTGGGAGCATGTTTGGGGCCCTTCTTTTCACCCATTTTACACGTTGCTTTCTCCATGAGCTTGTTTGTTCCGCAGTTGTGGTGGTGGCCATGGGCCGCTATGTCTTTGTGTTTATTTTTGCATTGAGGGCTGCATGTGAGCATGCGTGTGCTTTGCTGTACCTGGAGGACACTCGCAGGACTGGGACAAGTTAACCAAGAGGAGCTTGATGTGGACACAAACGTTGTGGTTATTGTCATAAAACACCCTTTCTGGCACAGCCGGCTGCACACAAACCTGCAGCAGAACCCCGTCATTCACACAACTGCTATTTGAAATTTTTCTGCTGCCAGTTCTGATGTTATTATGGGTTTTCAGCTGGAAAACATTGTATCAGGCTTTTAGAACGTAAACAGGGATTTTTTTGTACAGATCGATGAAAAAACCTTATATAGGCAGCCATGAACTTCAAATCCTTGGTATACAAGAAAAGGAGACATTTTATCAGGAGGATGGATTGAAGAGAACGTACAGTATACGTTGGTCTGGGTGTATATACCATTCCAGTCTTTGTCTTACTGATCTTACTGATCCAGTTTCTTTTTGCAATCTTACACGTTACATCATGTTGGATCATTCAGCTTTGTCATTTTTATGATGCGCATACATCAACTTTAGCAAAAAATCGTGAACAAAAGTAGTTTATTGCAAACCCCAGGCTCTTAGAGACAAGAGAAAACGCTGGTTCTGATCCTGCTGAAATACAGGGTGAGGTCGACGCTGTAAATTCAGTACAACGTGGAGGCCACATAGCAACCGGGAGGGTTGACGTTATCAGAATGGAGGCCAGCGTGATATGTAAAGAATCATATTTAACGTACAAGAGGTGGGGAATAGAGAGCGGCGCTTGTTTCTAGTGCGGTTATACTCATGCTACCACACCAAAGCATGAGGGAATGTCAAATACAGCATCTACAATCAGAAAAAAACTAATTTATTATAGAAATGTTTATATTTTTATTTGTTGTGTACATACATGAGTATAAGTCAGAAGTTATTGGCGTTACATTTTGGAGTTTAATGTTTATAATTTCCATAGAATATTATTGAATTGGCCTGAGTAAAATGATTCTGAGATATGAAAGCATTGTGATGCCCCAGTCCTGGGATTCTCGGTAAGAGAAAACTTGTAGTTTCTCGTAGGCTCGGCCATTCGTCTAGGAATAGCTGGTGGTGCTGAAGGTCCCTGCGATGTGACGCCCATCAACTCAGAACATTTACCCTTGACCCCAAGTGGGTGACGTCGGTGCCATGCCAACGAGAGCGGCACCTCTTATGTCAGCTCCCACTGCCTCACCACTGCTCCTACGCACCTGTACCTATACAGAGGCTTTGGCTTTCCCCTGAGGGGAACTGGTGCCACGCCTACGTCAGCACTGTCACTCCATGTTTATAACGGGGCGGACAGGCATCTTTATGGAGATTAAGTAAGTCACACAGTAATAGAAGCTGCTTCTTTTCCTCATGCTTAGTGCCAAGATGGTTAAAGCAAATGATCTTAATTTTCTATGTATTGCTTCTGCCCATCCTGGACTTCACTTGTTGTTCCTTGGGAGAAAAACAAATTGGTCTCTTGATCTTCTGTGACAGAACCCATATTTCTGCTCATCAGGTGGACTGTCTAGCGTAAGTTCTGAATATTGCGTTCTACCTGCAGTTCAGGCTGCGGGTTCCTGCCTAAGTCCATTCTGCTGCAGAATTTCTCCTGTCAGCAGCACTGGCTATGTTCCTCAACACACAACGTGGAAAATAAGGCCCAGCAGAGGGTCCTGAGGCAGTCGATGCAGTCTCTCATCTCCCACAGCAGGTCGATGGATCCCTTCTCCCACACACGGCTCCCAGAGCTTTGCTTTGTGTTGCTTCTTTGTGTCCCTCTGGCTACTCTCACACTGCTTCCTGACCTTTCCGGCAGCCTGCATCAACACAGGGCAGATGCACTGTATACTGTGCTTAAGCTGAATGTAATCATCGGGGTTTTTACTTTCAACATCACTTTGCTGCCTTGGCGATGAAGAACGAGCCATGGAGATGGGAGCTGTCGTATCAAGGCCCAGTGTCCTATAATTGGAACACAGAACCCTTTCAGTCCTCTAATGGGGATCTGTCAGAAGGCTGTTCTAGAAACAGAAGGCATGGTGACCTTTTGCTGTGTTATTTTTGCGCACGAAGGATGCGTGTATACGATTATTGGCATTATAGAGACTTTGCGGGGATCAACATTCAGTCATTGGGTGTGTGTGTGTGTCTTTCAGAAACGGTGGGGGCCGCAGCGGGACCTTCTGCGCTTGCACCATGATCCTTGAGATGATCCAGTACCAGAGCATGGTGGACGTCTTCTACGCAGTCAAGACCTTGCGCAACTCAAAGCCTAATATGGTCGAATCCCTGGTGGGTTTTAGACTGAGGTGCTTGCAAATTGCCACCCCACCCCACACACACGTTGTTAAGAGGGTGGGAAAATGTTGCTCTAGTTATTTCGTATGCGCAGATTTAAACTTAAGCTTGTCCTTTTCCATTGTTCCATTATTTCCTCCTGACTATGTGTTGACGGTCTTCCCCAGGACCAGTACCGGTTCTGCTACGACCTGGCGCTGGAGTACCTGGACTGCATGGAGGTGAGATAGCACCATGTGCTGGACTCCGCATCAGTGGACTGGCAGTGAAGGCTGGGCCCTGCCCTGTGTGCTCGCCCTACTCCTGATTTCATTATTTTTGCTTCGCTTGGATTAACAGGCTTTCCTGTGGTCAGTAATGCAGAGAAAAGAGAAGGAGACACGGAGACATGGAAGAATGTCTCCTCTTTAACCCTTAATGTGCAACTATCGTTTTGTTCCTATTACTGCCTGGTCAGGGTTTTCCTTTCTTTTCTTTTTTTTTTTTTTTGGGGGGGGGGGTGTTGGGAGGGTAGGGGTCCGCTAAAAAGTGGATGCAGCAAACATCTCCCTGATACAAGAGACTGCCACTCACTTCCTTTGACTGACTTCCACTTGTGGCGGGCATTTTCCTGGTCACCTCACCGCCAAGTGGTACACCAGGGGTTCACTGTGGTTCATGCAAGGAATCTCCGCCACTACCTGCCTTACTGTTTCGCACTGCTGAGAAGAGAGCCACTCTCTGAGAAACATCGCCGGTGAACGGGCAGCGACCACAAGAAGCCTGCAAAAAAATAAATAAATAAATAAAATAAATCATACTGTGTATTGGCTGCATTATGGTTTATAAGAGCCATTTCAAAGGTATACTCGATGTCTGGAGAACTTGCGAAGTGTTGTGCTTGCTGGTTTTCTCTTCAGTGACACTGTGGAGTGGACTTGATGGTTTTCCATCGCAAGAGAACACGGCCTGGACTCTTATAAATAAAAAAACAAAAAGAAAGACGCGGTAACTCATTTCAACGGTGCCAACTCCACATGGAGAAAAATGCCATGGAAAGTTCCCTGAATATTGAATTTGCTCTTTCTTGTGAATAAGTGTATATAGATATTTACAGATGTTTCTAGATGTTCTTGTCCTGAAGTCCCAGCCCATATTTGTGCGTGTGAAGCAGGGGACTGTACTAACAGTGCGCCGGCATGCCAGTGTTTTAAACGTATTAAGTGCAATGCTCAATTCTGTATACCTGGGTGCCCCCAGCAGGGACAGTGGCCTTGGGAAAGAACAGTCGTGAAAGGGGCAGCGTAAAAGTCTGCAGAAAGGTGTAAAACTGTCAACAAAAACCTGCTGCAGCTTACTGGTATTTATATTCCTTAGTGTTTTCATTTTGTACTTTTTTTAAAGAAAAATGTTCTTTGGTCATGCCTTTCAAACCTTGCTTACAGTTTTTTAGGCCCTTATGTTTATTTATTGCTTGTGGACTTACATGCTTCTCTCTGGCTGCTGCCTTTATTCTCCCTGCAGCCCCTCCCACAGCTTTGCACCACACCCATTATCACCCAGAAGGGTTCGTAAATGATGTAGCTGAGATGTGCAAATAACCGACACCCCGGGGCGGTTCATTACGCAGGCCCGCGTGCGGTCATTAGGAAGGCGACCGCTTAACAAGGGGTCTCCGGATCATTCCCTCCCCCCATTTAAAGCCTCTTTATAAGACTAACTAGAGGGTGGGTTGAAGTGCCCAGGCCTTCTCATGAAGAGTGATCACAGGGCAGAAGGAGGCAGCGACCCTTTTGCATCCTGTTTGTTAGCCATGACAAGGCCAAATGGGTGAAACAGATTTGCTCCGGTGTTCCTACTACCCGCTCTTAGCCAAGCGATCCCTCCCAAATTGTTGTTGCCTACCACTTCTGCCCTTCCCCCCACCATACCAGTCCACCAACTGGAGCCATTCCCTTTGGTTCCTCAGCTCACTTTCCGAAAACTCTCATTTGTATCTGGACGTGAAGCTGTGTCAGGATCATCAAACCCTTCCCCCAGATGCAGTGAGATGGCTGGCACAGCAAAGCGCTTACGGCTAGGGGCCTCAGTATGATGGCCATAACGGTATTTGCTCCATCTCAGAGGTGAAGATGCAGAGTGCTCACCATGATCACTCTGGGCGAGCTCCTTGGTAACTGCGAGAGACCAAAATCTTGGACTGTTCAGGCTGCCACCTGTGGAAAGTGCTGCCATGACGTCACGGCATTGCAGGACTTTTCCCGGGGGTCTAATGTAAGGGATAGAAGACTTTACCTGCAGACGAACCTCCAAGCACCTGAGACGTCGCACAAATGTGGACGTCTTAAGATGGTCAGAGGTTACGTCTCACGTTAAACCTTTCTATGCCCTTTTAGGGTCCTCGGGCTTGACCCAGAAGTGCCTGGACTCAGACGTTGAAGGTTGACAGCATCTGTGTAAATAGAGGTGTATATTTGTGTAATATTATGTGAATAGGAGAGTACCTACAGGCCAGTGTTAGGACTTTACGATACGATGCGGTGAATGTACTGTACATGCTTCTCAGCCCAATAGATTATTTGCACATCCTCTGCAAATGAGGGGGGGGCCTCCCTGAAAGCCATTCCAAAGGTTCCTCCCGCACTCACCCAACAGCTCAGCCCCTACCTCCCCTCCGCACACGGCCAAGGTAAACTGCGCAGCTTTTACTAATCAGCTTCCTCATTCCAAAGATGTGTTCTGCATTTTCATTTCTTTATTATCGGTGGCATTTTGTAACATTAAATGTATATTTCAAGATAACTACGTGGACACAGTATACTTTTACCATTCCAAAGTCCTGCTCATGTTCCTGCTCTTGTTGTGACTGTAAAGGCCTGAGTAGGTTCTTCTCTTTCTTCTGTGGGTTCCTGTATTATACTGAACCAATGGAACAAGACTACTGTGTGTTGAATAATGTATTTGTGCGGCTGGGCGTGATGCATTATTTCCTTAAAGACCTGGGTGAATGGACTGCTGCGGGGTGGAGATGTACGTCTATTTTGGGGTGGGTGGCTCGTGGGTGGGTTTACAACAATAAACAATTAAAAATAATAAGAAATAAATAAAAACGTTGAGAGACTAGAAAAGCCTTTTGTCCGCTGGGTGTTTTGGAAGATGCTGCATGAGCCGGGCGATGATTTGAAAAGATGTGGGCTGGACCAGCTGTTATGACTGATGCGTGTAAATGTTGAGTGGACAGCAGTAAGTGTGGACCTGGACACTACCCGATTGTTGAGTTTCGTTCTGCGGTTTCGTTCGTTGCCACACGACTGGAAAAGGGGAAGGGGCGGATAATTCATCTGGTGCGGATTCCAGCGGGGGTCCTTGCCCTTCGCGGTGTGTTTCGTGTCAATGTCTTCTGTCAGCAGCACGGCCTGCAGTGGAGGTAGCGTTAATGATGGTTCCAGGTGGAAGCGCTCAGACACCACACACACCCCCACCTCTTGCAAGAGGTTCTTGTAACAGAGAAGACCTCAGATCAACCCCACCTTCCAGTCCCAGCCCGTGTTAATAATTCAAAGGCCCCATAATGTGATCCGGTGTTTAAGAGAAAGACAGGCGAGATAAATGAAGCAAGAGGACCTCCACCTGTTTGGCTGCCCCGGCAGACCGAGCAAATTCGCAACCATGAGCACGATCTCCCCATTACCGCCTCACTCGCGGCATCTCGATAACAGCAGACATTTTCCAAGAACTTTGAGGAACGTTCCCCCAAAAGGTCTTTATTCGGCTTCTGCAGAACTCTTTCTATAAATGTTTTGAGATCATTTTCCCAGAGGCAAAACATAAGAGACAGCTCATGTTTCAGGTGAAGTCACTCTTGAATGTTCTGCTAATGTTCTGTGAAATGTTTGCGTGAAGAATTTTAAATAGTCCACAGGAATTGTTGCCTCGAGGTTTTGGTTTAGTTCCTATCTAAAAATGTACACTAAGAGAATGCTGAACGTGGTGGAGCGGGCGGGAGGGGGGGATGTTCGCTGTAACCTGCACGGAAAGTTCCTGAACCGTACGTAAGCGTCCATAATTTATGAACATCGGGCTTGGTGCATTGTAACAGACAAAGAATATAAATTTTGAAGCTGTAAACACCGGTGGTGCAAGGACGGAAATTTCTACAGCAACAGCGGACGTTCGCTGCCTGAAAAGAACCGTTTTAGCCCGCAGTCCTGACACAATGCAGCAGTTTGTAAGCTACAGCAGCTTATTCATAACTGACAAAAGTGACTGAATTTCAGTCTACCAGCTTCTTAGTTCCAATGGGCTAAAACATGGCCCACACAATGTACCACAAGATTGAATTCCTAGGCATTCTCTCAATTGTGTGTGTGTGTGTGTGTGTGTGTGTGTGTGTGGGTGGGGGCATGCCGAGTGGGGATCATACCTACAGATACTTGACAGGTGCGCGTGGTGCGCTCTTGCGCGTGTTTACATGCATTTCTCCTCTCGGTTTTCAGAAATATTTCCTGCCACCGGCCCGTTCTTCTTTGTTCTGCGCCGGAGAGGAAAATTAGCTCCCCTGAATGTCATTTCATAGTCGAGTCTCACATGAATGAAATGTAATTGTACTATTTAGATTTCGGCCGAGGTGCTTTCAATTGTCAAAATCCCAGCGCTGTCTTATTAAAGTGTGCCATGATCTTCAGCGAGAGGAATTAATTTGCTGCCCCTCTAAGGTGAGCGGTGACACAGCCCCTCGCCTCTTTCTTGCATCGCACGACTGCAAGAGGTGCCTGTGCGGCGCTGCCGTACAGATGTTCGCTTTTCATGGCGCTCAGATGAGCTAGAAACGCTCTTCAAAACAAATTGCTTCGGACCGTTCTCTTCTTAAGGCCCAAATGGGAACATTTTTATTTTATTTTATTTTTTTTTAATTTGGAGGTGTAATGAGAATCTTATCATTTAATTAGCAGCTTTAGCCACCTTTCTTGCTTGCTATCTTATCATTTTCACCACTGCGGCTTCTCCGGTTCCTCTTTGTCCCCCAGGGTCCTGTTAATCACCCTTATTGTCCATTGATTCCCAATCCAGCCCTTCCACGCCCTTCCTATCTCACCCCTACTGTGTCCCAATTTGTCGAAGGAGCCTAACTAGGTGTCATTTCCCACATTTCCACTTCCGCTCGGTCCGACCGTGAGGCCGATAGGCTTAGGCGGCCGGTTCCCCTTTTTGTCGCTGTCACCGGCTTGATATTACGCTGCCCTCCATTCTGGCTGTCACTGTCATGCTACCTAAAACCAAGACGAGGGACAAACCCTGGCAATGGAACGACACTGCGTGCGCAGCGCTGAAGATCGGTATTCAACGATCAGACCAGAGTCTGCAACAGGTTCATCCACTCTCGCTGGGTTTTTGAGCTGCACTGACCACCCTTCAGAGGCTTGAAGTTCAGCACAACAGACCTTCTGCTCACAGTGCGTCCAGGCCATTCTGACTACCCAGCAAGGGTGGTCCAATGTTCATTGTAATTCATGCCAAAAAAAAAAGAAGTGTGCGCTCAAATGTTGCTCATTTGTAATTCCGGTGTGGAATTTGCTGTCGCGTGTGTTATGTTGCTGATAGAAAATGGAGCGCATGGTCCGGACACCATCCAGGGATGGGATCCCAGAGCAGTCCCACCCAGTATCTGCATACTGCAGAAGCATACTGATCCAGCCCGCGATGAGCGTGCCAGTTCATCTGTGGACAAAGCACATGGGTGTCCATTGTTCACTCTTGGAAAGTCTTGCCTTTGTTTCTGTGGTCAGCCCCCATGTCGTGGGCTAAATGCCACCCATTGTTTGCCTCACAAAACTGACCTTTGTCTGGGACACAATACTGGACGTTCAGGGACAGGAGTTAAGTGGGCCAGATTGGTCAGATGGGTGGAGTAGACAGGAAGATCCTACGGTTCAGGAGGGGTTGACGTTGGGAGAGCGGTGAGCCGAATTGCAGTCCAGTCTACTCTTAACTGGTCATTTCTGCAGTGCTAGCGTCACATTGGCTCTTGGCTTCCATTGGGGACACTCACTCACATTGGTCACCCAAAAACCAGAAGCTCTCTGGGTCAAAACAGCATCCTTCTTCAGTTCTCTCAGCTCCGTGCGCTGATGTTGCGTCTCCTCTTTACAGACTGGAGACAGCAGTCATCCATTCACCGTGGCTTGGCGCAAATAAGATGCAGGTAGGATCAGAGCAAATAGCGTGAGTGGAAAAAAAAATAAATCTGACATTTCACTGCCAACGAAAAGCGGAAGAATTCAATGGGATCGTTGTCTTTCTAAGCAGGCTTAGCGGGATTTTATTTATTTATTTATTTATTTATTTGCTTGTTTGTCTAATTTTAATTGGGCTACAAGGTCTTACGCGGATAGGATCAACTAGACGAGCCAAGCAGGTCCAGATAAAAGCCCGACTTGCAAATGAACGGCGATTTGCATCCCAATGAAGGTCTCACAATGAGAGGCACGGGGCTTTCCAGCCTCCCCTGCATCTTTCTTTTCAGCATCCCACTCCGGCGCTCCTTTTTTCCCTTTGCCTTTGTCTAAATATTCTACTCATTAAATAATTAACTAATTTTTTAAAAATCATGACCACCTGCAGAGCGAAAGGGCTGTGACAAATGCCCTACAGAAGCATTTAACAAAAGACGGTGATTTTATTGACAATTTTGGATTTGCTGGAGCCTCTCATGGTGTATGTTTATACTGAAAGGCTTCGCAGACAACAGTGGACGACGTGAGGTGAAGCGGTGGCCTGGAAATTTATGAACGCAAGCCAGAGCAGGTGCTGGTGCACTGGAGGTGTGGGTGCGAGTCACCAAACGGCTGCATTTGGACAGTTTGCGCTGAAAGTCTGGACCGAAGCGGCGGGCTTGTGTCAAAGGAGAGGCCTGCTGACATGAGGAAGAGTGGAGGTCTGGATTAAGGCAGCTTGCTAGTGGAGTGTGGATGTGAGTCACACAGGCTTGGCTGTGAAGTGGCAGTCAGTGGATGTGAAACAAATCAATGGCCGGTGTACCGGCAACAGAGCAGCCATCATTTTCTGTCTGCTTCCCCCTGCCTTTCTCATGCCAGAACCGTGGCATCCAGCGGTGCCCAAGCTGGCAGCCGGAGCATTCCGTTACTATGAGCTGGAACTGCGGAGCAGCTACTGTTACTCCCCAGATTCAGGACGAAATGCCCTGCCGGTCACCCGGATGAACCTGTAATCAGACACACCCACACCTGGTGGACTGCTATTAGCCGGTGGGGAGGAACCAACAGGTTCCCGGTCATCTGGCCTGCATTTTGGGAATGGACACACATTGTGTTGTAGTCAGTTCTTGTTTGGTGCTGGAGCCTCAAATTTTCCAGCCACTGCATGCCATCTTCACCCACAGTTATGATGAATGGATGAATAAATCAATGAATGAACGAAGAGTTGGTCAACTACATATACGAAAAAGGAACAACACTTTTATAGAGGAAGCTCAGAACGCCTTTGGTTGTAAGAGGTCATTACCTTGGGTGTGGGAGGACTCAACTCTATCGGTCACTGGCAGGAAAGTCACGAGGTCGCACTTCTGGAACCTGCGCAGCTGGACCAGTTTAAAAGGGCAGTGAGAAGGGTCATTTTCTATGATGGTCAGTAGTTTGTTGGGACTTCTCTGCACCACTTCTTCCACAGAGTCCGGCCTAACTCCCAGAACGGAACCAACCTTTTTTTTGTATTCGTTGTGTTGGCATCACTTGAAGCAGCACTGCCGATCCACAAAACACAAAACACAAAACTGGAGACAAAAAAGCACTGCACCTGCTACGGTAGGCTGATAGAACATCTCCAACCATGACCCGTGTACTCATGAAGGTCTGAACCTCCTCAGAAAGTAAAGGAGCTCCAGGTCTTGTTTTTCACCGTTGCTGCATCATTCTATTCTTGCTGTCCTATTGCACCCCCATCACCTTCATGTATTCATCATCTCCATTTAAACTTTCCGGTCAGTGAACGCAAAGAAGTCTGGACCTCTTGAAATGCACCACAGCCTCCTATGAGCTTCCAGGCCTGAGCTGCAAGCTGTTTCTTTGCACCAGATGACATTCTAAAGCCAAGGATAATAGTTGTGTGGTGATAGTGTGTTTTGGTTTCCACAAGGTGGGTTTGACGTGCACATTTCCTGTCTCTTCTGGATTCCTGCTCCTACCGGAAAAAGCCACAAACCGTCTTGATCAGCAGTCGCCCCTGTCCGATGGGCACGGTTCTTTCCGACCGCCGCTTCAGTTCTCATCAAAGAATGAGTTGCGCTTAAGCACTCAATTGTTTCATTTTAACTGTGAACAGTCGAACTGCGAACGCTTTGGTTGCTGCGCAGAAGTCACAGCAGCATCAATATACTAAAAAAAAAAAGAATAAAATGCTGTCAACTTTTGCCAAAAAAGCATTTTTAACAGAAAAATTGGTGAACGCCTAATTAGCACTCAACAAGGCATACATTGGAGTAAAACCCAGAAACCCCGTGGACTGCCAAGATGTGGGCTGGTGACCGCTTCGATATAAGAATGCATTGGGTTTTATTTTCCCCTGAATTATTTGGTTTTTTTTTCTATTTCCTGTAAGGAAATAAACTAGGCTGTTCAGAAAACAATCTCCATGGACCATTCATCATATTTTATTGTATTAATTTTCCTGCTGTCAGAGACAGAGTAAAACAGACACCGACTTCCCCCCGTGCACAGTGCGTTATAATAATTGCAGATATTAAGGCAACAGCTTCAGTGCTCAGTGCATCATTGCCTGTCATTGTTTTGTCATTGTGAATAAATCAAAGCGAGGCCGATCGTAAACATAACATTTACCCGGTCTGTCTGGGAGGCAAAGAAAACGCCAGAGCCTGCACCCTGAAGGCTTTGGTGAATTCTGAAGGATTTCAGGTCTGCCAGATACCCTTTTTGCTTTTCTCCTTTTCAGTTTGGACGCTCCTTTTGCAGCTCATATCTCGGACCGCAGCAAATCCCTTGTCGAGGGAGCGGCACATTTTGCAGCGCGCCTATTGTCTCTGTCGTTTGAATACATTTCGTCCGCATGCCAGTTCCAGTCAGAAAGGCAGCTCGTGTGTACGGTGCAGCCGGGCTGTGGCCTCACTTTGCCGAATTTCCACCTTCTATGCTGCCCTGGGTTGACGGTCCTGGGGTGGTGTTCCTTCTGAGTTGATTCATTATGGGAGCAGCAGCAAGGGAGTGATGGGAGGGGCTGTACGGCACGGATAAGGAATTTACTCATTGAAATGAGGAAAAATTTTGTGAAAATAAATTACAGAAACAGCCATTTTCTTGTAATCTGATTGTCTACTCTACATGCCTCATAGATTTATGTAAAGTGCCTGCTAAGTGGTGCTAAGAAATGTGTTCTTCTCTCACACACGCACACACACAAAATGTGCTCTTTGACATTTGCTATTAAAGGTAATGATCGTTCTCAGGGGAGAATCTTGTTAATTTCAAATGTGTGTGTGAAATTTCAACTTTTTTTTTTTTTTTTTTTTTTTTGCAGGGGGATTTTTATTTATACATTAAAAAGCTGTCAAATTAATGCACTTTGATGGATGATTTTTAAAGTACATGCAATTATGTAAATATCAGCAGTTCCCACTGACGTCCCAAGACAGCCTTTAGACGGATTAAGATGCGGCAAAGAAATCCTATTTTGCAAAATACCTCGATGTACTCCAGATTCCATTGAGTGGGGACAAATTGCTGCGGAAAACCAACACAAATGTAATTTGTTAGATAATTGTTTGCTCGGTTACAGACAAACTGCAGCACCGTGCACTGATTTATTCTGTTGTGACAAGGGCAGTAGGTAGTGCAGGTGGAGCGATGCGGCTTGCAACCTGAAGGATGTCAGTTTGTGTCCTGCTGCTGTTCTACCCTTGAACAGGGTATTTACCACCCTATTCTTATTTATTTACTCTCTTTATTTATTATTTATTTATTTTCCTTTTCCTGGTTCAAGTATTTATTTAACTTTCCTGTACCTTATTTATTTATACTTTACATATTTATGTTCATATTTATATTACTGAGGATGCCCGGAAACAAAACTTTTGATGGTGACAACACTGCTATGCTGTGTTGTCCACCCATGACAAATAAACCTTGACTTGACTTGACTTGACTTGACACTTGTTTTAATAAAATACCCGGGTGCGTATAATTTCATGACAACAGCCAACCCTGTCTCATACAAAATACATCCACAACAGTGTTCCCAGACAGGACAGGACAGGACAGGACTGTGGGATTTTTTTTTCCCCTACATCTCATCCACACTTGATGGACCTGAAACACCAGGTCCATGTCTGTCCACAGAAAGGCTGTTGGAATGCCGTTCACAAACCTGGCCTTACGCCGACCCGCATTATGATGTACGGTGCCAGCTTCCATGCTGATACAGCCAGTATGAAGAAATTAAGAGGTCTAGAAGCCAGGGGTATTGACTGACGTGAATTCCTTTATTTGGTGACCACCTAGACCACGTCACCCATGAGCCAGTGGCAAGATTCTAGAAATAAGGGAGGAACAGCATTTACTACCACAGTAAGAGATGTATCAATCCAAATAGAAATAAATCCACATTTGCCCAGAGGCACTGAGTCTTGATGGAAACACCTTTCCACTCCATCACAGGCCGCACTCTTTTTCCATGACTCTCAACATTGCACGGTGCTCCCAAGCAATGCGGGACCCGACCCGTCTGCTTCACATTCCCATCTGCAGGAACCAATCAGCTTCTACATCCTCTGTGGCTGCAAGGCACCACCGTTCCAAACACTGGTCTCTGCTCGCAGTCTCGCTAATCTTTGCTTTCTTTCTTTCTTTCTTTCTTTCTTTCCTTTGAACTGTTTTATAGAGTAAGATTTCCTCATGTCCAGCGTGATTATGGAAAGGACTCTGCAGTACCAGTGTGACTCAGCATATAGGAAGGATACACACAGCCAGTAAAGACAACAGCTATACATTTTCGGCTCCTTTTCGTCATTTGCTGACTGCACAGGACAGACGCCTTTAGCTGTGCAACTGTTTGTGCCAAGTATCCCACTGGGGTGTTGGGGAAAACTAACATGTTCTCTCATTCTATCTCTTTGTTCCCTTACCTACCAAAAATTGTCTACTTTTAATGTTTGTGGGAGAAATGACCTTTCACCGGGCCATCAGTCTGTAAATAAAAGAGCCAGACAAATCATCCTTGTGAAGTTACATTGCAATATCTCCATTTTTAGTCTCCAGTGTACCAAACATACACTATATGACCAAAAATATGTGGACACCTGCTCTAATGACTGAGCTGAGCTGTGCTGTTTCAGCTGCAAACAAATACATTCTAAACAATTTTGTCCTTCCAGCTTTGTGGGGGAAGAAGAAGCTCCTTTCCTGCTCCAGCATGACCGTGCCCCCCCATGCACAAAGCAAGGTCCATAAACACAGGGTTTGCCCAGGTTAGTGTGGAAGAGGTTGAGTGACTGCACAGAGCCCTGACCTCAACCCCACTGAACACCTTTTGGATGAATTGGAATGTTAACCGTGAGCTGAGCCTTCTCGCCTGACCTCACTGATGCTCTTGTGAATGACTTGGCACAAATTCCCAAAATGTGATAGAAAGCCTTCCCAGAAGAGTGGGAATTCTTAGAGTATAGCAGCAAAGAAGGCGAACAACTCTATAGTAATGCCCATAGTTTTGAATAGGAGGTTCAACAAGCACATGTGGATGTGATGCTCAGGTGTCCACAAACTTCTGGCCACATAGTGTAACATCATACAGACCACCCATGTTATGGCTGCTCACTTTGGATTGGCAGTACAATCATTTTTCAGAAAGATAACCTCGGTTTACTGAGGTCCCAAGACGCATCTCACCAGCCCACTGTCAATCAGACTGAGAACTAACTCTTGCTCCCAACCAAAAAGTTCGACATCTACCTTATCCCAAGTCAATCCCATCATCCCCAAGAAAAGAGGCTGAACTCATCAGAAGGCAATGTACCACCAGCTCTGCGGTGCGCTTGTGCCTCCCACACTCTTCATTCTTCCCATGATCAAAATGAACAATCTTTGCCCTTTGGAAAACTGGTCTCTGGAGGGGGCTCTGCCTACAAATGTCTGATCAAAGACCTTGTGGTTCAGCCCCTCACATCTTTCTCTCAGCTAATTTGGTCAAAACGGTTTTTCCTCTCCTAAACGAAATTGCTTCCCGGTGCACCACATAGGCCTGGTGATCCTAATTGATGGTCCGGCTGGCAAGGGTGACTGGAGAGCCAGGCATTAGGGATTCTGGCAGTGTGTTGCACCGGGCCCTGTGGAGTTGTACATATCTAGGTTTGAACTCTTTAATATTTCATTTTACAGGTTACACTAAATGCTTGTCTGTAACTAGGAAACTCTCTGTAAATGCCTTCAGAGACTTTTGTCAGACAGGATTACAGGAATAATTCATAATGGTTTTTTCCTTTCTTCCTCCCTTGTTTCTATCACTATTTTTCTTCCTCTTTATGTGGGTGAAACAAAAAATACAAGGTCATTCTTTAGAAGCCTGGCAGCACTGGCAGTTGCTAAGTTGGGTACCATGAGTTTGATCTCCCTCACACCTCTCCCCACACCTCCCTCCTGCCCCTAGGATGTCACATGCACTCTATGCTAGGTGAAATGGTTGCGACCAGCTAACAAAAAGCGCTTTTTTGGGTTTTGGAACATCACTCGTGTCGTGAAAACTGTCCCCAGTGGCTGCTGTTTCCACTGTGGAATGCTAACAACTATTTGATGCCTCACCCTCCTCTCCTCTCTCCTCACCAAGCTTAGAGGGTTAGAAAGGAACTAAACAAAGAAATTTCACTGTTTTCAGATTATGTGTATTTCTGAAGGACTGAATATGATGACACATTTAACACCGATATGTTATGAAACAACAGTAAAAATGAAGGCAGCACAGGTTAGATGGTTTGGCGACAAAGTCAGAGAGGCGAGATTGCGTTGGTTTGGACATGTGCAGAGGAGAGATTCAGGATATATCGGGAGAAGGATGCTAGGGATGGAGCTGCCAGGCAAGAGGAAGAGAGGAAGGCCTAAGAGGAGATTTATGGATGTGGTGAAGGAGGACATGCAAGTGGTGGGGGTGACAGAGAGAGATGCAGAGGACAGGAGGAAGTGGAAGCTTTTGATCTGCTGTGGCGACCCCTAACGGGAGCAGCCGAAAGAAGAAGAAGAAGAGGTAAAAATGAAGGCACCGATGTGCAGCAGAAACACGTTCATCTAATATAACTACATAAACGTTTACTCACCTGTCATTCGGAGAGGTGCAGCTTCCCCACAGCGGCTTAACAGCTTTCTCATATCAGACATCTGAAAAAGTTTACCAAAGGGGCATGAGAGAGTGGCACAATGGAGAAGTGCCTCTGGCTTCACTGTGGTCTTTTTTGACACTAGGGAGGACCGGGCTAGGACGCGTGTCCACACATGGGACACTGGACCAGAAGATATGAAGGGGACAGGCAGAAAACCGATCAATCGGATCAAGCTGATGAAAACAATTCGGATGCTGCAGACACAGGAGGCCGCACCTGACTGTGAACTGGAACTCTAACTATACCGTACCCCATATACCACATTGACAAAAACCACTGCTCTTATTAACTTATCATGAACTGGCTATTACCTATGCATAGAATGCCCAGGAGGAGTGGGCTTCCACTGGCACTTGGACCCCCAGATGTTTATTTTTGTTCTATCCCCTTGTAGAAAGGAGTTTTTTGTTATCCTCTCCTTCGTGGCCAGATTCAAACTGTACACATATGCAACCCTTGTCAGGTCTGTACAGCGCTCTGTGTCACTGCAGTGAGAAGAGCGCTATATAAAAATAAAATTGAATTGAATTGAATTGAAGCTGTAATATATTAAGCATATATTTGTTCCTGGAGGTACGTATGTCATAGAAAGGCAACATTCTCTGAAAGCAAAAGCAATTTTTCATACAAAATTTGATGTGCAACAAAGCCAAAACAGCACTAAAAAAACTTCAGTGGTGAAATTTGTAATAAAATGTGCATCAGCAGGATGACATAAAGCATGTATGGATGTGTGTGTGTGTGGGGGGGGGTGCAAAGAAAGCATCCACCGTCGGGGCCAAGTTACTCATTTTAATGGTTTGTGCAAAACAATTAATCCCTCTCACAGCTTATTTTTTCCCTCCAAACTACGGCAGTGCCAGGAAAAGCTGTGTTGGGAAACAACCGAAAGAAAGGTACAAGTGATAAAAACCCAGTTACCCAAGAACACTAAACTGTCCAATTAGGGGGCATGAAAGCTAATGCATGATGGGGGAAAATCACTGCGTCTCTCCCCTTTGAAAGAGGAGCTTCTCAGAAGTACCCATGCCTACGTTCCAAAGCGAATCCAATATTCTGCTTACGTTCCCTCAACACACAAAAGGCTGGTTTATTCATCACAGAGGCTGTTCCCGAATCCTTGCGCTAGATAAGTTGTGGAGATATGTCCAAAGAAGACTGCTCATTCCTTTCCTGTAATTATATCCCATGTCTGGCTTTCCTGAGGAAGAAGATAAAAGGAAATCGAAGAGGAGATTTATAATCAGGAATCGGTTAGACGGTCTTTCATCCGTTGCTGTGGAAGGCCGCACTTTGCCTTCAAAGACGGACCGCCATACTAGTTTTCCACTTCATTTTGATGTAGTCGCAGCCAGCTGGTGCAGTGTTTGCATGATGAGTGAGCCCCGGTGCTGCTGTAACTCAGTGTTAGCTTAATCCACTGTTGTTCTCGGAATGTTTTTCCTTCCTTGATGGTTCTCTAAAGTGTACAAGAAAAGCAAATCCATTTCCCTCAAGGCCTCTAAGCTGCAGCGATAGTGACAAAGCTGCTCATTTTCTCTAGAGCATAGAGCTCCTGGCTCTCATTGACTCTACAGCCAGTTGTGATCCGGTCTTGTGGCAACATTAATTCAATGCTAGAAGTGATTTTAAAGAAAAGGATATTTGAGCATAAGAGTGATAAATTGCTGATGCGCTTTTGCTCTCTGTTCTTACTTCTGGTGCCAACAACACTGTATGGCTAAAAGTCTGTGCAACCCCCTTCTAATGACTGAGTTGAGCTGTTTCAGCTGCATCCACGCAGCATACAAACACGTTCTAGACAACTGTGTGCTTCCAGTTTTTTGGTAACAGTTTGAAGGTCCTTTTCTGCTCCAGCATGAATGCGCCCTCCCGTCCGCGAAGCGAGCTCCATAAACACAGGGTTTCTCTAGGCTGGTGTGGAAGAACTTGAGTGGCTTCGCAGACCCTTGACCTCAACCCCACTAAACCCCTTTGGGATGAACTGGAACGCCAGGCCTTCTCACCACACCTCACTGATGCTCTTGTGACCGAATGGGAACAAATTCCCACAGCTGTGCTCCAGAATCTGGTGGAAAGCCTTCCTAGAAGAGGAGGCTCTTAGCTCAGGTGATCACATACTTTTGGCCATGTAGTCTACACTGATGTTCCTTCTCATATCATACTTACACAAACCATACAAATATTTACAGTAGGTGACCTCATGGTATAGGTTGCTCACTGCCTCCTGAAGATACAAGCACAGTTAGCACTGCAAGTCTTTTTTGTAATTCACTTTGTAACACTATGGCCATTTTGCCACAAGGTCACAATCAAAAGCTCCTTAAAATACAAATGTCTGTTGATCAAATTGAACAATAAGTTCTGCGAAAATATCAACTATAAGAATATAAAAAAATACTCTGCAAGATTGAAAAAAAATTGAAATCGCTGAGTTACATTAAAATTAAAGAAATTAAAATGACTGAAAACAATGTCATCTTCACATGTTCATATTTGGAGCACATTGTTGAATAATTCACTCTCACTAACACTCGGCGGCACCAATCATCCGGGCAGGTAAAAACGGGCCAAGATTCGAGGAGTCTGCTTCGCCAGAACACAGTGACGTTAAGACTTCAGCTAGCATTTTATAAAAATGTTCCAACAAAACAAATAAATGCATACATTCATTGGGTTTGCAGTAATTATGAGGCATAGATGGAGCAAGAATTTACGTATTTTATCCATTACTGCTCCTGGTCCCCACTTCTAAAGCCCATGTCCTGGTGCTTTTGATAAAAACTGAGTCGACTCTCACGGAGACAAACAATGAATGCAGATTTGGTGAAATGTAATAAACCTGTGGCACCTGAAAGATGCAATGCGTTCCCTGATGGGGGTCTCGAACATCACGTGGTGCTCAGCAGTGCGGGTAACTGACAGAAGTCTTGCCAGGTAAGTAACAGTGGGACAGGGTTTGTGATAACATAGCTCAAGGCCCGGTGAGTACAGTAATTATATAGCAAAGGAGGCAAATCAGTCACAGTTTCAGTCAACAGTTCCCCCAACAATCGTACTAATGTTCTTCCTCTGTTCCCACCGGGCTTTACCGTGGCATCATGCGGTGTACAACTGCTGTTCATTTTCCTTCACTAAACACCATGTATGGCGTGACTATACATTCCGGCAGGTTTCTCAGAGACTACTTCATGGCAGTTCAAAATTGTTAGTCTAAATCACTTCATACACCATTTGTAACCAGGTATTCCAAAACAGCTTATTTGAGGAGAATTTAATACACCTGTGATGAGCTTGCAGGCCCATGGTAGTGAAAGTCCAAGCGTTTAACACATACCTTTCCTACACAGAGCTGGATAGCAATAATAAAAAAAAAATGTATCCCAGGTGCTTTAATCCCATTTTAGGATATTTGGACAGGTTTGTTGCTGGTAGCTGAATGCGACACAGAGTGTGAGCCCGGAACGGAATATCAGTTTCTAGAAAAGTGGCTAAATGTATCTTTGGCACTATGGAATTCAAAAGCTTTACATGAGGCCAAGTGGTACTATTATGTAAAGCAAATTCATGAAGGTTGCCTTTGAATATCATAGCACAGAAGGATTTAAGGTGATTTATTGCTCTTATCATCCCTTGTTGTAAGTGTGGAGAGAATGGTTTGCACGCTGTTGCTGAAATTGTTACAGATTGAGAGAGAGAGAGATGTCCTTTCCCAATAATCATAATTCATCAATTCATCACTTTTTTAGGTGTCCACATAGTTTGCTAGAAAAGCTAAGGGTTAAACTCTCAGTGCTACATGGTTGGGGACAGCTGTCTTGTCAGCTAGTATATGCAGTGTCAGAGTGAGTCTTTGCAAGCCAAGCATCTGCTTTGCCAGACACCATGAAAGGCTGCGTGTTGGTCTGGCTCCCATCTGACACCCTCGCCAGAAACACAAGCATTGCACCACCATGCTCAGCTCAAGAGGTGCCAAGCTGATGGACAACTCACCAGGTTTCTCACAGTTTGAACTGTCTTCTGAAAAGAGTGAGCCTGGCATCAGCGAGGTCTTGCTAAAATGAGTCTGGAGAACTTGCTTGCACAGGAGCAGTTCACACAGTAAGGAGCCTCAGAAAGACTTAGTAGTGCCTCCTGCTGCTTGCATTGTCCTCCAGATATTTATCAGCTGGGACACATGAAACCATCCTTGAGAAGACAGCAGGGAGTGCACCACAGGCAGTTCTCTTGTAATAACTGCATCTACAAACCGCTCTGCCAGCCAGGTGAAAGAGGCTTCTGGAACCACATAAGCAAATTTGTATGAAGAATTAACAAGCACCCAGAAAAAGAATATATTTACAAGCGATCAAGAAACTTAGTAGCGTCCAAAACTGTAAAAAAAAAAAAAAAAACAGTGAGCAAAGCATTTTTAAACATCATTTGCAAGAAGCATAGTAAGACTTCTGCACTCAGGGGTTCTCCTATTGCCTCAAGAGCAGATGCACGCACTCATCTGTTAAAACAAGGGAGCAGATGGCACCGAGTCGCAGGCGGAAAAATGTGCCGAGCAGCGAAACGCCACTCAGGTGGCTGATGAGGGCAGGAAAGGCTGGCCTGGTGTCAGCTTCTGGCTGCAGCTTTGTTCACTGTTTCACATGAAGTGCAAGAAGCAAGTCAAACACTTGTAGGTTGAAATTATGTTCTGGGCCAAAAATACCAATGCTGTATAACATTGTAGGATATGCTGTAGGTTGTGCAACACTTAATATGAAATATTTTTATGAGAATGTAGTTTTTTTTATACATGATCAAAGTTACTAGCACGTGCATACAATGATGTGACAAGCTTTCATTTTCTGTGGAGGATTCTAAAAGGATCCAAGTGTTCACTGTCCCACAGTTATTTTGCCCTGAATGCAAAGTTGGAGGGAGCGATGACAGCACACGGCCGTAATGAGAAACGACGAACTAAGGGCCGACTCCTTTGAAGTAAAAATGCAGATGGTGTTAAGCAGAATCAACGCTCCCATGCAACGTGGCCACAGGCTCGCAAACATGCACGCGTACATTCCCCTCACGCGCTGGCGTGCCCAATCCTCCCGTCTGAGTTTGCGCTTCCTGGAAGAGACTTGAAGAAACAGATGCTGCTGCTCTGCCAAAGAAAAAAATTGTCCTTAGAATTTAAAACACCACCTGCACAAAACACCGATGGTCCAAAAAACATTAGCTTATTTACAGCTTGTCTTGGTTTTTGGCTATTTTATCAATGTTTTAGATATACATTTTGGAACAACACTTAACAGCTTTTGCATTTACAAGCATTTACGGTTCTGGTCAACATTGCTGAAAAAATAGGCAGGGAAACAGCTTTGGTTTGTACAACCTCATGTTTTTGATAAACAGTAGTATGGGACAAAACAATGAGGATTAAAAAAGGATGTGGAAACAGTATAAAAACAAAAAGTTGTCACGACGGTTATTGGCACGCTTTTGAGCAATTCAAATTGATTTGGATTAGAAAAAGTAAATTCTCACTGTAGTGAAATTAGACTCACCTGCAAAAAATTGTCAGCAGTCATGGCATGAATTTTGCCAGTGAATGATGGCTTTAATGCTTAAAAATGTTGATTTTCATTCTGTTCCTTTTTGACAATAGCAAATACAAAAACTGTTATCGCCAAATACAAAACCTCAAAAAGATACAAGGCCATCTCATGAGACCTTGGCATTTCTCAGTTTGCAATGTTATTAAGAAGTTTTCTGCGCATTGTACTGTTATAAACTTACTAGAACGTGGCAGTAAGAAGAAAATCAACCAAAAAAGTATTTGGAAGTTGAGGTGAACTCTAAAACAAGCATTAAGGAAAACATCCAAAGAGCTTAAAGGTGACTTGGTCTGGAGCGATGGTTTCAACTAAACTGAGAAGAGTTTTATGGGCAAAGGCCAAAGAGTACCCCACAGTTGAAAGACGAACATAAAAAAGTACAACTGATCTTTGCCAAAACCCACCAAAAAATCAACATCTGTCTGAGAAGATGTTCTGTGGCCTGATGAAACCAAACCAAAATAGAGCTTTTGGCAATGCAAGTCAGTGAGATGTTTTTAGGCAATGAAAGGAAGCTTAGAAGGAAAAGAACAGCCTAAACCAAAGTTAAATATGGTCCAAGTTCCATAAAGTTCTGAAGCTCCTTTACTGCCTCTGGTATTGGAGGCTTTAAATGTATTAATGGAATCATGAAATCAGAGGATTGTCACAACTGGAGTGAAATGCGAGACCTGTTGTCAGTAAAATAGGGAAAGATCTAAGATTTTGAGTCCTTCAACAAAACAATGACCAAAACATACATCCAAAAGTGGAAAATAGTGGTCAAAAAGGAAAAAAAATGGACTTTCTTAACCTGGCTAGCAATGAGTCCTGATTTCAATCTGACTGAAAACCTTTGGAAAGAGTTGACATCTCCTATGGGTAAAAGGAATCCTGTAAATATTCAAGAGCTACAACAGACTGTAATTGAAGACCAAAGAGACAAGCCCAGCTAAAGGGTCCAAGAAGCTTGCAGATATCCCAAGAAACATTTGGAGGCATCATTGTTGCCAAGGGTGTGCACCCAAGTATTAGAGAAGGGGGCCTTCAGTGCGGTCCAGGTTATATTTTCCTCTTCTTCTGTGAAAAAAAAAAGCTGCTTGTATGTGCAACAAATATCTATTTTTTGCTTAACTCTGAACATCCTTTTAAATTATGCTGACAAGAAAAAGCTGACAAATGTCCATTCATTCTGAATATTTTATACATGATCCACCCAATATGCACGGGTAATCCTGAGCAAAACTGTTCTTTTTTAAGAATAGTTTTGTTTTTGTCAGTACGGGATTGCTGGTTACACACATTTGCAGTCCTTTCATGATCCACTATTCAAAGGAAATTTGTTGTAATTTTGAAACTTAAAAGTATTGGCAAGGCTGGAGGATGCAAAGGAGACCCTCCTGGTATTGCCTTCCTGAGTCTGTCTAGCACGCAGGCATCTCGCTCCATCTTTGAGTAAATGTGGTGGAATGCATGGGTGATAGCTGTGGGAGGGGAGTCATATTTCTGCCGTGTGACCTGCTGTGCTTGCACACTTTGCTCCCGTTCAATTGCGAGCCATCTCTCCACTCGTCGGCCCAAAGCCACCGCACACAAAATGCAAGCAGCATGACCAGGTTATTCCACACCCTGCCGGATCTCAGCCCCTTAAACAGCATCTACTGAGCAGCAATAATCTTATGGTTTTTCTGTAGCATTTTGAGGCTATAAAGGGTGGGCGATTTATGGCCCCAGTTGACACTAAGTGTCACTGCCCTATTAAGCCTGGCTAAAGAACAATTACCGAGAAAGAGCTCCATCCTTCAGGTCCTTACCTTACTGTAAAGGCATGAAGCAGAAGAAATTTATGTCCTATTCATCATCCTGAAACAATATCCTACTCCCTGCTGTTGTGGCAGCCATTACGCCACACCATCCTGCTTCCCAACAGAAAGAGATGCATTTATGAAGAACCAGGGTTTGTGGGTCATTGTTTTTCTAACTCCAAGCACCGCTCCAGGCCTGGTCTACATCAGCTTTCTGGGTAAGTACAAAATGTTGATCAGGCGCCAGTGAATTCTTATTGTTCCCAAGCGGCAGGATTTGTTACCAAAGGTTTTCCACCATAATCACTGGATGCCGTGGTAGCTGAAAGCGACAAGCTTTAGCTTTTGTTCTACAGGGCAAAACCACATGGTGACGGAGATCAGCATCAAAATCCCTCAGGTCATTTTTCAGGCCAGAAGCACGTGGAGGCTTCTAGTGGAGTCACTTTGGTGCTGTGTACCGTAAATTGGAATACATGGCTCTCCGGCACAACCCTGACTTAATGAAATGCTCTGCTCTTTCCGCTACCCTGGTACTTACCCCCATCTTTCACCTTCTCTCCTCCACCTTCCCTAAGTGCTGGACACTGCCTGCATAATAATGGCCACTGTTTGGTGCCACTGCGCTCCAGAAGAAGCAGACCTCCTGCCCCTCAAGGGCTCTGTGGTGGCTTTACAGATGGGGTGAATCTAAGCAAGAGGGACAAATGGAACAAAACGCTCGGACAAGATGACCAAAGCACAGACCAGCAGTGAGGACCAAGCAACAGCAACAGACAGAAGGCCGGATCATGATTACCCTCTGCTTTTGACCCGCTGTTGCCTTTTATTGCCACACTGCCTTCTTTTATCACTGTTTATCACAGGTGCTAAAGTGCTCTGTTATTTAGGGGCATGCGGCCAAAATTGTCTACAGTCCCAGACGCATCCCCTCAGTTCCCAGGGTAGGGAAACCAATTCCAACTCCTGTCCACAGTGAATCTATCTTTGTCAGTGCAGCTACTCAGCTTTCTCAAATAACAACCCCACCCCCAACCTGAGAACCTTTCACACAATCTGCAAGCAGCTTTCTATGAGACACCTGGATTTTCCTGGCTTGTGTGTTCCCTTCTAGTCCTTATGTTGCCCAACCTGATGCACGCATCATCCTCAGGGGTCCATCAGCATCGTCAGCTCGATCTTACGTGATTGTATCGATAGCCCTGGATGCCTTTTTCTCTATCCTCCCCACAGGAAACTGGAGAATGTGCTCATCCCAGGTTCCATTTTGGTGCACAGATCTCATTGCGTGCTCCCCAAATATCCTGGTCATAATGAGGTGGTGCCCTCAGAGGCAGAGACAGCCCCACCTCCCATGCTCATGCTCACAACAGGTCAGCACCAGCCATTTTCCCCATGACCCCCATTAACCCCCAACTCTGTCCTCATCAGCAGGCAACTCTGCAAAAGGCTCTTGTTTGGCTGGGGGAACCTCACCAAGCGCATCGTTGCCATAATGTACCGACATTCTGAAGACCTTCTTTGCTGCGAACCCCATCTCTCCAAGTGCTGTGCTTCTCAACATGCTCAAGCTTCTGTGGTGCCTTGCATGAAAGCAGCAGGACAACACAGTTTTCTCGCTTGTTTGGGTTCATAGCCTTCCAGTCACTACAGAACACAACACATGCAAATGAAAGGGATGTTTTACACTGCTTCTCAGGAAAATGACCACACGGTGTCTTTTTTTTATTATAAAGGCGTACGAGCATTGAGTAGCTCGTTCAGCAGCAGACTCTTATATCCACAGTGTAGGAAGGAGCGCTACCGCAGGGCATTTTTACCAGCAGCTGTCAGACTGCACAACGCAGTCTAAATTGGTTAATTTATTTATAACTTATTTATGTATATAGGGTTATTTTATTTTATTTGTGTACATAGATTACTAACTTAATTGTTCTTGTCCTTCTTACTAACTTCCTTGTTCTTCTCCTATATTCCCTTTGTGATAAGAGCTCTGTAACACCTAAATTTCTCATTCGTGAGATAATAAAGGTTTATTCTATTCTATTCTATTCTATTCTATTCTATTCTATTCTAAAGTTCTACCACTCTTTGTTATTAGTGCCACACATTATTATTTACTGCCCATTTTCTTTTGAATACATTTTTTTGACTTGTAAGTTGAGGTTAAGTTTCGCCTGATTCCATTTGCCTGGGGTTTAGGCTGTTTGCTATGGAAAAGGACTGAGGGTAGAGTGAAGGAGAGCAAAGCCTGGTCTCTCCCTTATTCATACACCCTTGCTATCCTGCCACCACAAGCCTCCATCAATGACAACTGGTCTCACCTCGACTGATTTCTACTAGAATTTTGTTCTAGGCTGCTTTCTCTGAAGACTTTCCTACTTTGTCTTTCTTGGCCTGCTCTTTCTCTAACTGCCATGTTCCTTGTTAATCTTTCTGCAAAGTGTCTTTTGTTTCCTGGGCTCCCAATCTGGTGTGTGTGTGTGTGTGTGTGTGTGTGTGTGTGTGTGTGTGTGTGTGTGTGTGTGTGTGTGTGTGTGTGTGTGTGTGTTTCAGCCTGGCATTTTCTTTACTCTGCCTCACTCCTCTCTTCCTGACCGGTATGGCTCACAAACCTTCCTGTATCTTCTGGGAGGACCCACTCCTGACTAGGTTCACTTTGGCTGGACTCTGTGAAAGTGGCCTACAACTTAGTTGCAATTGCTGTGCTGGCATACAATGAAAATGGCTGTGATCAATGCTTGTGCAAGAAGAAAGAATATAATAATGTGGGATGATCATCTGACAGAGAGTGGGAATTGGAGAACTTGGGTGTCTTGGCAAGGGGATGCAAGGCCTCTATGTTCAACTGATAAGGAACATCTGAGTGGGGCTATGGCAACAGGCCTCAAGGTAAAGTCTAATTGGCTTTTGGGGAGGTGGGGGTTATGTAGCTCAGATTTGATGTAATATTTTGTACATTTGTACATCAGTACAGCAGGAGGTAGAACAATAAGAGGAAACCTTCTTTCCCATTCAAAATTTTCTCTCATTGGGCAGCACTTAAAATTGACAATGAGCACCGCAGGAGCGCTCCTGAATTTTGAAAGTGGCTGCCTCTTCTACTGTATACAGGACATATTGTTTTGCACACAGGAGGTAGAACTTGTTGTATATAAAATAAGCAGCAGCACGAAATGGTTGGTGTAAAAATCAAACATGCTCCTCACACGAGGTGGATAAAACGACACCTTATAAGTTGGCAGGATAAAGTTCAAATCCTGCGAGTGTGGCAAGAATGTCTTTGGCTTCCGACTAGTAAGGACAGCCACATTTCCCCCTTTTAAAGATTTATCCAGTTACCATAGCAATTTGCCAAAATGTCAGGTGTGAACGAGACAATGTTTGATACCGTTGGACAAGCGCTTTAAAAAGCAGAAGATTCATATCCTGGTCAATAAAGCACACAGGACTCAAATATAAATATCTTCATATATTTTTCACATTAAAAGCAGTTATTTTTAAAGTTTTGGCTGAATTAAGTTAAAAGGCAGAGAGTTCAGTGTGAAGGGGCTACATTTCTGTTCTTTATGCTCTTCTTGTAAGGCAGGGCAATGGCTGCCCAGGCTGTGTCCCTTAAGTGGGAAGGAGTGGACATCATGGATTAGACCCAACAGTTCTCCTAAAGCATGTGTTTGGGCTGTGAAAGGGAACAGGAGCACCCATAAGAAACCAAAGCAAACATGGGGAGAACACACAGCCTCCACAGAGGACATTTTTTTTCTCTTCACACTTCCACCCATTACATGCTTAAGTGAATTAAAACTTGCTTAGCTGTGCACGTTCCCAGTTCCACCTCCCAGGTGTGTACCATCAGCTGTCAATACAAAAGCACAAACAGAAGGAACTTTGCGCCCGAGGCTTCTCCCTGCAGAGCGGTTGATGCAAAGACTGCTTTAGGGGCCAAAGCACATTCAGATGAGAGTTATGCAGTGCCCAGAAGTGAGAAAGAGTGAACTTTCCCTTTAACAGTGCAAAAGTGAAGTAAACAATGGTGTTTTTCTCGGAATCTGGTTGAAGCGTTTATAGCTACCGGAAATTCTGATTTATTATTAATTTTCTGAAGCGGGGATGCCTGGTGCGAGTTATTGGTTCTGCATGTAACTGAATGGCTCTGCTTGATCTAATGAGCTATTATGGGGCATAAACTGCGATACAGAATGGGAAGCACGAGAGGGACAGTTAAGCACAACCTGAAAGCCAAGTTAATGCTGCAGAAGATAAAGTACACGATCTGATGTAAAAAAAAAAAAAAGTGAAAATTCAAATGGTTTACACCAGTCATGTCCCAGGATTCATGTAAGCATCACCAGTATCCATCCCAGTCTTCAGCAAAAAATAAAAAAAACCCTCAATGGTTCAGCTTTCAGCAAAAAAAAAAAAAAAAAAACACATCAAGATGAACCTCTGCGTAAATTTATTTGGTGCCCAAAACACTGAGTGACTGTACCTGTGCAAGATGATCTCAGAAGCAGGATCTCCAACTGGAGAGCTGCTATACCAAAGCTGTCTGGCATTAAAGGCTGCATTACCCGCTTCTTGCTCTCATCTCTCCCCCTGCCTTAGTGCTGGAGGACCACAGGTGTAAGATTTGAGTAGAAGGGGAACAGAAAGAGGGTCCTCCAGCTGTGGTGCCAGCCCCACTGCTTGGGACATGGAAGCCTGGTCCATTTCCTTCAGTCTCCCCCTGGCAGCAAACCATCAGCAGACTGATTTGTTCAAGATCACGCTGGCTACACCAGGCAGGCATGAAGCTCAACAAAAGGCATATGGGCTGGAAAAATCCTTGCAGTGGACAGCAATTCCATTTGCAGGCATTTTCAGCAACATCGATGCCAAAGTCCAGCAAGATGCAGCTTAGTGGCTTTCCATAAAAATGCTCAGTAACTGTGGTTGACCTGGTTGAACTAGAGGACACCAGAGAGGGACACTGCAGATGCTAAATTGCTGACATTTTTTGGCTTCGACCATCTTTCCAGAGAGGTAAAGCCTCACTCATGCTGAGTCCCAGTTTGACCAGGTGGTCAGAACCCAGAGTTGGGCTCACTAAGGTTGACTCGGCCTTGTATTTTTAAGAGAAAAAAGTTCAGTCCAAACCACTGTAATGCAACAATTATGGAAGCTGCAAATTGTTTGAGAGAGATGCCTCCCAAACACGATCACTGTGTAAGGAGATGGGGAATGAAGAGCACTTCCATATCACTTTCCACCTCCTTTCAATCCAGGAAGAGGGTAGAGATGGCTCTGTAGCTGATGCCTGGTGTCATGCATCATTCAGGCACAATATGACGTGAGAGATTTACCACAGTCTTCACACAAAGGAGCAATTTGCTTTGCACTCAGATCATGATAAAGGTATTACTTTGTCTGACATTTATGCAGAAGATGACAAAGAGCTTTAATGGAAAAGATGTGTATGACACCCTCTGTCTGCCTTAAAGTGCCCCCTCTTCATCGTTCACCTCTCTCTAACTGCACTTTAAGTGTTCGACGCACCTTGCGAGACTCTCGAAAACTCAAAGGTGATTGTACGGTCGCGGTGCAACGTCGCACTTGCAGAAATGTGAGCTATCGCATTGCCAAGGCAACGCTGATGCAGAAGTAGCCTGGAGGAGATCTTGGAATGGACAGACTTCCTCTATGTTCTCATGATAGGGAATTTAATTAGCCTTGTAAACGGATTTCTACCTGCTGGCACTGTAGTTTAAAAATGGAAAGCAGTTAAAAAGACTCTCTAATTCATGTTAAATATAAGCGCCTGCTTTCGGAATTTAGGAAATGACAGCGGTGTCTGATTCATGCCTTATAGACTTGGCTGCTTATATTGACAAATTTTCCCAGCTGCATTCTGTGGTGATCCAAGATGTCGGGCTTCGGTTTAGGTTTACTGCACATTTGAGGCTGCTGTCTGTTTGCCTTTGTATCGGGACCATTAGGCACGACAGAGCTTCTGCTGACGGCAAGAGGCCTAATGATATTGCGCAGCTAATGAAATGCAAAAGCTTTGTTCCCCATAACTTTTCACAGTCGCTCAGCTCATATTTCACATGACGCAAAGCGGCTGCGAAATGGGGAATGTGGACAGAGAGGTAGAAACAAGAAAAAGAGAAAATGTAATTAATGGACAGAAAGCACAAGGTTGGGTTCTGTGCGAGAGAACCACAACCATTTATATTTAAATAGGAACGGTAATAATGGAGAACTGAACATGAATCTTTGAATGTCATGATTTTGAAATGCTTGAAAAAAATCCCACTGATATGCCCAAACATACAAGCACTTGCATGCACGCACGCACGCACACACACACACACCGATTTTGGGTGTCCCACACAACCAACCCCAATAACTGGCAGATTGTGCATCGCTCTCTCTTTCATGTGTAATCCCAGGATAACCAGAGAAATCCTAGAGGATTAGGGAAGAGCAGCGGAGAAACTGTTTTTAAGACAAAAATCCCCTGGGGAGGACACAGAATTAAAGGAGATGGTCCTTGTAGCCCCCTTCTCTTCCAGATGGGGAGAGAAACTCAGATCCAACGCAAAAGATTTGCGCCTGGCTGAGATGGCATCAAACTTTTTTTGACTAAAATAAATTTACTTTGGATCCATAAACTGGCCCCTAGCTGTATCTGATTTGACCACTTTGCTATGCATTTCTGGTTGCGTGGTTGTAGTCAGTCTCTGTCATTGGGAGGTATACTGTAAATTTACCTCCCAAAGTTCGAAGTTTTCCTATCGAACTTGTTTTCATCCAAATTTGTTTGTACAGTCGACAGCTTACACAGCACATACATAATACAATCCATGTACCTGTGCTTCATTTTTGTACCTCACCTGTTGCATGAATTAGCACGTTCAGTTCTCATAGATTCTCACAGGTAATAACTTTACTATTTTTAAGCTATTTTTAAGGTAAAATTTTTATGCATAAGCTTCTCAACCATCTTCTTCTTCACATTCCTGGCTGATTTTGCACCTGGTGGCAGAGCAAAATCCAAACATTACGCTGAAGCTGCTCCTTTATGTTACCCATCGTAATGCGAGTCAAACATCTTCTTAATTCCACCAAAAGACTTAGGTGGCTGCAGCCCATTCCACACCGACCGATTTTTCAAAAATTCATGCGTCAGGCCGCTGTGATGGACAAATTGTCAGAAGAAAAGATGTGAATATCACAAGATTAAGGCCATCACCTCTATGAGCCAGAATTGATCTGTTCCTACATGCGTAAATGGTAGGAGGTCATTTTCTGTTTGCCTTCACCCATGTGTCAACCTCAGATCAGACATTTGCTGATAACCTTTTCTGGCTCAGACTTTTCCTGCAACATACAGTATTTCTAGTGAGGCTCTTTCCAGCATGACTAACCTTTTCATGGGCTAAAAGCTTCAAAAAGTATGACAAGACGTTCTAACTTTTTCATACATTTCTGCCAAACTTGGCCTCTCCTCAGTGCACACAGATTCATAACAAGGTCCAGCTTACATAAACCCTTCTTCTGACATTATTGGTTTATTCTTATGAAGAAGCTATTTCCTCATGTAAGGACTGTCAGAAACCGTAAGCAATAATGGCTGCTGCGGCCTGGAATGTGTTGCAGAGAAAAACCCTAGGTGCTTTCTATTTGTTCTTTTTGTTCTTGTGCAAACGTTCTAAGTTTTTACAGGCTGGCCCTCATAGTCAGACCACAGTAGTGAGTTTTCTTCTCTTCTGACACCTTTTAATATCAGAATCCAGTCCAATGCCACCTTAAGGCTCTTCTGCTTTCAGATGTGCTCTTCTGTCAGCATGACTGTCTTCTCAAGTGCACTGCTTACAGCGATGCATTTTCTCATAACAGAACCGTCATAAGAGTTGGCATGAACTGCTCTACAGCTTTGTATTGTCATGTTCTGGTCTTTGCAATGGTTTGTGACCACTAATATATATTGTTTGGAGTTCAAGAAACCGTTGTCGCTCATGTACTTTTGTACAAGCGTTTGCAGGACACGGCTCTGTGATCACATGTTTGCACTTCTCTGATGGAGAAAATCTTCATGATCATTTTGCCATCTTTGGCCAAAGCCCAATCTTTCTTCATTCTTCCTTTCTCCTGGTTTGTGATTGTCTATTCTAAACTGGGGACAGTCATGCGCTTTTGGTTTCTGAGCAAGAAAGCAATAACAACACTGTGTCTTGTCACTTGTGCTATTATTATTATTATTATTATTATTATTATTATTATTATTATTATTTTGCTCATATGATATTCTTGGAGCATTTTATTTTTGGTCTCAAATGCAGCCCTCACATTATGAGCTTAAAACCACTGTACTACCTGCTACCAGAAAAAAATACATTCATTTCATCTGTGATCATTTTTTAAACAGATGATACACATTGTACTACTTAGCATGAAAAAATATATAAAGTTGGAGAATTCTGTGTCTGACTGACTTTGGGTCCTCCCAGGTTTTAGTTTCCGTTATCTAAAATGCTTAAAGGTACATTACATGGCCAAAAGTATGGCGAAAGGTACGTGGACACCCGAGCATCACCCCCATAGTCACTTGCTGAACCTCCCGTTCTAATCCCATGGGCATTCATATCAAGTTAACCCCCTTTGCTGCTATAAGAACCCCCACTATTCTGGGAAAACCTTTCACCAGATTTTGGGAATTTGTGCCCATTTTGCCACAAGAGCATCAGTGAGGTTGACAACCGATGCTGGATAAGAAGGCCTGGTTTGCGGTTGGTGTTCCAGTTCATCCCAAAGGTGTTCGGTGGGCTTGAGGTCAGGGCTCTGTGCAGTCACTGAAGTTCTTCCATACCAGCCTGGGAAAAATGTGTGTTTATGGAGCTGGCTTTGTGCATGGGGGGGCACAGTCATGCAGGAGCTGGAAAGGAGCTTCAGCAAATTGTGGCCATAAAGTTGGAAGCAAATAGTTGTCTAGAATGTGTTTGTGTGCTGTGTGGGGGCGGCTGACACAGCTCAGCTCAGTCATTAAAAGGGGGGGGGTCCACATACTTTTGGCAATATAGATGGTCCCTGACTTCTGCATTTAATGCATTTAATGCACCTAACCTATTGTCATACCTGTTGCCGCTTCAGCAACGTAACGTAGGCGGTCTTTCTGCCCCCGTCTTCAGACTGAACATTGATTGGCTGAGTGGTTGGCGTAGGAACCAATCGTGGACGGAATTTAGTTACTACCCAAACTTCCTATCAATGCCCCTTGTGAACTCTCCTACAACCACTGTCTTACTAAGATCTTGTATTTTGTTTATTTTGACTTGTGGCATCTTCTGTTTTTATTTACTGCCAATCGCTAATGTTTAGCATTAGCTCCTGGCTAACAGCAACAATCTTTGTCGAAAACAACACTCAGCAAAGAGTTGAAACTTATTACCACAATTGCTTCCACCAACCCATGCCATAACATCTACCAAACATTATAGCCTAGGCTAGCCTATCTTAAAAGTCATTATAGCCATTACGGGTTTGCTTTCTTCATGCTAGGAAATTATGTTGAGTTTCTCTTTAAGAGTAATCGCCTTTTCTTCTTCTTACCAGTAGCAGGAGACACAGATGGGCATTTTGTAGACATTACGGATACACAAAACACAACTTAGATACGGTGGGGGCGTGTATCCAAAAAAATGCTGCCATCATCGAACACTAGAGTATTGGTTGTATACATTAAAGACCACATGGCAGACTGGAAGATGCGGATTTCTGCTACTGCCCAGCATCATGAGAAAGTATCATACCACATATCACTTGCCCGGGAAAAAAATCTAAATTCAAAATTCAATGTATGGTTTCTACTGAATGCAAATCACTATTGCACCATTGTAAAGTCAAAAAATCATCATTCGGACCATTGTAATTTGGTAACCATCTGTAGAGTTTGTTATAAAAGCTAAGATTCAGTTAAAATATATATAAAAGAATCAAAATCCAAAATCCAGATATGGCCGGGTTAAGTTACTTGATTCCTTTTCTCGTGTTTTAAGCCTATTTATAATTCCTTTCCTTTTCCTTCTACCTGTTGCATCTGAATTAACTTGAGCTCCTTTAATGATACTGCTTGTTTGTCATTGATCATTAAATTCGAGGTGTGCAGATGCCATTCTTGCAGAAATTGTTGCTGCATCTCTGACCAATAGCTTAAGAAAAACTTTTCTTCCTTCTCTGCTCACCACCAACACTGCTGATTTATGAGCCTACAAGCTGTGCACACAGATGCTGTGCTGGATCATATTCATCTGGTTAAGAATACAGTGTATTGTCTATCTTCACTGTTTGTCAAGGTTTCTTCTTACGATAAAAGACAGCTGTAGGACATGTCAGTGTCTGTTACATATTTCAGAGTTTTGTTCTCATGAATTGTCCTCTAGTGGCATTTTGACTTGCTTTGCAAAGACCAGATAGTGGAGCCTCACACTACCAGCGTCTCTCTGCAATTTGCGCTGGTGATTCTGTTGGCAGTCATCTAACAGGAGACTGCATTGACAAATAAAAGAGCCAAAGTTAAGCATAACAGCAACTGTCCCTCTGCGAACTGTCCCAACTGTTGGTGGTCTCTAATACTCCATTTCCTGGCCCTCAGTTTAATTTGTGTCCCAAAATGTATAGTTTCGGATAACCTGATGAGTTCATGTCAGGCCATGCCGTTTTTCCTGTTAACAATTGATCTTTTTCAACTAGAATCTCCTTCCTCATTTGCAGAACTTGAACTTCTGTTCCTACATGTGTTAGTGCCAGAATTCCCACTTTTTCGTACTCTTTTCAAAAACAAGCTTGTCCTTGCTCCAGGACTGAAGGCCTCCCTCAAAGTCTGGGCTATAAGGAGTTTATCGCTCCCTTCATCTTTGAACACCCCAGATGGGCTCTTTGGCGTTTCCAAATCACAGTTCATACAGCACACGCGTTCCACATCTACATTTCTGCTTACATTTATCATGTACGTATCCTCCTGGTCAGCACTGTAGTTACTTCCCCTTCAAATTTTCTTCTGAACTTCACATAATTTTAAATGGACCAATTAATTGACTGCCTTATTGGGTTGATTTAATAAATACATTTTTTGCTACTTAGCTCCTGGGGATGGGTGTGCCGTTTTTGTTTTTCCTTCACTTATAACATCTATGAGACATAAAAGGTATAAATTAGAGGTGCAATGCGAGTGTACACTGAATACAAGTGGGAACAACCCCCATTGTCTAGCTGAGGAAGGCCATAACACATAGGCCCAAAATTAACTGAATGAAACCTGCTGCATGCACAAACATTGCATGAAGCAAAAGCAATCGATTGCCTGTTGTACAAATGTGAAATTCTTTATGATGTATTCACAGCCACGGCATTGTGAGTGATGCAGTATTTGGGGGCTTAATTCTGAAACTTAAAGCTGAAAGGTCTAAACTGCACTGCAAGGTTAAATTAAAAACTGATACCCATTCATGCATCAACTTGCATTATAGGCTTAGATTGAATCAGCATAAAGATATATGGCTCATTTCAAACCTTGCTGCCATTTGGCATGAAGTGCATATTTGCAGGCTGGAGCTTGGGTTTTTGGCATCCCCCAGGCAACAATCAGTTTAGCACCCCTTAGACATCCATCTCTAAATGAATAAATGTACACTTTCACACACACACACACACACACACACACACACACACACACACACACACACACATTTAGACATAGTTACATGAAAATTATGATGAAGGGAGAGCAACCTTTGAATTTTTGAATGACATGTTTTCATATTGTATAAATGTATAAATGTGTTTATCTATGATAATTCAATCATTATATAGATGTGCACATAACAAGTTCATACTTTTTGCACCTGCAAAAAAAACTTATTTTTAAGACTGAACTAATCAAAAAGAATAAAATGGATGTAATCAATATTTACTGTGTAGACCGACAGTTTGATATAAAATGTTAGAAATGTGCATTACTATGTTTACAGTTAAATACTGTAGAAGGCAGCAAATATTCTTCAGTTTTAATAAGTAATATTTTTTGTCATCTTTAGTTTATGCCATGAATTGTTTAACAGACTACAATAAATGTGGCCTTTTATAAATTATTAATTAACGTGACAAACTATTGAGGTTTTAAAGCCGCGACTAGAACCCTCATCCACACTTTCGTGTCTTGAATGTAACATCGAAAATAAAATCTCCCAGAATCCTTGGCAGCTACGCTGTGTATTGAATTATGGGTAACTGGGTAAAAGAGGGCCTTGGGTGATGTGGGGGTGGCGGTGCCAGCGCCTTGTTTGTTGTTGTCTTAGTTCCCAAAGGCAGAAGAGCGATGTAGGGCAAAATGTGACCTATAGCTAAACAACCCTCATGTCTTATTCAAGGCTCTCACAGTAGCCAGTCCATTTTTACCTCTCATTTTAAGTTTTGGCTTGGTAGAGAGAAGGATGCGAGAAGCAGACCCAGTGAATGTTTGACCCCTTCATCTGAAGGACTGCCTCTGGTCCTTCTTACTTTCCAGGCATTGAGAACCTCAACAATTCCTACCCCAGCCTGTGCACCCAAAAAAACTGCATGGATGCTAGAACTTAACCCACTGTGAAGATTTCCAGCTTGACTGTTAACATGTGCTTCATAGGAAACATAAATTGTTTTGCAGTTAAAAGAGATTTAAAAAGAAAGTGCTTGTGAAAATGTTTGCTATAGGATTCATTTGCTCCAGGCTCATTTCATTTTATTACTATAATCAAATGTACATCTAATTATCACATTTGAGGGTTTTTTCACTTTATGACACCAAACATTTCCATCTTTAGTGCTGTTGGCATATATATATATATATATATATATATANTCTGGCCTCTATCATTCTTGGTGCCTTAGTGAGAAAGACATTTGTAAGTGACTGAATGCAAACGTTTACGGAGATCTTTCTTCAGCAAATTCTTAAATATATATATATATATATATATATATATATATATATATATATATATATATATATAGCAATGGCCCCAATGCCTCACTATGCCTGGATGGTTTGATCATGGGTTTGCATCCCGCCAAGTCTTAGTAGGGTCTGCATGTTCTTCCTGTGTGCATGTGTTTTTCCTCTGGCTGCTTGGGGTTCAGTGTAGCGTATCTAATGCTGGAGTCAGCTATATACTATGCAGTAGTCATTGTACATTGCTTTGGGGAAAAGCAACTGCTTAATACACAAAGTAATACCCAGTTATCTTGCCCCCATTATCCCCCATCTCATCACATAGTATGGCGGAACAGATTTCCCGTTATATTATTCCCCGGAAAAGCCATCAACCTCGCCTCTTGCCCTCACCATGCATGGAATGTGTCCCCACCTATGCAATTCTACCCCACTATGCTGCCCACCGATGCTACGCTAATGATCTGCCTTGGCTAATGTCCACCTTCACCTACAGTTGCTGAAGTCTCCTTCGCTTGTGCTGTCGATTGTCCACAATGTTGAGTGCACTTCTTAAGTCTATCTTGTTTTTTAATCTGTTTGCAGTAAAATATCAAGCAAAAGGAAGCTATTTTGTTTGCACACTGAACAGAAGAAAAATACCTGTGTGATGTCTGTATACAGCAATAGCCCTTCAGAAACACTGCATAAATACTATATATACTGTTGGCACTGCTGTACAAGTCCAGCTGGCACCATACTGACATACCCCTGTTGATCTTGGCAGAAATGTATGTTAGATGGATGTGGGCAACAAAACAAGGTAAGCCTGGATATGTACATGTAAACATAATGAAGAGAAACAGGGCCCGAGCATCCATGCATAATTACATAATGTCATAATTAATTTTTCTTACACAAGGATGGAGGCGTGAAAAGATTGAAGCAATGAGGACAGGTAAGCACCCTTTTACTTCAATAGCTGGATGGTGGGACTTAGCAATTTAAATGCAATTTCATTATGACTAATCTACAGTTTATGTATTGTGTTCTCCAAATAGTTTAGGTTTATTCTCTCACAGAACTTGCATTGTTTCCTAAATCTCGCCTGTCTTCTGATATATTGAGTACGCTGGGGATACCATGCACCGTTTTTAGATGGGCTTTAATGTATTGTTTCCATTCTGGTACAGTTCATATGGTATTCCAGTAAGTAATGTAATATTTGGCTCAACACGCACAAAAGAAACTGAATATCAACAGAGTAAAAAATAGAAACACAATAAAATACGCTGAGAACAATTATACAATCCTGAGAATTTACCACTGACTGTTAACTGCTCTCATTTCCACCACACAAGGTTTTGGTCTAGGGTACTGGATGGGGGCCTCTTCCAGAAAATGCCAGTTTCAGTAAAAAGGTCAATGTTAAGCTGTGCAGTAGATAGTCAGAGTGTAACTGAAGAGATGAATTTTGAAATACTGCTGAAATTCTTAATGTTCATCTGAACGTGGCACCCTAATATCTTTTATGGTGTCCACAGTCTAAACAGTACGGTAGAGTAGCGTACAGAGGCTACCGTACATCAGTGTATTAACTATGTGGTCCAGGATGTGCACAGAAAGCACTGGCCTAATAGTCTCCATTCCATGAGACCAGCAGCACTTGTTTCTTCAGACGCTTGGTGGTACACGAAGGTGCAATTGACCTGCCGAGCTGTGCGTTACTGATTTGCTCAGACAAACCCCAGGCCTTCAGCGGGTGGCCCCAGCCCTGCTGTTTTCCGCTTTGCCAGACTTCATCTTAATGAGATACGGGGCAAGTGGGTAATTGCAGCCTTTACACACAAACTGCCTTTTCTTCCCGTTATTTCCTTCTTATTTTGAAAGATTCTGGAATACAGATTTGCTTAAATGCTCACATTAAAACCACAGAGGGGAATCAAATGCTCTCCTGGGCAGAAGATTCTAAACTCCAGCTGTTCTAACCCTAATCTTATGCAATTTTTCTGCAATTTGAGTCGGTGACCAAAGGTCTGGAAGATTTCTGTGAACTGAAACAAGGCTTTCTCCTAGATGAATTATACACAAGGCAGTAAGGTAATTTATTTGTTTGTTTGTTTGTTTACTGCAGGAACAGCAACAATGGGTCATGAACACATGTGGAACAAAAGGGAGCCATAACTCAGACATCATTTATTTTTGTAACCCACTGGCAAAAACTACCGGGCAGAACAGAAAATCTGAATTCAGCAAAGTGAGCTGGGTACGTGGCACATCTTCTTTAGCCCAAAAGCGCCTAGAGCATAAACACATATGGCACAGGATGGACTTCTGACTTTAAACCTAACCCTAACCCTAACCCTAAGGGCTACAAGAAGAGAAGATGCAAATAAAAGTTCTTACAGCAGCACAGCACAATTGCACGGGATGCCGAGAAAATCGTTTCGTTCTCCAGACATCAGAGCTGATGCTGAAGGTATATGTTGTCCTCGTGAACAACAAGTGTTTCTCAGTAAAAGCCTCACAGTTTTCAACCCTTCTACAACAGGCAGCAGTTGACACGACGCAAAATTGAAGTTTCCGTACCCGTTTTCACTCGAGTTAATGTTTGGCCACATGGGCATCCTGGTTTCATTTCGACCACAAAACCTTTCACACTGCGACTACATCTACCTTCCTCACCACCTGATGGATGAGTAAACACAGGCAAGGAATTCCTATAGTGTTTAGCCTGCAAGTGGAAAACCGACAAGGGAAACACGGGGCGAGATTTTTGTAAATTCACTCATAAGAGCTCGCTTTAATGATTATGATTTAACACCTTTGTAGAGACCTGGCATTTCAGCAAGCCAAAACGTACAGGGTATTCAGCATTAATGAATAAACAAATAGTGAACATGGCACACTGCAGTAAAGGTGCGCTTTCAGTATACAAATCTGGGCCAATATGGCGGGTTTGCATCCATTTGGACTTTCTGCTCTTAACCGCATGTTGATTTTGAAAAGTTAAGCCAGTGGCCTATTGTAGAAGAGAAAGGTGATCAACAATGAATATCGCTCAGGTGGGAAAATGAGTTCAATTGGATTGCCCTCTATTTTGGGTGATTTAGCAACAACACCTTCCTCACCTTTACTGCTCATCTCATTTGTTCTCAACAATAGCCCTTAATTCTTCATTGTTAGTAATGAAAGTGCAGCTGTAATTGTCCACAAACCAGCAATTTGATGGCTGACATCTCCCTTTGTAGCCTTTCCGTGTCCCAGTTATGAACTTTTCATTTGCATGTTGCACCTGCACGTGTACCATATGCAGTGATAATAGAATGGTGCATTAAAAGTCCATTTACTTTGCAGTCACGTGGGACGTTCACTATGCACACAAACTGCATTCCCAAGATGAATACTTGGCAAAAGGCATGCGCTCTGTTTACATTAAATTTACTGGTATGCTTTTTTATGTGCTAAGTGTTACATTAGATTATTACCCCATTGGGACATCAGAAGAAACAAAAATGGAACGATGACAGCCCCAGTATTTACAACACAACTGTGCACAACTGGTACAAAAACAGTGTGCAAAATTATTCTTTAGAAACGAGGCTGGTAAAATCCAGAAAAAATGTAGATGTCCAGCAACTGCTTTTTGTGTGATCGTTCGAAAAATACATTTTTATTTTTCGTTTCCAGGATAAAGCGTTATCGATAATGAATGGGTGGATTGATTTTCAGTTCTGAAGTGGACAGGAAATCAAACCAGACAAAAAAAATCTGAAGGAGAAAACAGAGGTAAAAATAGAATAGAGGAAGCCAAGGAGAGCTGCCATACAATCTGCCCCCATGAGGGCCTCACTTTGGTCTGGCTTTGCAGGAGGGTTTCCCATCTGCTCCTGAACTGGAGGAGAGACAGGTTCTGTCGCTTCAAAGCTTCTCCCTGTCAAGGCCTTCCCTCTTTCAAGTGCTGTGCCTCCAGTGCGAACATACAGGTGTCTCCTTTCAGCTTCCATCCATTAGCGGGCAATTTCCCCCATGCCTTTCTTCCTGTCCAACTTGGAAAGTTCCTGGGCTCCAGCCAACCAGGTTCTCTTTGTGTGCCGTGACCTCTGCTGGTGTGACCAATAGACACCCTGCAGTTACTTTATGGCTGACTTCCCTTTCCCACAACACGGAAGCAGATCTGAAGCCCAGGGCAGAGTCGCAAGTGTCTGATAGAGGATCGATCGCTTCCTGAGCGAAGTGATCATGTTTTTCTTTTAATGTGGAGAAAAAAGTTAAACTCTCTTATTTATTCAGTTTCCCTCATATCTAAACTTCAGACAACAGTCACACTGTAGATGTAACACCACTGAAGCAGACATCCACACAAAAAGCCCTATTTTAAAAAGCAGGAAGTGAGAAACCTACTGTGAATGAACAAATGCTTCTACTTAGTCTTTTGAGACAAAGCAGTCCAGCAGCATAACACTTTACCTGCATCATCATTAATCTCTTCAGCCTGGGTTAGGGTTTTGTGCTGGTCTGGACCCTATTTGGGCATCTTAAGGTGCAAAACAGATCCTGGATGGGATGTCATTATATCCCACACGCGTTCACACACTATGGACAGTTTAGAGTGAGCAGTTAAGAGGGAACACATGTCTTAGGACTATGAGGGGTAGCAGCCAGAGGAAACCCACACAGACATGGGGAGAACATGCAAACCCCACACAGACTGAACTAGATTCAGACCTACACCCACACAGTCCAGGCACAACGAGGTTACTGTTATTACTGTGCACCATGGTTATCGCTCTAGTATGTCTGTACCAGGGCAGAATGACAATAAAGTGAAGCTTGAACCTTCAAACTTGTCTCTGCTATGAATTATTATGAGTTATTATTAGTTGGAGTAACAAACATTTTTAAGAAGCATCATGAAAGGGTTTTCTGTAAATGCAAGGAGAGATTATGGTGTTCACCACCGAAGGCGTGCGCGCGCGCGCGCGCACACACACACACACACGCACAGAATCACAAGGATCACAATGTGCACAGCTATTCTGATTAAATCCAGACTAAAGGAGAAAGAGTGACCACAGGTGACTGCAAGGCTACATTCAGCAAAGGCTTTAGTTCAAGCAGGTGCTTTCAGCCATTTGTAGTGAAATCAGTTGTTTTAGTGAGAAGTGAGAAGCTTTACGAACAGCACTGATGGATTGGTCACCAGCATCCCAATGTCATTTGGATCACTCTAGCGTGCTCATGTCTTCCTGACTAAAAGCTTATCATTTCATACCAGTACTGCCCAAATATCCAAAACTGACTGTGGGGAGGGGGGACACATCCTAGGACGCCGTCCTCATGTGGTACTTGTTGCACTGGCAAAGTTGTAATTTAAAACCAGTAGTTATGGAAATGAAACAGTAACCCTTCGGCAGACAACAGTGCTCAAAGGAAAAGAGGTGGCTGCCTGACAAGAAAAGAATGGAAGTTTTATAAGAAACGGAGATTCCGTGCAAGTATTGACGGACAAGTGGGTTTTTGGGTCTGATGCCGCAAAAAAAACAAAAATGTCATGCAGTTTTACTAAACTTGATATTTGCGCACTATATTTTGAAATCACATGAAAAAGTGTACGAACATGTCTGTGCACCCACTGTACATAATATAGTGTTGAGACGCTACGGCTAAACATCCCTATTGGTCGGTGTTGGTTTTGCGTATGTGAATAGTTAATTAGGTCCAACCGTGGATGGGATGTTGTGTTGTGTTGTTGGAGTTCGTCCTGTTCCACCGTGTTTCCGAAAAGGGGTTGGAGGTGGTTAACCAGTTTCAGTGTGGGTGCTAAAAGACAGGTATTCCATTGCCCTGCCTGGCTGTTACCTTCCCCCGATGCCCTGTGTTCGATAAAAGGCTGGGTTATGGAGATTGGCGCGATATCCTTATTCCTTCCATCCCAGACCAGCGCTTGTTACAATACTAATTTATTTTCAAAAGTTAGCAGAAACAAGCCTTCATTTCTATACATGGGTGTTTTCAAAAATCCTCGGTGCCAAAATTTTACCCTTAAAAGTGACGTGTGGGGAAAAAAGTTAATAATTGTTTGAAAAGCCACCATTTGGACAATTTGGCCTGATGCGAAACTGGTGGTACTTTCAACAGCTATTTTCATTATTCCTTTCATATTGGTGTCAATCAAACTCAGAACCGAGCTGCCCAGTAATGGGTTTTCTACATAAAGTGACATGTATAATAACCTCAATGGCGTCCGTGAAGGGGTAGACCAGGGGCAGACTGACCGCACTGATGAAGAAGGCCTCCACCCCATCGAGAAGGTCAGGTTGCTGCTGCTGAAATAGGCATAATTGCACCGAGAAGTGCTTTAGGAACTCGGCACACCACCATTTTGGCTCTAGGACTAAAAGCCTTTTATTGGTTTCCTGGGCTTTGGTTGTGTGCTTGCCTGTTTGGGAAGGGGAACTGTTTAAGGATGCATGGTGTGAGGGTCCTACGTCAAGTTGGAAGCTAAGCAAGTGTTGGTACTGTTTGTAGGGACTGACCTAATGCAAGTATTGTGGCAGCACTTCCAGAGCATGCGCTTGGGTGTTTGGGCCAGTTTGCATACTGGAACACCACATTGACAGTGGATTGATCAAAAAACAAAAAAAATTAAACAATAAATTGGCATGTCTGAACCCAAATGAATGATGTGACATCTGCTATTTGTTCTGGCACCTTCAGGGAAATCTCCTGCGCCCCATGGTGAGAGATCTGTGAAATGGAAGCCTTTGTGTTGTGCTGTGGTTAGCATTGTGGAGACAGATGGCCTTGGCTTTAAAACCAGCCAGGAGAACATCTCTGCAGATGCATACATTCCTTGGCTGCTAGTTGACAAATGAATGGCTGACAATGACAGTGAAACACTGTCTGTGCCAGAAGGTCTTGCTTCCTCTCCTCTCAAATGCCAACTTTTCCCAAAACAGCAAGGGAAACCACTGCAGTGATGAAGGTCCATCCTCTACTTTGGCCATATTTCTCGCCAACCCTGTTCCTGACCTGTACTCAACCTTGAGACTAGGATATGGCCCACAAATTATATTCATCCCATTTTACCTCTCAGATCCCAGGTGACTCAGCATCACTAGATTTTCTTTCTCAAGGATTCTTGCACGGTGTGGGTGCATTAAGAAATAATTCAATTCCTCAACAGTTTCACAGTTTCATTTTCAAGATTTGGTTCCATTATAAGTACTTTTATAAATACTTTTTCCTTTTTTAATATTTCATACTGAAGGGAGATATCATTATATGCGATAGTTTTAGCCAATTTTCACAAAGTATTTACTGTTTTCTTTGCTTGTCACCAAAGGGGTCAGCTCACATGGTATGGGTGGTGGTGGTGGATTTGGAGATTTACCAGCTCAACATAGTTGAGACTTCACAGGTCCTCACTTCTCACTGCAAGCAACCAAACCTGTGTCTTGTTGAACTGAAATGAATGACTTGATGGAGGACTGATGTTTCGGTCAGCCTATGTAATGCCATTCTGCCATGGCCAAAAGACCTTCCGGGCCAGTCAGCATGGAGCTGGCGAGGACCTTATGGGCAGAAAATATGCATAAGGCTTTTTCCTCCACTCGCTGGCTCACAGAAATTTTTAAATTCTGGAATTTGAAACAATATCTCACACAATTCTCTGTTATGTATTGCCCTAATAAAAAGTGGAGTGCCTGCTTTTCCCACCCTAAAGTGATTGGAGCAGACAGGCTTCTCAGTGCATATCCATATATGTAGCAACGCTGCTGAAGAGAGGGGCTCAGTTGCCTGTAACAGTTAGACCAAACCATTGTCAAGATCCTCTGAAATAAGCCCCTAAGTTTTAAAATGACCATTTTACCACTTTATAGTTCAAGAGAACAGGACATTAAAAATTATTTTTGGTAAATGGATTCTTCTGTGTCTGTTTACTGTGCCTAATCTAGAGAATGAAAGCGCTACAGGCAAACGTATAAATAACTGCAGTCTTGCTGATGGGCCACATAAAATTTTAGAAACTAAAGAAGAAAGTGGAAGGTTTGTGGTTTGAGTTTTAATAGACTGAAGAAAGCCATGCTTCACCCTCCAATCCTCACAACCTTCTACCGAGGGGCCACAGAGGGCTTCCTCTGCAGCTGCATCATTGTCTGGTTTGGGAACTACAATGACGATGACAGCAATTCCCCACAACAGATAGTGAGGACAACTGAGGGGATGGTTGGGGCCTCTCCAAGCTATCACTGAACTCTTCAATGAACACTGCATCCGTCGGGCAACCACCTCTCTCACGGACTGTTCACCCACCTGCCGTCTGGCAGAAGGTGCCAAAACATCCAAACCATCATCCCTGCTGCCCCCCTCACGCCCCCAGTGTCCGAACTGATCCCCTGAGCAATGCATACCCCTAACACCCCACCCCCCCATCGAAACTGGAATTCATACTTACAGTCACTAATAAAACTGTTCTGTACTGTACTTTGTTGTATAGATGTTCAGATGTTCATTTAACAACCATATATAAAAACTCTGTACATTGCTGGTAGTTTGCACCTTATATATATTTGTATTTATTTTTTGCACTGTGATGTCATTTTCTGCACTTTATGTTGCCCTGTTCAACTGTCTGAATGTAGCACCATGGGCTCCTGAAAAACAGTATTTCAACCTTACTGTGTAATAGTATATGGATGGGCTGACAACAAACATCTCTTTAATTTTTATACATCAGAGGAAAATAACAGTACACACACACACACACACACACACACACACACACACACACACACACACACAGGGTTATTTTGGAATAATCAATTGGTCTGAAATGTATGTGTTTTGACTGTGGGAAGAAAGGAAAGCACCCAGAAGAAACCTGTGCAAAAACCAGGGAGAGCTTACAAACAGTCCACAGACTGAGCAGAGGTCAAACCCACATCCAATTTCACCATTCAGAGTGTGAGAGGGAGGCTGTGAGACATGTGGGAATAACTATGTGGAGTGATTATATATCGTTTTTTCATCCATCATCCTTGGTTTTTCATGACATGAAGATGTTTATGATAGATCCATCGACACAAACAGTCTTTCAAGGAGCTGCAAGGTGGGTGTCTGGGACCTTCACTGAGCTCCTATTGGCTATAAGCTTTCCCCACACTCTGCAAATTCTGCTAGGACTGAGCTTACTGCTTAACATGGAAATATATGGAAAGATAGTTAGAAACCAATTGCCACGTTTAAGAAAAGATAAATGCTACATCGCCCCCCCCCCTCCATCAACATGCCATCCTGTCAGTGGTGTTGAGCAACCAGCCTTGTGTTGGTGGGATCGCACGCCCTTTTCCCCTCGTTCCTCCAGTGTGCCGCCATGTCCAAATGCCAGCAAGCACTCTGCCAGAGGGTGCAAAGAATACGAATGGATCCTCAGGATACGTCAACACAGAAGGGCCGCCCCTGTTCGCTGTGTTTCTGCCACAGCTCTAAAGTGACGGGACAACAGCAGGATTGCGTGATATATTTTTGAGGACCCTGAGGCTCTCATCCTGTCAAAATGAAAATGAAATGTTTGTCGAGAACAGCTTACACAAACATGTATGGGGGTTAAAGGGTGCAGAACAGGAGAACCGATTCACCTCTGGTGTACCGGCCCTGACTGCTCTATGGTCAGTTATGTTGTCCATCTAGATCAGTTGCTTTCTGCTACTGTGTTAACAGCATGGAGAGGAACATCTGGAGTTTAACAGGAAAAATCTCAGCTGTACAGTTGAACACAGCCATTTTGTTTGCATGTACAGTAATTCAAGCTGTAATATTTACTCCAAGGTGCTTGAGTAGCAGTCGCAATTGTCTGGATTTGTAGCCTCAATTTGTAGACCCAATTCCGTCTATAAAACAAGTGAGTCAAGTCAAAATTTATAACTGCGGGCCACAGCTTAAATAAATAAATTCTCATAAATAAGCTGTGATTTACTGAATATTGATAACATGCTGTTATTTGTGTAAAAGCCACATATTTGCACTTGTTGCTGTGATTGCAAACTGCATCCAGACCAGCAGATAATGAATGCAGAACCTCAGAGAGGATGTGGTGATGTTCTGTAGCCTTCATCTCCAATGGAATAACACAGCTTTATGCTGTGTGACTCCAAATGACAATCTTGCCCCCCTTCCCCCCAGTAGGAGAATGGCTGCCACCTCAACCTTCTGCAATGTTTCGGCTCACACGTGAGCTCCTGTAGCACCTGGCTGGCTGCAACTGATAGGAAATGAGCTTTTCGTGAAGGTGTATTTTCAACCACCGTGACAGGCAGGGGCACCAGGAACACCACAGGGTAAACCATGGGGTAACAGTAAACTGTTCACCGGGAACTCAGAAAACACCACCAGAGAACTCTACCGAGTCACCTTAATGCTTTCGATTCAAGATGATTTTTGATAAAAATCATCACAGGTAGAAATTAGTAAATTATAGCAAGATGACGATGATATAAAAGTTTATTTCCATGCACACCACCCGATGTTACATCATCTGGAAGCCAGATGAGCGTAGACGCTCGCAATTGTCCATGTTTTGTGCATACTGCCCCATACCAGCGACATACATGCTGGCGGGTAGCTGCAATTAAAGCAGTCAAAGCCACCAGATGATTCTAAAGGGATGGACGATGGCGATAACTCTGTCCCTAACCCACAAGGCTTAAGGAAATGAGCGAGCAGCGTGGCGATAAGAGAGCCACCAAGCTCCAGTGAAGCAGCAACATTCTGAGTCTAAAATTTATTTTGGGGTTTAAGAGGCTTCACGGGCGGAGCAAAGCAAAAGGATTGAATTGTGCATTCAAAGGTATGAGGCCCTCTTTGCTTTGAAATCTCAGGCTGGTTTGTGTTCAAAGGCAAAGCAGCAGTTTCTTGTGGTCTGGAAGTGGAGATGCTGTGACTGGACTGCTCTGGCTTTTGAGTACCATGACCAACTAAACCCTCTAAAGGGAGCCTGCTTAAAACCTAACTCATCTTCACCACTTAGACTTGGTTCTTTGTCTCCATGCCAAAGGCAGGTGCACCGAGTTTTGTACTTGAAGAAGATGCTATTTGACCAAAGGGTCATATGTTCATAACCTCAGTGCAAACTTTCATACTGGAATCTGTATGGGGTACAAAAGATCACTGTGGATGAGGGCACCTGTGATAGAAAGCAGTTTTATGTATTTTAAAAGAAAACTATAGAATTTTAGATGAGTTTGTTGTTACTTTTTATTCTTATGTCTGCAAAACATGAGAGCTGCTTATCCAGTCTCTGTCAGGATGTTTGGCTGGAACCTAACAAGTGTCTTAGGTACTGTGTTTATCATGAAAAATCAGACAGGACAAGTAAACACTATGCAGTGGACATGGAATCCAGAGCGCTAGAGATGTAAGTCAGCAGTGCACCCTGCTAAATCACAGCTCTTTGTCACCCACCTCCACGGGCAGCTTACACCTACATTCCAATGCAGCCAAACCCCGTGAACACCATTCAGTGAACATTAATGCAACCCAGTCTCCAAATCTCATTCTCGGCAGCTGCATACACAGGAATCAGAATATAATTATTTCAAATAATAACAATTTCAGCATATTTTCTTTTTGAATGTAGGCAAGATCTGCTGGTTGGTTAAACTTAAACTTCCCCAGCTAAAGTAAGCGGAAGGTCCCAGCTGCTTTTGAACAAAATACTACATACATTTCTTCTTAGTGGCCCAAACTTCTGTTCTCTTCCTAATTTGACTTTAGCTTAATTTGGAAAAAGAGGTAAAATAAACACACCACTGACATAGGATAAATATTTATGGACTTGGAGGTAATAAACTTGGAATTCATCTTATGGTCAAACTGCTATGTCAAATGAAGAAAGAGGCAGCATCTTTGGCGATTAAATCTAACAGAAAAACATTTCTGCATGTAAATTCATCCTTTATGACATAAACTGATCATATACACATGGAAATCCATGTAATTGACACAAAGTAAATTCCATTGAACTCGTGTCCTCTGTGTCACGGTCGATTCAGGTGGTCTGGGTTTTTGCTTGTTTTGCACTTTTCCCTATAAGCCCCAGCACGACAAAGCTGCTACCTATCCTGCAAACGCACACAAAACCTTCACCTGCCGCTTACTGCTATTACTTCTACGTTGCTCCTATTGCAGTGTCATCCAAATTGGTTTAAAACTTCACCCGGTTGTATAAAGCGAAGTTTCATATAAAACATAATTTTGGGAAGGTAGCATTAGACTAAATGCCAAGCCATCAGTCAAACCCACACACATATGAGCAGCCACCTACTTCTGCCCTGCGGGCGCTGTTTTTGTAAACCCACCTCCACCTTTATCTTGTAAAGGACTCCCAGCAGGGAGGCTCAACAGCATGGCTTCATAGGAAGTGTGAGCTCTCAACCGGACTCCGAGCCCCAAAGGAGCGTACAGCAAGCATCCATCCAAACACGCAACCAGTCTAATATTTTGCAACTCCGCAAAGACGTCTGTGATTCAGTTCTGGGACATCTTCTGCTGATTTCTTTCTCAGAAGAACGTGTTGGGATTCAGGCCCCTTTGCATGAAAGAGGCAGTGATCCAAACATTAAGTTACAGGAATGGAGAAGAAAGAAAAAAAATGGCCCGAGTCCTGTTTTTGAAAACCTAAACCGATGCACCGCCACTCAGCTTTGGAGTTTAGGTTATCTCACTTCTCTCCTACGTTCACTGGAACTAAGAGCTTTGAAAATTAATCTCTCATGCAAGCGCGTGCGGCCACGCTCACACACGCATGCACGCATGCACACAGTCACACACCTGAAAAGGTGCTGCTGCCCGGCTCTTTGTCCTTTGGGGAACACGTAACATAAAGAGCTGGAGCTGGTGGAAAGCAGAAGGCGTTGAGATCTTTCTTTGTTATATTGGCTTTCACGCATGACATCCGAAACCGGTGAGCCGAAATAAACAAGTGGCACGCAGCTCCACTTTACCCCTCTCCCTTAGACCTTAGAGGGATGGCTTACATTTTGGGACGTATTTCGAGCACGCACACCAGCACACAAAGGGACAAATCCACGAAATCACCTTTTATGTATAGAAACGCACACACAAGTCATTTAGGAGCACAACGGTAGGCATTGCATTGTTCTAAAACGGTTCTAAATGTAAATGTGGGTCTTCCATAGACTGTGTCAGATGGAGGGGAATTAGATTTCAAATATTAGCACCCCCGTAGCAGGGCACTTCGGAACTATAGGCTGCAATCGGTGCAATCTGGGAACTGTAATACAGCGCCGAGGTGTGCGGTAAGTAAAAGCCATCTTCAGAAGCCATGGGATGAGCAGCACCTCATGCTCCTTCTGGAGCCTCCACCTCAAGTTAGCTCACATCAACAAGAACATCTGATGAGGCTTCCTCTTTGAGAAACATCTTGCAGTCGGTTTATAATGAATAAATCATTTCATAGTCACACCTGTCTGCATTAGCACAGATTTATTTAAAGGCCTGGGAAGCTTGTGCGGTAATGTGTTAGATGCTGAAAGTATACCTTTGAATCGGAAACGCTATTAAAAGCTCATTAAATAAATGTAAGACATCATAAATATGTCATGTGCAGGCTGTTGGGCTGTTTATTGTGGAGTATACAGTGGGGCACGCCGCTTTACTGTTGCATTATTGCCGTATATCTTCATCCATGGCGAACTGAAAGCAAGTCAAAAATCATGCACGCTGGCACTATTTTATAATCAGGTGAGCAAAATGCAAAATGGTACAACAGCAGGGGCTCGCCGGAGGTCTGGGCCTTAAATGCTGTGCCAGCCATATTTCACTGAACTCATCTGCATTTTAGTTAAATTATTAAATGTTACAGATGTCAAAAGAATGCGCACATCTGCTTCAAATGGGTGAATGGATGAAAAAGACGTGCGCGTACTTGACTTTCTGGGAAACGTTAAAAAAACGTTTGCGTGTTTAGCGCGCGTTTTCCTTTAGAGGCTCAATTCAACTTTATGTACATACGTGATTTTTGAGCAAATCGGTACAGGTTGAGTTCTAATTCGATCTGTTATCCTACTCTGTGCTTTATGACTGCGTCCCTGGACGCAGGCCCTGTTAGCAGGATGCCTCTAAGACCTCACCTGAATGGGGTGGCAGTGCAAGCGATGGAGATGAAGGCCCAGCTGAACATCTGGGGTGCTGGGAATTGGTTCAGCAGGTAAAATGAAACAGTGGGCAGTCAGCACTTTGGATCGCTCCAGACCTCTGGCTATAATAAACAATGCTGTTTTGGTTTACTAAGTCTCATGTATGTTCTGTCTGTGTTAGTGTGCTCCTTCCGTTCAAGACTGTATTTCACTGAGTTACATCCAGCAGCGTAGTGCTCTGCAGCATTGATGTGCACTCACCCAATTCTATTTTTGTCATTGCTTAAATTTTTATACAGGCAGAAACTTTGAATGAATGAACGAAACAAAACTTCATTAATCTCAGAGGGAAACAGTTTATGAAAAACTGCATTGCTGATAATTACTAAAAAAGTACTAAGAACAGGAACTTTGGGTACAGCGCCTCTGTGGATAAGCACTGCTGATGTAACTGATGAGATCCACAGAGGCCGGGAGGATGTGGGTGCACGCAGGTGTGCTGAACCCCAGGTGCCAGTGGACTGCTAAACAGAGGAAGGTGAACTGCAGAGAAAATGACATGCAAATGGCTTAATGGGAGGAAGAAATGACAAATTCTGAAGCTTTCTCATTATATTCTGTCAATTCAAGTGCCCCCACAAGGGTTTTCCTTTATAGTTGAGAAATTGATGATTATTTGATTCCATTTTGGGACAAAAAGCCTGCTGGGGGAAAGGAAGTTCTATTCTTTTTTTCCAGCCATTTTCTGTTGTCTTTTCTGTTACCCCCTTGCCCCAGAAAATTTACATGTGCCTCAACACAAATTTTTCTATCCTCTCCACAAACCATGCAAAAGTTCAGAATGCAAAAGACTCCTTATATTTGGTGGTTTACAATATTTTGGGAGGACAGAGATCATATAATGCTGTAAAGTAATGTTGGATTTAACATCTTATTCTGTTGAAGGAATTTGTCCTTAAAAGTGTCAGCCTCTTGCTCATGTCTCCTTGTCAACTGAGATTTATTGCACATGGTCGTGTTTCAGTTGTTAACAGTGCTCATTTGTTCTTAATATTTAAGTATGGAAGTTTAGTTCAGTGCCACAGGTGAACATATGAATAAAGTGAGTAAGTGAGTGTCTGAAGGAGTGAATAAGTGAGTGCTTTGAGTTTGTGTGAGTATTTACCTCAGCCATTAAACTGCTATGCAGATAACAAAGATGTGAAGATCTTCTTCTGCTTGAACCAAATGTGTAGGGATCACAGCTGGTCTACGAACACCATTATGATGCACAAGTATGCGAGGAAGGTTTTAAGTTCTGATACCCACTTCATTGTCAGCAAGTGGTTCTGCATATGAAACATAACTCAGAAATGTTTCTGTGCTATCTGTGTCTCCGAGAGGGCCCTTCTCCTGGCTGGGAGTCTGTGAATTAAAGAGATCTTTCTATTGTTTCAAACATGTAATTCAGGGCATCTCTTCCAGATGCTGGTGTTTTGGAAAGGGTAGTACTGCTGACTTCATCTCCTCTAGGTTGTCTTGGTTTCTAGCCAACTTCTTCTCCGCTACCATCAGTATCTCACTTTGGCAGGGCATCTGGGCTGGTTGATATCCTGAGACGTTCACGATTGTGTTTGTCTTGTCTTTTATGGCATATCCAGGGAAACAGATGTGCTCAGGGCTCACCGGCACTTGAACTGTAACTTTTATGGTTCAGTCATCCTTTTCAGCATATCTTCCGTATTTTCAGCAGCATTCAGACATGTTCTTCAAAGGTGTCCCTTTCAGGTAAACCCTGTAAAGTAGTCTTTCAGCAACACATCTTTATTTGTTTGTCATGAGCTTGTAAACCGTGGAGATTTTATAATATAAATCAGAAGTTAGACATCCATGCCCAGGCATTTATAAGGAGAAATAATAAAATGCACTCAGCACACAGATAACATTAATATGTACACTTTTATCGGTAGAATTTAGAGGCTTGTTAGGCTGCCCTGCCTAGCACTATCGCTCCTTCAATCTCCAGGTGAAGGACGGAAAGCCTCTATTTTTGCATCGAACATAAATGTGAGTATTTGTTTACGTCTATCTGCAAAGCATCATTGCCAGATGCCTCTTTCTGAACAATGTTTGGAAAAACCAAGGTCGACTGAAGCCAGACACGGCTCCTCTTTTCTGGACGCCTCGCCACGAGAAAGGCCGACTTGGGCAGGCTCATCCTTTCCAGCATTATTACCATTATTATCCTCATCTGCATTGTTTGTTATTTAAACCAGATTTTTCTTAATAAGCCTGGTTGTTCTGTAGACACATGGGGCTGGAACTCTCTTGCGTCTGTTGTTGCTGCACATTGGATGTATAGAGCTAGGTGTTCCGCTACGCCCGGCTAGTCGGTTTTCACGATTTTTCTTCAGCGGATGTGATGTAACGGCTGATCTGCTTAGCTTGGCAGCTCCCACATTAGGACAATTGCTCATTGTGACTGTGTTAAATGCATCTTTATTTTTTCAGGTGTTTCTAGCCCATCCTTTAAACATTTCGGCTGTGTATTTTGGACCAAGGCTGCAGGCATTCTCTGCAGTTTTAGAGCTTGAAACAAATTTCAGTTCTGCAGAAATTCTTCCCAAAAACCGCTGCTATTAAGTGATTAAGACGCAAAGCCGTCCAGACTGAGAGCTGGCGGACCCTGTGGTCCACGCCTGACCTGTCTATTTACACGGGTGTCCCAGAGGAGTGTGTGTGCCAGGAACACTCTCCATGCCATGCAGACACTTCAGGTTCAGCTTCCAGGGAAGAAACTCAGCTCACAGTTCCCAGATTGGGCCCAGCTGGATTATCCGTACCACCTGCAAAAATATTAATAGCAAATTGTGCTGCGTTCACGAACAACTGATTTGTTTGTTAGTCTGTGCAATTTTCCCCTTATAATATTTATTATTCCCTCGTGATATTTATTTTTATTCTTATTCTCCTGCACTGTCATGCATGTTTGCACGTGTGTGTGTGTGTGTGTGTGTGTGTGTGTGTGTGTGTGTGTGTTGTGTTGTGTTATGCACTCTAAGAGCCATTGAGAACCAATGCCAAATTCCCCGTGTGAGCACACTTGGGCAAAAAATCTGATTTTTATTCTGATTCTGATTTTGATGATGTACATAAATGAACGTGCGTGTCTTAACACCGATGTTTAGCATTTCATTACTTATGGGTGTCAAGCTTTTTCATTTTTAACAAGACTGTCATGTACAAAATAAAATGCCTTATAGAACACTAGGCAGTGGGCAGGAAGCTGAATTTATGCCTTAAAGTTTCCCTGAGCGAAGCCCTGCTAGTACTTCTGAATGTGATGAGGGAAGGCCCCAGCAAAATATAATATACAGCCACATACAGTATAAGCAGAAGTGAACATCTGCCTGCAGACAAAAGTTATACTCCTGCAGCTTCATTTCAGCACAAGAATCAGCACCTCCTGCTAATTCCCTGACGTGCTTCAAACTTCTTGCGAGCTTTGACATGAAGCTGATATATTGCGCCGCCCAGCTAAACACTTGAGTTTGCGGAAGCAGCCCGATGCTGTGGACTGATGCACATTTACTCCCATGTCAGCTGTTTAAGCTCTGTAGACGTTCCAAAGTTGTCATTGACCTCACAGCGCCACCCCCGCCCCCTTGCCTGGATTCAGTTTGGAGGGATGCCATGAGTCTCACCGAGAAACATGTTATTATTTTTATTCCGAAATTATGAGGAACATCATTCGTGCACAGACAGATGCCACTTTATTTAATGGTGTGCCTCATTGAAGTTATTGTGTGCATCATAATTCATCTGCATTTACCATGGCAAACAGGTCTGAATACTGCATTTCACACATTTTCTTTTTTTAGCATGAAGGTCATTTGCATTTTTTGCCTTTTGGTATGATTCGAAGTTGTGTGCCATGCACAAATTCTTAGAGCGTTCCAAGGAAAATGCCGGAAAAAAAAAGTGAAAGCGAAGGAAAAGTTCCGCAAGCCACTATGACCTTTAGTTTTATGACATTAAAACAGAGGAATTGGGGGTTATATCATTATTGCTCAGCTAATGTGGTTCATTCTTTGTGCCCCAGAGACACGAGCAGTTACCATGGACCCTACGTAGGTGTCATGTGCCAAAGTTTATTTCATCCGCCAAAAATTTTTCTAGCTTTTCATAGCTAGTTGGACTCCATGTCCACAATGTGAAATGCAACAGATAAAGAAGAAGATCGGTAGATTCATGCTTTGGTGGTTAGCCATTTTCCTGACCAGGATTCAGCGTTTGCTGACAAAGGATGTACGGATGTTTAGTTGTTAATCTTTTCATTTGCATATTTTCTACCTGACACTTTCCTACACAAATAATGGAGCAATTTTTCCTGCTTTTCTGTTCTTTTAACTCTGACAGGTTTTTTTGCTGCAAGCTACAGTCCTTGTTTCAGGGTACGTCACTCTCCAGTAAGCAGGCCTGGTAGACATGGTCAAATGCAGCCAGACTGCCACCTGATATTTGGCAAATTTGCTTATTTGACAAATGAGCGGAACAAAAAGTCTCCTTTAATGGCCAGACAAAATATAGAAGTTACCCAACCCAGGGAGACATAATTCATTCTCATAAACATAGAAAGCTTTTTGCATTATTTGTTTGCAGTTTCCTGTCGGTCATATAATAAATGTTCCATCTTTAATCTTGACACATCCCAGCTCTTTTGCTCTACTTTGTAAACAACAAGGCTGTATGTAATTTATTAATATTAATGTACATTTCAACAGAATCCACAGAAACTAGTGTTGCTACATGTTTGCTATGTACCCCACTTGTTTAGTGCACTTTGCTGTGTTTATAACAGAATAACACAGATGTAATTACAATGATCTGATTTACTGTAACATGACAATAATCTCAGGCCAAATTCCATTTGCTTTTGTGAACAAAAGAGCTCAGTTTGTTTCTTCCTCTGTTTCTGTCTCAATGCAGATGGATGCACCATTAAAACATAATGATCTGCAACACGGTGGCTAAAACTGGGGCATAAATATGGTAACTGTCCAACAGCTGTCAGACAAGGAGCATTTCTGGAGTGGGGTTCATGTTAATGGCCCTTGTTTGCTGGAATGCTAGGAAAGAGCAGAGCTGTTGGCTGAAGGTGCAGGCGGGCAGGGTGATAGCCCGACAGCCTCTCCACCGTACAACCTGAGGCCCGCTTGCTGACCTCCTCTGTGCTCTCCGCCAACCCTGTTAAGCCCAGGCCTCCCCTCCTCACAGACAGCCGCACACCATCACCCCCCATCATGTCATCCCTCGTCCCCGAGGTATCTGACAACCTGTCATTAGGTTTTAGGCAAAATAAGCGTCTGGGCATGGAAATTTAATTTCAGTTCATTAGCATGGCTTGCCACACAGCATGTTATGCCAGTCAAAAGAAAAGGGAATTAAATAATTAAACATAAATAGCCACGTCTTAAAGACAGGCCAATGTGTTGCCAGGCAGTTCATTCCTGTTCGCCAGAATGGTTGGCAAGACCTGCTTACTGAGATGGGCCGAATGCGTCCCATCTTGTGATTAAAATCCGGTACGGCCGCTGTTCTCCAAGAAATAGCACTCACAATGGCTGAAAGAAATAAAAAATAACGGCGGTGCGGCCACCCTTAACAAAAAAAATGGATTTGTTTGTACTCAAGTGTGGTGCAATATGGGAAATGACATTTAATCCCTGCCCCCCTTGCTTGGCTTATTGCACTCAGTTACAGTCCAGTGTTCTCCGACCTTGGGGCTCAAATCAAATCACCCAGTGAACTACATACTCAGAACCTGTGGATGCTTCTTCATGCTTCTGGCCTCAGTGTATATTCAATATACGCGTATAGGAATGTACTGTATATGATGATATGGAAAAAGCTTTCAACAGTCAACGTGTGTGTGTGTGTGTGTGTGTGTGTGTGTGTGTGTGTGTGTGTGCGCGCGCATGTGTCTGCATGGTCTTAACCTCACTCAGTATCCCTAACCATTTATCCTCAGGTGGGGTCATGGCAGGTCACTACATCCCAGATGTGTAAGGGCCAAAGTGTTTTGTTGGCCGCACAAACATTTACCTTAGAGTCTTTAGTTCTTCTGAAACGCTTGTCTTTGGAGCACCCAGAGGAAGCACACAAACAGGCAAACTTCACATGCACTGAACCTACATACAAGCACTGTGAGGCTGCCTGCTGTGCTATCATTCCCTTGACTGATGGATAAGATTGTTTAATTTGTTATTTTTAGTTATTTTTCATTATTGTGAAAAAGAAGTATTTATCACTTCAATCTCTCTTTGCAGACTGGAAATATATGGTTAAAAGTATGTTGACCCCCCTTCCAATAACTGAGCTGAGTGGTTTCAGCACCACCCTCACAGCAAACAAACACATTCTAGTAGACAACTGTGTGCATCCAACTTTATGGTCACAGTTTGGGGAAGAAGAAGTTCCTTTGTCGCTCCAGCATGACTGTGCCCCCCCCCCCCCCATGCACAAAGTGACCTCTAAAAACACATGGTTTGTCCAGGTTGGTGTGGAAGAACTTGAGTGGCTGCACAGAGTCCTGACTTTAACCCCATTGAACACCTTTGGGATCAACTGGATCGCCAGCCGCAAGCCTGGCCTTCTCACCCAATATTGGTGCCCGACTGATGCTCTTGTGGCTGAATGGACACGAATTCCCACAGCCGCTCTCCAAAATCTGGTGCTTTTGCAGAAGGTTACACCAGCAAAGGGGGAACAACTCCATTTAATGCCCATGGGTTTGGACTGGGAGGTTCAGCAAGCACATGTGGGGGTGATGCTTATTTGTCCACATGTACTGTGGCTGTGGCCATGCAGTGTGAACTATCCAGAAACTATTCCCTTAGATTTAAGCATTTTGTATACCTTACCATGCATTTCATGTTGAGAATGTACATTTAAGTTCTAATTAAAAAACATAGTTGTTCTGTCAATAAGGAATATTTTCTGAACTGCAGTATGAGTCTCTGAAAATTCCTTTGACAGGATTGACAAGCTACTTTTTGCTCAGCAAAGTGCAACTCCAGAAAATTAAGACTCTCCATGTACAGGAGGAAGCTGCTTGCAGTAGTAGTGATGCCGACCACAGACCACCTTATTTCACGGTACCAGCCTGAGGAGCACCCACGACGCCCTGAATGCTCAAAAAATGGACACCATCCCACTACTAGGAGGGGAGCGGCATATATTTCAAAATCGGCCTCTCCTGCTTCTCAGTCAACGACACATCTGGATGTGACATAAATCCCCTTGTCGCACCATGGGAAGGGCAGACCACGTTGCACTTTGGGTCGGGGCTCCTCTGTCCCACAGCGCTTTCGACAAAGACTCCAGATATCTAAATTAATTCCCTGGCTTATCTGTGGTTTTAATCCCACCCCCAGATGCCATCAAACAACCATCCACAAATACTGCTAATGAGATTTTCCAAGCCAGATGAGGTCCTTAATGGGCTGATAAACTGAGATTGTGGTTTCTCTCTCCATTTATTTATTTATTTGTTTAGGCCACTCACTGATCTACTTGCATGGATTTGTGGTGACAAGTGGATCTGATAGAAAGAAACTGGTTTCGGAAAAGCGTTTTCATCAGCCTACGTGTGTGCTTCTACCTTTACGTGTGATATGTGGAGATAGGAATGTATTTAAATATTGACACCTTAAAAAAAATCTACAATTCAATACAATACAATTCAAATGACATACATAAAATAAAACAGATAATCCAGATAAGCGACAGTTCTCCACCAGTCGATGAAGCTAACTGTGGCCGTGGCGGAGGAAATAAATATGACTAAAATCCTGTAGCAGTGGAATAAATTGGCAGTGCCCGCCGATGGGAGGGAAAGTTCATATTTGCAGTTGGGCTGTTTTCCTCTGCTAAGTATATCGGCCATCTGCTGGTTGTCTGCGGTTCGAGCTCACATTTCTTCTACAGTCAGTTGTTAGCGGTCCGATGCAGCGTCATGCGACTGGAAGCCTAACAAAGAACAGAGAATGGAGAGACCACATCACCCGTCCCCTGGTTTTTGGCCGACCCCGTCACCTTGGGGTCAGCCAGGTTTGACTCAGAAAGAAACAAGCTTAAAAATGAAGGGGGAATTATTAATATGGAAATATTCATTCTGGTTCTGTCAGCAGCCTGGTGGACTGACATGGACATACACGCAACAACAAATACACACAAACCTGAAAACAGGGGCACATGTGAATTTAGCCTGGTGGCATTAACTCGCCTTTCCAGTAGTTCGCAAGCAGCAGCCTGCAGCAGGTGATCAGCTGCTACCATTGCCCTTTTGTCCTGCCAGGTCTTGCCTAGCAGCTGTGTGGAAATTGAGGCCCGATTACTAGGCTTCCTCCCCTCCTATTCTCCACGGGGTTTGGGATGATTAGATTGTCAATTAGATTGGCAGCACCTTCCGTTTCTAAAGAGCGGAAATTGCACCTAGCATGCTGCCACCAGCATGCAGCTTTAGTCCAAGGCCTGCAATTTCCACGCTCTCACACCCCCATCTCTTACCAATGTGCTGGTGTCTCGCAGAATGACAGTCTGTCGCTGCCAGGCAAAATCGAGAGCGAGCATCTACCCCTTTCCCATTTTTTTAACTATCAGGTGCATCCATGTGTAGATGCACCTGTTTATTTCAGTACAATTTCATCTGTTTCCCTGCCCACCCTGCAAATTCTCCTTTGTCTTCTCTTCGACACTGATGATGCCGAACTTGAGCGTTTAGCGCAGGTACGGCCAGGTCGCTTTCCTCAGCCGACGCGCGGTGAAATGTATTTTAAGATGACGAATTCCAGCGGATTATTCCCCTTTATGCCGTCGGCGTCTCTCGCCACTTCCCATGAGGACAGAGAGAAGTGGAGCAAACTTTCACCGCAGTGCAGCGCAGCACCGCGCTGGCAGTGTGGTTTAGAAATGGCAACTTCAAGGCCCCAGAAGACAGTGTTTTATCTGAATGGCTTTATTAATATAGCATTTCTTACCGTTTCGATTATCCGCGACAAAGCTTCAAGCGGCCGTGTCGCACGAGTTTCGTATATTTTGGCAATTTTTTTCAAACGCCAAGCATGAAAATGATTTGCTTAGGCCTTCAGCGTGCGATACCCATCATCGAGTCACTAAAGAGAAACCGAAATTGTGTCGTCATGCATAAATTTCCATGCAGAACCACTAATAATTAATAGCACTATAACTAAGACCCAGATTCAAATGAGCCTTAAGATCGACCCAGTATATCGAGAAGCTTTATGGGAAATTACGTGTTTCAAAGATAGATGTTTGGCTGCCATTTGCCACCGATGCAGGCACTGGCTATACAGAATAAGCCCGATCCTTATCGAATTATACTAGATCCTTAGAATTGGAAATTTGGATGGCAGTTAAGTCTGAAGTTCGCTCGAATTTCCTGGTATGATTTAATTAAAAAGTTAAATCTGATTAAATCATTTAATTGGCTATCTAGCAATCATTTGCATATTAAAGACAGAAATATTTTTCGTGATCGTTTGCACGCCTCCACTCTGAAAAGCAAATTAAGTACCAAAAATACTGAAAAACGGCAAACTTTTTTGGCCACAAGTGCTCCAGGGAAGCGAAGGTGGCACGAGGCTGAGCTGCTGAACCCCCTCGTGGCACGTCGCCATGGTGATGTGTTCATCTCTCGCTGGCGGAAGCCGCTTTGAAGTGACGGGATAATCCCTTCACTATGGTACAGGCGGGGAAACGTCTCTGTCGGCTGCCTGTGTCGTCTGATAGACTCCCCCTCTAGAAAATGGAGTAGAGGAACGGGTATCTGGGCGCAGGTGGAGTGGAACTGGTGATGTACAGGCGCTCTGCATGTCTAACTCAACCATCAGTCCTAACAGGTCGAAAAGGCAGGCCGGACTCTGGTGTCTACTGTGTGCAAATACAAATAAAAAATGATAATTTGTTTTCTTGCAGTGCTCCGTATAAATAGTTTTTCTGAGCCATTTTTCATGGTTCCATTTATTCTTTATTGTGTTTTATTATTTTCCTCTGCGTTTTCCTTTCTCGAAATACAATTGTTAGAGGCAATTTTTTATGTGAATAAGAGAAAGGCGGTGAAAAATGCAATACATTAAAAACCACCGTAAGATGATGAATGCTGGACTCTGAGGACTGTATGTGAAAATGAAAAACAAAGGTGCCAGATTCTGCCGGATTGCCGACGGTGGCAGCGTTCAGGCAAAGCTGAAGCTGGCCCAGATTAACATGAGACAGAGAAAGACTAAACAGGGTTTTTCTGCTTCCAGATGACCAGAACTGACTACGGAGTCTTACAGAAACATGCATTAACCTTAATTTCCTGTCCTGGTCAGGGACGAGGTTGTCTGGGTCCTATCCTGGAACCACTGGGTATCAGGATGTGATGCTGATAAATGTGTGCCCTTGTAAAGAAACAAAACGTCTACTATAAATAATCCATCAAGTGACTCGGTCACTGCGGGCACCGTTTTCACTCATCCTGCTACTCCAGCTTGCTTTCTACATTATTGCACCACAATTTACCTCTGCGGTGGTCCAGTCCTCATTAACCACCATGCTGCTCCGTGCTTACTTCCACGTTAAAGGGAGCACGACAGATAATGATGTGAACTTTCCGTTTCGAGTCCGTGGTGGACACTTCTGTCGTGCCAATCCTGACTTGTGTGAATGAAAATAAACCGCACTGTAAATTGGGAAAATTTGCAAGGTGTGCGAGTCCCATCGGATGAACGTCTGAGTTTGCTAAAGAAGCGCATTAGGTCCAGTCAGCCTGCGACAATGACGATCGCACATCTTTAAATGAGAGGCACCTGAATGGTGGCTGAACAAGCCCTGCTCCTTTGTTCTGACTGTTATGATTGTTCTCTTCTTTTGTCCGGGGTGAAACAAAACACCGATAAACAAGTCAAATACAGAAAAAAATAGATCAGATTTCCAGGTGCATGGGGGTCATATAGGAGTCTGGTGGGCAGCAGATGTGCTATATGAGGACGTATGACTGCAGCACGATTACATCTGGGGACCTCAAACAATGGTGCAGTCATAGATGGATTACTGCCATCACAACTTCTCCAACCTCTACCCCTACAGAGGCACACACACAAATCACACAAATGCCTCAATAACACTTTCCTAAAAACTGGCAGAAGCTTTATAGAGAGGCAGTAGTGTTATATGATCTTTACCCTTTACTGGCTGATGTGGTTGGCTTCCATATTCTCTCCTACTCCATTTCAAAGACAGATGGGCAAAAGCTGATATTTATCACCAGGGAGAAAATATAACTTTCCTTTCCTTCTTTCTTCCTTTCTTTCTTTGGTTGAGCCTTTGCGACTGATGACACAAAAGATCCAGCAAGTTTCTGGTAGTGGTGGAAAAAAACAGACCAAACCTGATAACACTCCATAGATGAAAGGCCAAAGTGGGCTTCATCTCTGATCCAGGAGAAATCGATTGATGTTGAACCAAATGAATGAAAGTGGTGGGAGCCATTTCGATCACAGAGAGCTACTATGTGTACTGAGGTTTGACTCTGTAATATGGGAGTTCGACTTGAGTGTAAATGTTTATCGCAGCAATCCTTTAGCACCTCCCCATGTCCTTCATTCCTTGGTTCATGTGGTCCAGAGAATCCAGGAGTTTCATTTCCCAACTGAGAGGCTTTTATAAAGAGCGGACAGAGCACTTTACTCCTTACCACACCCAGTCAGTATTACCATTGGCTTCTTTCCTCATCCAGTTAAACCTGCACTTTTGCCCCCCAACTGTAAGCATCCATTTGCAGAAGGTGAGCCTCGTGTGTTGCTTTGCAAAGTGGAGCGCTGCTAACTTCTACTGGGTCTCTGAGCACTGTTCACCCCGTTACACGCAATGGCCGACTTTCCTAGCAGCATGCTCAGAGGTGGCCTCCTGTAGCTAAGCAAACCCGCAATGCAAAACAATCTTTGGCTTCTGAAACTATCAACTTTAAGAGAGCAGCATCTTCAGTGTAAAGTTTAGTAACAAAAACATTTAGAAAATACTAGTAAAAGAAACAGAATGTGGTCTCAGTAGAAAAAATAAGAATACAAACTGAGTGAAACGCAATACAGCATGTCCGCATACAGTGCTAAAAAGTTAATAAAATGAAATGAAATGGAAAGAGATTGATGGATAAAAATAAGGCTTTTGTTTTAAAAAAAAAGAAGTGCAATACAGTTGAATTTGATTTTATTTTTAATGTTAATTTTATTTTATTTATTATTTGTTTCTGTTTCAGTTTCTTTTCGCTTTTGTAACGAAACTTGCTTCCTTGCTTTCTAACACAGCGATTTACACGTTCAGTAGTTTACTGCCAATTTCATTTTTTTTTTTCGCTTTAAATGTTTGGAGCTAACAGATCGTAGCCTGTGCCGACTATTTTAGCATCTGTAGCGTGTTGTTCAAGAAGCACAAATGGCAATACATTAATCACTTGACTATCCTTGGGCGCAAACATTGTTTTCGCTTCATTTTTACAAAACAAACGTATATGAGTTGCTCTAATTGGGGTTTATCAAAACAATTATATAATTACAATATTATAGCAAAGGTTTCTATCCTTGGGGTTGCCTTGGAGATAGCCAGTCATTCAGCAAAATTCTGGCTATGATTCATCAACTGTTATTTATCGGCAGAGCAAACTCTTAAGGGGGCAGCGCAAATTCCCGAAATGGTTGTTACCTGGCACACATCTAACAACATATCCGCACATTCGGGCAAACCTGCCCGAACAAAAGACCGCCTATCTCACCGAACCCTGTCACTTAAAATCCTTACATCTGCCAGGTGAGTTCCCGACAGGGGACCCCGTTCGTGGTGCTTTTTTATTGCTTAAAATCCCGTGCACCTGACGTTACACCTCACTCCAGCTTATCGCAGCTTACTTGTTTCCTTTAAAACAGGCGCTGGCATTTTTAATAACTCGAGCGGTGCAAAACACAGCTGTGAGTCACAAGTTTAGAGGCCTGTAAGGAAAGTCGTGAGGAGTAAATGATAAAATACCGATTGCATTACACACTGGCTGAACATACATCAGTTGCCGTACCGTAGCATTTTTATTCATTCGCGATGCAAATTTCTAGCAGTAATTTTAGTTGAGTACTTTGCTTAACTCTAGCACAACTGTTCTCCCTTCCTAGAATTGTGCACAGCTTACTACCTACACAAGTAATTCATTAAGTAGTTTACAACTGTAAAAATACTTGAAGGGATAATAAAATGTGAATACGAATGGTAAAGGTTCCACAGTTATGTGTGTGGGGCAGGTGTAAGCACCTGTAACCACGTTTTGGATTTGATAAGAGGAATAAAAAAGATGGCATTGTATGACTGTGCTGCGTTATGTGATTTCCTTGCCAAATTTCTCTCAGCATATAAAGTCAAATATTTAACCAAAGTGAGCAAATGTAGACTCTGTAATCTCTAAATATTTCCCATTCTGAAAGAGCTGGAAACTATAACACAAAAGGAGCTTACATGAGTTTGACATTCGGAACTTAATTCAACCAGGGCCATGGAACTCAAGGGAGAAGCAGGTGACAAAGTGTTCCTGCTAATCTTGGTTTTCGATATCAGTGAGCGCCGTGCAAATCTGGATCTGCACTATTTCATCCGGAGCTTCAAAAAATCTTTGCCTAGACGGTTGAGTGAAAATGGAACAAGATATGAAGTTATCAGGAGGTTCAAACATTTTTAAAACTCCCAAGATGGAGCAAAAAGAAATGAGGTTTTCCTCCTCGACATTCGATCAGGATGGCTTGTAAAATCAAAGGGCTGAGTGTTCTCCAGCTTCGAGACAGGGCACACGCGCAGCACACCCAGAAAGGCTATGACCTCAGCGCAGCATCCTTCGTGCGAAAGGTGAATGCTCTCCATGTTCTCAATCTCTTCCGGATGAGTTCGCGATACAGCCCTTTCCGCCGTTTACATGAATTTCTTCCCATTCACATGGCGGTGGATCAACAAACGTCCAGCTGAGTGACAGCTCAGAGGTTTGTGAGGAACTGAGCTGGTTGACTGCACCCGTTTTTCGTAGATCAAGGTGTGAGCTGCATTTCAACCCCACTGAATAGGGATTGCTCAGCTGGTTGTTGATAATCTTTTCTACTTTACTCCGCTATCAGCTCTCGGTGCTTATTTCTTCACACTTTGGGTGTGTTCACAGGGAAGATGTGGGGAAGATGCAACACTAATGTGAAAGTTGCTCCTCTGTTGCCAGTCTGTGACAAAGCTGGGAACTGTTTCACTTCAACTTCAGCAGCCTCCCTCTATATAGTATACAGTCTTCAGGGAATGTGATGCAGCGAAAAAAAGAAACCGGTGTGACTCGGTCGAGTACAACTGATCGATAGGAAACAGGAAGAGGCTGTCGGGGGAGTCGCCCGGCGTTAAGAGCGCTGTTAGATTGAAGGACGAGGCCTAAATGGGGGGAGGCAGAGTGTTTAATATCTGCGGGAGGCTCACGCCGCAGGGGGAAGTTTATGGAAGGCGGTGGAAAAATGGCTGTTGACAGGCGTACAATAATAAGGCTGCGGGGAAGATGGGTGAACAAACAGAGCCATCTTCCTTTCATGCCACCTCATTCAAACACATAAAGAAAGAACCTCTGGATAAAGAGAAGCATACGGAGCGCTTAACCTGCAACAAACTTCCAGTGAAGAATTTTCACTCTAGGCAAAGAGATGCAACAAACACTTCAAACAGAGCAAACAGGTTTGCTCACATCAACCAGCTAAGGCATTGCATTAATTCCTATTTGATTGTTGGATGTACTCTGAGGCCTGAAAAATACCTGAAAGCTTTTCTGAGATAGATTTAAACCTGGCAGGTGCCCAGCTCTATGTATGCTCTACGTGCTCCATCAGCAGGCCACCCTTACACTTTTTGGCCGATAAAGCTGAGCCATGAGTCCCGCATTGTGGTGACAGAGGTCCGGGTTATTTTGTTTTGCAGCTTCTAATGCACCCTCAGACACTCAAACTGAATCCTCATGGAAATATGGTGTCATTTTAAGGCCCACAGAAACCTGCATAGCAGACATTTCTCAGGGCTTCTGGATCCCCGACAGCAATTGGTGAAAATGGCAGCTGCAGACAAATGCATTCAAACTTGCAGCCAGAGATCTTCTCATATAGACAGGGGCAGACCTTATATTTATATCAAAATAAATATGAATTGCGTCACTCAGAAAAAGGACCAAGTGGATATCTCTTGACAGCACAAATAAGTTCCTTCTCTTTCCATCCCCGCTGCTAAAATACGATCGCATTAACTATTCTGCACAAGTAATGCAGAGCCTGGCCTTTTTATATTTTAATGAAGCACTTTACTTAAATACACGCGTACATTGCAAAAGCCCTTACCAACTTCTGTATTCGGGGTCTGCAAAACAATGGAGCCGGCTTTGTCCCTGTTGATTTTTCACCTTGATTTTTCAGTGCTTACTTGCTAAAAATCCACGTCGATACGCTTGAGGTGTTCAAACTCTCGGTGAAGAACATGGGAGAAGATGCCGAAAAGATTCCCTACCCTTTCATTAGCATGCTCCGAAATTTGCTTATGACATTTTACGCCTCCTGGTACCAGGGTTACAAGTTTAAATGGTTTTGAAGAGGCAATGAAAGTTATTATATCCAATTTCTTCCGGGAACTCCTTTCTTGCCAATATGCCACCTTCTATAGTTATACATACATTATACATACTGATACTGTGTTCAAATATGCATTTCCCAGTTGGTAACCACCAGCAGCTGGCAAATACAGTGTGTTGAGCAGCGGCATCCCTTGTATACATGTTATTATCTCTGTAGGCTGTGTTAGCATTTATGCCCATTTATTGGCTATTAGGTACACAAACAAAAGCATCCTGAAAATAAGCTGCCTGTGAGCTCTGCGTAATTGAAGCCATAGATGTAGCAGCAATGGTTCCCCGTGACGGCAGCGCGCTGTCCCAGATCCGACCGCCAAGGTGTGCAGCCATCACGGATCTTTTACGCCAGGGCTGCATATCCCACACTCGCCCTGGAGCCGAGCCAAGGCAATTTCACACGATTGCCCTCTCCACCTGTGCAGGTTACAGCCGTCAAACACTTTGCCCCTGATGAAGAAAGAAACAAAACAGATTAAGAAACAAATAAAAAAGGAACCAGAGCTGCAAAATGGCTGCACTAAACCTAGGGAAAAAGTTTCCTTTTTCATTACATCCACCGGGCCGATCTGAAGCAAGAATGCATCACCACCTGACAGCAGGCAATTGCAATCCCTGCATTGCTGAAGGCCTGAAAATGAGGGGGAAAAAAAGCGTCGTGTTTGCCAACTCTAAATCAACAGCCCTCCCTCAACCCATAACCCCAAACTCAATAACTCCATCTGGCATGAGTTAGGAATGTGCCAGTGTTCGATGCACTGAAAGAAGAAAGGGACCACTGGTGGTTGTCTTGTAGCTATAAAGCTGTCATCGCACAGCGTTTCATATTTCAGACCTGAACTGCTCTTACAATAATTACCAAAGCATTCAAAATGACTCCTGTGTGCAGTCGCGCTACCGCATGACCGCGTTTGAGCCACTTGCTTTCCACCATTTTTTGTGCCACGGCACCACGCATGGTTCCGTAAAAAAAAGTGCACTGTTCAGGGACAAACAGACAAACAGGGTTAAATACTCTAACCGATATCCAAGTAATATAAGAAAACCGAATTTGTGGCATAACCACCGACATGCATGATACATGCATCAGTTGTAAGAGAAAACTATGAAATGGCTGTCCGAAAGCATTAACAACATCGCAAATGTTTCCATGGTTTGTGGCCAGCGAAGGCTTTTACACTGACTTCTAAATTTTGGCTAACTGTCTTAAGAAACTACCGCATTTAGATTTCTTTTTCCCCACACACATTTGCATATGCACCACAAAAAAGTAAATATGTTATACATACCGCAGTCCTTATTTTACTTTTTCTTTGTGGGATCAAGCCCAAGTACAAGCACTTTAATAAATTTGTACTGTTTGGGAATGGCGATGATAGAAGAATAGATGGAGGCTCATTAATAAGAAAGCATCACTGCATGTTAAATACTAATATCCAGTGGTAAACATGGAAAAAAAGGAGGCTCACGGGTGTTTGAATGAGGGTTGACCCAGTTCGCTCTTTGGGGGAACAAAGCCTGTGCTAAAGTCAAATCCAGACATGTGCAAAGGCAGCCAGACAAACAACCCGAGCATCCAAAAGCGCAGCGGGACAACAGAAGGCCACCTCGTGCCTTTCACGCAGAACTCGTGTGGCACAAAGCTGAGCCATAACACCAAGAAGGAGACAGCGCACCGCAGACCCTATCGCTGTCCAGAGCCCCGGCTCCCGACAAGGCCCGTAATTCTTTGACGTGTCCTGCTTTTGTGCTTGCTGTCAACCGTGTGATTGTGGCAGAGCTTGTGGTCCACTTGAGGTTCTCCAAAAAAGACTGCGCACATCTTCACCCTGGGTAATTATGTGTCAGTTATGCCTCCAAATTACAGCAGCGGCGATGACCTTGAAGGCAAACCTCAACAATGGCTTCTTCTTTGGGTCAACATCTTTGGGCCAACAGTCCTCGGTTCAGCTCTAATTTAGACACGTAATATGTTTTCTTCGTATTATGAAAAATTTCTTTGATTTAGTGAAGGCTCTTTAAACATTGACAGAAACCAGTTACGTTTTTTTTTTTCCCCCAATTTGCATGTAAAAAAAAATTGCAGAAATTAGATGAGGCAGCAGTAGCATTTTTTTTTTTTTTTTATTTCTTTTGCTATGCCTGTCTGGCTACAAAGGATTACTTGGATGTTTTGACTAATAATAGGATGCTTGCAATAGCAAGTAACAGGAAGTACAAAGCACTTTTTCGACAGTCAAGTAATTTAAATTTTTCAAAATCTCTTAGGTTTGACTATTTTTTTCTATTTGTTTATTTATTCAAATTAACTCCACAGTCAGAGCATGCCTTTGCATGGCTGTTGATAAATAAACAGCTTTTTCCCTTCGCCTGGATTGCAGGCATATTTAAGAAGCCGTAAACCTCGTTTCTTTAAGCCTGACTCCACAGGTGAAATGAGGGGGAGTTGGAAAAGAAATGTTTTAATTATTTTATGTTTTAATCTCTCAGAATTTTGCTGTTCAGCTATAAATCTCAGCAAAAAGCTGAAAGAAAAAGCAAAGTCTTTGGTGTCCCCTGAAGATGGGTTCTAAGTACCAGGTAAGAAGTCCTGATGTCGCGGTCGCTCAGACCTTCTTTCTGACGCGTCAGTTAAATGGGGACAGAACCGTAACCATGTCACTTGGTTGAGTTTTTGAACGAATCACCGCACATTTTTAAAACGCCTTACATGTTCATTACATTTTTCAACCTTGATAAGGATTCCTGTCTGAAGTAGGCCTAGACCCCGAAGGTTAGTAGTTTATCTTGCCGGAGCCCGTTGGGGGTGGTGAAGTCCAACACTTTCTTGGCTGTCAGCGTATCACAACACTTTCAAGGCAAAGCTTAAAAAACTGCTTTCCTATGCCCATGTCATACTTAGTGGATGAAGCTGGTGACCCCGGCAGACTGTAATCCTAAATGGGAACAGTCTGGTCTTTAGGCACTGTGATACTTTCGCAGCTTAGAGGCCCTTAGGCCTCTGCGGTCTGCTGCCCTTATGAAGGCCAGTGGGAGGAAGAGAGCAGCCAGGAAAGGACATCTCGGAATAGAACTGGGCACCAGGGTCAGGCTGGGGACCTCCTCACACTACACCGCATTCTTCCCTGTTATTTATCCTGGCTACCCTTTCCCTCGACCCCCTTTGTGCTCTGTAATGAACACTTGCCCCATATCTTTCCCAAGTGCCCTTTCCCACCTATCCAACCCAGATCCTCTGTGGATCCCTGTTCCTGCTCTCCCTTTGCACAGCCTTTGCTCCTCTCCTCATAGCCCTCCATGCTGCCTGGCTGCTGCTTATCAGGAGGACTCAGCTGCTGCCGAAGTTTCCTGCTGAGAGCGCCGGGGCAGCCTGGCAAACCTGGCAAAGGCAGCCGCTTTTTACTCTTTTTTTCCCCTTTATTTTATCTGCCTCTTTATTCTTTCTTGCCTCCAGCAATTCTGTTCCTCTTTCTTAGTTTCCTGCTTTCCATCGGTGGCACTGATGTTCTAACCCCCAAAAACTGCAACGAGTCCTGTACCAGACAAATGTCTTCATATCGTTTTTTTTAATCGATATTTCCCGCAAGGAGCTCGGTTGTGCACATATTGTTTTGGCCTGTGTATATCTTAAATTTAATTTTGCTGTAAATAACATAAAGAATAAATGGATCTTTGAACTGCAGTTCAAACACTAACTCACTTTGCATGATACACATTCGATTATGGTTATGCACCCACAAGTAGAGGAATGCGAAGTGAACACTTGGGGTTGAACAGCTGTTTTTCAACACAGGGTTTGTCCTGCTTGTCAGCTGCATGTATCACCACTGCCATCCTTAACTCTTATGAATAATAGCAATTCCACAGGCAGAACCATGAACAGCAGCTGGAGATGGAGCCTTGCAAATCAGGTGAGATTAATGAGTTATGCACTTCTGAAAATACCAATGACAGCACAGGTCCATCATTTATACGTACAGATATATACAAATACTGTATGTCTCACATACCAGTGCACACTGATGCAGGAGGAAGTGCTGCAGCCCCCCAGCACCTGGCCTGTTTGGTTGTGGGTTCAAATCCAACTCTGTGTGGAGTCTGCAAGTTCTCTCCATGTCTGCATGGATTTCCTCCTCTATTCTGTGCTTCACCTGCACTGTAACCTGCCAATAGCATGTGAACGTCAGGCGAATGTGTGTGGCTGCCCTGTGATGGGTTGGCATCCCATCCAGAGTTCAGTCTCCTAGCTGAGTAACCCATGCTTCCAGGACAGGCTCTGGTTCCCTGTGACTCTCAGCAGCACAAGTGGTTAAAGACCACAAATACCAAAAGTAAGTGATCGTGGTGTTGTTAGCAATAGCAATAGAATTTGGGAGATACTGGTATTTGTATCAGGGGTAGAAAAGGTAGCGATATTAGTTTATGGGACCATGTAGCACGCGGTAGTGGTTAAAGTCAAGGTGAAGATTACTTGCTTAAGTCCTAAAAGAGAAACTAGTGCAATGCCCCAAGCAAAGGGTCTCAATTGCGCTGTATTCAGTCAAACCCCATCCCGCCCTCCTCAGATGTGTCACACTGGCAGAGTGCAGGCCCCGGTGGCATTGAAGACCATCAAATATGGCATTTCAATGGGAACCCTTGGGGGAAAGGGGGTTCAAGAGGACGGTCAACACCACTCTGCAGCAATGCGTAGAAGTGGCGTATAACCCTGCATGCTCAGAATGCGCTTTGCAGGTATTTCCCCAGATTTCAGGACTTCAGAACTCGAAGACTGCCTGGCCCACTGGGAGTGGGAGAACATGTGTGCAAGATGCCTGTGCAGAGGACTTGTTTATGAACGTCAGCACTGCATTAATTCTGTGAAATCACTAGGTCCGAGGAGGAAGACATTAAGGCTTCTTATTCGAATCAGCCTAAAAGCGTAGAAAAAAGATTGTCGCCTGTTAAGGTGATTGTTTTCTCTTCCACTAATCTGAAATGGATTCAAGTTTGTGCTACCTGATCAAAGTTAACATAGAACTTGACTTAGATATGAACTTAGAAACTACTTCACCTGCACATGGGCATGGCTGAGGAAAACGTAAGAGCCAGTTCCGACCCGTATTGCCTAGGATGACGGGGGGTGAGCCCTGAATTTATGCTTTGCGTTTTATCACAAATAGTCAGGCCGACAGCACACTTTAGATAACACGATCCGCTCATTAAAAAAACGAAATAATCTTTTTCAAGTTGAGGGCTGACTGTTGCCCAGGTGAAGTTTACTTGCAGGACATCACTTGCTTGCACTTACATCTCTGTTCTCGCTTACTGCGCCGCAGCAGTGGCCAAGTGAAGTGCAATACGCAGACAATGGAACGCAATCCAATGTTAGAGCTGAGCCTGACCTCATCTACCACGATTATTGCTAACTTTCCGCTTTCGAAAGAATCCGTATCCAGCATTAATGGCATTAATGTCTGCGTGGGTTTGCGTGTCGCTGACAGCGAGAGGCGATAGATCCAGCAACCCCGCTGCCTTGGCAGGGCTGAAGGGGGTTGCAGATGAGGACAGGGCTATAGCATAGAGATGCCTTGGAGCTGTTGGGTGCATTAAGTGTAATTCATGACTGTCTCTCAGCTTGAAACTGAGAGGGCCACTTGTGGGTAGAGAACTTGTGGTGTCGGTGACACAAATGTGAGCGGCTGCTTCTCATTACAGCCAGACCTCGGGACCGCTGAGCTACCCATCGGCAACTCAGGGGATTTGAGGAAATGTTTGTTTGCCAAACAGGAGAACACATGGAATCCCAGAGAAGTTTTAAAATCACGGATTTGGCCATCCACACCATTCAAGGTTGCAGTTACAGCCACGGCGGTGGTCACTGCGTCCGCTCGCTTGCTGAACCGCGTGACATTGCATTATTTAGCAATTCCGAATGAGTTGGGGGAATCGAAAGGAAAGAACAAACAAAATGTGTGGCAGATGAGCATCTTTCTTTTTTCCTTTGTTCTGGGAGATAAAGGGGTGAAAAAGGCATTAAGAGAAGAAAGTGGGCTTTTGTTCATTGATATAGGGGGCAGGCAGCAGTGAGATGACTGAATGCAGACAATTTGTTTGGCACAGCATTGTTGGAGAAAGGTTTTCTCCACCTTGCAAAAAATGCCCCATTAGAGCTAGGAGCGACCCCCCTCAACCCCCAAAGAAGAAACAAGGACATTTTTAGAAGCAAATTCACCCATAAAATGCAGCAGGTGAAAGGACTCAGAGACTAAATACAAACTAATTTCTCTTCTTCTGCCAACGTTTAAGCAGTGAAACAGCCTTAGCGTGAATCAGAGCCACTTGAAGGGAAGTCACTTGATGCAGCGTTTGCTGGACTGTGTGTGAACTTTAAAAAAGAACATTTTTAGCTCATTCATCTGTGAAATTCTTCACATACTGCCAGCAGAGGTGAATGGTCAGAAAAATCTCTCGAAACTATTGACTTTAGTTAACTACCTTTAAAAAACTTGCATGTGTCCTTCTCTCGGCTCTCTGTTAGCGCTCACGCACGGGGGCTAAAAGCAAAGAGGGAGGCTTTGCTTTGCCAGTTTCTCACAAAACTCAGCCTCAAGGCAGCCACTCAAAAACACATTTGAAAATATCCGAATACATTTTTATATAAGATGCTATTTCAAATACCCTGAGACTCTTGACCTCGCGCCTAAAAAATGTTTCTGACACTACTGACCTTTTCTTCAAACACCAGATAAAACACATTACTATTAATCATTATCGTCAAGTTTTAGGATTGTTTCTGTTGGAATACAAAGTAAAGTTTTCAGGTTGCACAGAATGCGGTTTTATTGCATTGTGTTAAATGTTTAAAAAATGTTGCATTTTATGCGCTCATATGCTTTCTATTGACTTGGAAACATATAAATTTATTGGTGACCTCTGAACTTTTCTTATAAAAAAATAAGATAGTTGCGAAAAAAAAAAAAGTGCTGTGGGAGAGTTTGTGCTCCTCATGCTGTAAATTAGAAATCGTGGATAGGATCAGCAGTTGAATTTTTGCTTCAGTTCTGTTTCAGCTAACCTGAGCTGAACTTAAGCCTCGACACTGCACTCGTTCCCCAGCACCCTCTTCCCCCTTCTCTTCCCCTGTCTCTGCTGATGTTGAGGAACTGCCTTCCTGCTTGACTGCTATCTGTTCTCAGACACACCCCTACCCTAAGTGACCTGAAACTTGAAAGATTGTCCAAGGTGGCTCTTCTGACCAGCAGATTAGAGGGAAGCCAGGTTCACGCATCGCCTTGGCCCACAGTCTCAATCCTTCAGCAGGTTTCAATGAGTCAGTCAGCTCCAGGCTTTGACAGGGGGAGTCAAGGATGTGACTGGGACAGAAGGCGATCGATCAAGAAATCCACCTGGGCCAGAGCAGAGAAATTTCTGATGGGAGTTGTCCAACCGGCAAGAGATTAATTTCAAGTTTAACACTGAATGAAAGTACACACCTCTATTTGCATGAAACTTGCATAGGTGGAAAATCTTGCACAATTCATGGGCTGGAGCCGCACCGTGGATGTATTAAGTCGCAGCACTACAGCACAGACTGCATTTGCTACACTTTCAAGCATATTCCTCTCTTTCGGACTTGACAACAGCATGCTTGTAACATACAATCCCAAACATGTCGTAATCATTCCTAATCCTGTGCATTGAAACACGGTTGAGTAATAATCCCAGTTTCCCTTCCGTAATACTGGAACATAAGGTTCGCCCCTGGGCAGAGCAGCTTAATGGCCCGTTTCAAACTCAGCGACTCTGTTTGCATTTTACGTCTTCCCTGGCATATGAGATATCCATGCATTTGGTCTCAAAGCCACATTTTTAGAACTGTGCGTAGCAAAGAGATCACCCTTTACCCGAGATAACTACCTGGTTTGCTTTGATCTAAAACGTATTAGCCAAAATTCGCCTCCATTTCAATGAGACCCCATTACTGTATTTGTTGAATTATGGGTACATACTTTCACAGATCTAATGAAAAAGAAGAAAATACTGGCTGTCTTCGGATGGGACCTTTAATCTAGCTACAAGGACCGCAGTGGCTTATTAAGGATGTAGCACATTAAAATGCTCTAAAATAAGCATTTGCTATTTATGGTGAAGCCTATTGTCTTGTAGACCTTCCATTAAAACATCATAGCGCTTAAGGGAGTACATATAGTTCTAAAGCAAGATTCTAAATTATAAAACCTAGAGAGAATTAACAGAGAATTAAAGGCTAGCCATTGTTTGTAGAGTCACTGCTCCTGTGTTGCCTTCAGCAGCATCGCGTTCTGTCCAAGCATGAACCTGACCAGGAGGACATCTTCACCACTTTAGAAGCACACACCATGACACAAATAAGTCTGTGGTGACCCAAACCTTACAGGCCAGTTTGGTTCAACACAGACTTGCCACAAAATGACTTACAATCGAATAACCACAATAAAATGGACCAAAGTGAATAACACATGCACGACAGCTGAGAGCTTTCTTGATAGCCATTGGTCAATTTTTCTCTTCTGGTTTCATTGCACGATGAATTCCAGGAGGGTACGTTGTTTCTTTCATATCCTTCAGCAGCAGATAGTGGCCATCTTGACTGCTCGACCTGGGATGCACCTTCAAGAAAATGTGTTCAGTCGTGGATAAGTTTACAGACAAAATCTCTGAATGAAAAAGCTAAAGCACATAAGCAAGCTGCCTGTCCCAGTTGTGTCACTCTGTACGATAAATTGAGAACTATGAAGAAAAGTGTGGGATGTGTGTTTTTATGCTCCTACCAGAAGCAAACTAAGGCTCCTAATAGGATTTATTCAGTCCGGCTGTACCGACAGTATAGCTTGCGGCACCGGCAAGGCGGTCATTAGCACAGCTATTAAGGACACGAGGTTTACATCAACATTCATAAACAATTACCTGAAACACTTACTGTAGATTAGCGTGAAAGCCGCCATATCAGCTCAGCCCACAACACCTCCAGTAAATCCCACGAACGTGTGATTTATCAACCCACAGAAATGCTTTTCAGCATTAAAGATAAAAAGCCACAATATTTTGATCCACCCAAATGCTCTTAAACTTAATGTTTTCTCCATCAGACAAGAATCCCGCTGTCTTTTCACAGCTGATGAATACCATGAACTGAATAAAAACTCTGAAAGAATTCAAGTCAACTCTAAACTTAAAATTCCAACCCTTAATTAAAAAATAATATATAAAATCACGGAAAGGTGATATAAATGTGGTTAAAACATATGAGGAAGCCATATAGTTTTATTTGAACACAAATGTTCCTTAAAGCAGAGTTTTCTTGAGTAGTGCAATTATTTTTATACAAACCATGTTTCAAATTATTGGCACCCCCCATTATTAATGGCCTCTCTTGGAGGGAATAGCAGCACTGAACCTCTTACTATAATCACAGACCAGGGTGGAGGATACTTGCTGAGGGATCTTAGCCTGCTCCTCCATGCAGAACATTTCAAGTTCCATTATACTCTGAGGTCTGTGCTTGGGGACTGCCCTCTTCAGTTTCGACCACAGGTTTCCAGTCAGTACACTGAGATGGCCATTGGAAAACACACTGATTTTGTGCTCCTGCAGCCATGTCTGTGTTTATTTGGCAGTACACTGATCAGCCACAACTTTAAAACTAGCTGCCTAACATTTTGTAGATCCCCCCTCATGCCGCCAAAACAACTCTGACCCATTGAGGCATGGACTCCACAAGACCTCTGAAGGTGTATGAAAGGAAAAAATAACACTTCGGGTGTAGAGAGAGTTACACTTTATTGATCGATCGAACACACACCAGTGCGGGAGAGCCCCTTTGAAAAGAGGGGAGACCATCTTTTCAAAGGGGCTCTCCCGCACTGGTGTGTGTTCGATACAGAGGATACAGAGGTTATTTATACAGCAGGTGCTCACGCCTCTTCAGTAGTTTTACACTACATCTCTTTGCGAGTGTGTCCTTGGACGTTGCTGCGATGACGTAGTGCCATCCCAGACGCGGTGGAGTAACTTCTGATTTTGGTGGTCTCAGTTGAGTGAGTTCCATGTTGATAAAGAAAGGCCCTGAATTCAGCAGACCTTGCAGCTAGGCAGCGATTACATTCTAGAACAATTTGCCATGTGCACCATGTTCAGTTCACAGGTTACAGGATACAGGAGTTGCATAATATTCTGAACAACATAGTCATAATAAAATATTCATTCCACTATTGATTGAATGCCTCTACCATAGTACAAAACATGCATTTAATGTTTAAAAGCTTACCTTTATAAATTTCTCTCACAGGTATCCCGTGGTACCTGGCACCAAGATGTTAGCAGCAGATCCTTTAAGTCCTGTAAGTTGCGAGGTGGGGCCTCCGTGGATCGGATTTGTTTTTCCAGCCCATCCCACAGATGCTCGATCGAACTGAGATATGGGGAATTTGGAGGCCAAGACAACACCTTGAACTCTCTGTCATGCTCCTCAAACCATTCCTAAAGAAAGAACCACTGCCATCAGAGAATATCATTGCTATGAAGGGGTGTGTGTGGTCTCCAACAATGTTTAGGTAGGTGGTATGGATCAAAGATATCCCAAAGTTTCCCAGCAGAACATTGACCAAAGCATCACACTGCCTCCTTCCCATAATGCATCCTGCTGCCATCTCTTCCCAAAGTAAACGACGTGCACACACCCGGGTGTCCACAAGATCTAAAAGAAAATGTGACTCATCGGACCAGGCCACCTTCTTCCATTGGTCCATGGTCCAGTTCTAACGCTCACGTACCCATTGTTTGTGCTTTCAGCAGGGATTGGGGTCAACATGGGCACTCTGACCAGTCTGTGGCATTAAGGTTTGAAGCAATTTGTGCTACAGTAGCTCTTTTGGTAGGTACTAACCACCGCATACTGGGAACACCCCACACCCCACAAGGCCGGGTGTTTTGGAGATGCTCTGACCCAGTCATGCAGCCATCACAATTTGGCCCTTGTCAAAGTGGCACAGGTCCTTACACTTGCCCATTTTTCATGCTTCCAACACATCAACTCCAACAACTTACTGTTCACTTGCTGCCCAATACCCCCCCCCCCGACCCCTTAACAGGTGCCACTGTAATGAGAACCAATTTTATTCACTTTACCTGTCAATGGTTTTAAAGTTGTGGCTGATCGGTGTAGGTTTGGAGTCACTATCTTGCTGAAAGGTGCATCTATGGCCAAGCCGAGAAACACTAAGCATGAAGCGACCTTAAGGCATGAATAATCCACCACCATATGTTACAGTGAGTATAAGGTGCTTTTCTTTATATGCGGTCCCATTTTTCACCACACACGCCGATGATGTGCATGACAAAAAGGCTTAATATTGGTCTCATCTAACCACAACACATGGTCCCAGGTACAGTTCCAATCACACTTGGCAAAGTTTGGGCTTGGCAATTTGTGGGCTGCTCTCAGGAAGGGCTTCTTTCATGCAACCGTTCCAAACCGCGCATTGTCATGGAGGTGGCATCTAGGCAGTTGATTCTGAAACAAACAAAAAAATTCTTGATAACCCTGAAATTCAGCTGAACTGTGCAGTTCTGAGAATGCAGTTTTTGGATTCTTCTTTGCCTCCCTCACCATGTGTGGGAGTTTATGCGGTTATGTCCTTTTTGTGGAAAATTCTCGACTGTTCCACACTTGAGAATTTTTTAGCTTATGGCCCTGGATGTGCTCAAAGAAATTTGGAGTTATTTATGTATTCTTTATATCCATTATCTCATTTGTGCAGATCAACATCCATCTGTCTTATTTGTGCTGAAAGCTCTCTGGTTTTCCCCATGGTGATGGATGCTAAAGTGGTTTCATTTATGTACAACTTCACATTTATACCTCAGGGAAACAGGAAATGGTCAAAGGTCAATTTCATACTTCCTAGAGACTGGGAGCAGTTAGAAACATAGAACGGTGTCAAGGATACCAATTTTTTTGCTGTTATTTCAAATATTGTTTGGGAGTGCCAATCATTTTCCCCATTAGAAAATACTTTTATCAAAATAGTTTGTACGGATGATTTTTATTAGAGGAAATGTAGATACCTTGCAAACATTGAGTGGAAATTTGTATCATTATGTGTATTGCTTGTTTTATACAATTAGTTTTGCTCCTTTTCTGGGTGTCAGTATTTATGGAGTTGACTGCCTGTTTCCATAAAATAAAACATTTGCTGTTCAGGTTCCCTGGAAGAAACTCTGCACAGGGCCCTGACATCAGCTGCCATGCTTCAGCTGATTATTAAGCACAGATTTGTGTCTAATACCTGCCTTCTTAGGAAATATTTATGCATATCTTTGTAGCACAGGTCACTGGCTTGGAGTGGGAGTTTGAGAGGGAGAGGTCAGTGTTTGCCATCATATGACATTTTAGAACTTTACTGTAATGGGTAACTTCAGTGAGATCAGCACAGGTCCAATTATTCCAGACCCTCAGTGCCCTTTACGTTTTACCTGGGAAACTGCAGTTTCTGAGCAGTGCACATCATGGCTGCAGTGATGCTGCATAGTCCCACCCACTCACTATTCGCTTCTGGTGTTTCAAAATGTCCCTTTTTCCACTACCAGGCCAACAGTTTGCAGAGCACTCCAAGGCCGTAGAGCAATGCAGAATCTGAATCTCAGTTTGTCCCATTAACACATATTGTAACTAAGTCACTGCATCATAATTGTAAGAAATAACATCTTGCAAAAATTTTACAGATAAATATTTAAGGCTTGCACATAATTAACTCAGACTCCAGATAACCACTGACTGACAACTTTTCTTTTCTTCTGATAACCACAAATGGCAACTGAACAGTACCGAAAGCAAACTGATCATTTAGACAATTATAGATAAAGATGTAATGGGGTAGATATTCCAATGACTAAATAAATCAATTGAGACTAAACGAAAAATAAAGATAGCAAAATTTTTGTTCTTTCAGTATCCTTAACCACTTCTCCAAGTCAAGGAAGTCCGGAGTTGATCTTCAAATCACTCAGTGCTAGGCTAGGAGAGAGCACCCTGGACAGACACACACACACACACACACACACACACACACACACACACACACAGAGCAATCGATGAACCTGAAACGCATGTCTTTGGACTGTGGGAGGAAACCCACAGAGTTAAGGGAAGAACAGGCATTCCACAGAGACTTAGCTGGATTCAAGCTCTTGGCCAAACAACCCAGCTAATGTGGGGCAGCAGCACTACCTGCTGTGACACTGTGCTGCCTGAATTTTAGTCATGAATTGTTATAGCGTGGTAGTAGTGCTCATATTACTCTAGAACAGGGGCTGCATGGCAAAGGAGTTTTAGAAAACAAAAGATGGACATTAACAGATGAAATATGTGTATTGTTTGACTTGATAGTTGATGTTAGTCTCACAGATGACGATCAGCCCAACAGATTTTTCCATTAAATCTTCCCTGAATCATTGTTGATTCTCATTAGCGCAGTCAGTCGAGCACCTGCTGTACACGTTTGGGCGACTCGTGGATATCGAACAGCTCGGCTGTGGATGGCTGGTGTCTCCAAACGGCTGATGTAGCAGGATGTCTTTCAGAGCCGCTGCACTTCCCATTGTTCTCGCTCTCATTCTCTATTAAATTATGGCGTGTTCCGTGTCGGCTTGCCTCGGGGGTTGTTGTGACATGAGGGCAGTCCGACTGCTGTCTCGAGACAGGAAGTCGAGTGTGTGTACAGGAAGTCAGTGGCGCGGCTTGCAGTAGGCCTGAAGGCAGAGCTTGACACAGCTCCTGGATTCATGGGGGACTGATGGGTGCAGAACAGAGGTGACGAATGACGGAGGGAAATGACAATGGAAATGCACAGAGGTGGACCATCCACACAGACAACTTCTGAAGACCCCTGCAGCGAGTCTCTCACTATGGCACCTGTGTCAGAAAGGAAATAGTGTGTTTTTTTGTGATACAGAATTAAGGCTTCGATTTTAAGCAGTCATTTCAGCTGTGACAATTCAAGGTGTTTCACTGAGCTTGGCCACATTTTTCAAGAGAACAACCCCTTTTTTTAAAAATAGAGTGCATGAATGTTTAATTTCCCTTGGCAAGTTTCTATCTTCAGCTATATCCCTATTGCTGCCGTAGTTGGAAGGAACTGATTTATGGGGTTCGGTGACTTTCCAGTCACTGCTGTGAATGTGACCGGAGACGAAACAGAACCAAGATGCTATCGGCGAAAAGTCGGCCCAGTGTCCATTTTGCCTTTTTACGAATCAATATTCTTGGAGAATGGGGAGGAGGTGAGGTGGGGAGGGGGATGTGAGGTGAGCTGGGGGTTGTATTTACAATTCCAACACTTCTCACACATGGCCCAGAGCTGCAAGCCGTGGACATTATCCTTTATCTATTATTTATAGGCCAATGGCCATCTAATGGCTTTGGTGGAAGTTGCTGACTCCAGAGGGCTTAATACAAACGGACAGGGCAGGAAAGAAAACCCACAGCAGGACAATGGAGGAGCAGAAACACACACACACACACACAAAGACCAAAAAAAGACATACAGGGATGTGGGAAAAGTTTCATCTGGGTGTAGAAAAAGGATAATAATAAAAGATAACTATGGGTACTTTTGCCACTCGTATTCATTTTTAAATGCATGCTTTTTTCATTTCTGTTGTATTGATTAATTGGTATTTGTCCCAGAACACTAGTTTTTCCTCCATTTCTTTTATGCAGCAGTTCGGAGCTATAAAGCAGCAACAAATGCACAATTTGAAGAGATGGAGCCTGGAGGAAATTCATTTTCCATCAGTTTACTCTCCTGTAGCTTCCACCTGAACAAGTCACAGGACAAAACAAAATGAATTAAAGGACTGAACAGCATAAATACATGCTCTGTTTTATTATTCCTGTTAAAATTTCAAAAAAAAAAAATAAAAAAAAAGTGCTTTGGCAAGCCGACAACAGCAACATTTCCATTCCTCTTTTCATCTCACAGCTGAAGGAAGAAAAAGATCAACAGCAACAAACTTTTTCATATTCATTTAGCCCATCCATCTGCTCTCAAGATTAGTTTCAAAGAGATGTATGAATAGGAATGAACCGGAGCTAACACTGTCTGATTTGACTTATTGCATCTAAATACACCCCATGCCTCACAGAAACAAAAAGCAAATATGGCAAGGAAAACTGTACCTGTCACAGTGCTCCTGTGTGGTGAGGTGACATTTGGGACTCTGGACTAAGTAACAGCAGGACATTTTGGCAGTGAAATGCAAGGATCCTCAGAAGGGGAATTTCATTTATTTTTGAACTGAAAAAAACCATTTCAGTTGCAAGCTAAGTGCCCATTAATAAACTTCTACTAAAAAAAGAACAGAAAAAATACTTGTCTTAACATGTAGTAGCTTTTCGTGCCGCTGGATTCCCTGTAACCACTATAATACACGCAAGGTTGATGGTTCTCAAAAGCAAAAGCAAAACGAGGTCATTGCACCCTGTTTGGTCTCTTCCATGGGATGCCCGTACACTTGTGCAGCGCACATTAATATCTGCTCACTTTTCCTTTACTATTAATTATGTGTGTTTCACGCATGTAAAAGAAGAGTTCTGAATTGGAGGAGCAAACGAAAAAACATAAAAAGGCCTGAAATCCTAGGCCTGCTCACTATTCCCAATAGCCTTTCATGTAGCTTGATGATGGACATTCACTGGATATGCAGAACTGATGCTGAGTAATGCCAGACAAAGAATTTTTCAGCTGTATGTGAGACTATTATGTATTATTTATTGTCTAGAGGCAGCTGAAGCCTTCACAGAGTGGGAGATGGGTGTGGAGCACTGTTACCTCCTGAAGCAGAGAATGAGGGTCACAGAAAAGCAATGATTCAGTCACCCTGTGACCCAGAGGGACAGAGTGTCGAGAGCCGTCACTTTGGCATGCCGCCTGAGATGTCCCTGAGCTGCAGATCCACTGGACAAGAACGTTGCCCAGGCACCTGGCAAGGGAAAGGGATGTGGTGATGTGACCCTTCTTGTGCTTCTTTACTATCTTGGATGGTTGAACAGGATTCAGGAATATACGGGCAAGTTAGAATACACACTGAGTTACCAGTTTTTTGGGTACATCTATCTAGCAACATCTTTGGCCTTAAGAAAAGCATGGGTTGCATAGTTGTCGCAAACCTGACTGCTGCACAGCTTTTCCTGCCTCATCTCAAAGATGCTTGATAGGGTAACGATCCGGAGACTGTGCAGGCTGCAGAAGCTATGAAATCTTGATGTCTTGTTCCTGGGATCTTTGGTGACGATATGTGTCTTGTGACACAGTGCATTATCATGCTAGAAGTATCCGTCTGAGTGTGGATAGACTGTAGATAAGAAGGGATGAACCTGATCAGCAAAGATGTTCAGGTACGCCATGCCATTCAGATATTTTTTGGTGAGTATCGGGGCTGGAAAACTTTCTGCCCACTCTCAGTGCTATTGCTGGTCTGGCTGTAGACACCAAACAAGATGCTTCCAAGGATTCAGGCTGTCTGCGGCAAATTTTAATTGTTCCATCAGCACGTTGCAAAAGGAACCTGGATTCATCTGACCAGGCAACAGTCCAGTACTGATGCTCCCGTACCCACCGGAGAGACAATTTCTTGTTCTTCACTGACAACATCAACACCTGGCATGATCTTTGGCTGCCACAGTCAATGCGACACAATCCAACAAGTGGTGTTTTCTGACACGACATCGCTGAATTTATTTGCCTGGTTGCGGCCCATCTGTTTGCTTGCACGAGTTTTGTCATTTTCCTTTCACCCACTGTGATCCGCAAGCTGTCTTCATCCACAGGATTAACTATCACTGGTACATTTTTGGACTATTGTCGGCAAACTCTCATAACAGTTGTGCCTGAAAAGTCAGTTGTCCCTAACCCTAACCCTAGTCAGCAGGCCTAATGCCAATGCTAATTCCTCATTCTTAGCCACTAAGGTCACTTCTTGTGCCCATTGAGAAGTTCAGTTGAACATTAAGCGATGCTACAAATGTTGGTCTGGCTCATTTATATCAGATACTGCAGTCATGTGATGCATAGCCTGATGGACTGCACAATTTGTGTGAAAGTGGGGGGTGTATTTAATAAACTGGCGACTCCACATCTGCATTCCACATCTCTGCTGCCAGCCATCATTACATAAGTAGAACTATTGGGCTTATGGTACAGTGCAAAAATAAATGGCTTTTGGATCAGAATGTCTCCTCTGAACCAGGAATGATGTACTTTAAACATTTCCCTATAATAGACAATTAAATCACACAATGTTTTAAACATATTTTCAAATTGTTGACAATACGTGCAAAATCATGTATAACGGCAGGAGAACTTCTGAATGTGGATCTGCTCACTGGTTCCACTTGAGGGCTATGTTCTAGAAAAATACCAAGCCCTGCTTCTGTCCTAGGGACTTTTGGGACTGTTCCTTTACAAACTCCTTCACCCTGACCTCATTGCTTCTGTTCGCTCAGATGCTGTGATGGTTTTGGTCATCCGCTGCCTGCCACCTTCATCTGCTCCACTTTGCCCACGGTGTGCGACTGCGTGCGGCCGCCATTTGCACGGGTGGTGACTTTTAATTTTCAGCTTCATGTTATCTAGATCCTTTTTTAAAATAATTACTCTTTCATTTTTGTGGTGAAAACATGCAACAGCATGTCCCTTAGGAGAAAAATAACTTAATTTTTATATATATATATATACACACACTCTCTGAATTTTCTCTGTAATTTACTTTGTCTTTATATGTTTTTTCACCAACTAAATATTAAAACATCATATTGTATTGAAGCGGCCATGCACTGAAGTAGTGCGCAGCAAGGCTTTTATTCTTTTATAGACTGCAGGACATGTGAGTTTATGGATATGCTGTATATAAGCCTGCGACCATTTTTTCTGAAGAATTGGACACGTCTCATATTATTTGGGCAATTTTTCTTTCATCAGCTGTATTACAGGTATAGCCAGATTGGTTGGGATTTAGCTTTAATACAGAAGAATGTAAAGTAGCGGCTAAGGATATGAACTACAGTAAAGCAGCCCTGCTGCAGTGCAGCTCATTAAGAAACACAATGGAAATTGGTCTTTAAAAGTCTGTGTCTGCATATACAATTCAGGCAAAATTGTAATATTTGGATAAAAGGCATCTGTGACTTTACTGGTCAAGCAATGAGGTGAACTCAAGGTTAATGTTTAACCGCAGCTGCTTTATTCTCCCCAGCAATGCGCCATTGCTTTGTTTACAGGTGCAAGATTCTCAACAGTAACTGAATGCAAACTCAAAACTCCGGCTAGGGCACGGTAATAGTCCTAACAATACAATTTCTCACATCCTTCTTTTTAGCTCTACCAATATTTTACAAACATCCCATTTCCCTTCTTTTCAGCTTAATTGAAATAACAGTTATCTATCTCTATCTTTCTTTTTCTTTCAATACTGTTCCCACCAGTTTTTGTAGAAGTAGAAATCCTAAAATTCCACCTTTTTTGTCACCTTGGCCCTCAGCTTCCATTATCCCCCAGGTCAGGCAAGTGTTTTTTGTTCCTCTTAAAACCTATTTCTGTATGCATTAACAATTATAATGTACATTTTATGCAATTGAATAGCATTACATTTTCTAATGCATTTTTACATACTATACTTATTCTTAAAAACATAACTATTTATATACTGCACAGCCAAAAAAAAAGTCACCACCTGATCATTTAGACAATGACTTAGTGTTATAATGTAGGGTTGTTTCAGTTGTTCAGGTCTAGGTTCAGCAATGTTATGTGGCCAAAAAATTAGCTCAGTTACTTAACTGAATGACCAGGTGTTTCCATCACTGGATTTTTTCTTCATATTCCAAGATGGCAATTCATGGGGCTCAAATTGTGAAAGAGTGCTTCAGAGAGCATGAGAGAGACATGGATTGGCCACCAGAGTCCAGACTTTAACCCCACTGAGAATCTTTGGGATGTGCCGGAGAAGACTTTACGCAACACTCCGACTCTCCCATCATCAATACAAGATCTTGGCGAAAAATTAATGCAACTCTGGATGGAAATAAATGTTATGACATTGCATAAGCTTAACAAAATGATGCCATGGTGAATGCGTGCTGGAATCAAAGCTGAAGGTGGTCCCACGAAATATTAGAGTGTGTGACTTTTTTTGGCCAGGCAGTGTATATGCATGAAGCAACTACTACATCACATTATCATCAGCAAGAAACAAAATAAAAAGTGTATTTTCCAAAATGAAATATTTCTTCTTCGCACGATACAATTAAATTCCCAAAACAAATAATTTTAGCTAGGCCCCTTTTCATCTCTATTCCCTTTTTGCATGCATGGCCACCTTGAAAGCCGTGCTGTTCTGTGAAATCACATTTTGGAAATCTGCAACGTATGTAAAGTAGTTGTCCTGTTGCATTTATTCTTTTTTTGTTTGTCGTGGTTTCCAGAAAAACACTGTACTTGACAAGGATTTTGTATATTTGCAGCAAGACACTAAGAAGATGAAAAATACATTTCACTTTATACACTTGCTTGACATACTCTTGAAACAGTACCAAAAAATTCTGTTGTTATGTATAGATTTCAGGTATTGAAATGGCAGATGTTTCAAAGATGTGATCAAATGTTCGTTATTAATAACCTTTTCCTGTTCACAGAAGCTGGATCTCAGCAATAATCTTCGTGTACCTGTGAGGTGAAGAGGGTCTGTCTCTATGTCTCTACAAGACGATGTGGAATTCTGTGATGTTCACCATTCCTGATCACTCTTGCTTCGAGCTTCAGCCAAGCCTGACTTTTCTATGAATGAATTTCAGGCTAGATGACAATAAACGGTGACCTCACGTTGACACCTTGAAAAAAATGCGGAGGACAATAGCAGCGGGGGCAGAGGGAAGGGCTAGAATTATGGGTTCTCAGTCTCAAAATCCCAAAACGTAATCACCTGAAATCGAATTGGTTTAAGATCAATCCTCTGTTGGGTCGCGGTAAAATCAGGAAACAGCATCGTCTGACACCACCTTTCATGTCCGCCTCGCACGCAGTCTAATCAGATTAGGTCATTTCCGCCACCCTCGCCGGCAACTGCGCCTTATTTATTTTCCACCGAGTGGTCTCCTGGCAGAAAAGGAGTCCAACTAATCCCTCTGTTGTGTCATTTCCAAGGCCTAATTCTGCTTTTTTCACCCTTAACAGAAGTATCGCATCGACATCAATTTTGTTTAGAGTCCTGACCAATAAGGCAACGTGGCTCTGTGCCCAGGAGGTGCAAGACAACGGTGTGTCCTGTTTCGGAATCTAATAAGCAGCCGGCCGTCGTCGACCGTCCCCACGCATCGCTGCGGGTTATGGCGCGGCTATTGCTCTTTCCCTGAATCTCACCCTTGCAAAAGCCAAGAACCATTATTCCAGAATCCATTAGGGAAGGTGATTGGAGCCCTCAGTCACCCAGGCCTAAAAAAAAACCGAACGTGGTGGTAGTTGGCGCGTGGGGGGGCCGCAAAATGACATTATAATGCTTTATAATGTGGTCACATTGCTACTCTTTCGCCGAATGCTATTGCAGGTCCGCACGGACCTTTAATAAAAGCAAGTTAATGTTGAGTCACACTGCCTAGCGCCCGGTTAATCACACAAGGTGTGCTTTTTCACCCATAAAAAAGCTTGCATGCTGCTGACTAATTGATGACCCAGACTTCTGGTTCCAGTCTACAAGCTGGTGGCACTGGACCTCAAAGATCAAACGTGGGTCGACGAACCCAACTTCTATTCAAGGCTCAGTACCTTCCCGCTTGCCGCAAGGTCAGGTCACGAGGGGTCTCACCGCAGCTTCCTCTGGACCCGACAGTTACCCCCAGGTTAGGAACAGCAGACGTCTTCTCCCACGCGCGGGCGAAAAATGAGATGCACTCAATTTGCATGTCTGAAGAAGCTTAATCACAGGTTTTGCTCAGATGGGCCTTGGGCGACTCACTATTCTCGGTTTTTTATTGATGCAAAGTTAAACTGGGCGAAACTTCGACAGTGCTCGCTACAGCAATTTCGTTTATGGCGCCCCCACTGATGTGCATCGCGGTGCCCATTCCGTTGATTTGTGTCGGGTCTCACTTGCATCATGGACCCATCACTGGGATGTTCTTCCAATGGCTATTTTGGAGCACGAGTTCCCAAATGCAAACTTAATTAAAATTGGGGGGAAAAAAAAGGGATATAATTTTGCACAAAGTAAGACCGCAGCAAATGTTAAGTTCCATTGTAACGGCATCACGTTTAGCTTGAAGATGGCCACGTGGGCATGAACGCATCAACAGCCCGAGGAGAAGGAAACCCTTTCAATCATAAAACGCTTACACTTGACTGAAGTGCCAATCAGCAGGAGTGCATTAAAGGGCATTTTGAAAACAGAGCAAAATATGTGGCAAAAACCACCTATTAAGTTTTCACCAAGCCTGCACTCATTTTGGTGTCTAAGACATTTACATGCAAAATGGCTTTGGAGTGATTTGTGCTTTTACTGTTCTGCTGTGATGTGGAGAAAGCAGTCTGACAGACCGTGACTATGGCCTGACAGAGGTGTAACATGCTTTTTCACCCATTTCTGCATTTCTGCTCAAATGGCAACCTCTGAATGGGAATGTGCAGGATTAGCGAGCGGGGAGGAAGTGCTTAATGAAACCGACTGTCGTGGTGAAAAAACTTTTTTTAATGCTGGCTCTTTGGTGGCAGCCAACATGATCGTCAAGGATCTTGCAAAAACGTCTCGGTCGCAGTTCTTCCAGAGTCCATCCCAATGAAGCCTTTCTCAAATTGCAGCATCTGACGTAGAGACTACATTACAAGAAAAAAACTGACATCTGTCAGTAGTCAGCCAACCCCAGTCCTGCCCACAACACATGGATAATATTTACATAATTCAGTTTACTAAAAATCCCAGAGAAACCATTCACACACTTAGCCTCTACCCTGTGCTGCCAGTCTCACTGCCGCTTTGAGCCACTTCTAGTCTATATGATCTAACAGCTGTCCACAGACTGGTTCTCACTCACAGGGCCACTGCTATGTTTCTCAGCTCCAGCGGTTAATGAGATGACTTTTGAATCAATTATTATTGACTGCGTGATTCCATTATTAACTTGTAAGACATTGGAGTTACAGCATTATCCCTCAGTTATAAGGCATGGGCATTGGAGGCTGGAAGAGCTAAAGGGTACAGCAAGATGTCAGTGCTGATGTCACCTTGATGGTCACGCACAAGTGGCAACAGAAATATTTTTGACAGGAATTTTACGTGGAGCGGGCTGTGGTCATTTGACCATCTTTCAAAGTGGCTGAACAAATTTTGTCTCCTACAACTTTCATGTTTTTGCTCTATTCAAATGATCTTAGGTTTCCGCAGTTAATAGAATTTGAATTGTCTCACTTTCAGGAAGACAATTACAATCCAAGTTTCACCTCGAAACACTCTCAAAGGGAGAAGATTGAAACCAGAATCTGCCGAGAAAGGTCTGACTGAAAGTGCACAACCAAAGAAAGCTGCTATCTTTGATGCAGATGGGGAATTTGGGCTATGGCTTCACATTCTGCCTTTAGCTGTGCTGACTCACCCTCAGGGGGTAGATTTTGTAGCATACTTGAGAAATCATTTCAAATGAACCATATGAAAACTAAGCTAAGTAAGTTAAGTGCTGCAGAAACTCAGCTGGACACTGTTGATGGTAAACTGGACAGACTTTCCTCCTCTGCTGGGACTCTGGCAACAATATTCTTGGATTTACTTGATTGTGTGCATAAACTAGAGACCCATTTTGTTGAGGAAGATCACTCACCTGGAAGAACTGCTGAAATAAAATGCTAATTCAATAGCCACTCTGGAGCGGAAAGGAAAGCTGCAGCAAGCAAAACTGGACTAAATAGAATACAAAAACCACTACAATAATTGTGGATCTACCTGAGAATACTGAAGGTATGTTTCTTTGAAGCAATTTCTGTAGAACAAACTACGCTCCCGAGTTGGCCTGTCGGCTAACTCTTCTCCTGTTGTGATCGACTTCACTTACTGACACCCTGGCCCCAACACCATCCAAAGACCACCCTGGTCTGGTTTTTTGAATCTCTCTGACTTAGAAAACATTTGAAAAGGAGCAGCAACAAACCTCAACATCACCTTTAAAGACCCAGTCTGGAATTGTACCCTGATCTTCAATAAGGTCCTCAAAGCTTTCAAAAAATGCCAAAGTTTTACTCTTCCAGCCCAACTGAGATGTCCAAACAAAGGGAAGATCCACATGTTTGACAGCATGATGTCCGCTGCATGTTTTTTGATTGATCTGAAGGACTAAAACTGATACTAGTTCATACACATGCTGGAAGAGCCAAACTTCTTTTTGTATGTTTTATTGTATGTTTTATTTAATATATGGTTTCTTTAGGTACCGATTTATATAATTTCTCTCGGGTCCTTGTTGTTGAACTTACAGCCTTTTATCAGGTTTATTATTTATGTGGTTTTATTCTTTCTATTTCATCTATGGTAAGTTCTGAGGGGAAAGGTGTAGCCAGGGATGTTGAGTTAGGAGTTAGTTGTTAGAAGGTGCCATCCCTGTCCCTCACATGTTACTAATAAGCGACCAGCCATTTCTTTGAATGAGGAATGGGTGGCGGGGTGTTTGTAGAGATACAGTACATATTTTTATATCCTGGGTTTGTCCTTCTCCGTCTTTCTTTTGAACCTTGTTTCACTTTTTTCTGTTTTCTACCATACTGGGTCACATATTCTACTTCAAGCTGTCTCCAACCTTATGGCAGACTGTATAGATGAGGTTAGTATGTTTTACAGTAAATCTTCACAGTTGAATTTATCCCTCATGATAATTATAGTTAGGAGGACTTCCATTTTTTTCTATATTTTGCTGAAAGAAAATTGAATGTCTGTCTGAAGTCTGCAAAGGATCTGTGTTAGTCCTACTTTGGTTTTAATAACTTAAGAGCATTCTACTGTTGAGACCTACATTCAAACTGGCCTCTCCGCATAGATGAGCAAAATGATTAACCAGTTTGAACCAAGAGCACTTAAAAAAAAAAAAAGTGGTACTTGTTTACTTAGGGTTGTGAAGCAATTGATTTTTATCTGTTGCTGTTCTTCTGTCTGCTGTTCTTTCTGTGACCCAGTGTTATGGTTATTGAGCACCTGTACATCAGTTTACACGTACAAGTAGAGCTGGAAGTCAGTTTGTTATTTGGAATTGTGTCCACCCATTACATCACAATCAATAAAGGTTTAGTAAAATAGCTCAATTCATGGGGTGCATTCTGTTGAAAAGCAGGCTAAAAAGAATTGCAAATTTACTATGATTTGTTTCTTTATTCTGTTGCTCATAAGGTACAGGCTTGGTGTCCTTTATCCTGAAAACAACAGGTGTGAGTCCTAATGCAACTTTGACCAGACACCAGTTTATTATATTACCTTTCATTAACATGAAGCACCTTTAAAGTTGAATCTACTTTGAAATCATTAAATGTAAAAGATATATAATGTCCACAACTTCAGAGTGCTATGTTCTAATTTATTCATGCTAGGTGGTGCCTTGTCCATCCTGCGCTTCAGACAGCTCAGGGAGATGAAATGCAGGAGAGTGAGTTGCAGTGTAATGGCAGAACATTTTACGAGAATGTGCTATAGTTTCACCTTAAACTCTATATGAAAGTGTGGTTGGTAAGCTTGAACAAAACTAGACAAGAGGAAGACATGTTTTTCAGCCTATACTTCAAGTTTGAACTTTGAAAATACTTAGATAAAAAGTAGATAACCCAGAGAAACATACCTCTGCTTGGTCCCTGTGTAGTTTCTGGAAAAGTTTTGGACATAGCGCATGTCAAGCCGCTACTGTTCCACCTCACTCCACATCTCTTTGAGTTTCTATTCTATTAAGAGAGAATTTGTTTTGGTAACCCTGTGTGGCACACGGGGAGAGAGAACACAGTTCATTACAGTTCATTCATAATTCATTACAGCTCAATAAAGTTCAGACAGACCACGGAATGCAACCCACAGCCGTGAATGCCATGACTAGTTATGATCAGCAAACCCACAGGTGCCATAGCATTCTCATTTGAGCTCTTGTTTTTCAAAGAAAAAAAAAACTCATTCACAATGAGGGAAGAAACTGAGCATACAGATGCACCCTGACCACCGTTTCAAATGTACAACTGAAACCCCAGAAAGCAGTCCTGCCTCCTCTTGCTCTGTGAACCAGTGCAGTTATCAGACTATACTTGTGGCAAGCAAAATACCAGCATCTTCTGCTTTGCAACTCTGAATTTTTAAAAAAGTATATTAACTAAGAAAACGAATCAAATACGTTTTGAAATGCTTGTATTTTTGAAAATGTATAAGTCAGATGATCGTGAGTCGAAGTAGCAGTGTATTTTTACCTGCAGTTGCCAAGAAAAGCAGACCTAGCTAAATGAGGGTGGCGAGAAGGATGCTGGCAAACACACCTGTGCAAGTGGATACAGACAGGATGGTGGTTCCTGAACAAAGAACCCAATGCCATGTTGGAGAAAGGGATGAAAAATTATGCACTGTCTTTACTGATTTCTGTTATACTTTTAAAAAGACTTGGAGAACATGACCGTGTCAAGACTTCTCTTCTGTTTTCCTCCTTTGTTGTACTCGGTAGATTTTCCGCGCCTCAGCAGAGTTAATTGTGACAATTTAGTTGAAGACAACAAAAGCAAAGTTTCTTTTTCACATTTTTTTAGCAGCATTTAAATAGCAGCAGTTACAAAAAAATGCCACAAATATGAAAATGCATATCAATAACGGCTAAAAATCTGCACAAAAAGAAAGTTCCTCTCCACCATTGACAAAACATAAACTTGAGCTCCCTCAAGTGCCATGACATTTATGGAAAAGTATGCTGGGAAATTCACTGCATGCATACGGTAGGGATACTCTACAACTCGCTACTTTAGAGTCAAACAAATAGAAGAGCTCGATATCCATTTGTATTTCATGGTTCTTTGGAGGTCATCCAGTTGCACTGGAGCAGCTCTAGGAGGTTAAATCCATGTGGAAGAATCCTTCAAGAGTGGTACATTGGACATGGGTGATTGGATAGATGAGGTGCTTAGGTGACAGTGTGATACTGCAGACCCAGTGGCCGTAAGTAATGTGGCAGATCCTGCTGCCTTGCTACAGGGAACGGCAACACAAAAAGCATTAGAACAGAGCTTTTGTTTGGCTGGAGAGTTGCATAAAAGCACGTCTTTGTGCACGTCAGTGACCTCTCCCACAAACCACAAATCTGTTTACCTTGACTAAGTGCTGTGGTGTTCTGCACTGCAAAGAGCAAGCTATAAACATTTTTTTCTCTTTTCCATGAAAAAGCCCAAGCGTTCTCCTATTGAAATATATAGATTTAGAAGCAACCTTGTGTTGGCTGTGTGGTTGACTTTTCCATTTCTTTTCATCATCAGCAGCAGCAGCCTTGTGGCTCTAGGTTAGATCTTCTGTTTACAGCAAACCCACATCTGTAAAATACAGTGACCATAATCACTTCTCCATATCTTGCTCAAGAGCATTGCGCCAAAATGTAATGAATGATTATAATAAAATAAGAATACTACTCTCATAACTTTAGCAAGCTAAACCTCTCCAGCTAAGCTGTTCCATCAGTACTTCTAGCTGAAATACGTGTGGCAAGAGCTTACCTAGGTTTTTCCCTAGGAAAAATGGTTAAATGAACCAAACACCCATCGATCATGCTTGGGAGGACATCTGCGTGCTTCTTCAGTAGCCAGAACCCAAGCTGTCAAATCCAATATCGTTGCACTTCTCCCATTGCTTTAAAAATCTTTATAGTTTTCATTGCAAATTTATATTCTGAATTGGCACCAACGTAACATAGAAACATTCATAGCATTAAATCCATTTATTAAGCTGAATATTTATAGAAGCAATTCAGCTGAAATACCTGTCTTGAAGATGCAATATGAGGTGTCCTGCAGTGATTTCAGCCAGCAATCATTTGGCCCCAAGTCCCATTCATTAAGCCCCACAACACCCAATGCCCATTAATGAACAGTTAAGGAATTTATAGGGAACTAATTTATTCTGATAAAAGACTGAGAACAGGGGTTCAGTGATTTATATGTATAAGAGTAGCCATGAAAAAAAAAATCAATGGAGGTACAAGGAATGGGAGCACAGAGAATAACCACACACGAAGAGCAATAGAAATCAACCTTGAAGGGATTTCAGAAGTTCAGCATACAGGGTTGGTGCTGGATTTTCGACATTCAACATTGGCGAATGTTAAATTTTGCATAGTAGAGGGGAATTTCTCTTTGGTGACCATGCACATTTTAGAATGAGGACAACAGAAACTTTCGAGACTGCTCAATGGGGATGCAAAGCATGTACGGTCAGCAGTTGATTGTAGTTAGAAGCTGTGGTCTACGTATTCTCTGCAATGCCCACGTTCATCATTGTACCAGGTTAATAACATCTATCTGCAACAGTACACGGTAGCTGGGAACAGATGAGACATCGGCGATCAAACGATTTAATGTCAGCAGCAGAAATTCCACCTCCACATGCTTGAATTACAGAATTTCCCAGTATAATGAAGCTGTGTTTTGCAAGAATTTAGAGTCATGAGCAAATGTGATTTGTAGTGAAATATTCTAATATTCATGAAACAAGCGATCGACTGTTATATGAAGCAGCTTGAGCTCACATGTAAGCAACTCTTAAATCAGATCGTTCTTTATCATGATAACAACAAGCTTTGAAGGAAACGATAAAACTTTTAAAGAAAGTTCTCAAAGCTGAAAAAGGAGAGTATAAAAGTTGATTTAATGGATCAAATACAGCTCTCTTGAAGAGCAATATCATTTTCAGGAACCTGATTTGCGAGATTTGAGTTCCTGATCTTTAACCTTTAAACTTTGCAAATAGTTCATGGATGGGAGTTACCAGCATTATGGGTGCATACAGTAATCACGAAAATTGAAATTATTAGCAGTGTGCTAATAATAATAGTGGAGGAAACCCATATAGATGGAGTGAGAGCACGCAGAATCTGCACAGAACCTGACTCAGACCCATGATAGAACGTACAGACCAGAAGCTTTAGTGCATCTGTGCTACCAGCTGTGCCACCAAAGACGAGCAAAATAAATCCACAAGATGAAAGGAGAAGAAAAGAGTAACATGAAAGATGTGTTATTTACAAGCATTTTTGAGCTTGGATTTAAAAGCATACAGAGCAGTTTTGAAATTCAGGAGTTAATATGGAATTACATTTTCTTTTGAAAAAGGAAAACTAAGAAAGGGTCAAACTTATGTGAGGGAAGCCTCTATATAAAATTAAAACAATGTTTAATTCATATCTAATACATGTTGTTGTTAAATGCCGTTGAGTCGAGGTTGACTCATGGCGACTGTATGGATCGTTGCTCTGAGATGCATCTGGTGTTCAGCATGTCGGCTAAGACTTGACAAAGTGGCATCCATGGCTGTGGTGACCGTGTCCATCCACCACATACTAGGCCTTCCGCTTTTGCGTTGACCTTCTACTTCTGCTGAGCATGACATCCTTTTCCAATGAATGTTCTCTCCCCATGATTTGTCCAAAGTTAGATATCCAAAGCCTGGACATTTGAGCTTCTGATGACAACTTTGGCTTGATTTTACTATCCAAAGAGTTTTCATGGTAAGAAAGTAGATTGCCAGGCCTTTCTTCTGCCCAGTAAAAGTTACTGTTGTTGTTGTCATTGAAATGTGATCCTCCACCAGCAACACCAACCCATACCGCTGCTGCCCAGTAAGAGGTTTGAAGTTCGCTGCTCTTTGTCTGACTGCTAAACCATTGGTTTTCCTGACAAGGTTGAACCCAATGGAGTACTAGTCCGGTCAGTATAGCCCTCTGGATCACGACAGTTCACAAGCCCGACTGCCACGACAAGGTGGCAGCTATTGATCGGGATGTAGTAATGCTTGTAGAAGTGATTTTGTTTTCCTGCATATGACACAGAGTAGATCCAACATTCACACCTTCTGATCCTGGTCTTGTGCACCAAGTGAGTGGAGAGGCAGTGATGTGCAATAGCAAACATTCAAATGAAACCGTGGACAAAGCGTTACTTCCGACTATTAAAATGTGCAGCGCTTCAAACGACATGTTTGCAGCACCAGATACCCGAGAGACAAAAGCTACAGAGTGGATTTTACAGGCCTTCATCTGACAGCTATACCCCTTTGGCCCCAGTTTTGCCGATCTGTGCTCAGCCTGCTATTTTCTTTGTTTTGCCACCTGAAAGAAAATCGAAGAGAAACATATCAGAAGAATCAGGACATGAGTACGAAGTGGGGTGCATCACTGTCATAACTTCTGAACGCCACATGTATGGCCTTTGAAGTCGTGCTCCTTTGAATTGTCAATAAATGTGCAACGGTGCAAAATTGTTTCCTCCCTTGTGATTTAACGCGCACTCCATATCCCCTGAAAGTGCTGCTTATTTTCACCTTTTGTACTGCCTATCAGAAGGTGTGGCACAGCTTTCTACAATAGATTGTAATTCCATTAAGGTGCATTGAATGTAGTCACAAAAGCAATAAAGGGCCTAAGGGGCTTCTACCTACAGCTTCTTTCTGCTTGGATGTTTTACATTTAGGTTTCAGAGCTGTTATAGAATTTGCTGTAAACAATACATGAAAACAGGCCGTGATTATGTTAGGACTTTTCATGGAGCGCACAAGACTGGAAGAATAGCTTGCGTGTTGGGGAGAGTCTGTTATTTGCTATCAAATGATATAGTGACTCCTCAGTCAGCTGTGGCCAAGTGCTGGTGTGCAGTAATGGCAAGGAAAGTCGGCGCTACAGCGAATTGTGAAAGTACAATTATAACATACAAAAGTGAGCCATAGACACCTCATGTCTACATTGCTTCCATATTTTTTTCATCTCAGAGGTTCAGTCAGTGCTGAGTGTTTCAGGAACTGCAAGCACCTTTACTTTGTGTGTTTCCACATCACACTGACTGTCACACTTATGACTCTACAAAGGCCTAGCCTCCGCCTTGCAGTGCTCCACCTACCATCTCCACTCAGGCCTCACAGATATTTCCTCAGAGCTCCATCCACTGCACACCTGACGCACCAGCTGTGAACCACCCCACCCCAACACAGAACACTTTTGTCTTCCTGCATCCTCTGCTGGTTGAAATCACAGGTGTGGTGTTCGTGAAGTAGGTGGGCACATTTCACTACATGGTATACTTGGTAACCATGTATGTGACAAATAAATTCTTTTGACTTTGAAGTTTCAATAATAATAATAATAATAATAATAATAATAATAATAATAATAATAATAATAATAACTTCTGTAATGCATATGTAAGGCTGTTAGTTGTAGGCACCCAGGGCTATAAGGTGAATACCTTATTGACAGTATTAATTTTGTATTATCACTACATTATATTTATGCAATAATAATTATCATTATTTTCATATTGTTATTTAACAAGAAGAAAAAGAAGAAGAGCAACAACAACAGCAATAATAATAATAATAATAATAATAATAATAATAATAACAACAGTTGTTCACCTTATAACCCTAGGCCCATACAACTGGCAGCCTCACATCTGTATTACAGGGGTTGAGCCTCCCGACCCCCGCCGCTCCAATCTGTGTGCAAAGAGCAAAGTACTCATTCTGCACTTTAAGGCAATTTGGGTTCGAGCCATTAACCGCAGTACCAAGACAGCACAGCCGCAGCCCCCTTTTGGAGTGCAACAGCAGGGCACGTCTTGGGTTTAAACAGATTAAATTTAAACATTGGCCCAGCTAATAAGAAAAAAGCTGCCCAGAAAAACAACGTTTACCTCATAAAGGGAAAGAGTAGCACAGTCGGTAACGGCCAAAGTGTCTGCGGTGAGTTCTTCTGCTTAACCCCATGGAGGAGAGCGTAAGTGCTTCTACATCCGCAGACGTCTTACCAGGTGACTAGCAAGTAGGAAAAGGTGGTGAAAGGCTGGGATGCTCATTATTTTTTCATCATACACTTGAGGCATTGCAGCTTTTTTCAGTTTTATCACTTTGTCGTTCGAAGCGTTACACCTTTCACAGCTTCTTCACAACAGGTTTATGCTGAAGATACCCTCGTGGTAAAAAATAACTGAGCAGAACAAATAAATTCATAAAAAGAAACTCTAGCCTTGTGGGGCTTTTAACCATACATTAACAAACGCTGATATTGTACACCATGAACATTGGGCCTTTAATAATTTCTATCTTTCAGAATTTATTCAAAGACAAATTTATGAAAATATTGTAAACAAACGAATCAATACCACTGCAAGGTGTTATCATAGTAGTACAGTGGGAAATTGTAGGAACTCTTACCTGCTAGTTGTGGCTTTATGTTCAGAGACAAAACTATTTTGTTGAACCTTCTTGAAAATACTGACCAGCGTGCTTTATGCCAAATCTTGCTGCTTAACATCATTTGCTGCTTGTTTTACGCTGCTTCTTCTTTACTGAAACGGGGAATTTTTTTAAGTCCACTCTAAATCCGTTCCTTTTTCAACATGTCTGCAGCTCCTCTCCTTTTATGTTATGACTTATACTGTTGCAGTGGAGAACTTCAATTTCATTCCATTTTGTTGCTTTTATTCAGAAGAAATAATGTTTTTTCACACCGTTATAGTCTAATGTACTGTATATTTCACTATATGGCTGAATATGCTTGGTTAAGAATTTTGCCCAGGGGTATAACAGCAACCTTCTGGAGGGACTTGGCTGCATACTCGGATTTTTTCTCCGCTCTCGTGGGGTCTGTGTTCTGTGACTGTGTGGGGCAGGGGGATAGGAAGCCAGCGATGGGCGGATGGAGCGCTAAGCAGAGATAAAAGGCAGACCGCAGCGAGGCTGTTAAGAACCCCATCTGCTTGACACTTTTTCCATATTTCTGCTAAAAAGACGGCCATTGGAGATGCCCCCCTGCCCCCCGGCTGCAAAAAAAGTGTGAAATTGCTTCTTCCGTCCAGCTCGTCTAGCTTCCTGCTTTTTTTTGTTCTTACTCTTTGAATGCTTATATTTTTTATACATACATCTGTCACATTGCCCCTGTTGTCTTCCCCATCCATATCAAGCAGTTGTCAGGTTACTTGACCCAGACCTGTCTTTCACATAGGTTTAAAAGCAATTTCAGGTCTTTGTGGGTGTCAGCTGAGAGGATCTGCGCTCAAATGTCCGCGCTTTTGATCTTAGCCCCTCTCTCAGGCTCATTTTCCTTTCCTTTCTCATTCTCCTTCTCATTTGCTGTTCTCCTGTAAACACGAGCCAGGGTGTAAGTGACAAGGAGTGACAGAAGGATCCCGATAGGACAAAATTCCTCACATTTCAGGTAGAAATCATGGTAATTCCATCCTTGGAGGTAACCGTGGCTCATTCTGGGCTCCAGAATACGGGCTCCTGTATTTTGGTCATTAAAATCATTTATATGTTTGTACACATTTAACGTATAAGACAGATGCTTGATATGATAAAAAGCTTGAATTGAAATGCTTCAAATTACATAAGTCAGGCATTTTCTCTGTGACATTTATGGCGGCAGTTTATGGAGGCTGACATTTATTGTTAGCAGTTTCAGCAAGCATGCTGAGCAGCAGGACCGGAACGCAAACGTGGTTTTACTGAATTAGCACTTTTTAGATAATAACCGGTGATATGGGTGTGTGAACGGTGCCGGACGTTTTCGGTCCACATAAATGTAAAACCTACAACCCATATAAATAGATATACAGTATGTAAGTGGTTTGAACAATTTTTATAGACTAATATATTACCATCGTTTCCAGTTGTAATGTTTGTACGCATATGTATGTATGTTTGCCGAATGGTTAAGTTTAACTGTAGTTCATTTGAAAAGGCATCTTAAAACTCATGTTTCAGCTTACTTGTCCCAGCTTTTCGAAGCAGAACTGAGACCTGCAAAAAAAAAAAAAAAAATTTGTCAGTGAAGCCAAAATTCTCTCGACCTATACTAGGCTCTTACTACAGTAAATGCTCGGTATGTGACTGAACATTCGGCATCGTAACACTATGTAAAAAAAACAAAACACCTAAATATTTGGAGGAAACATGCGATTATTATTGTGCCAGTATTATTAATCTATTTCTCTATTTCTGTGTCTGTGTATTTGTTTATTATAGTTATTTATTGTTTATAGCTTTCAGGGGTTAATTTTTAATGCATAATCTGAAGCAAGAAACAACCCAAAAGTTTGTTTTTTTTTGCTATTTTCTTTCAGTGTCTGTTCTCTCCCTTTAAATTCCACTTTTATGATATAAGGAAGATCAAGCAGAGTTCTAAAAATTGTGTTTTTTTTTGCTTGTACCCATTATATCTCAGCAACCGACGAGTTGTTCAGTTTGAGGAGACATATTTCAAGCCACCTGCCACTCACAAGTCAGACTTTCTGACATTTCAGTTGTATTATTGCCCACCCTGGGCCACCACCACCACCATGCGCTTGCTCCTTTCTCAGTGTCTCTGCATCCCACATCACAGCCCCACAACCTGACCCTTTTGTCATCGGTGCCCAAGCCACAGCATTCTGGCAAAATTTTCCTGAACCCTTGCTCTCCGTGTCCCTCTTTCCAGGCACCAACACTCCATGTCCGTCTTTCAGACTTGGGGAACTGGATCGATGATATTTCCTCGTATTTCAGCCGTCACTCACCAGTGACCAAGAGCAGTCATGTGGAACTTTGACAGCCGAGGATCAGTGTCTAGCTGGTGGAAGCAGCACAACACAGTTTAGAGGTCAGAATTGTTGGCGGGAGGGGCAGACTCTGCCATCCATGATAAGACTTCAGGACTGAAGGGCCCGAACGGAGATGCTGCGGCAAAAGGGGGGGGGGTGTAGAGGGAGATTATCTGATATGCCAAGGCTTTGAATTTTGCAGCGAATGCCAGAAGGGGAAAATAAGACATTCTTCTCTTCACTGAAAAGAAATCTAACATTTTAACCTTTGAGCTTCTTCCATGCAGTGTGGCGCATCAGTCTCAGGTGGCACAGTGCTATGTCCCTGAAAAAGGGGCAACTGCAGGTAGAGGACAACTAGGCTGCTTCTCACAGTGACACCTGTTACAAAACAAAACTTCATGTCAGACTAAACAAAGCATGTAAAACAACTTATTAAAATAAATCACCAGATGTTCAAACCTCAACTGTTTCTAAGGCACTTTGACTGCAGCAAAATAAGTAGAAAAATAAGACTTTAAGGATTAATGTGTTGACAAATGTAGACACAATCTAAAAAGTGTACATATACTAGAATTAAATTGTGAACATTTTATTATGATTTTGATATTAGTGCCTTTGTAGTGTGGATGTTCCTCAATTTTTTGGCAGGCACAGTGGTCCAGGGCATGATGTGAGAGAGGGCTCCAGGTGGTTGAATGCTGACCACTTTTTATTTTAATGTTTTCTTAACTCTTAGCTACGACAATATTAAAGCTTAAATGAAATGGAAATAAAAATGTGCAGCTGCTATAAAACCCTATTCAGGTGTAACTGTTGACAGTCGTCCATAAACATGCGCTGTCTTTTTTGTCCTGTTATTGATCGCCAAGACTGAAGAACAAACTGTAAACACTGTGGAAGTGAGTTGAATCAACCCGTTCCCACACGCATATTGTCTTTCTCTGCGTTCTAGTACCAGCTTATAGTACAACGTTGAAACACAAGTCCCCCTCACTCTCAAAAGACATTTTACAAAGCTGAAGGGTGGAAAACAAGATTACAAATGAAATTCTTTGACAATCAATTTTTTGTAAAAGGAGGAGAAAGTGCAGAAGTGGGCTGGAAACAAGAATTATAGATGTTACAGTTTAAGTTTCTTCAATATGCTGTTCGGTACAAAAGCACTGAGACAACCCGTTCCCACACGCATACTGAGATTCGCTCAGACAGGCCATTTAACGGATTTCTCAGCCCTTCTCCCCAAGTCATGATGACTGCCCTTGACTGCCTCTGGAGACACGGATTCACAGTTTTACCTGAGGAACATTCACTTCCTCTCTGGTCTGTGTCGACTGACTGATGGAAGTTTAAGACCAACGCACATGCTGTGTTTAAACTGACTCATTACAGTTAAAGCCTCCAACACACACACCCCATTGTCTCCAGTGTGATCATAGACCACAACTGCTGCCATCCCTGTCCATGGTCTCCAGCCACCAGGGGTGTGAATACACTCATTATGAAGCTGCCTTCCTCAGCCTGGGCCACCCTGTCTTACGTTCACACTGCGTCCGTCATGGTGCAGAACGCCCCCTTGCAGAAGCTCTGTCTCCCTGACACCATCATGCACCAACACCATAATTTCACTGCAGATGTTTTTCCACACTGAATGAGATTTAGACTTGTGTAGCTCAAAGGCATTCTGATGTTTATTTTCAAAATGTACACTGCTTTAAATTATAAACATCAAGAGCAGAAATTTTAGGAACCGTTTTGCTGTATTCCAAAAAATAATAAGTTCCATAAATAATTTTATCTCTTAATAAATAACAGATGTTTTTCCATCCATCCATCCATCCATCTAGGTTTCAATAATATCTAGACTGAAACTAAAGGTAAATTTATTTTAACTGTGGTTTTAACATGAAATACTCACCCAAGTGAAGTTTAGAAGCTGTAAATCTCTTTGGCACATGAAAATGTGCTTAGATGTGCCATCACAAAGGTCATGGATATTACAAAGTGAAGCCTTAAGGCATGTTTTATAGATATTCTGCATTTGGTCAACTGGGTGACGTCTTCTTTTGGCAGTTTAAATAAATCACTTATAAAAATGCTCAGCAGGCCTCTGTTTTAGGTGTTATTCGGTTGTTAAAAAGTGGCGTAATCCTTAAATTAACAGCAAACACGTAACCACTTGAAGTTATTAGTCAGTTCTGACATTTAACAATTTGACGGTTGCTGAACTCCAAAAATGTGCAATACCGGCCTCAAGTATTTCATTCAACAAAACATCAGTTCTTTTTTTTCCCCCCATTTTGTTCTCACCACTGCTGAACAATACAATCTCACTGATTTTTTTTGGTTCTTTTTGTTCATTTTTTTGTTCATTTGAACACAGCATGTCACATTTTCAGACTGATTCAGCCTGATTCACCAACAGTTACACAAGAGGGCAAGCATCTGAAACAGCCGCACAGCTTGGCTCTAATATTAAAGTGAGATGCTTCTTAATCCTTTTAACATTGAAATATAATGGCAATTACATTTCTTAACAGTCATGAATAGTTGTTGAGGGTTCATTTATATAAATGAGCCCTTATTAACTATTATTCATTACCAAGCAGTGTTATTTTATTAATTATATTCCATAATTATTGATAAGCGTATTGAAAATTAATCATTAATAACAATGTTCCCAAAACATATATGTTCGTGAGACAGGCTTTTCATATGTGGATAATAACTATCTTCCGTTATGTGAATTTTCCAAAAAAGGTATAAAGCTGTACTAAAATGTTTATTTTTATTTGTTCTAAAGCTTTTTTTATACATATATTCATTATGTACAATACATGCTGGTATTGTCGGTAGTGTTTTTTCTTCCTCAGAACCCGGTCTTTCCTTCGACTCTGAAATATGCAGTACTTGTTGTGTCCAAGGCTTTCACACGCGGTCCACAGCAAAGGCGTCTGCCGCTGTGCATTCACACCTAAACCTGCTTTGTGTGTCCCATCTATGAATGCTATCGCAAGAATAAATGACAGAAAAGAATTTGGGAGAAGGGCAGGAGATGAAATCAATCAGAATTGCACACAAGCAAAGAGAACTATGAGCATGAAGTCATCTTTATTTAAAATGCTAAATGGTCCTGCACATTCATCTCTAAATCACTTCCCAGAGTAATTTGCTCCCGTTCGAATTCCCCAATGGTTAAAAGGAGAGCGAGACTTTGATTTGCTTCGAAGAGAAAAGAGCAGAATGTGTATGATCATCTCATTCATTTGGAGGCGGCATTCTGTGACGACAGTGAAAGTCATGGCTCCGATCCAAAGCAGCACTTTTATTTTACTAACTAAACCCCATCGACTCCTCGTATGATCTACTGGCAAAAGATATCGCTTAAAGTAAAGAAACAAGGAACTAAGAATCGCTAACTTTTAATCCCTGTATCAGCTTTGTATCGCTCAAAACATCTTGTCAGATGGTGAACCGACAAGTGATCTGCGCACATAGCATCCTGGTCCACATCAGACACATCGTGTGGGGTTTAAGATGCGGTGCGTAACCTGTGGGTCCCTTTTTAACATGCAAAGTGAACTTTGAACCTGCACTTGCTATAAATATCGGCTCAGTTAGGCCAGATTCACGGTGCCGTGATAAACACGTGCTGAAAGTAGCTGCTGTGCCCATCGGTTTCTCTGAGTTGTGTGTTAATAATATAACTGCTCTCTTTACTGCTATAGCAGCTTCACACGGTAGTCAGCCTTATAAATTTCTGGTGGCATCACATACTGGGTTGAATAAAGGCCCCTTGGCATGCAGAGAAGTAACAAATAATTATAAATATTCCTTTTAACGATACAAAAGTCATTTTTTAAACTAAAAAGGCAAAATAGAGGTTAGCAATCCATAAAAATTCACAGTTTTTTGGTAATAAAAGTATACAAAAACATAAAATAATTCCAAGACTAAGACAATGTCAAATGGGCATACATAATCATGTCATAATGTCATACAGTAGTCATAATGTCACATTATTTTTTATTGCAAGGGTATTCAACAAACACTGCATGTCTCATAGTATGCATTTAAGTCTTTCTTACGTCTTTCATAGTTGTTGAAATACATTTACGTGTATTAATCTGCCAAACGCTTTTCACTAAGCAGCTCACAGAGGAAGCAGTAAATGCACAATAGCAGCAGGAGTTTAGGAAAATGTAAACAGGAGCAGAACGTTAAATAAAACAAAGTAAAGCTGCATTTTCTGCAATAAAGGGTATGCACTTACATCCCCTTAAATACATTTGCTGCTTAGTTAACATTCTTTCTGTGTGTGTGTGTGTGTGTGTGTGTGTGTGTGTGTGTGTGTGCGCAAGAAAGAGAGAGAGGAAATGTGCATATGTGAGTCAGTCTTTTACACCTGTTTTTTGACCATTGAGATACATTAAGGTCTCCACTTACACTGAGGGATGACCTATACCTGAGTAAATACAGTAATGATCCATTACGGTGCATTTCACTGTTAGATGTCTCGCTTGCATCCAGCAACCACGCTAGTTTGGGAACCGTGTCCTCACACTTGAAAAACTGCACATCTGCTAATTGAATGTGGCATATCGATTACTACACAAAGACATCGCAGCTTATATTTCCCTTTCCCACCTTTTTGTGCAGAGCGAGAGCCGGCGAGTAAGAATTGCTGCCCCGTGAGCTGCGAAAGCCTCGGCCGATCAAGTTCTGCAGCAATGGCCAATAACAGGAGGCTCAGCACTTGCATAAAATAAAACTGTCCCTCGTAAAATCCTTCTCAGAATAAAATGCTTTATTCCACAAATAAAATGTTATGACCAATGTTGTTTTTGCAAGGCAAGCAGAGGAGACGAGAGATTTAAAAGCAGTCTGCAGATGTGGGGAGGAGGACAGCAGAGGGATCTTGGAAGAGGGTAAAGTAGATGTGTGAACCTGAGCACGTTGGCCTTGTACCAGCAAAGTTGGCTAAGACCCGGTGGCCTGTGTGCCGGGGGGAAGCATCTAACACGAAGGTGAAGGCTTTGAAGATGCTGAGTTTACCCCCTGTTTAAGGCTGATCATCAATGTCAAAGTCAAGCGAGTCAGAGGCAGAAGATGAAAGGTACCTACAATGGGGGGGGGGGCGTCTGCCAAGGGTGGTCGCTCAGAGACATATGTACACCTACCTACTTTATTCTGATCCTCTCCTTCATGAATTTTTCACCACTTACAAGTGCCATGTTTATACCCTTTGATCTTTAACATTTAAATGAAGTGACTGCAGACTAAATGGCGAAAACGCTGCCATTTTAGATTACTGCCCTTTTTTTGTCATCATTACTAACTGAGAAGACGTCCCGATCCGCAGTGGTGTATAATTTTCGGCAAAATTTAATAAAGAGGTGGCGAGAACACACACAGGTTTGCGCTCCACTTCGATTTCTGTTCCGATGCTTAATTTATCCCATTTCGGAGCAAGCCTGGTGAGCGGAAGCATCTTCTCGTCCTTCCCGTAAGCCATTTTTTGACACTGTCATCCCAGCAGGTCAGCAGTTTCTGCAGGCTGAGGAGAGCAACGTGGGTGGCGGATTAAAGCCACGTCTCGACAGGTCTGCCCGGGAAACGGAGACATCCAGAGGGCAGCTGAGGGGATGGTACACATCATTCTCAGGGTGCTACCGAAACACCAGGCAGCATTGGTGACCAGGAACACCCCAGAGCTTCGGCCCTCGTGGGTGTTCATACAGCCTTTTCACCACAGTGAGAACATTATCCAGGGTACCATGGGACAAATGTTATGGAGGTGGGCTGAGAGGAATGTATGATCTGGTGTACGTCAAAAACTCCCCCCCATCTAATATTATGCACAAGGTTGTACAAAGAAAAATAGCATTACCACTGAGGCCTTATCATTCAGCGTTTTGTATTAAAATAGTCAGATTTTATATACTTTCTTCCCCAATGGTAAATCCATTGTTGCTAATGAAGATTGTATAGGAAGGAAATAAGAAAAGAAATCTTATTAACCTTAATAACAGCTAATAAAGTAGCAGCAGCAGTCCCACAACTCACCTGTGGAGACAGAATGTGGATTCTTGCTTTTTATTAAAGCACAGCTTTTAACTTTGAACCTTCAAGCTGTCTGCTCAAATTAAACAATTACATACAATTCAAGCCCAGTTAAACTGGATTTATTTTGTATTTGGAAAGATGAATTTCCAAGGTTTGTTACATAAAACTGATGTGGAAGAACACCTCATGGTAAAAACTAAAATTGGTAAACCTTAAACCGTTCTATTTCTGAAACATAAGGAAGTATCAGACTTGTCTACAAGATGGTAGTGAGACCAGCCATGCTATATGGGTTGGAGACGGTGGCACTGACCAAAGGACAGGAGGCGGAGCTAGAGGTGGCAGAGTTAAAGATGTTAAGATTTGCATTGGGTGTGACGAGGATGGACAGGATTAGAAATGAGTATATTAGAGGGGCAGCACAGGTTAGACGGTTTGGAGACAAAGTCAGAGAGGCGAGATTGCGTTGGTTTGGACATGTGCAGAGGAGAGATTTCTGGATATATCGGGAGAAGGATGCTAGGGATGGAGCTGCCAGGCAAGAGGAAGGGAGGAAGGCCTAAGAAGAGATTTATGGATGTGGTGAAGGAGGACATGCAGGTGGTGGGTGTGACGGAGAAAGATGCAAGGGACAGGAAGAAGTGGAAACAATTGATCCGCTGTGGCGACCCCTAACGGGAGCAGTTGAAAGATAAAGAAGAAGAAGGAAGCATCAGACTTGGGGAAATTGCTGATATAGCTTAATAAATGTAATGAATTAACTGGCTATTTAAAAATGGGAAATGTATCAATTTAAACTATGAATCGGTTAAACTTTGCATTTTACTGGGCAAAATATGAAATATAATTCATCCACAACTGCTTATTCTTGGCAAACCAGAGCCCAAGATGGATTCATTGGACACTAGGATACGAACCTACCCCTGGACAGGACAACAGTCCATCACAGGCTGGATGCAAACACACAGTCACACACAGTGTGGACAACTAACCTGGAACGCATACCTTTGGACTGTAGGACAGGAGAAGAACATGCAAACTCGAGCTGAATTCAAACTCAAACAGCCCAGGTGCTGCCAGGCCACGCTGTTACTTGCCGAGCCACCTTGCCACCTTGAAGCTGTAAAATGCAGATATATTTTAAACTATCACCACTAGAGGTATTCCATGACTAATGTCTTTAGTAAACCATTTATTCAGCAGACAGCTCCGTCAAGGCTAATTGCAAGTTTGGCTCATACACGGGGGGTCTCCAGGGTTGGGCTGCAGACCACTGGAATAAAGCATTTCATTTACCGCTTTGTGCATTTTCACATCACATAACGGATATTAGCTTTGATTTGGCTGAGCACGTGGCAAGGCAACATGGTTTGCAGAAGGCAGGTACATGTTCTCAGTCAAAGCAAAATGTTTGTGGATCGAGCGGTTCTCCCAGAAAAACCCAATGGCTTTCCTTTATATTTAGCCAGTACTTCCTATACATTAGTGCCTATTGGGGGTTATAGTGCATGCCAGGAAGGGGCAGGTTAATGACCAGGGTTTTGGGGGACTCAGGTGGGTGGGTGGGCATTCATGCTCCGAGTTACTCATTGCGTTTTAGGGCATGAACTTGCTCAAAGCCCCAACAGTAGGCTGAGTTGTTTTATGAAAGCTGCTTGAGTTAAACATCTAGATGCATAAATGAAGGCAACTTCAAACTGTTCTGTGTAAAAATACTAGCAAAGATACAAGCAAACTCTTCAATAATTAATCATTAACTATTAATATTATTAATAAACTCATGGAACATTATGTGTGGCAGCTGAAATAGGCCAGTGGTTAAAAGACTGTCTCTGCTGACCCAAGTTTAAATATCAGAATGGAAGTTTTGATTTAAGTTAAAATTATGCCAACTGCTTTTGATACAATGCCATCTTAACTAAAGGCAGAGGTTTGAATCCAGTTCAGTCTATGCAAATTTTTGGGTGTTCTTGTGTTTCTAGTGTATCTTCATACGGGGTGTGGGTTCCTCCCACAGTCCAAAGACACATTTCAGGTGAAAGGTAATTGCCTACAGTGTGTGTGTGTGTGTGTGTGCGCGCGTATGTGCGAGCGTGTGTGTGTCTGAGTGAAATTGTATTACTTTGCTTTGCTGTGTAAATGCTTTAGCTTAGTCTACTAAATGAATGAATGCAAATCAAAGAGCAATGGATGTTTAAAACCCATTTTCATTGCTTTGGTCGAGTTTAAAACAGGCTGTTAATAAAATGAACCCAACCATTTCAGTGGGTCTCATGGCAGTGAGACGGGACCACAGAGAGGACTGACGTGGGAGTGAGTAATCTCAGCTGCGACCGGAGACGTTCCCACGTATCGAGGTGGGAATGAAATGTTTTGCGTGCAGGTCTGGGTCCAGCTCAGTGCACTCCTTCATTCGCACGCGTAATGTTAACGTGGCGTTGGGGCTCCGACACAGTGCGCAAAAACTAATACATCTTCTTCCTCCTCTTCTTTATTTTTCTGCACCTCTGCGGCAGTAACAAAGCATGCCTGGAGGGCCTGCGGGGCCTTCGCAGGTTGTACAGTGAGTCCTTCCTAATTCCGCATGTCCTTCCTCCTAGTCTGCCACCGGGAGTGAACAGCAGCTGAGACAATCCGCCCGATTCAAAAAGCAAATTACCTGGCCAAGGAACTTTCTTTCATCCTTCCAGCTATACCTGCTGACTCCAAGGACATTTGTATTCTATTAAGAGGCAAAATAGCAACAATAAAAATTTTTATCTGCGCAAATTTTCTCCTCGAACGAATAATGCAAATAACAAACGCAAACAGAACCCTTTGTTAATCTGCTTACTTTTGCGCCCGTGTTCCTGTGACTGAATGTGCGGGACACACAAAAAAGACAGAAAATAAACAACAGAAATGGGTGCCAAATCGGCCCTCGCATTCCAAGATTCAATTTATTGTTATCGCGCATCTTAACTGCTAAGCCGCGCAGAACCACGCGCGACGGAGGCGGACAGAATAATTCTGACTGATCGACTGATACACTTAGAAGTGCTGATAACACAAACGCATTCCAGTCGGGAAAGTTTACACATACGCAGCAGGCGAGCGAGATAACCTCGATCCTTGCAACTATATTCTAATAATTTACCCATCAGGTTGAATAATAATGAAGCTACGTCGAACAGAAGAAACCTGTTGTTTTCGGAATGGGTGGCTTTATTGTTATTAGCTAAATTCAAAAGGAATAAAGGAAACACTGAGAACAGCAACCCCCCCCCCCAAAAAAAAAAAAAAAAAGTGTGCTGCTTGTGGCATTTAATTCCCACACAAATAAATGGTGGTATAGTCAGCAACCAATGTTTTAAGGTGTTTTCTGATGCTAAATCACCCGTTTCCTGTACTCCATGCCCATATCTGTTCTGCAGTCAGATTTCACAGTTAGGCCGATTAAATTCATCTACATTCTGATGTAATTAATACTTTATTCCATATTTATGGCAGAATACATTTTCCTTGTAAACATGGTAACCAGACTGCACACTGAAGCATTCTGGGATATATAACAATGGTTTGAAGAAATGGGATTAAAACGAAAGGCCGCATGCGTTTCAAAATGTGCCATGAGCAGATCTGTGGCTGTGCGGCACCCAGGAAGGCTGCGCAGTTGTGAAGGAGCGGCTCTGACTGTGCGGCGCACAGCGACCGGCGCTTACGCTTCCGCATCTCTCCTGTCGGTTGTCGCCATCGGTCTCCAGCAGTTTCAGCAGGTCAGGCACTTGAGATCTGCAAATGGAAGCAAACTGTTCCAAATGTTGGGTAATTGGCCTTGTTCTGCGAAAGTAATGTCATCTTTTACACATCTTGGTCTTTCCCATCGTGTGCTTCAGTTATGTTTATTACATATCCTGTTCTACCTTTCTGATCAGAACGTCTGCAGGAAAAATCCTCTCAAGTACAAAGAATTCAGGGTTCCGACTCCAGGATTGAAGCAAAGTTCACTGCGAGCGGGAATATTAAATTTGAAACATTTTGTGCGCTATAAGAATTAAAAAGTGCCACCAGCTCACTATCGTACAACTAATGTCAACAAGCAGTGTTTTGGCGGGTGGCTGTAATCCAAGTTTTCGGTTTATTTTTATAAACATAACTGGACACTTGTGTTTATAAAGCCTGTAAAGGCAGCAAAACCACGGAAAGATGCTTTCAGTTATATTCCTCTGTTACTAACTGTATAAATGGCTACCTAAGCACTTTTTAATGCCTTTACAAATTATTATAATATTAAACATTATTAATAATTATTGACAAGCTTTTCTGCAGTTTGGCTTACAATATTAAATGACTTATAGGGATGGTATCCTGCTCCAGGGCACTACAGCAGGAGGCAGGATTCAAACCTGTGACTTTTGGATCTGAAGATAGCACCTCTAACAGCTGTGCTACATGCTAACCACCTCCCATGCCCTTTAACTTAGCAGGGGTGCAGTTTATTGTATTCTGTGTCAGCAAAGTTTACCTGCAGGCATAGGAACTGCTGGTTTTTGGAGTTTTTTTTTTTTTTTTTTTTGTCAGCCAGCCGTTCGAGCGGCAGCCGACCAGGAGTGTCAAACCCTGTTTTAACCCAACACCCTGCCAACAATCCCCTATCTCTGAGAAACACCCTGCCATTTTCTGTGTGGATTCTGTCCCCCCAGGGTGTCTCAAAATTTGCCGTGGAGTTTTCTTTCTAATTCGTCCGCACCAGTGAGTTCTTTGCTCAGTAAATAAAGCGATTATCAAATGAAAATGAAGGGGGAAAAGGGTGATAGAAATACTGTACTGTGAAAAATCGTCCCTAAACCTAGAATACAAACAGCGACGATGTTGTGTGCTGCTTTACTTTGCATCCTTTTTCAAAAAAGCAGGGATTTATTGCAGAAACCACTGCACGATGAAGCGGGTTGGGCGGCCCCAACTTGGAACGGGGAGATTCTTTAACCAAAAAGTGAATACTCCTCCGAAGATCAAACACCATAATCCTCTTTTTCGCCGGATAATTTTCTAACAGTTTAAAGAAGAAATCCACTTGCAGATCCAGAGATTATAACACGGGAATCAGAATCCAGGCTTTCCAGAGCAGTGTTACCGAAATGACGCGTCCGATCTTTTCTGTTATCCTCGGCCTGTCGTCCACAGCTGGAGCGCAGATGTTATTGAATTTCCAACAATGCTGCCGAGAGGGCGACGCACTAACAGAAGGCGAGGGATTACGGAGCCCCCAGTCTGACCTTTTCCTCAGAAACGTTTCTCAGATTAATCTCACGTGGGATTACAATGGTTCGGAGCGACTCTGAATTCCGCGCAAGCAGGCGTCGCCTGAACAGCAGCTCCGGCAAAATCCAACTGGCCAGAACTCGGGATCAGAGCCTGCTGGGTCTCCAGGGCAAGACTCTGTGCCCGATTTAGGCAAAGGTGAGCAAGGGGGCTGCGTTTGCTGTGTCAGACAGCCACACCAGGTTGTGTTGAAATTCCACGGACCTGCGGTTTCATTTACTGCTAAGACACACAAAGAACTGCCCTAGTGGTGGCCTCTGCAAGGAATAACTTGCAAAGGAGTTAATTGGGGCCAGCAAAACTAAGCATCGCGTACCTCCCAAGAGGGCCTTTATTGTGTCTTAAAGCATACTGGTGAGGCCTAAAGACAACACAGAGCCTTCATTTAAACGTTATTCTGTGGTTGTGACCTCGCTGGCCGTCTCAGACAAATAGCACCTGACAGTGAAACTCGGCCCTAAACACACCGACACACAAATTTACACTCACGCACCACACTGTGGCTCCAAAGCAATGTGCCGCTCTGCTAGGTAAACATGGCCACTACCTGAGTACTTCTATCATAGGGACAAATTGCAAAAATGGCTGCGTGGTTTTAACAGTCTAACTTGAGGACCAGTCTATATCCTGCGGCAACAGTGCGGACCGACACCCAGCCTGATTTAATTTTTAAAAATGTGCAAAAATTAGACAGGCAGTGCTGGGATCCATTTCATGGTCCAGTGGATACTCTGGACTTGTGGGCGTTTTGTTTTTCCTTCAAAATCTAATATCCACCACAAAAATGCAAGATATGAAGAATGAACATCCATTATGAATAAGCAAAGGGAGAATTGGTTGTACAAGGGAAACAAGGATTAGTTTGGCGAAAGGACTCTAATATGTCAGATGTGCTTGCAGCCCTTTTAAACCCTTGCACAATAAGGAAACAGGGAGCACCCCCTCACCTTTGCAGAAGCACAGTTTCTTCATTGCTTCTGTTCTGTCTTCAGATTACTGCATGCCATTGACGTTTACGGTCAATTTTGTCCCACCATTATAATGGCTGCAATTCAGTTGGTGAGTGGCCGTGCCGCAGTGTCACAGCTGCAAAAGGCTCAGCCCTGTTTACTTTCAGTGAGTTCTAAGCACGTGCTGGTTCCAGGTTTGACCCAGCTGGCCTGCGTGCGGGGAAAATCATGACAGACCCCTCTCACCAGGGCCTCAGCTTTTCTCAACTTCTCCCTTCTGGCAGGAGCTATAGACCACTGTGGGCCGAAATGAGCCGATACAAAAAGTTTCTTTCCCCAAGCTGTTGTGTCCATGAACAGCTGACTTTTTTGTTAGTCAATTATTCCCTCTCTCATTATTTATTCTTATTCCTCAGCATTGTTGTGCATCTTGGATTTGTTGTATGTATGTATGTGCATGTATGTGTGTAAGCTGTGTATGTACATTGAGAGCCATTGGGAACCAAAGCCAAATTCCCTGTATCTGTGAGCACACGACCAAATAAATCTGATTCTGAGTGTGATTCTGATCCCATTCTGGACCACCACACTGAAATGGAGTTACTTGTTGTCACATTCTCCTATTCAATCCTAAAAACACTGGATAATTTGCAGAAAACTGTGCTGCAAATACTTTTTTATACAATTGTTTTCTTGTTGTTTTGCAAAGTGATTCATTTGAACATTTACAAACTTGGAGCCACGTGTTGTTGCTTTTTCCTGCAATTCGGTCCTAATAACATTTTCTTTGGAAAATGGTCATGATATTTTGTTTCGCAATTGTTTTGTTCTTGCTTGAAAATTGTTTCCTTATGCATGAAAAAAGCTTCCAACTTTTTATCAGTCACGCAATAGAAGCAGCCGGGATCCAATAGATGCTGAAGGTTCAGTAAGATCTTAAATGATTTGTGATAGGACAGTTGTTTTTGTAAATATTTGGTAACAACTTCTTTAGGAAATTTTACAGGAACTATGGAGAATTCTGCAGTGCATAGAGCTCTTTAAAACCACTGAACCAGAATAGTTCTGACTAGGAAATGTGGGCTCAGGTTTGAGGGATTTATTTTCTTTTCTTTCATATCTTGCCAAGCTCCTCTCCTTGACTCAAGAATCTGGCTGGGGCAGGTGAACACTGTCAGCATGAATAATAATTTATTAAGTCAGGAAACTGTTAATAAAAATGCATGCAATATGAGCCGGATATAAGGTACTTTAGTCTTTGTGTTATAAATGTAAAACAATGTGACAAACAAAAACTGGACGAAAACACACTGCAATACAACGAACATTAAGATGGCCTTCATGCCTAGGTTTTAGTTCTATTATCAACATGCCGTCTGTCCCTGGGAAGATCAGTTACAGGTTCAAAGGATCTAAACAGGCTCCTACATACTGTATAAGGATTCCTGAAAAAGCAGATTTTTATTACATTTAAAATGATTAATTCATGCCCGATTAATATCTTCACTGTGGACCATTTGCTATGTGATATGGTTCTCCATGCAGACCTCGAAGGAGTGTGAAAGAAGACAGGTAAGCAAATGACTGACCATTTAAGTCAACGTTACCATTTTTAAAGTGGCAAAAGCAGAAACACTGTAGCTTGGTGACCACGTGTTGTTCTTTGAAGGCAGTAGGAAGGCTGAATGAAGACGAGTCAGCACAAGTCCCAAGATGCCTTACAGTAAGTCATATGATACATGAAGAGACAATGGCCTGAGCTTGAAGGGGGCATCCAGTTGTGGGAAATCCCCCAATTGGGTGGACAGGTGAGAGAGCCAGGGATGGGGGCAGCATCTTCTTAGTGAGGACGAAAAACAAAAAAATTGGATAGTATTCCACCCAGCCATGGAGAGCCACTAACCCGTTGAATCCATTGTTCTGCTGCCTTTTCTTGGATGGCTCATTTTGCCTCATAAAAGGTACAGACTTGCTTTTAAGGTACCCTTTTTATACTGGAAATTGCGAGCTTCCTTTTGTGGCTGAGCTGAGCTAAAGAAAAAAGACTTGCTCTAGCTCTTAAGCACAATATTATTTTTAAGAAATGTATTTATTCAGCATGTAGAACTGTGGCTGGTACGAATCTTTTGCAGTTCTTCATTAGCGTAGTGAGAGACGAAAGCATGTCTTTTGTGTAAAATCCTATTAAAAAAATTAACAAAAACAATACAAGGAAATATTTACTTTAAAATAATGGCATAAAATGACACTGTTAAGTGGATGTTGGTGACCATACTGAGCCAATGCTAAATAAATTGTAGGAGACGTTAACTTATAGTTCAGGAGCTGGAACTGTTGGACTGGTTGTGCATTCGGATGGCTGCTTGGTGTGCAGTCCATTGGGGGTTGGAGACTCACACCTGCTGTTGATCAAGGTTGTTGAGCCCCTCTGTAGGGATTCCTTGAGCAAGACTGAGGTGCGGTGGCAACTTCTTAACAAAAACGGCATCCACGGGCCCGGAAGTAGGAAAGCATGCTTATGTGCCTACGCGCATGATCGAAGGTTAGGACATCGTCAGGGGTTTGGTCTAATACTTTCCTCCTGAAATCTGTTTTTCACAAAAACTTCAATTTGCTTCTGAGGTGCTGTGATGGCTAAAATGACAGCCGCACTGCATTTCCTTTTGAGAAAGGCAACACAAAAGTAACTTTTACAAAAATGGACAGAAATAGTTTTCAGGAAGCAGGTTTCAATAACTTCAGCTTCACTGCTTTTCTGGAAAAATAAAGCAGCATACAGTTTACTTCATGCAAATACTGTAAAAGAACATTTGAGTATTTTTTGTTCAACTCTTGGATTCAATGTAAAGCACTTTGGTTCTTGTTATGTTTTTAATTCACCACAAATCCATGCTCATTCAGTTTCTCATGTTTTTCATGATGCCCCAAGAAATCAAACTATGACGTAAAAAACAAGGCAGTAAGACAAGGGGAACCCCATATTGGCACTTTTTTTTCTTTACAAAAGCAAGTGAAAGAACAGCAAAAAACCAACCACTGACATTACAGCAGGGATCACAGCTTTGTTTCATCATTTCCCTGCTTATGGATTTTTCAGCAACATTTCCACTGGAGAAGATCAGGCTGGTTACTCCAGCACCCAGAAAGTCCAAGCACATTCACTGTTGTGCTTTGTAGTGGAATAAAATGTCTTGGTTTGTACTTGGTTTGTACTTGGTTTGTACTTTTTATGGCTCCTTGCCATAAAAGCCAAGAAAAATGATGCAGCTCTACTTTATAGACTGTAAATTGTGGATTTGTAATGATTCCATCTCCCCACCCATCACCTCACACTTTAGCTCAGCCTTGGTTTAGAGTCTTCTGAGGGCAAACTAACTTTTGACAGCATCTCTGCTCTTGGTTACTGGCTCCTATAAAACATTAGATAAATTACTCATGATCACAAAGAGAACAATAAATCTGAGGCCAGATTAATGATGCATGTTGCCCGTCGGGTCTGGATGAATCGCCACTTTTAATAAGTGCCGGAGTATATCCTTACATGGCTCCCCAGATGCAGCTATCCATGACACAGCCTGTACCTCAGCAAAGTGAGGCCAAATGGGGCCAGAGTGTCTTACAGAATCCTGCAGACTGAGAACTGAGGAACATCAGTGCTCAGCCAGGATGTCAAAAGTGAACACCTTTTGTCTCACCCCTGGTCTTGTTACATTAAAGCACAATTTACAGCTGATAGACCAAAAACGGTTGGTAAGATATCTGACCTTCAAGAAGGTCACTTCATGATACTTTAGTTCAAAAACTGGACCTATGACTCTGTGTTACACTTTGTCCTGATACACTTAACACTTACAGGTTTCCTTCAGGTCACAAGAACTCCTTCCTTTAAAAAAAAAATTCAGACATACACCTTATGGCCAAAATTATGTGGATGCCTGACCATCAAACCCATGCATGCTTGTTGAAACTCCCATTCCAAACCCATGGACATTAATATGGAGTCGTTCCCCCTTCCTCTTCTGGGACTGCTTTCCACCAGATTTTGAGAACTGGTGCCCATTCAGTCACAAGAAGCATCAACGAGGTCGGGCGAGAAGGCCTGGCTTGTGGTCGGCATTACAGTTCATGCCGATGGTGTTCAGTAGCGTTGAGGTCAGGGCTCTATGTAGCCACTCAAGTTCTTCCCTACCAACCCAGGCAAACCCTGTGTTTATGGACCTTGCTTTGTTTATGGAGGCGGGGGGGGACAGTCATGTTGGAGCTGGAAAAGAACTTCTTCTTCCCCAAACAGTGGCCACAAAGCTGGGAACACACAGTTGTCTCGAATGTGTTTGTATGCTGTATGAGTGCAGCTGAAACAGCTCCGCTCAGTCATTAGAAGAGAGGGATCTGCATACTTTTGGCCATACAGTGTATGAGTAAATGCTATTTTTACACTTGCAAAATTTGTATATCAAGCTGTCACACAACTTCTCCTACACATCACAGTTGTCATATTGCTGTATGCCTGCTGGCAAGCTGCTCTCAAAGGCTTGGTACCTTTTTCACATATACACTAATGCAATGAGCCCTAAAAACAAAACAAAAAAATATATTTTAAAATTAAACTAGCTGAAAAGGCAAAATAAAACTTTACCACTTGTCCTGGTGCAGAGTTGCAGTGATTTAGACAGTATGGTAGAGGCAAAGGTCAATAGGCTATGAAGCACCCAGGCCATCACAGGACAATAACACACACTCATTCTCCCTCTCATCCACACAGAAGAGGCAAACTGGGAAGAAACCCATGTGGCCCCTGGGAGAATCTGTAAAGCTTACACAGAACATTGCCTTCATCTGCAACAGAATAAACAGAATAAAATGTATAGTTAGGTAAACAAATAGTTAGATAAAAGTATTCTGAGGTAAATGAATGCTTACGCTACACAATATTTACGGGAATTTATTGCTCATTTTTTTCCATCTAAATAACTAGTCATTAAGAGTTACTGTTATGACAATTCACTTCATGAGCAAATCTTGAGCAACAGATTATGCCTGTTATGTCACAGAAGACTGAAATTGCTTCAGTAAACTTCTGTCTGTAAAAACGATAATGTTCAACGTTTGCGATTTTCAACAAAATAGATCTGCTAAACAAGCAGATACCGAAAATGCAAATGTTTTTGAAAAAAAAAAAAAAGAAAACATGAAGCACGGCTCTGGGTTAATGGAATCACGCCATAGAGCCGAGGATGATTTTTTACAATGAAAAAATTGCATACGCGCAGGCCTCTGTTTACCAGCAGGTTCATGACCGAAAAGCCTTCCAGTGTGACAAAATGCTATGGTTTGCTGAAACTGAAGCTCCTTTTCCTCACCCATCATCACAAATGTGATCTTTGCAGGCACTGCAGGCAAAGTGTGATTATTGGAAGCATTCATTGCAGGGCAGCTGGACGACCCATTTAATGTGCACCCCCCTTCATTATTTAGGTGTTTCAAGGAGACCGCAGACCAAGCCAGGGCCATCTCACATCATAAATCGTCACAAATATTTCACATCTCTGGCTTCATTATGATTTAAATGTGCTCTGTCGAAAGACATTGCCTTTTTCTTTACTCTGGGGTAACACAGTCCTAAATATATGGCAAGAATTATGAATTGTGATAATCCTAAGCTTAAGAATCCATAAGTGAAAGTTCTTCCACACCACCCTGGGCAAACCGTGTGTTTATGGAGCCCCCTTTTGTGTGGGGGTGGTGCACAGTCTTGCTGGTGCAGGAAAGGAGCTTCTTCTCCAAATTGTGGCCACAAAGCTGGAAGCACACAGTTGTCTAGAATGTGTTTTGTATTTGTATTTATCGATTTATGCCACTGGATAGTTTTACAGGAATTTGGCACAAGGCTCCACCAGTGGGAGGAGATACCTGGATTCTGTGGTAGTAAGGCAGCAGTTCCAGCCTAACCTAGGTTCTAACCTACTGGAGTTGTTATGTCATAAAAGATCAAAACAGACCTCTTATGCTGTATAAAGAAATAAAAACTACATTTTGATGCAACTCTCGAAAATATCTCTGTACATGTGCCTACGGCGAAACCTGTTTTGCCAGCCAAATGAGAATATTTGCAGAGCCCAGTACCGTTCTACATAGAAGGAAAGCACGCAGCGGCACTTTCATGTTGTTTGTTCGCTCTCTGCTGCACTGTCAACAGCCCCCGATTTTGATTTGTGAGCCACCTGCCACAAAAAAGTTTAACTCTGTGATCTGCTGCTTGCAATGTTTCCATAAACTACCCCACCGCCCCAGAGGAAAGCTTCAGGTCCTCCATTAGGCCTCCAAGTTTTTTGTCCTTGATATTAAGGCAAAAAAGGAGAAAATATTTTGTCAAGATATCACACAAAAAAGCTGCAACACCTTGTTTATTGTCTGTGTGAGCTGCCTGTATAAAATTCTTTGTATATATCTTTTCTTTCCGTAAAACTGCACGTCACTTCAAACAAATTTGATTTACTATTTCCCATATGTATATCGACGCTTCTGTGAAACTTGGTTTAGTCCATATCTAAATGTTCAGTTTGCATCCTGGGGAACAGATAATTCTTACAGATAAACACCAGAAATTCACGTATTTTGACAAATCCACATTTGACAAAGCTATTACCATATTGTCAAGCTGCAAAGAGCTAAATGCATGCCACACATATAGCAGGTGCACCAGTCGTATTATCTTATTCTGCAGCAGTCTGTAAGCCTTATTCCATTATATTTAAGTCTCCCATTTTGACTTGTAATGTAGTACACGATTGCCTGAAGCTTTTGAAGGGCATCGCGACCAGATTCAAACCAATCTTAGCAGAAATGGAGATGACCTGGACCCCTCACCAGGCCTTACTTCACCTCGCCGCGAAGTTGGTGGTTCGGCTGGACTGTTATCGAATAGCGACTCACCTGTCCGTGGCCCTGTGAAACCAGCCGTGCTCTCTGGCACTACTGGACTCTTCTCCCGAGGACTTCAGACATTTTTGCGCCTCTACACATTTTTCAAATAACTTTTTAATTGCCATTATATTTAATATGCCTGCAAATGCCTGTATGCGGTGCTCTGCAGAGCCCCTGGTGAAAATGGATGCGGGAGAAATAATAGCTGACCAAAAAGCGCCTGCTAGGCGACAATCTCGATCGCATTTTCTCGTCTCCCCACCGCTGCTGTTATTCCAGGAGAGAGCAGACAGACGCTCGGACCAAAAGCAGGCTGAGAAAAATGTTGTGGCAAGCTGCCATAAAATGCAAAAAGTCTCATTTGGAAGCACACATGCTAGGGAGCGGGGAGTGGGCTGGGTTATTAATAAGCAAATGAGATTATTATAAGCACATGCTTGTGAGCCACAGTCTATCCAGAGAAGCTTAACTGACAATGCAGCATTCAGGCCCCTGTGAGCCTCACAGCCACCTGTCCAAAGCTCAGATGCCTGCTTGCTTTGTGTCAAACCCCCAGCCCTTCAATTACTTTAACTAATATGGCAAAGTTGCCAATTAATACTGAAAACGTGGAAATGGACAGAACCCCTTCCATTTCCGAAAAGCTGAAACAGAACAGTTTCGGTACCGTTGAATTGCTGAAGGAAGTCATTTCAGTGCATCGAGAGGCAAGAACAGGACTATCGGTCGGTTTGGTTGTTCTGCTGCAGATGGTCTTACGGTGGGGTTTGTCGCGTCTGAGTGCTGCGCTGGAGTTTCTTGTAGATGCGATGGTATTTCAGCGCTTCATGGAGAAAAGCTTCCCTGTTAGATTTTCTGCGTTGTTTACAAATCAACGTGTTTTTTCTTTTCTTTTTTCTCTTTTTTTGAATACATGGCAGGAAATATCCTTGGGGAAATGATGGCAGCAAAGCCCCCGTAGGGGCTTGGCAAGAAGCGTCGCGTTTTTGCATGCAGTGTGCGGCTGCAGCGGGGAGGATGTGCTGCTAATGGATGTCCCTGCATCCCCACACCTTTTTGTTTCGCAGAACACACACAGAGGCGTAATGTTTCACGCTTGGGGTGGTTTGTCTGACCGTCAAAGTTTATTCCATTTTCTCAGATTTCCTTCACGTTGCCGGTGCTGAACCAAAGGCGGTCAAAAGTCTGTGGACATCTGAGTTTCACACTCATACGTCCATTTTAAACATTTCGTTCCAAACCCGTGGGCATTTATATTGAGCTGCACCCCCCCCCCCCCTTGCTGCTATGAGAGCCCCGACTCTTCTGGGATGGATTTCCCCCAGATTTCTGGAATTTCTGTGCCCATTTGGCCACAAGACCTTCAGTGAGGTCGGCTCGCAGTTGGAGTTACGGTTCATCCCAAGGGTGTTCGGTTGCGTTGAGGTCGGGGTTCTATGCAGCCATTCAAGTTCACTGGGGACTGAGTCCCACCTCTTACTCTGAAAGCACATAAATACCCATAATTCATAGAACAAATAATGTTATAATTTTTACAATAATGTTGAAGAGCCATATCCTTCATAAATGTTTAACGTCTGTTAAAAATTTGTAACAAAATATTGAAGTGACTCAACAGACACTTAAACAACCAAAGGAAGCAGAGGCCAGCATGGACAGGTAATGGAGAATGAAATGTACCTCAGCAAGCACAGTCACTGGTCTCACAACAAATCTTTCCCAAGATAAACACCCCCCCTCCACCCAAGGAACCCCGAAACAACATTTAAAACGATTTGCAGCCTGTCAGATGGCTTACAGCAAGTCAGCATCTTGGTCTCAAGAAGGTCACAGCTGCCCTGCTCGCCTCACAAACAATCAAGTCAGAAGGCAGTAAAGTGCAAGATCATTTGTTTATAGCGAAGCCCCTCTGCACCGAAACGCCGCTGGCGACCGGGCGCACCGTGCCACCGACATGGCCTTGTGTAACGCAAAAACATCTCCAGTTACGCGCACACTGCCGGCCAAGTGGAACGGTGCACAAAATAAACACTACAAAAGGGCTTTAATAAGCTGAAAAATTAAAAAGCCATTTGGATTCCCCTGGGAAAATGAAAGTTCAGCAAGGCCGTGTTTTCCGCAGGGATGAAAATCGGCGGCGAAACGGGCACCGATACAGAGACACTTCGCTTCGTGGGCTTTGTTTCATTTATAAACAGCAGCACTGACAAGATCAATGTTCTGACTAACAAATGAGTTTTACAACGGCAAACCGTTTTACCATTAAAATTTCAACACGAGGTGTTACGGTTAAAACTGTGAGTAGAATAAAAGCGCTGCTCACCCAAGACTATAGCTTGGTGATTCTTACCTATAGATTTCTTAAACATATACGAAGCCTTATACGTCATTCATGGCAATAAGTTCCTTTATGCCTCTTCGCAAACGTGCATCTGTATTTCTATGTATGTATGTATGTATACATGGATGCACTAATATCTCTGCTTTAATATAAATATAAATGGTATTTCTTTATTCAAAACTGCAAAGGAAAATTAGATTAAAAAAAATACAGACAAACTTTAAAATTTAGTGTTTTCCTTAGTGGCCACAGATGCATAATTTTTTGTGCTTTTCATGTTTTTTTCTTCCATCAGTGAGGAAAAATGCTTGGGAGTTTAGCTTAACAGCTGCCCTCTTGCAGGCACAGACCCACCAAAAGCAAAGCCAGGGGACTGCTTAAAAATCAGAAATGTGAACAGAAGTTTAAAGCTTTTACATCCCGGAGAGAGAAGCCGTATTCATTCACTTGAGAAATATTAGTGAATATTCTGCTCGCGAAATAAATAAAATGTAAACCATACAAGGGTAAGACATCCAGTTTGCTTTGGCTATGTAAAAGAAACAAGGGTAGAAGATAGGAAAGCGGCTCAAATTGTCCCATTGCTGTAGCTGATCATAGCACTCATCCTGAGCCAATACAGTTAGAAAACCATCTATTTATACCTGCATGCAGTAGCTGGGGCAAACGCAGGGTTACCAGTTCACATAAAAGTACGTTGTTGGATTGTGGGTGGAAGCTGTAGCACAGCCACACGGAAACACGGACATTCGAGCACAACGCAACCCGAAAGGAGTGAAACGTATGTCCGTACCAAGCGCCATGGCGCAGTTACCTGCTGAACGAATAGTAAAAAGGCAAAAAAGTTTATTATCATGCTAAGACACCTTGTGATCAAATGGAGCAGCTAAAAGGTTAATGATAAGAACTGAAGAAACAATAATATCCACTGGTGATCCCCCACTATCTTCTGAAAGCATTTATTCAGAAGTAAAGCACATAAGTGGCAGCCGTTTAACAAAAAGCAGAGGATTAGAGTACTGCTGAAGCCAGGGAAGAAAGAAAACAAGGCAATGGATATCAAAACAGTCGAATGTATGCAGATCGGGGAACAGGAATTAACTTCAGTGTGGATTCTTCTTTTGTAAAAAGAGCACAGACCACACCGGTCTGTCTGAGCGACAGCAATAAATCCCCAAGGAGATGCTTAAATTTGGATAACCGTTTGCCATTAAAACGAGTCTCCAAGTTTGCCTCGCTTTACCTCCCGAATTTCTCGTAGACGCACGACATGAAAGAGCCGGCGGGCAACATTGGTTACAAGGCCGAGAAAGACAAAATAAACCATTAAGCGTTCCAGCTTGGACTGCATTCGGCATATTTTGCTCAGCGTACTTAGTGTTAGATATGTCTCTCATGGAGAAGATAATCATTAACCACTGTGGAATAGAACAGATGCTGGGACGAAGATCACGAATCCCGCGGGCTGACGGCAGATTCATTCCGACGGAGAGACCGAGCAGCTTTTTCGGGTTGACTTTCAGCGACATTCAGGCTGAGCTGCGTGAGCCGCAGGTGGTTATAGGGGCTGCTCTCTTTCCACCGCTGCTCCGTTCTTCCATCTGCAAAGTCTAATAGCAGTGCAGATGTTCCGGGCTTTATCGCAGACGCATCTGAGGACACCTATTCATTAAGGAGCCGGAGAACCGAATTTGAACCGTCAATAGAGACTGACAAAATTTATGGCAATTTCTCACATGGTCTCAGGCTGCCTGGAATGAGTGAGCCTGAATAGCTCAGGTGGTTGAATATCCGAGGGGCAAATCATTTGGAATGAGGCATTATTTGAAATCAAATCGCATGTAATGTTTCCTCTTCTCCATTTTAAACACTTAATGAGTTGGGGCGAACGGAAAATGAAACCGGTCGCCTGCAAAAAAGCCTTCGTGAATTCAGTCGAGGGAATAATTAAATCCCGCCGGTGCCTTTTTGTTGTTTTCTGTGTAGTGCCGTGCTGTCGAACACGGAAGCTTCCAGCACGTTCCGTCTGTTCTGATACGGCGCGGAATATTACACAACCTCGGTCCAACTGGAGCTGTGCTCACGTGTGTGTGTGTGAGTTTTTCTGAGCGTTCGAGCCATAGTGTTGCAGGAGCTGTGATAACATGGAGCCACTAATGGACGACAGAGGTGAAACAAGATCGAAACATTCAAGTGGTGCGATGTGTAAAGGCGGCGCCTCACAAAGAATTCACATTTTTGGGTGAAAGAACATAGGGGAACGATGATAAATATCGATAAAAACTAGAGAATATGTATCCAAAACATTGTAATTGTATTTTTATTGTTTGTCATTCTCTGTTTATTTTCACTTTAAGCAAAAAAAGCTCATGCAGTAGTGTACACTAAAAGGGCTTTGAAAATTAATGTGTTTAAAAAAATGTTAAAATATCTTTGTGCAAAAAAATTATCATGCAGAATATTAAGCAGAATAACTGGAAGTTAAGCAGGGGAAGGGGGTGTATTTCCATTAGGGGTTTATTATAATATAATATTATAAAGCAGTGTGTGCATTGCTCACAAGTGACTTCATAATTCTGCCATAACTATTCAAACTGTTTATGGTGTTTCCAGTCAGCATTACACCTAAAGCTAAAGATTGTCCATACCCTGCTCTTACGTAACTGCTATCTAAAATAACATTCAGAATTGCAATTTGAAAACACTCTATGACCAAAAGTATGTGGACCCCCCTCCTCCTAATGACTGAGCTGAGAGGTTTCAACTGCATCCACACACATACAAACACACTGTAGACAACTGTGTGCTCCCAGCTTTGTATCCACAGTTGGGGGAAGAAGCTCCTTTCCAGCTCCAGCATGACTGTGCCCCACCCCATGCACAAATTGAGCTCCAAAAATACATGGTTTGCCCAGGTTGGTGTGGAAGAACTTGAGTGGCTGCACGGAGCCCTGACCTCAACCCCACTAAACCCCTTTGGGATGAACTGGATCACCAACAGTCAGCTAGGCCTTCTCACCCAACCTCACTGATGCTCTTGTGGATGATCTGGCACAAATTCCCAAAATGTGGTGGAAAGTCTTCCCAGAAGAGTGGGAGCTGTTATGGCACTAAAGGAGGCATTCCATATTAATACCCATGGGTTTGGAACGGGAGCTTAAACAAGCTTGCATGGGTTTGATGCACAGGTGTCCACATACTTTTGGCCATATAGTGAGTAAAACAGTTACATAGCAGATACATACACTTTCTGCTTCCGGACGGTTATGCTTTTGCTCCATTCAGCTCAAAGCATCAATAGCCATATACAGTTATCCAGAATTTTGTGCCGTTAAGCAGAATTTTGTAGATTTTTTCTTTAAATAGCAGAATGAAATTTGAGATGTTTAAATTCTTTTGTCCAGTCAAAGCTGCCTTGCCAGAGTGTTGGTTGCACCCCTGTCTGACTCTACGTAACAGGTCAGTACCGATCTCTCCCAAAACTAAACTAAATCCCAAAGAGAAACAAAAGGCGGAAAACATCTTTCAAAATCCTTGCAAAGCATTTCCTCTGCCATGGAAAAAAAAAAAAAAAAAAAAAACAGACGTGCATTTTTTTGCCCGTGAATTTTTGACTGAGATGTTCAGTTATGATAAAAGTTGAAACCGCCATTCGCAGCTGCCAAGCTACACATGCGTTTCACTTTCAAGGGCAGACAAGGGGCCATTCTGTGAAAAGAATAAAGGCATGAAGAATACTGGACCTGCTTCAGCCACACACTTTCACAGTGTTTGATTTTCAAATGTATATTGACTTTCTACAGAAACTAAATTGGATTTTAGGACTCAAAAATGCTTAAAAGGACAACATTAAAGACATTTGCAGTTATTTTTAGACAACAGTACTCTGACATCAAGGTTGCTTCTTCAAAGTGAGGATAGAGCTGTGGGGAAGGTGGGGGTTTGTCTTTTCGAAAAAACAAACTGTGCCCTTGAAAAGGAAACAAGACATCTTGGCTTTGAGCAACATTATGGGTAAACACGCTGCTCACAGGAACATGAAGTAGAAATCGGTTCAGCGTTGGTCAGGAGGACATCCTGCACAAAACATAGGTGCAGATCCAACAAGCAGAGTCATGGAGGAGTTACCTGACAGCAGATCATTTAATAAGAGATGGGAGAAAAATTCCTCAACAGGGGAAAACATGGTGGCTGGTGACAGTGAGATGGATGAGATGTGAGGAAACGCCAACAGGGTTTGTGCCAAAGAGAAGTTGTCAAGGAGGGCACAAAATTCGAAATAAGCAAAAACTATGGGTGGAGATTTTGATACAAGGTTCATCCCAAGAAGAATTGGTAAAAAGTTACATGAAAAGTTACAATGCTTTTGCCTGAATTAACAGCTTTGTCTAGATGCTGTCAGATGTGATCATTTGCCCAATCACCCTGAAAAGTATGGAAAAAATATCTGTTTCAATCAGCCAGTATGACCTTAAAATAACACCAAACAGAGAGCATAAAACAGGATTATGAGGTAAGGGAAGGAATGACAGGTTATCAGATGTTTATCGCACAGCTTCTTTCTAAATGACAAAAGGTTATGGCATGGAGAGGTGATGCCTGGAATGATAAATCAGCTCCGGTGTTTGAAGGGTCAGAGGATCCAGCAGTAACAACGAATCTTTTGCTATATCTTCTGGCTCTTTCTTATGTCCACGTCTGCTTGGTTTTTGAGTCTCCAGTGACCAAAAATCATTCTCTGCTGCTTTCCGCATTGCCTTCACCTTCAATTTCTATGCAACAAAAATGTCCTCACATTCCCTCCGTTTTTAATAACTATTATTTCTTCAGTAATTTGAGGCACAGACAGAAGCAACATGTTAACACAGTTCTAGTTGTCAAAGGCCTAACTAACACACAACATCTACTTAGCTCTGGGCCTTCAATGAGCTTCTCACCCAAAGTCACAGTACACGATCGTATTTTGCTTCCTAAGATGCAATTCCATTTGGTCTTGACAGTAAAGGGCATGATGCAGAATGGTGAACTAAACATACTCTGACTTTGAATGGACAGTCCAAAATGACCATGCTAAACCAGTTCTTCAACACCCTAAGGCAGTTCTTAACCATGCTAAACCGAGCCACTTGGAGGTGAATGTGTTGAGTTTGCCCAAGGCTGAGAGGGTCTTGGCTTGGCTTATTCGTGTTGATACAATTTCTTATTAAATAGTATAGATGACGAAATTTTTCAGGTTTTTATATTTATATTAAGTACCTTACTCAATGGTACAGCAACAAGGCTGATCCTAAGCCTCAAACCAACAAGCTTGTCTTTTAAGGATGCTATTCCTCCTGACTCTGTATCCGTCAGCCTACTTGTGGGTAGGTAAAGTGCTTGTTTCTAATGGAGAAAAGCTTCTGTGAATGAGCACAAAAACCATGTTCCCTGCTGGACTAAATGCACGGAGTCAGCTACATCAGAAATTATGTTTAAAAACTAAATAAAGTAAATGAGCACAAATTAGACAGCTTCAGTGGCTCAGGGGATGCCTAGATCGATGGGTTTTATTCTACTCAAGCAAAAATTGCTTAATAATGCTGTTTTGTTGAATATATTTTCATCGTTTCAGTTTAGCCTTTTTTAAATGGACGTCATACTGCTTATAAACATAGTCTGTTTATTCATGTATAATACAGAGAGACGCAGGAGCTGAAATGCATTAAAAGTAAACAAGTCGTATATAAACACTCCCTTTGCAGAGAAACAAGCAGGCATCAAAGTACCATCAAAGTCAATGTGATTTGCTGAAGATATTTTCCAAACCTACAGTATGAGAAACTTCAACATTGCTGAGTCTACATGGACATGTCTGCTTCTTCCATCCCTTGTGCTAACTTCAGGGAAACAGATGTAATGGTTAAGAGACTAGAAATGTTGCCCAAAGAGGAAGGGCTGTGGTTCTTCTGCCAGAATAATTCCACATCCTATGGTTAACCAACCAACCAAGCAACCAACTAACCAATTAACCAAGTTGTAACCCCAGCAGCATTATGGACAAAGATATGTGCCAAACAATGTAAAGGTATTTCATCACTATTGCATCTGCCCTCCTGTCCTGTATTTTATTCCTCTGGTAAAGCAAACACTCATGCCACTGTAAAATAATTTATTAGTATTGCTGCCATTTTTTCAGCATTGCTCTAACACTGTTCAAAAGTCATGCCACTGAAATGCGCAATATGGAGTGAAAACTGCCATTTTGTATTCCTCTTTTGTTATAGTCAAGCACTTAATTGCATTTTTGAGATTTGGGAAGTCTCAGAAAACTGGGGGGGGGGGGGGTTTAAACATCAGTGTTTATCAAAATGAGAAGTAAGAGATTTCCCTAGACATGTGCACATGGCACCAGAGACCTGCAGCTTATGAAGCTTCACAATTAATAATTAGAACTTGTGGCCGTGCCCAAGTGCTATAAATGTCTAAATCTTCTACTGCAAGACTCTGAGATGTTTCCTGTGCTACTGTATAATGAGCTTCATAAATTACCTGGACTGCAGAGGAACCTGGTCTTGTGACCACAAGAAACCAATTTGTTAAGCTTAGCTTCACATGTTAAAACCTCATTCCTCAAGCCTTGAGTATTCAAAGTCGAGACACAGAAAAGAAGTGTGTAAAGTAGCCAGAAGCATGTGCATGCAAGCAGCTAAATCGCTGACCGTAAATGCTTTTTTTCTTCCTCTTTTGTGTCTGGTCTGATCCAGAGAACATCCAGAGAACTTTGGCCATTGTGGAAGAAAGCAATGCACATGTGTAGCTTTTTCTTAATCCTATGGAGATGATTTGGGGTGATTTCACATGGGCTGGTTTGGTTTGGCCACCTCAGACATTACACGGCTGAACGAATTCGGCATGGAGGAGTGGGAAAACTTTCTTCAACTCAATCTCAGTGACTGGTACACGGTTTTAGGAAACGGTTGCCTGAGGTTGCTTCTGCCAAAGAGGGGCGATACCAGCTAATGGATCCAAGGTTGTACTTACTTTTCCCACAGATGGAAACAGCATATCTGTTCATTTTTCGTGAAATAAATTATTGCAAACTCAAATTATCATTGTTTTTTCATCTAGAGATGATATATAAATGAAGATCAAATCTTGATGTGTTTACATACTGTATTTTTAATAAAAATAGGGAGATATTTCATGGGATGCACTTACTTTTTCACATGACTGTAGCACTGCTACTTGAGAGAAAATAATAGACCAAGACAAACAAACAGCACCGGAGGAGACTTTAAAAAACTAATTCTGAAACCCAGCCAGCGATAATGGCTGAAACTCTGTCGGGATGCTGTGATGTGGATACAGATGAAGGAGAAATACATTCCCTTCGTTCACTTGTCATTCAGTCTGCCTAACCTCCATACTGGGCTTAAAGACTACCGCTGTGTTTCAGTTTTTATTTTTATTTTAATTTTAATTCTCCTTTTTTGCTGCTGGACCTACCATTGCCCACACATTGATTTTTGCCAGTAACAGAATATATGGTCCTAGGGAGATGGCAGAACCCACTTTACTTCTGCTATATTTTGAAGTATCGTAAAATACAACACAGTCCATGTTCTGGAAGCTCTGTTTCTTGCCCTGTTAAGTGCCTTTCACGCTAAGCACTTTAGAGGCCATTTCAAAGACATATTGGAACATGAAGAACTCACTTTGTGTGCCAAGACTGTCATTTTGTCCCAAAAAGCAATGGACTGGCCATAGTAGAGCTTGCATTCAATATAACTGGTGTCTTTGCAGAATCCTTTAGTCGTCCCTCCAACTGTATTTGAGGACAGTTGATCAGAGTGAGAATGAATTTTGATGGCTAAAGATACAAAAATGAACAGCAAATCAAGGGAACAATGAGCTCTCTGTTGTATGCCAAAATTCTGGCAGGTAAAATTCATGCAGGTGAGTCACATAACAGGCTTTAAAGCAGGAAGGGCTCATTCTTGTAGCGCTCTCTTCTTCTATAAGTGTTGCATAACCCATCCATTTCTGCCAAGCATCCATCCATTCTGCAGGTGTTTCAACAATGAAACAATGCTGGCAAGCAGTAACAACAGAGTGAGCACCTGATAAATACAGCAGTGACATGGAAACAGAAGAACCACCAGCAGAATAACTGAATGATCAAGTAGGGCCACCCACCCATTAAAGTGATGATAGCAATGACTGTCCATCTAGCTACTTCCTGCCTGAGAGTGTCAAAGCTTCTCTCAAGCACTCCCACACTTCATCTCTTCCTGGCCAAGCGCCCAGCTCCTGAAAAAGTTGCTGTCGCTGAGCCCTAAACTGGGAGCATGAAACAGCGTGTTAGCATAATAAAGAGCAGATGACAAAATAACAGGAAGTGGGACCAAGTTAGTAGTCCAAGTTTCAGCAAGCGCCTCAATCTGAGTTTATTTGGTTGGACATCCAGCTGTATATATTTATATCATATGTGCATTTATTGCTTTTACAGTTGCTCTATTCAAAAGCAGTGTGTAAGCAGGAGTAAACATAAGCAGGCAAAGACCTGTAGATGGACTTGAGACTGTCAGAGTGGCTTGGCCATCCTTTTCACTAGCATAAATATCTGCCTTGCAAATGAAGCTTGATGGGAAGTCATGTGGTGTGATGGACGTTTATGGAGTTGTCAGGAGATCACAAGAGAATTTGGTCTGATAGATGTGTTTTGAGACTCTAAAATGCAAAAAGGGATTCAGCAGTTGGGACAGTTCTCATTCCACCATTTTGGAGTTAAAACTGAGAACCAATGGACATTTAACACTGATAATCTCGCTACAATGGCACCTGTCAAGGGGTAGGGGGATGTATTAGGTAGCAAATGAACAGTTGGTTCTTGAAGTTGATGTGTTGGAAGCAGAAAAAATGGGCAAGCGTAAGGATCTGAGCCACTTTAACAAGGAGCAAATTGCAATGGCTAGATGACTGGATCAGAGCATCTCCAAAGGTCTTTTGAGGGGTTCCTGGTATGCAGTGGTTAGTACCACTACCAAAAAGGGTCCAAGAGATGACAACCAGTGAACTGGAGACAATAGGGTCATGGGCGTCTAAGGCTCATTGATGCGTATGGGGAGCCAGAAGAGCTACTGTAGCACAAACTGCTGAAAACCTTAATGCTGGCCATGACAGAGAGGTGTCAGAACACACAGTATGAGGCTGCGTTGCTGCACACCAGTTAGAGTGGCCATGCTGACCCCTGTCCAGTGCGTCAGAACTGGACCATGGAGCAATGGAAGAAGGTGGCCTGGTCTGACAAATCACGTTTTCTTTTAGATCATGTGAATAGCCAGGTGTGTTTGCAAGGTTTACTTGGGGAAGAGAGCAGGATGCATTATGGGAAGGAGGCAGTGCTCTGCTGGGAAACCTTGGGTCCTAGCATTCATGTGGATGTTACTTTGACCCATACCACCCACCTAACCATTGTTGCAGCCCACACACCCTTTCATAGCAATGGTATTCTCTAATGGCAGTGGCTCTTTGTTTAGGAATGGTTTGAGGAGTATGACAGAGTTAAAGGTGTTGTTTTGGCCTCCAAATTCCCTAGATCTCAATCCAGTTGAGCATCTGTGGGATGTGCTGGAAAAACAAATATGATCCATGGAGGCCCCACCTCGCAACTTAGAGGACTTAAAGGATCCGCTGTTAACGTCTTGGTGCCAAGTACCACAGGACATCTTCAGAGGTCTTGTGGAGTCTATGCCTCGACGGGTCAGAACTGTTCTGCTGGCATGAGGGAGACCTACACAGTATTGGGCAGGTAGTTTTAATTCTGTGGCTGATTGGTGTAAACTGTATAAACATATAGTAGCATGCATTTTGCTTACCTGACCCTCTGAGTGGTCCAGTGTAGGGCATATTGCTTCCACTTTGCAGTAATTGCATCTACAGAATTTCAAGGGCATTACAGCACAGGTCAGATATTAACAGTAAGGCCATTAGCAAACCAACCGGTCAGCTAGGAGCAACAAAACAACAGCCCACATATGGCACAATGAATATAGCTGAAGAGTGTTTTTTCATAATTTGCCGGTCATGATGGATTTGGGGATTGGTGAAAATACCCTTTTCTTTTATCTTACTGCCTGGTCAGCACAGCACAGTTCACAATGGCAAAGTCCAGAAAGAGTCTATATAGGCCTGTTTTCCTTAACCCACACAAAGCTCAACCCACCCAAAGAAAATCTGGACAACACATCAATTAAAATGCTTCACATGCAGGTGCATGACTTGCTGCTTGCTTTTTAAGATGTTTTCTTTTATCACAGGATGGTTAGAGTAGAGCAGGGAAAGGCAGAGCAGGGTATTGTAGTGTAGGATAGCGAAGAGTAGGACAGGATAGGGTAGGGCAGGGCATGACAGGGCAGAGTGGGATGGACAGGGAAGGGTAGAGAAGTGTAAGACTTTTTTGATCCCTGCAAGGAAATTTTCCATAGAGTAGTTAACCACATAGGAATCATAATATACACACTTATGAGACACAGAGAAATAAATAAATAACAAAAGCAAAAACAACCTTACAAATAAATTAATAACACTAATGAATACAGTTATGGATCCCAGTATGGCATTATGGGCAGATGATAGTTGATAAGAAGGACCCCCAGATGTGCTTCTTAGCACCTCTGAGTTGAACAACCTGTTGGCTAAAAGAGCTCATGGTGATCATTTTATTCAATGGATCTGAAGCTTTATTCATGATGAACAGTATGCTCCTCCTCATCCTGGCCTCCACCACGGCCTCCAGTGACTCAAGGCTCTGACCCATGGCAGAACCTGCTTTCTTGGCAAATTTGTTGAATGTGCATCTCTCATCAGCAAGTTTCCCTCCTGCCCATCACAGCGTGGAAGGTCAGACTGGTGACTGCAGTGCGATAGAACATGTGGAGGACCTCAGCCTGCTTTGGCCTTTGTATGCAATACACTGTGATGTGGGACCAGTCCAGTTCGCTGTTGATGTGGACCCCCAAGTACTAGCAGGAATGGACAACCTCCCTGTTTGCACCCTCAACAATAACCAGGCGCAAGGGCTGTTCAACACGACTACCACTAGCTGCTTTGTTTAACTGTAAAATGACTTAATAACAGCATTAATATTCGCTTTTTGTTCTGTTGTCCTGAAAGTAGCTTTACATTTTTTATGAGCAGACTATAAAATTACACTATAATCGGTAAACTGCTTACGACCTCAAAATGTCCTCTTGCAAGTAATAGAAAAATTTTTTCCTTTGTCTTCATTGGATATTTCAATCGCCGTGCCATTTAAACCTAATGAATGTTCATATTAATTTTAATTCAGGCTTTGGTTTAAGAAAAAATTATGTAAAGGCTTAAAACTGTTCTCCTTCAGGATGTCACAGGCCAGTAACTTCCCTGAGGTTAAATGAACATTTTCTAAATATCCCTGAATAACAGCGGCCTGTAACAGCACAAACATGACTGCTGGGTAAGTCGAAATGACAATTGACCACCTCTCTCTAGATAAGCGAACCTACTAAATAAATGTATGTAATAAATATAAAGAAATAAATGCATATAAATGTAATACTAACAGCTGTCTGACCTTAGGGTTATGTTTAGCACTTTTCAGCATCCTGATCTTCCACCTGATTTTCCTGCACGCAGACTCTGCAGAAACACAGCCAAGATATAGAAACACTTAAGTCTTATGTAATGATCTTTACCTCCAGATAACAACTTTTCCACCTTTAACAACTTCACAGCTTTAACAACTGTCTGCAAAATTCAGCAGGTGGTGGGCTTCATAATAACTGGAATCATTAAATGTGGCCCAGTGTCAGTCCACTGGACAGCAATAAAATCCCAGGCCAATGCGAAACCAGCTGTGCTAGCCTGAAGTGCATCCTCAGATGTACACAAAGGGGTTTTTTATTGCTTATAAACCCTCCCCAATTCATCTCTTCAGTGTTTTGGAAGAACGGTGCTTCAGAAACAATTGGACTTGTATTTGGCTTAAGCAGATAATGGCTCTAAAACAAGCAGTCAACTTTTAAAAATGTATTTCATGTAATTTTTTACAGCCGTGGGAAATCTTGCAATCTGCTTTTACCGAAAACCTTGCGTCGAGCAGTTTACCATAAGAAACATAACAATACAGTTCCCGCTTGGTTTTAAAGAACACACAATTTCGTATTTTAGTACAAGTAAAAGCTAAAAACTGTTTGCCCAAATTCCTTGCTATGCATGAATGTACCCAAGCAGAATATGTTAGTGTTCATTTTAATCACCTTGTTTTCCAAATGAACCCCCTCGGAGAGCCGATCTACAGTGAGAGCGGCGGTTTTCCCGCGCAGCTGAGGTGACTTCCGACACCTTGAGAACATACAGCACCCGAGAACGGCCCAGGAGATGCTCTCTGCTTTAGCTTTCAGCTGCTTATGCTTCTTCTTCATCGCAAGCACACATATCCAGTGGTCTCTAAGGCAGATCTCTTTGACAAAACCCACTGTTTGTTCTCTCCACCTGCTTTTGGCAGCAACTATGGATGAATATTAATATGCGTTCTGCCTCCAGCGCACATCAAGACCATTTTGAAAAACCAGGGCTACAATAAAAGCAAGGTAACAACACAAGCTTACATTTGTTTACCCCGATACTGGCTTTTACACAGCTTTTTAAAATTTTTAACTTGGTTCATACAGCACCTTCAGTTCTTGGGCCTGAATGGGATTAGTCTAAAGCAAATGACTGTAATAATTCATAAGGCTGCTCACAGGATACAAATACCAACTGGGAGCTATTAAATTCTCTTTTAAATGTAAAAAATGCATTAATGGCGCAGAATAACACAGAATTCTTTTCCTTGGAATGGCACACTACATTCATTCCAGGAAATGTTTTTCATTTTCATGAATATATATTTAGAATTTTAAGATTATATTTGACATGTGCCCTTGTTATGAGGTGTCTGTTCCTGGTTATAACATATGGAAATTCAGTCTGCCTTTCAGTTTAGCTTTGTTTAAATGTGTTTGCTCGGTTAAATGTGGTATAACAGAACTCGCTGGTCATGTATAATTTTCAGAATCAAAGCGCCGGTAGCACTGGCAGACTGGTACACAGCATCTGGTGACAAATGGCCAATCTTTCTCAAATGAAGGTAAATGCTGACTTCAGCAGAGATAAAAATACTCTAAAACAAAAGCAGGAAGCTTTGATATGTTTCTGAAGGGGAACGTGGATTCATTAAAATGTCAAGATAAGATCTAAAGCTATAACAATGCGATGCTTATGAAATACTTTAAAAAGAGAAGAAGACGGGAAATTACAGAAAGTAAATGATGTCAAAGTCTAAAGAGTCTTTAGAATCTAAAATATATGACCAGGCTGCATTAAGTGCAGTTCAAGTGCATTAATGCTAAAATCTTGATAGTCTCAGACACTAGGTTTCATGATCACAGCCCCTGCTTCCAAAAAATGGGGTAAATAAGTCGTACTTCATACATACATACAAGATCACAGTCTCACTGTCCAATTCTCCACAGCACAGAAGAACAGAGGGACAAGCTCACCAGCTTGTCCACCACTGACACATCGATAAGCCTACATTCCAAGGTCCCTTTCCTCACCTCAAGGGGTACTGTGATACCGTGTGACAGAAAATTTGTGAAATCACAACTGCAAAGCCAAACATATAAGCCAAAACATGAGAGAAACTAACAAGTGGCCTGGCTGTATTATAGTATGGACACAACTTTTTCTTTAGTGACATTCTCTCAAAGGCATGTGGATTTTATTGCTATGGAGTCGCCCAAGCAACGAGATTGAAGACTTCGGGCATGACATTGCTGAAAATGGGGTTTTCGTGTTAGCTCCAAAATCATTTTCCGAGAAGCATGCAATTTTTTAAATGCTTGCATTAACTGTAAGGAATACAGAATCAATGCCTTTTCTAAAGCAAAGTTTTTTGGACAAATGTGAATACAGTGGAAATGTTAATATTGCAAGAGAGCATTTTAAGCCACACCAACCAACAGCAGGGAGAACTACAAGCGTAAGAGATTCCAGATTAAAGAACAGAAAAATAACATAATTAGTATTCAAGCTGGTAAAATGAGAGCAGCCTTAAATAACACCCTCAGTCTTTTGAAAACATGAACGCTGGATATGTTTTGGTGCAGCAGCAATCCGAAAGAAATACTTTGATAACATGCGTCACCCAAAAATCCACCCCATTAAAAGCACTGTCAGGTGTTTTTCCCTGTTCTTCTGTCCAGGTGAGTAAAAGGAGTTCTTCTAGAAAGTTTTCAACGCTCAATACGAGGTGGCACGGTCTGTGAAAAATGATAATCGATGAATTAAGAGCTTCACTCTCCAGTGCCCGCATTTCAACCTTCCCCTTTGCCTATTGCCTTTGTTCAGTGTGGAACAGAGGGTTATGTAGGCTTATAAATGATTTACCCATATATACAGCAGGGTATTCTTCTATCATAATCATAGTATACACGGTGGTTGAATATAGTACAGTGGGAGTGGGATTCAAATTCAGAATGTCCAAGCTGCAGTGCAGTATTGCTAAAGACTATGCCAGCCGCTAATTCCTATTATATAATGAAGGACGCCTAGTCACATTTGGACTTTTACCTGTGAAATATTATGCATCTGAGTTCATACCCAGTGTACCAGAGCCAAGGGGCACGGTACGGCAAACCGGATCACAGCGCAGCTTTGCTGATATTTTAGCATGAGGGATTCCGGCTTTACAGCTTGCTAGTGATAAATCACCGCTAATGTGAACGCAATGGATGACAATAATCTTTATGGGCCTTAAAAGAAGTGACGGGGAACTCATTACTGTGGTCACAGTCACCTGTCTGACTGCAGGTGACAATCGGAGCAATTAAAATCACCACATGGGCAACTGAAGTGCATACTGGAAAAGTCTGGGCCAGTTACCCCTAAAGAGGGTTCGACGGTTTCCATCAGAGACAGTGATAAAAGTACGCTTGTCCTCAATAAATCCAAGATGTATTTCAAAGTAAGCAGGTTATAATGTACCCACGTTTCAAAGCTGAGATGTAAGCAAAATAAATGATTAACAATTGAATAATGACGTAAAAAGTGATCGCTTGTTGTCAGTTAAGCTGAAGCACTTCTATACTTGTACTGTGGCTCCACGTGAGTTTTCCTGTTTTCCGCCCGCCTCATTTACGATGCCCTTATGTAAGCTACACGTTAAGTGAGAATAAGTCGCACAGTCTTATCCGTGCCTTGAAAAGCACAATAAACTCGGTTAACATTTATTGTGCCTTTCGGTTTCAGACTCACACACTAGATGGGGTCCATAAAATAATGATTATTTTATAGATTGACATTTCTCCAGCTGGTCAGTGAAATGGTGGGCTGCAGGAAAGCATGTGGGAGGGTTTGTTGTCTGCAGGCTGAAACACAGCCTTAAAAATGAAAGGGAAATAACACGGTGACATGCGGGCACAGGTGATAAAACTTGTAACTTCATGCCATTCTATACAATACAGCTGGGACAAAATGGTGCATCTTGTCATTTTGCACAAAAGTGGAACGCTGATCTAAATCCTCACCAAAGGTCATCATATATTAACCACGAGGAGGAAACCAGGACAGAGTACCTGCAACGCACCTGCGTTCAGCAAACTCAGCACACTTTGTTTTACACATCCAAATGCGCAAAAACTTTTCTACTCCAAAGGAATTTGTTTTAAACGGTTAGAATAAAAAAATCTGCGCCTATGCACATAGCATTTATTATTTTTTCTCCCCATAATCCGTGTGTGTTTGTATATTTCCTTCAGTAGTTATCCCCCTGAGAGGGGAACTGCTGGTGGCACGGCAATAAACAGAAGAACAAAGTCAGAGCTCAGGCACACAGGAACAGCAACACCTGCATTAACCGACAATCAGCCAGGCTGCACAAAACTGCGAGTGACACACAAAAGTCCTTTAAAGGACTCCCGGCAACGTGCCACAGCTCGATACATTTGGGCAAAAAATGAGAAAAGATAAGCACTTCCATAGGAAGAAGTAATTGAGTACACCAAGATGGAACCTGCTCAATATTTTTGTCACCTGCAAAGTGCTCCCAAAAGGCAGCGGGCCTGGAGATGAGAGTCTAATTGTTTTAATTAAAGTCCATCTTGTGGCCTTGTAGCTTACAGTGCATGGCTTCTATCACATCTCACATAGGTCCTCCTGCTCTTTATCCTTTATTTATTTTACATAGTTACGCTAACTTTGTGGGTGCACACTTTTTGCCCACATTTCTATGTGATACACAAACACTTGGCTCATACAGACTTTCATCTTTCCTTCTGTTACCACTTATAATGGAGAAATTATTTCTAAGCATGCAGTCCACCATGTGGTCAGTTCTTTTTAAACAATTTGTGATGTTTTTGTCTTATTTCTACCCACAGTATAGTATATCATCCATATTATTATTAAATAATTCACTACGTTCTGATAAACCATCGTAAGTCGAAAATGCATTTAATACAACTAGCCTACTGTTATGCCTGCGGCTGCTTCAACAGTAGAACATAGGTGGTCTCTCTGCCCTGTCTTCAGACTGAAGACTGATTGGTGTAAGAACCGTCGTGGACAGAATTTAGTTCCTGCCGGGACTTCCTGTCAGTGCTCAATTTCCGTTTCCCCTTGCGAACTCTCCTACAACCACTGTCTTGCTACGAGCTTGTATTTTGTTTATTTTCAACTGTGGCCGTGTTCCCTTTTTGTTTACTGCCCATCGCTAATGGTTAGCGCTATCTCCCGGCTAACAGTAACACTCTTTGTCAGCATTCAGTAAAGAGTTTAACAGAATTTAAACGTATCACTGTGGTGTCTTGCTATTGCTTCCACCCACCCACGCTTAACACCTACCGAACATCATAGCCTAGCCTAGCCTAGCCCAGTCTACCTTAAAAGTCATTACAGGCTTTTCGCTTTCATGCTGCTTTCAGGAGACACAGACACAGATGAATGTTTCATAGACATGATGGGTGCGCAGTGTAGATGCAAGTGGGGGAATCCAAAAAATCACTGGCAACACTGAACACTGTAGAGTATTGGTTGTATACACCAGCAACTGTGTGGCAGACTGGGAGATACAGATTGCTTCCACTGCCCAGCATCATGAGAGACTATTGTACCACATTTCTTGCCAAGGAAAAAAAAAAAAAATTCAAAATTCGAAGTATGGTTTCTACTGAATCTGCCTTGCTATCGCAACGTTGTCCACTACCAAGTCGAAAAACCATAAGTCAGACCATTGTAACTCAGGGACTGTACTGCCCAAGTTTCTTTTTAAAAAGCACAGTATGTTCATAACATCTTTTAAATACTGCAGTATTCTGTGCCATATGACAGATGTAGCAAGCACAAGCAACATGATCTCTTGCGACTCTTCTGATGGGAAGCCCAAGAGGGGTACTTGTGTAGGGTTTTTGGTGTGAGCTCAGGTCTGTGATATGCACAATAAAGGGAAGATGTGCGTCTAATATGTTGCTCCCACGAGAAGAAAATGGTTGCTGGTTTTGTGTGCATGCTGTCGTTGTATCGTAGCACAGTGTTGTATGCGGTTTGTATTTTATGATAAGGGTGGATTGTACCATAAGGGCAAATGACTGTAATATCTTAATGTGTAATTTTTCATGTGCGGTACTATAGTCCAAGTTTACTTAACATGTCTGCATTATTGTGACGCTCTTTGTTATGTAAAATGATAAAGTCGTTCCTAAGGGCAGATATTTAAAATGTTCTTTTGCAACCTGATATAGATGGTTTTTGGTACTTTGCATATTTACAATGTGGAGTCCATTTGTAAAAACTGTTTATAGTGTTTGTTGACACCCCCCTTTCATATTTTGACACGTGGATAAGCATGGCTGACTCTCAACTGTTGTGATTTACTAATTATTAAAGTGAAACTCTGGAGGAGGCACAGTCACTTCGCCCTAAGACTCAAGTGCACACTGTACACAGCATCCTATTGCTGTATTCACCGCTCTGATTTGGTGGATAAGAAACCCCATAATTTCCTTGCTTACAGTCTGTTCACCTTCCTTACACTCACAGCCATTCACGCTGATGTTATAAATATTAAATAGGGAGGCAGTAATAATTAAATAATAGATGTGACACATTTTCAGTTATGTACACTGTGGATTAAAGGTACAGAACTTTAATTTGAAATTCATTCCATACACTACTGGGTGCACATTAATAGTCATACTAAGGCTTTATTCCAAGAAACAGCTGCCCTGATGGTATTCCTTTACTCTCACTGATTGCTCCAGTGTCTCTTGGAAGACTTTCCAAACATTCCCGGTAGAAATCTGCTGGTTTTGCGCTCTGCTCCATTTTAAGACATTTGCAGTCTGCAGTACTGGCAGAAAAATTGTACTAACACTGAATTCCAGTTCATCCTAAAGATGCTAATTCGGGTTTAGGTCAGTGCTCTGTGTCACCGGCTCCAAAGCTACAAAGCTGTTTTCAGACCTCAAATTCACAATCTCCATTGTGGAAAGCACATACAGTATAGCATACCTCTATTTAGCTGAATAATTAATGGAAAATCCCAAGCAGCTCATACATGCTTGCATGAGGAAATCCTACCAGTGGTTGAAATCGTATACAGGAAAATCTGCTAGGAATATGGATTGGACACACTCAAGTCTAAATGGGAGGTTCCACAGAATGACTTGGAGAACAGCACAGTCAAGATCCTGTGGGGCTTCCACATCCACACAGATACACAGGTAACAGACACCAACCAGATACGGTGGTAATAGATAAGAAAGAGAAAACAGCAGCAGTGACAGATATGGGGATTCCAAGTGATAGAAATATCAGGAAGAAAGAGTATGAGAAGATGGGAAAATTGCCAGGGATTGAGAGAGCAGCTGGAGAGAATGTGGAAGGTGAAAACAAAGGTAGTCCCATTGGTGAGGGGAGTACTTGGGGCTGTGATCCCCAAACTGGAGGAGCAACTCCATCAGGTCTTAGGGATGACAACATCCAAAAGAGCACCTACAGGGGAAATGTAATTGCATATAAACATAAAGTAGAAGTAAACACAACATTATATATAGTATACCTGAGAAACTACACTGACAAGCCAAAAAACCACCTGGATTTAAGTTGGTTTATGATGTGGGGTTGCTTCAGCTGGTCAGGCCTAGGTTCAGCAACATTAAGTGCCCAAAAAATGAGCTCAGCTGACTACCTGAGTATACTGATGGTTTTCCCATGAATGGATTTTTTCTTCCAAGATGACAGTGCCAGGATTCATCGGGCTCAAATAGTGAAAAAGTGGTTCAGGGAGCATGAGAGAGACATCATTTTCACACATGGATTGGCCACCACAGAGTCCAGACCTTAACCCCAATGAGAACATTTGGAATGTGCTGGAGTTTAGACTTTATGCAGAGGTTCAACTCTCCCATCACCAATACAAGATCTTGGTGAAAAATTAATGCAGCTCCAGGTGGAAATAAATGTTATGATATCGCATAAGCTTATCGAAATGATGCCATGATGAATGCATGCTGTAATCAAAACTGAAGGTGGTATATATATATATATATATTTTTTTTTTTTTACTTGAGATAAACTGCATAAAATACATTATGACAAAGGTATTATATTTAGATAATATTTGGAAATTAATTTTCAAGAGCTGTCACAGCAAAAATGTAGGCATGGCTCAGATACTGAGAGATTATTGTAGATATTGTAAATATTTGTTCATCTCATTTTTGTGTTATATTTAGAATGGGACAGAGTATTTCTATGGCTGTGTAGTCCGGGCACCTGCTTACAAACGTTTATATTTGATAGTATTTTATATTTAATACAAAATATATTTCAGTTGTAAACTTTGGGACAGCCATTGTTTGCAGTGCAGTTTTTGCAAAAAACAGCAACAAAAAAAAACCTGTTGAAGGCAAAGTTCTATGAGTTTTTAAAACACAATTACATAAAAACAGCCATTCCCTTTATTGCTCTGTTATGATTTCCTATTTCACTTCATTATGTTTGAAATTATGCTTAAAGTATTATGAATCCATAATGTAGATTTTATAACCTATTAATGCTTTTAATTTTTTACATTGCATACATTATGAAGTGGCAGCCGGACTGGCATGGGACTAAAAACATTTCACTTCTCATAAATGATCACTGAAATGCGTTATCGAAGGCAGAGCTTTGTCCGTTTTTTTTTTTTATGCCCACGCCCACATTGACACCATCCACTTTTTCTGAGATACCTCTGTTCAGAAAGACACTTCCTGTCGGAAGCAGTGTAGGACACCAAGTGCTGGAGCAGAGAGCTCCTCATAGTAATCCTTTGCCCATGGAAATTCCCCAGGCGTCTCGCAGCATGAGACAGAATTCACCCGCACCTACTCCCCCCGCTGCCGTCTGCCTTCCGCTCCCCCACCCCACCCCACCCCTCTGAGAGCAGCCGTCGCCATGGATCAGCACCGCAGTCTGCCTGATGTGCCGCAACCGGACTGCCTGAAGCCCACGGGGATCAGATTTCACAAGAATTAATTACAATGGAATTAGGCGGTCACGTTTGCTCAGTTCCCATAGGGTGACATGAATTTGGGCACTGGAAAGTGAAATAAATGTGTGTTGTACCATTTCCACAACTCTCTTTGTTTTATTGCAAAAAGTACCGTTAAAAAAAAAAAGCTTTCAAATCATTGGCGCCAAAGGATTAAGGGTCATCCCTTATTCCACTTTATTTGCATGCTGGTGCTCCTTTCTTTTATGGCTTCTGACTGTGGTCAAATACCCAGTCATCCCCTTCAAAGCAATACACTTGTGCCAACTTGTGATGGGTGAACACAGGCAACTGCCCCGTCGTGAAAGCTGCAGGCTTCATTCAGAGAAGTAAAGTATTTCAAGGAGCGCTTTTTCACCACATTTCACCTGACGTCCTATAGGAGCCCAGGTGAAAAAAGGTGTAACCGTGAGCAAAGGAAGAAAAGCAGAAAACCTCCGCCATCCCCACGACAACGGTACAGGCCAGTGAAGGATACCACATGTGTTGGCGTGTGACAATACAGACAGAGGCTACCAGAGGTCATGGCAGATCACCAAGACACCTCTGGGTTTTGGTGACATTATTTGGGGAATTTGCTGAGACTTCATAAACTTCCATCCCAAGTACAAGATGTGCATACAGGGCTGTTCTCACAGGTGTCCAATTGCCTGCCTCTTGACACAGATTCCTTCAATGTGAAAAATTAAAAGGAAATTTATGGATTTTCCATAATGGAAGATTGCCTGTCATTGTTGTAGAGTCATAGTTATTTAAGGACTCTTCTGCAAAGCAATCGGCAGAAGCGGTAACATCGCGGGATCTGCTGCGTGGATGAAATAATTATGTTGTTTAAAATTAACAAGCGTCTGCATCAAAGTGAAGAATCTGTTTCATGGTAATTCATTTTCTGCAATATACAGAGCAACCTTATCTGTGTTTGTGCATTGCCATCATGGACTCCTGCAGTCGATTTGGATAAACAAGAACGGCTACCGGAATCCCGACTGCACTCCATTTTTAGCTTCAGGATGGGAAACTGTGCTCGAGAGCGTGACGAGAGAAGTGGCAGGAATTAAGGAAACCTGGACTGTAAGAGTCCAGGCCAAATATTCGTTCGTGGAGGTGAGAAGATGGGGAGCAGAAGGAGGCAATCGGCATTCCAGACGAAACAAAGCACCTCAGCTAACAGAGTCAAACTGTAGTAAGGAAACGTGGGCAGAAGAAACAATAGACTTGAGGAGCGGAAGAGAGCTTCGTAATGGCTAAGCAGTATAGACCCTGTTTCTCGCAAACAAGGGAGGAATCAAAATTTCAGAATCAGATTTAGTTGGCCAAGAATGCCCACAGATACAGGGAATTTGGCTTTGGTTCCCAATGGCTTTCAATGTACATACACAGCTTACACACATACATGCACATACATACATACAACAAATCCAAGATGCACGACAATGCTGGAGAATAAGAATAAATAATGAGAGAGGGAATAATTTCACAGACTAACAAAAAAGTCAGCTGTTCATGGACACAACAGCGTGGGGAAAGAAACTTTTTGTATCGGCTCATTTTCGGCCCACAGTGGTCTATGCCGGATGGGAGAAGTTCAGAAAAGCTGAGAAACCCCGGGTGAGAGGGGTCTGTCATGATTTTCCCTGCCCCTCTCCTAACGTGGGAGGAGTTCAGGTCCTGGATACAGGGTAGTCTGGCACCAGTGAGCTTTTCTGCAGACCTTACTATGCAGTGCAGCCTGTCCTTTTGTTGTTTGGTGGCTCGTCCAAACCTGACTGTGACTGAGGAGCTGACAACAGACTCATTGACTGCTATGTTGAATGGGATCAGGAGCTCCTGTGGCAGGTTGAGCTTCCTCAGCTGGAAATAGCATCCTCTGCCGGACCTTTTTTATGGTGGACCCCGAGTTGGTTTCCCACTTTAGGTCCCGAGAAGTTGTAGATCCCGGGAACTCGAACGTGTCCACCACAGACACAGCACTGTTGAGAATGAAGAGGGGTGCAGTACTGGGGGGTTCCTCCTGAAATCCACTGTCATCTCCATTGTTTTCAGTGGATTCAGCTCCAGATTGTTCTGACCATGCCAGAGGGCTGGCTGTGAGGAGATGACGCTGTGTAGTAGATGAAAGGAGGTGACCAACATTTGCACCGTAATAGACAAAGCGAGAAAACAAGAGCCAGGCTTGATATGCGTAAAACTTTACAATCGCAAATCAAGAAAATGAATCATCTCAATCTCAAAACCAGCCCCAGGGCCGTGCCTGTGTGCTGAATAAAGGCAAAAGCTCCTGCTTCTTTGGGAGGAAGCAATTTGTATTAAGAGCAGCTGGTGCCTGTAAACACAGAGTGCCGTTGTTCCCCACTTGATATGGTTCCCAACCAACACCTTCAGGTTGTCTTCAGCTAAGAGAGTTCACACATTAAAGATTATAGAACAACAGCAGTTAATTTTCAATTGATTCATGTGTATATTTATTTATTTGTAATTTGCCACGTAATTTGAATGTTTTCTATTTAAAAACATCCTTTTGGAGGAAGATCTTTACATTCAGTCTCTCCTGCTAAGAAACCTTGTCATTATTCCCTGCATTCACTCGGATTATGCTTTTGGGGGGTTTGTTATTTGTTTATCCTTTTGTTTACTGTGTGGGAGGCCTTCAGTGCTGCACTGTCATAAGGATTTTCCACTGCTCAAGATCTGGGCGAGAACGTTCCTTCCGCCTCCGATTGCATCAGTAGCACACGTCCAGCATGCTTAGGTGGTTAGCGCTAGGGTCGCTCCTCCAGGAGCTATGACTGCTGAGTTCCAGATCCCTGAATATTTGAAAATATTCATGTTGCCTTGTTTTGGCGCCAAAGGCAGCAGCAAGCATATCTCAGGGCTTAGATTCCTGCTGATGAGTATAGAAGAATATTTTCTTTTAAAGAATACAGGAGCGGCAATTTATTTAGGTCTATTCTGTAAATGGAAAAACAAACAGACAAACACAAACTCGCCACAAACAATGGCGTCAACTTAAATATGGTCTCTTAAGGTGAAATGGCCATCCAGCAACTGTCTGAACATGTGGACTCCAAGTCAAAAAAGGATCTAACAGAAGCTCATAGCCATTAACCTTGTAAAACAAATTTATTTAGATAGCAGCTTTGTTCAAGGCAACTTAGAACCTTTCATAAGCAGGCTTGTCGTACGTAGAGTAAATGTTGGTCATGATTCTATGGGTCCACCCTGTGTAGGTAAAGAAAGGGGGTAAAGAAAGTTTTATTTCTTTTATTTAAAAAAAAAAATGGAGTAGAGCAACATACTTGTAGGAGGCCCGAATTCCTATCTACACACCTGTCTCTCTATGTAAATACCTTTACAGTAATTTACTTTACCCATTCATTCAACAGGGTGCTATTCCATCCATTCAGGTTAAAAATCTTTATCAGCTGGGCCTGGAGGTGACCCTGGAAACTGATGGATCGTGGCAGAAACTTTAGCCTCCGTGCTTCTCGCTCTCACCAAAGGAGTTCTATGGTCCAAAATCTTCCATGACACAATGGAATCTCCCCCTCATCCATGCTCATCAGCCATAAATCACCCCACAGAAGACTGCTACCATAACACTCAGTAGCTTTAATAGTCCTTAATAGGAAATATCCTTTACAGGCAAGTACACAAAATGCACATTAATCTTGAAAAATCCATACCTCAAAACTGACATTAAAAAATACAGTGCTGCTTATACGTCATAAACAATTGCCATAAACCGGGGAGGCTTTTGGTACCCTTGAATGGCATCAAAAAGATGCTGAAGTTAATGGCAGCTGGATGAAAGCCAAACATGAGATCAAGCCCAGGTCATTAGCACTGCGTTTCTTTCAGATCTCAGATTGGCCTCCGTTTCTGGTCTCCAGACACAGTGGTAAGTAAGTGATGATGAAGACATGCTGGAGAAAAACAGTATAACTGAAACCCTCTTTAACTAAGCACCTTCTTAATTCTAAGTACTGCATTTAAATGAGGGAGGGCAACTCCAGTGAGGGAGATAAATTTATGTTTTGCTTAAGATAGGTGCCCTGTTGCTGTATTATCTCTAAATCATTTTACCTTTACAAAAAGACAAAAGGTAATATATTTCTTATTTTCATCACCCAGTTCCTTGTTTTTCCCAATTTTTGTGTTTGGCAACCTGTCAAGTAACTATTTATTGGACAATAGGCACTCATCTGAGGATGCTGGAAGTTAGTCATCTTCCTTGTGTGTAATACCTGACCCCACAAGTGTTTCATTTCCGTCACACATCTCATCATGCCTGGCGCATTATTGAAGATTGCTGTGATTCATCTTCACCTCCAAAATTCTCTTCTGAACTTTCTGGGATGCTTGTAGTCATGGTTACAAGACGGGCACAAATTTAACAAGACGATCATGGGAAACAATAGACAATTGAATGAACTGTGCCAAGACATGACAGGAGACTTACAAGAACAAGTGTTACTCAGACTGCACGAGTCTTTCGGCCGGGAAGGTTGCATCTCACAAAAGGTTATGTTTCTTTTTTCTCCGTTATCTTTCTCTCGCCCTTTTAAGTGGTTTCGCACCACAAATCATTGCAAACATCATGCAGTTTTATTTTGGACGTGCACAATATGCATGCTTAGTAGAAGATAAACACCACAAGAAGAGGGAGAAGGACAATTGGCTCAGCCAGGTTTTGCCGCTGATACTTCCTGGTAGGCTGCCTTAATGTCTCAGTTATTTAGGTTGCACTGACTGGACAGAATTTAGATCAAATTAAAACAGTTATCGGTGTGCAGTTCAGAATGCTGCTTTACTCCACACCCAGTTTAAACTCCCACACTTTTAGGATGAGTCTGCCAAAGTCCTAAAAAAACTTGAAAGTGTACAGCTGAGCTATGGCAGGAGAGGCAAACGTACACACCTGCATGCGAGAAGGACTCTGGAGAAGCTCACCTGGTGCACAGGGACAAAAGCTAAACAATTCTTTGCTTTCTTCTTTTCCTGCCTCAGCACCCCTTAGCCATGGGATTCGTACCTGTGGAGATAGCATTTCCCAGCCTGTCAGATTCTTTCATGCTGTCAGTGCTTATAGGGCGTGCGTGTTTTCTATTTACAGATAAAAGTGATAGGAGCAGCTGCAGAATGACAGAGTAAAGCAAACAAAGAGATATGCAGAAACAGAGAGATGGGTTGATAGACAGATATCTGTGTATATAAATGTTGACATATTCATATATTCACATCGTGTATTATTTATTTATTTATTTATTTATTTTCACCTGGGAATCAGGCCAGCCTACTTGGTGTTAATCCACCATGTCGGGTCATACATCTAAGCTCCGCAGCCGGCCCCACAACCGATCTGCTCCTGGTTTCCTCTGCATACATCAAGCTGTCATGGCTTCTGCTTCTGACAGCTGCAACCTCTGAGTCCATCCATCTAGATGTGGGGATGAACTGTTGGCCACTCGCTAAGGCGGAGTCAGGGAAGTATATGCATAACTGAGGAGGGAAGGAGGAGTTGTATTGCTGTAAGGTGGGAGCAGCGAGGTGCAGGGTGTTTGTTTAGCTGAAATTCTTGCGAAGTAAGCTGAAGAACTTCCTTGCCAAAATGAAACTTTTTTTAATGAGGATGTGTGGAGTTTTTGTTTTCAGACAAACAAGGATCAGCTTAGGCAGAACATTTCTATTGGGGTATTGCCTTGGGAAGGGGTACAAAAATGGCAAGGGGGCACCGGTTTGCAGGCTGGAGACCAGCTCAGGGCTGCTGAGGTGAAGAGAGGCAACTGCTGTCAAGCCAGCTAGATAGCAACAAGAAAGGGATGGAGTGTTGAGAGCACAACACAATGATCCCATTCTCAGATCAACACCTCAAGCACCCAGTAGGCACATTCATGTTCCAAAGAGGCTGTCCCCAGCGAAGCAAGGAGAAAGAAGGAAAACTTCCAGAGAACCCTCGGCCTTTGGACTTTGCACTCCAGACTCCACACAGATGAAGCGCATAACTTCCAAAAGCGATTACATCTTCTAACCAAAGCTGCCACGGCGTTCAGGGTTCATGAATACTTTTTGGATTTTTTTTTTTTTTTTTTTTTAACATTTTGAACACTTTAATAGATTATAAACAACAAAAAACAGCTCCTACATCTAACGTTGAGGTACAGTTGGGTCTGCATTTATTTCCTGAGCAATTAGAAGCTGGCAAGAATATTAAAAGTGCTATTTACTGAGCAGTGAATGCTTGAGCTGCTTATTGATAAAACGTATTGAAAGAAAGTTTGATTCAAAGTAATAGCTTTTTCGAGCATCTCTTCACACGATAAATGCTTTCTGAAATATTCAAACCAAGACTGTAACATCTGGTTTATAGAAAGTCACATCTACAACAAGGGCCACGAATGCATTATCCACACCATTACTGCGTATTTACAGGCCGCTGATACCCTCAGAGCAAGCGGTCTCAATGCACAAACCCAACTATTTCTCCGCAGCTGTCTGCGACCTGTGTTTGTCGTACTTGTATGCTTACGTTCTTAATTTCTCAGCAGACAGGCAAAGCTGAGCCCCATCCCTTCGACTTTGATTTCACCCAGCGGCGCTGATCTTGTTAAATTGCACCTAAACAGTAACGTCGCAGGTACGGTGATATTGCAGTGGAGAAGACCGTCCGCAAATCGTATCCCGCGAACGGTGCGTCCCGGCAAGGGATTCGGCACCGCAACTCTCAAAACGTTTTTTTGCATCTGCAGAAAAAGAGGAGAACCACACAATGGATGTATGCGTGCAGCATGAGCAGCTTTCAGCATGTAACTGTGTGACATCATCCGAGATCCAGTCTGGAAGGCAGCAGTTCATTAAGTTGGAAACCTGGCTGCTTCTTCCAGTGCTGTTTATGAGGTATTGACTAGAATTAATTTGTATTGATTTAAATTAATGTAGCGCAACAGAGTCAAAGCTTGGATGCACTGCAGTGGTTAAAAAATTTCTTACAAGGGTGATGCCATTTTTACTGTGGGACTAAGAATCTGGGTTAGTAACATAAATTTTAGGTGCTGTTTAAGATAAATAAGGGCTGAAAGATCACAAAGACTATATACAGTATCTACTTTCCACCTTGACTAATAAAACGAGGTGAAGTTCAGTTTCCAATTTTTTGACCTCTAGACAATTGCACACTCAGAAGTGAACTCGGATGCCCATACACTGACATCTGGAGGGGTGGGTGGTCAGCTGGCCTGGGTCGCTCCAATTTATTTGCCACATACCTGTGAGCGGAATACTCCGTAGGTTTATTTTTCCCGTTTTCGTTATAATCTGGCATCTTTATTTTTCTTTAGTCTGTCGACAGCTAGTCAGTTCCTCACCATAAAGTACACTATTAATGATTATTATAATTTATATTTAATGAAGAAATTTGTAATCTCTTTATTGGTTTGCTTTTGTTCATATTATATTGCTCCTGCATTGCATCCCTTCACAGAGCATTCAGTTTCAGTTGTACTTATAACTTGAATATATGCCTTATATTATTTTTATATTTATTTTAAATATCTGTATATTTTATATATCATTTTATAATTATACAGATGTGTATGGTTTGCTTCATCTTTAACCTTGTAAATTTGCTCGGAGACGTAAGGATCAGGTATAGTGAAAGTATGAATTGTAATGCACTGGATTTTAGTCCGTTAGACAAGAGGAAATTTAAAATGTAATCTTTCCTCTTGTTTGTTTTGCTAGAAGGTCATGGGGAAAGCAAACATTGGAGCAATGGAAATTGCCTATTGATATACAGTATAGCAAACATTTGGTATTGTTTACTATTTTAGCATATTAAAAAACGTTCTTTTTCTGTTTATTTAAACCACATAATACTGTAAGCCTGAGCTGACTTATAGAAGTGCTCGATACAAAATCAGTTTCATTGTGGTATGCAGTAAGTAACTATTTACACTGAGCACTGATTCATGTTGAAAACCTTCCAAAATATCATATTGCCTTTTCCGGCAGATCCTGTGTGCAGTTCACACTGTACTGCATATTAGCATCCAGACAAATCATTGGATGTACAACAAAAGAAAATTTGTGCCATGACATACTGCATAAATAAATGTCTATGATAAATGCACTGGTTCATGGGACAAGAAGAGGCACAGATGCACAGATCTTTTGTTATGTCTTTTACATGTGTGAAGCAAACTATTCTGTAAAAAGATCCACAGCAAGCACCGTTGTGGTGTTCATAGTAATGGAGGGCACTGGCTTCTTCCACACATGTCTTCAGATTGTAAGCATGGAAAGGAGGTATCAGCCAGTGGTGTCATGCCTGAATTGGATTTGAACCTCCTGTCCAATGCACAGCTTCTGTGCTGTAAAGTGCCAGCGATACCATTGCATTGTTGTCCCACTTTTTTGCTGATATATTACTGTTTCACTTTCTTCCAGTGTTGAACAGTTTGCTAATGGTGTGTGTACACAATTTCTTATGTAAGCGTAATAGCCTCCTCTTAATTTGCTCATATTATTTAGATCTCTGTCACTGCATTTTCTCCCTATGGTTTCTATCCTTCAGTAATTACTGGCCCAGGGTGCGGAAGCTCAGCTCAGGTATACATAACTCAGGTGTAGCTCAGAGCTCTTTGTTTAATCTCATTCAAGGATCTGGCAGGGGAGTTCACCCAGGTCTTGGATGGAGGAGCTCTGATCATTTGTAGCACAGGACCCATTGTTCCCTTTTAATCTTTCCCTGGGACTTGGTTGTGGAAGCTATAAAATGCAGCTCCTTGTTTAACCTCATTCGGCAACCTGATTGCAGGAGCTCAGCGCCGGTGTAGTGTAGGGTCCAGTGCACCAAAGGGGCCAGTACACATGCAGTTTTATTTAATGGGCCAACAAATGACAGGGGCAGTCATTGCAGCGCCTGGCAAGTCACAGCCTGTCAGCAGCAGTGTTCGCAGTCATCAATTTAAATATGTGTGCCTATTCCATCGAGCCAGCAGGGCTGAATTAGGAGGCCCCGGCTGGTTGGCGAATAGCATTTTCACGACAAGGCATTACTTATGTGGCGGTAATTTGATTAAGGGGCAGCTAGCTGTGGGCAGGATAGTGAGTCAGGCAGAGAGCAGGAAAATATCCAATGAATAACTGTAAATGACAAGTGGTCCAGGTATCAGCCAGTGGCGTCACACCGTTGCATTATTGGCCCCATTCGTAATCCCCCCACCCCCCAAGCACCCCCACCATCTCTCCCAACCTCACTGCAAATCCCTTGATAGTCCCTAGGTGCCACGTGCCAGTGCATGTTTGCTCATAGCTGAGTCACATGTCATACTTTGTATTTGATGTTACTGTTAATAAAGTTTATTTTTAAAAAAAATCTGCAGACAAAGCAGCAATTCTTCACCATTTACTGTCACCACGGTGACCCATTCACTTTGGAAACAAGGTACCATTGCATTTATTTGTGTTCTATGTTAAACCGAAATAAAACGTGCTGCCCCATCAAACGGAAATATCTGCAAAAATACACGTTACAGTGTGGTTACATTAAAATACCGGGGGAAAGACAATTTCTGGGGTAGTGCTGTGGTTGCACCGGTCACCTTAGGGCTAGGGTCCAAAAAGGCTCTGCCTTCATAATCCCTGCTCCTCCTGTAACCCTGAACACAATAGGCACACCAGTAAGACTGAGACAATTGTAGAAATGACTAAATAAACTGCAAAAAGATTAGTAACCTAAGTTGCTTTGAAGAAGTATATTGGCAAGGTGCATACATAATTTTAGCAAACAATAAACAAATTGTTCCTTAAAATTCCAATGACTAAATACTTCATATAACTCTTTAATGTCATGGTTTAATACATGTTAATCGGATGTTTTCCCGGAGTGCCTGTGATCTTACTAACCTGCTCTGTAATTCATACACGGTTTTTGTGTCTGAACAGGACAGACCATCAAAAAAGCAACAGAAAGTGAGAACAGATTGCTTGAGACTTTGATGTAACATCATCTTTATACCCCGTCTACCACCCGTAAAAGTCTTTAAGTGTAAAGATGCCGACTTCTCTTTTCACAGATTCTTTGCTTACGCTCTTTCCATTACACCTGGTTGCCTATGATACATAAAAGCCTTTCTTAAACCAAGAAGCCATCTCCACTTACATAAAATGGTATTTTTTCAAAGAAGTCAAAAAGGATTTCTTTAGTTTTGACATTGTTCAGCAATAACAGAGCAATCAATCTCTGCAGCTGGCACCCAAGTATTATTTCATCTATGTCATGTAGCACATAAGCCCAAACAAACACATATAATTTGCATATCGCAAATATTGCCCGTAAAATTTTCCCAAAAGATATACACTATTATACAGTGGACAATATATTTAATCACAGACACAAACAAAGAAATGCAGCAATCCCTCGGTACTTAAACTCTATCCGAACTATCGCTATAATGGCTCTTGAAGATTAGTGTCTAAATATTTGGCATCCGAATGGAAATGTGTGCTATAGTGAATTTTTATCCCAAGCTTACCCATAGTAAACAATCAAAATGCAAATAAATATCAAAATAAATTTTAAAAAATCAACTAATAAATACCATGCAGTGGCATGTACATTACAGCGTATTGTAAAAAACTATATATATTGTAACAAACTGTGCTGTTTCGAGAATTTCTAAGTCTTCAACTAGACGTCAATAATTGCGAACTACAATTTGACGTAATAATCTGACGTCTTTCGCATCCCTGGTGAGGAATTTTATCCCACTCTTCCTTCCCGAGTTGTTGTAATTTGGACACATTTGTAGATTTCCGAGCATGAGCTCCTTGCTTCAGGTCCTGCCACATCATCGCCATTAAGGTCAAGTCAGGAACCCAAATACATTTTCCCAGCATTGTAGCCATTTGTATGCCAAAAACTTGTGCTCAAATTAGAAAGTAAATGCATAAATGCCAATAACAAATTCCCCTGTTTAAGTAATTCAGCATAACAGTTCATTCTGTAAGTTTGTTATTTTAAAACATTTGTTATTAAAATCACTGCTACTCACCAATGAAGGGAAATGCTTAAATGTTTATGGTACCTAACTTTACGCCCTAGTTACTACTTAACACACACAATTCTATAATAAAGGTTTGTAGTCAGAAGAATTCATTGACTGGATGGATGCAGACTAATTAGACTGTTGTAATATTTGGGGTGTTTATCACACCTTGGCTTCCAGATTTGATGGGATGGACAGTTTTCATGCCTCGCAGGTCACAGATATGTTTGTGGAAGCAGATTACTGAGAACAGGTGTGTATGATGGAAATGAACACACCCCTCGCCACCCTCACACATAGTAATTTGGGGTTCTATTCTAGTTCATACACTTAATTAAAATTGCAGCGACATTGTTGTTTCGGTTTAAAAATGTGATCACAGCATGCAGCTCTTAAAGCTAAGATAATGGAGGCACATTAAGAAGAAATCTGTGCTGATAAATAAGTCATAGCAAGTGTCATATAATAAAAACTTGCTTCCATTCTTACTTCCTGCCTTGGCATATGAGTTCTTCCTAAGGGAATTGCAGGGAAACTGTATGAAAATGGGCTCGATATAAACCAGTTCAGTTCTGTATGTGGTACATTAACAGCAGCATAGCTTTCATACACGAGACATCCGGAATGTAAGCTTTTCTTGGTTAAAATAAGATTTGAGGAGTTCTAGATTTAGAAAAATTAATTTAAATACTCAAATTCAGTCTCAATGAATATTGCGTTCTCTAGGGGGAAGTTGGACCACCTCCTGACCTTGGCCGAAGCTGATCAGCACACCGAGGCAACGCTGGGGAGGTCATTATAGAAGAACACATAAAAATTTCAACTGACAACTAAATTAAAAGTTAGACGCTCTCTAAAATCAGTCCCATTTGTAACTGAAATGAGCACCCATGGTGTCCTCTGCATGAGCACAGCTAAGGCCTGAGCAACTTCCAGCAAGCTGAACAGAGCGACTTAAGAAAAGGTTTCCCGCTAGTGATTTGTAGGAATCGGTTAGAGGTGTGAAACACAAATACATCATTGAAATAGTTTGACATCACGCTTATAATACAGTCACCCTCAAGAAATCGGTTGACAATTGTTCATAAGTGTAAACACAAATATGATGTGGTTATAATTAAAAGAAATTTGTCAAAGCTGATGGCGAAGGAGCATGACATACGGTGCAAAGGGTCTGAAAAGGTCTCGGATGCTGAGGTGGGGATCTTAAGATGGGAGAACAAAGAAGGTGGGGTGGTGTGAGGTGTGAGGGCCCTGAATGATTTAAATGACCCCTAGGACAGAGCTTCAGAAAGCCAAATCTGTCCCTCACTGTGCTGTGGGATTTGTTTAACTGCAATAACAGACACCAACAGACAGTAAAGCATGCTTTTTGCTCACAGGCGGCATGGGTTTGGTCTGCTCCACACAGGCCCGGTCCCTTGGGTCCTCTGCTGAGGTATGCTTTAACACTCACATTTGCAGCCCATTATAGAGATGTGGGATATGATGTCAGGTTATGCAGGACAAGACTTTCACGTTCTATGTTCAATGAAACCACACGATGTGAACGGGAGTGTGTGTGTGTGTGTGTGTGTGTGTGTGTGTGTGTGTGTGTGTGTGTGTGTGTGTGTGCGTAGGAGTATGTGGCTAATAATCATGCAAGACGTAAGTGCAGAAATGTGGGATGCCTGCTGTTGTACTCTGTGACACTCGAGGGACTCATGGCCAATACATGCACACTCGAAAACAAGTACAGCAGCACAGAGCCTCATGCTGAAACTGTTTACTGTGGAACCCGGGAGGGCTGGGCGGCTGCTGGCAGTTGGAATCCCAAGGGTTTATTTTTCTCTCCTTTTCTCTAGTTTCTTTCTCCTTTCCCCAGTTTCTCAATGACTTATTTCAGCACAACTCATTAACACATGCCTTTGGTTTTTCTTTTCCTTTTATCAGTTTGCTAAATACTGTATACACTCTACAACAGTATTACTTTGAATTTGTATAGAATTCTTACATTTGTACTTTCACTGTGTTGGCTACAATGGTATTTCAACCTAAAGCACTTTTTCACCTTGTATCTCTCTATAATGCTAGCTAAATAAGTAATAATAAGAATAACACCACCACCACCACTACTACTTATAATAATAATAATAATAATAATAATAATAATAATAATAATAATAATACAGGTATGTGCCACATAACAACATATCGATAGAGGTCCCAAAAGATTATACACAATAGGTAAAACTCGATAATGATAATGAACAACTACTGGTTTTAATATATTTACTATATTGTACTTTTTATCGTTTTTTCAACGCGTACTCTCTCTCATGTTTACTGTGTCTGCTATACCATGTGGTACAATTTTTTAGCCTTGGAGCAATATAATAATAATAATAATAATAATAATAATAATAATAATAATAATAATAAGAAGAAGAAGAAGAAGAAGAAGAAGAATAAGAAGAAGAAGAAGAAGAAGAATTCACTTCTGTAAGAAATCTGTACTTGGGTTTGATTTCATATTTGAAAATAGTTTTTCAAACGAATTCATATTCTTTAAAAGTGGATCTTTATTGTTGTTTTCATCATATCATGTCATCTTTTAAAAGGATGAAATTTTCTGCTTATTACCCAAGGTAATTTTAAAGTCATACATTATTAATATTCATCCTCAACAGCCGCCTGCCTTTATTAAGGCTTTTTGGCTTCTATTGCTGGCCTTAATACACCTAATTACTCCAGTACAGAGTGCCTCCTTCATGCACATTGTGTGTAAAGGGGGAATTTTGCACTGTTCAGATAATGTTTAGATGTTTAGTGCGAGAAGATTGAGATTGGAAATGTTTTCTCCGGAGAATTCTCCGTGTCTGTAGTTACCATGGAAATGGGGGCAAGTTTGAGTGCACTTTTATAGGTTGGGAGAGGGATGCTTTCACTCAGAGGTTAAAGGGCAGATGTCCAGGTTTGTAGCTTAGAGTTCAGGAACTTCCTGAGTGAAGCTGTGTTCTAGTTCAAGACGTACGCTGTCTGGCTAGAGCAGGTAGACAACAATGAAAATAGAAACAGCACAACCCCCAGCTTTCTTTCTGCCTTCATGTTCACACCGCCATCCTGATGGACTTTAGTGAAAGCAGTGGTTTGAGCATTAATGTAACACAACGCTGCCCGCTTATCATACTGTTTATTTGCAGTTGTCGGGGCCGCGTGACACTGTTTCACCATTTCGTGATGAAACCAAATGGGTTCTTAAGAATCGCACACAAGCTCTGCTTTCTGTAAAGATTGGGAAGCTTTTCCTCCACCTCCATCTGATCATCGTGGATGCCGACAAGCAGACAAAAGCTGTGCTTGAAGCTAATTTGTGCTCCAATGTATGGAGCAGCTACGCTATTGCCCAGGGGGAGTTGACATTATGCTTGCATGTAGGCCTCATGAAAAGGCTCCGTAAACTTGCTTTTAGCAATGTAAATATATCAATTATGGCACCTTTAAGAATCTTTACATTTTCTCTTTATTCATGAATAAAAGATTTCACAGGTTAGCGCGTTGGCGGCAGCGCCTGGAAAATATATTCATGCTCAGAATGTAACGGAACATGGGAAAGAAATATGTTTTTAGCAAAGCATAATGTCAGAAGCATTTTCCTGTCTTGAATTTAATGCTAAATGATGCATCGACAAACACCTCCAGTGAATCACTGTACAATGTTTAATGCAACGGCAAGATACTGAATGCTTCGTGTTGGTTTTCATTGTGTTAGTTTTTTTGCAAATCTGTTTAAGAGTGTCATATTGTGTGCAAAAATTGCTGAATTAATTTGCCAGCTTTCTAATTTGTAGATTTTAATAAAGTTTCATACTTCTTAATGGCTTTTGAAGACCACAAATCTTGGAAAGAGACCAGAGCGGAGATAGTAAAGGAGGCCGAAATATTGGGCAACAACGGTGGGCTGCACACAAGGTTATAGACGTGGCGGTCATTTTTCGAGACGGGTTTGATGTAATGATACGAGCTTTCGGTAACATCAGGTCCATACTTAATGCTTGCTCCTTACCCAGTCACATTTTTCAGTAGGTGAGGACACCTTTCTTTATGCATAAAGGAAAAAAAAAATCCCTGCCTTAAATGAACTGTTCTTTGAAGCAGGTGGCAATGCTCACAACCGCTGTGCTTGTTACAGCAAACTAGCAAGCTTTAAAAAATGTCTTCTGAACCACTGGAAGTGCTTTTACGTGATTGACTTGAGCATTTTCAGATAAATCCGGAAACCAAAATACTGAAAAACTGCAGTGTACATTTAAAAGGTGGTTCAGCATTTGAATACAGTGGAACTAAAATTTGCTTGTATCGGCGGCATTTTACTGCTTCGCTTTTCATTCACAGAACTGTTAAAAGGTGTTTAGTGCAGGGCTATTTAAGACAATTTTGGTAGTTTTCTGTCACTTGATTTTTATGTCTAAGTGGTCTTAGTTAACGTGAATTGAGTATCTTTAGAAAAGGTATGGTTAGTGTAATAGTGCTGGTGACTGAGCGGCTTTTGTACTGCTTAAAACTTTGTGCTATTAAGCTCTTTAGACCACAGTATAGGCTTTTGACAGTCCTGCAAATTGCTTTGTGTGTGGATGTCTGCGAGATGAATACAAGTGAAATAGTTTTTTTTTTTTTATCGTCTCCTTCCATATAGTCACAAAAATTGGCGGGAAACAGTCGTTTTTCTAATTCAATTCTGAGTTTCAAACACATGGTGCTCAACCTTTCTATAACAGAAGATGGTAACCGGGCTCGGTGAGGAAGGATCAGCGCCTGTGGAAAAATCAATCCTTCACCTAGTGTACTTAACTCTTCTCCAACTCTGTGTAACAATTTGGTTCCAATATGCATGCTAGGTTTCAAAATATTTTAATGCTAAAGATAAAAAAATTGCTATAAAATAAAAAGAAAATTCATGAAAATCTAATAAACTCCCTTTATTTTACTTATATCCTGTAATATCATGCCATTTGCAGTACATTGCAGCTGAGTGGGTACTCATCACCGGTACTCATCATTTTATTTAAATCCCTTATGGTCCATCCATCTGTTTACCCACTGCATCTTGCATTTATGAAAGTTTTTGATGAATTTTGCAGGAGTGATGTTAACAAGTGGGTGAGAAGGCATTTAGAAATCCGGATTTAAAGCATTCCGATGTGTCTTATAATGGAAGCAAGATCTGTCTCGAAGTTTCTGCCTCCTGTTATGGATGGCCAACACAGGAGATCAGCCTCCACTATGCTGTGTTAACATTGCCAGCTGAGTGTCCCAGACAGAGGAGGCAGCACCTCAGTGTAACGTTTATTAAACGCACTCCCCCTACCTGGGGAGTTTGTGCCTCATCTTCGTGCCCTCGCGACCTTTCTTGCATGGTTGTCTGAAGTCTTTCAGCAACCCTTGCCATTGTGTTGAGCGCCGTGCTTTTGTTTCAGAGATGTCAGACTGTCAAAGGGTGAAATGCCACAGTGTGATTATCAACATCATTTTTTCTCTTTTCTTTTCTCTTTCTTTTTGTTTTAACCTACCATGATTCATACTGCAGGCACATTTGTCCTGTCAGATTCACATCTGACAAATCTGGAAGCCAACCTTTGTGCAAAAGTTGCTGCAAGAAAGGCAGTAGCTGTACCAGGGAGCAATGCACTGTCCCTCTGTCACTGCTCCAAGGGATAGAGGCACAGAAGATCTCGGTGGGTTCGTGATCCCAGTCTTCCGGGGTTTGTGAGCATGCTGCTGTTTTGCCTCAACTCTTTACTGGGTGACGGCAGGCAATTGCTTACCTCTCATAGGTAAATCAGACTCCAAACCCTGCAGTTTCATGAACTTAATCCTTCAGGGTTTGAAAAGCTCTCTTTTCTCTGCTTGAGTCTAAACACGTTATCATGGGTAGCATAGATCAATACCACGCGCTGAATAATAATAATAAAGCTAATGTTGCATTAAATTGGACCGGGTCCAGATGCCCCAGGGGATCCTGGACTAGAATTGGTTCTTGTAGCCTGTTTGCTGTTATGACTGACAGAACATCATGTCACTCACCTAGATGCCCTGTGTCACAGCACTCAGTGTGTGTATTTTATGGCCGTTCCTCTGCGACTCCAGGTGGGATGCAAGAGATAGATCAAGAAGAGTACCAGGGTAAATGGTGTAAGTATTGTATTTGTATGCACTTTTTTGTTGCTTCATCTAATTAACAGAATAAATCTAGCAGGCAGTTTACACTGCTGGCAATTTAAGCCAGTCCATTGCTATTGATCCTCACGTGTTGGCTCGGCCTGAGATCATTGACCAGCATGGAGAGAAAGCAATACCACGGGCTTTGAAAACCTCCACACCTGGGAGCTTTATATGCTCGCGCAGCAAAAGGCAAACAATTGCCAGTAGAGGAAAAACTGAACAGTCTGAACAGGGACTGAGCTGATGTCTTCCCTCCCTGGAGAAAAGTCCATATGTGATCCCTCTGCAGAAGCTGGACAGGTGGCACATTTCTACACAGATGATTGATCAGCTACCAAAGAAGGGTAATGCCACAGAATCTTATGAACATAAAACCATTGCACACAGAGGAAACAGCCTAAGCTGGAGTTGGAAGCTCTGGTGGGCCAACCAGGGTTGTTTACATTATGCTGCAATCCCTGGTGGAACTCTTGAAGCTTCCCTGGGATGGGCCACCAAGCAATCTGGTAGCAATGAAACAGTCCATCTCTCTTCCCACCCTTGTCTTTGACCCTTCTTACTTTCAAGAAGAGGTGGATTTCTTCCTGCCCCCCTCGAAATGATCTTTTGTTCTGGATAACCCCCAGAGGTGAGCCAGTTTTTAACCAAACAAGACGGTAGAGATTACAGTGGTGAGATGAGGATGGATGAAAAGCACATAGGTGTTCTGCACCTGCACACTGCAGCCTACCTAACAACCCCAGTATTTTTGACAACGGTTTGTTTCTCAGGATTGCAGTAGAAAAGCCATTTCTCTGTCAGGTTCTGTGTGGCAGATGTTTGTTTCAGATACAGACTTTTTCGACATGCCTACCTGTTCTCTTCTCCCGCAGGACATTGCAATGAAGGCAGTAAACAATCATAAAAGTGAACCAAACTGTAATGTTTGAATAAATGACAGTGAACAAACACACATGAGCAACAAAGGCACTAACTGAAACCAAGCCAAACACAAGTGCTGCAAGACAGAGGCCTGGGCAACCGGGCAAACGGCAGGGTTTTTAAAAGGGAGGGAATCCCGGAGAGATTTGGTCCAAACAAAAAAGTGACAGCAGAACTGATGAAGATTGACAGGGACTGCGACCAATGCCATGGACAGCGGACCTGTATGGGAAGCACAAACACGCGAACATGGAAGGGAACGACGCCACCCAAAACCACACAAAAGAATAAATAAATCATAAGCATAAATAAATCAAGCTGGTTCATTTTACCTGCAACTGTTTTAAAAAAATTATTCCTGTTATTTTCCTGCCTCTGAGTTTCCTTTGTTCACAGTTAACCAAAAAACACTGCAAGCCTTGAGGGTGGCAGGACCCTCAACCCGGCACTTTCACTGACTCCACGCTGAGGCAGAGTTGAGCGAAGAGACAGATCATTATCGTCCAGCGTGGTGAGGTCTCCGAAGAACTGTGGGGAAAGTGAAAAGATGGATAAAGGAAAGAAATCTGTGAACTGACGTGTACTGAATCAAAACAGGAAATATTAGCAAAGATGATTAACATTTGCAATTTGGAGATCAGCCATGCGTACTCCAGTATTACATCCTTTGGGATGGTAAAACCTGCCTTCTCTCACGCAGTGATCCTGCTGATTGTTTTTGTGATCGATCTGTTTTTGACAAAGAAATACGGTAGATTCAGTAGTGTCTTGAAGCAAAGGTTCCCAAACCTCTCGCTGGTGGAACAGAAAAAATGCACGGGTTTGCTGAAGAGTTGTTTGGGGAACAGTGTCATGCGGTAGTGACTTAACAATCGAATACCAGCAAGCAAAGGCAGGTGTGTGTCTTTCCATTCCTCACCACCGTGCACCCAAGGCAGGCAGGGCAGATATCAGCTTGCTGACCCCACTATCTATCCTGCAATCTGTGGGGGGGGCCCTGATGCTTTTATTAACCCTAAGCCACACAAACCCCTGGGCCCACAGGCTCCAAGCCCTGGTGCAGCGAAGTGAGTTCCATTTTGTGGCCGGCAGGTGGCCAGCAGGTGCCTCTGTGTGCATGGTGTGTCCAGGGGTGGTGGGTAAGCCCCTTCTCTGTGACGGCCATCTCACCCCCCCATCTCCATAGAGTAACCAAGACGTTAGCTTTGTGTTGCTTGAAAAGTTTATCCTCTAACTCCCCAGAAAACTGTCTTATACATAAAGGGAAAAGGGGGTTTCATACAAAATTTAAAGTCCAGGCAGAAGCCTTTCTAGTGGGAAGCCCTTGAAAGAGATGATTTACCTGCAATGCAGCACTTTGAAAAGATTGTAGGGGTCAAGGACCTGTGAAAGGTTTACGCTTTATATTTCAAACTGAGTAGAGAATCTGCAGCACCTGAGTCAGCTGTGCATGCTTTGCATAAATTTTACAGGCCCTGTAATGGCAGTATTATTATTCAAAAGAACCTCCACGTTTTGCAATTGTTCGACAGATCAGTTAATTCCTGGTATAAGTGATGCAGCAGGGCAGCTTCCTCCAGCTCTCACATTGATCCCAAAACCACCAGTCTACATGCTGCCATGTTATAAGCACTGCTCATAGCATTGGTAAGTTGAACAAGAAAAGGGCTGCTTCATGCTCTCATTACGACTGTGCAGGGTTTGTACCCAGTGCAGGATGTAGCATACGGCCTTACCTTGGAACATCGACCGTCACGGGTGAAACAGGGAGCTTTGTGAAAACACATCACACTGCTCTTCAACCCTGTGTCTGGGTTCGGTCCCTCCTGTCGCCATTCCCCCGGTTTATCCTAAGACACAGCACGTCATCTTTAAGTAAAGAACGCATTTTCAGCCGATTAATTTAGCCGATCTCCCCAAGAAAGAGGAGCGTGGAAACACTGATGCAGGATGTAGAAAAGCTGCAATTCAATTCATTTCATTTACGTGGAATGCTTTTCTCATGAAGGTGGCACACAGTGGGATTGGAACTGGGTCCCACAGAAAGTTGTATTTGGGTAGACCAGCTGGCTTCTAAGAAGAAGAAACCAAAAAAAACTTCCTTAAAAAATTCCCCCCACCAAGAAGAGGAGAAATAAACCCCTGGGGAGTCATACCCGTCCTGGACATTGCATTGTTGTGACAAGCAGGCCTGCGTGAATCTGTCTAGCATAAAGGATCAGTGTGTTCATCGGTGCAGCTGTCAGGGTCACACATGCATATGGATGTGCAAACCCATCCCCTTTCCACCATTCTGCACATGACAGGCAACCAGGTTTGCCTCAACCTCTACCCTGCCAACCATTACCTCATCAAGGTAAACTCTTCCTCTCACATGCTGTGTGCTATTGCCCTGTTTTCCTTCTTACTTCTGATGAAACGTGGCCCTTATTCATTTTTAGTCTCAAGTTATAAAATGGATTATTACAAACTAATTTTACAGCAGTAAGATCATTATATTGGTAGGCAGGCCGATCTTGACAGTTTATATTTAAGAAAATGCCTTGAATTATATTTCGAGGCTGGCTTAATTTTCTTTTTTGTTCTTTCCATCTTTTTAATTCATTCTGGCATTGCAAATTTGCATACCCATCGTGGCTTTAAACTGCACACACTGACATTCAGACATGAGCGACGCTTTGTCCAAACCATCGCACCGCACATACGTATGCTCATCACCTGGCGACAAATCGCCGACACCAAGAATGTAAGTACAACTGCTACAGTTATTTTCTTGTCCCAAGCTCATGTCCACCAAGCACACTCCAGGTGTCTCCCTTGAAGCAAACTTCTTACCAGAAGGTGTGAATTGGCAGTTCATTAATTGGAAATACAGTTTAACTCTGGTGTCTTTATAGGATATTTGTGCTTCCAGCTGTCAACAAAATAATCATATTTTTCCATCCTTTATACGAGGAGGACAGCGAAGAGGTATTTTCCCCAGGTTCATTGTAGTGTGTATCGTATGTCCTCCTGGATCTGTTCCTCGCTGTTTTTTTAACAACCCAGTTTGTTCAGATCTTAAAATTCATGCTATGACTCGAGCAAGATTTTTCTTGTGATGTAAAACTCACCTGCATTCACAAGTTTTGAAACTGAAACACCATCCAGTGTTGCAACAACATTGGGCAATGCTTAACAGAGAGGCAGTCAGAGTCGACCAAGGAAGATGCTCATGAAAACCCAGCACACCTGAGATTTTATTGGAGATGGAAGCAACTGACTCAAACGAAATGAATTGGAGGTAGAAGCACCTGGGCACCCATTGCTTAAATGACCAAAAAAACAACTCAAATGTTTCACAAAAGAGAAAAATAAAATTTTTTAATTTAACGGCTAAGTTGTGCCTCTGATCAGCTTTCCTCTTACTGTCTTGCTGAGATGAATTTGAGACACCTGACCAGACCTGCCTAGTAGAGGCAACTCTTCTGCGCACGCAATTTTTGGCGGATTTTCATAGATGGGGAAATTGTTTAACCTTAACCCTAACCCTAACCCTTTCACCTCCAGCCCCCTTTCAACCCATAGCTGAGGTCCTGTCTAACTGGATATCTGAATGCCTGCACAAAATGTTATTTAAATGACATTTGTGTCACCCAAAAGGCGCTTAATCTATGACGCCCTGTTTCCCTAATCGGGTTTTCATTGTTCTGCAAACACGATTTCCCCAAAACAAGTCAAATAGTGACAATTAACTGCTCCTCGATAATTTGTTCCCCTAATAGAAGATGTGCTGCAGATTGGAGTGCAAAATGGACTTTTTTTTTTTTTTTTTTAATCTTTCAATTTATCAATCTGAGAAAAATGCCCAACATTTCAAAAACAAAAAGTCTGTAACTGCGACATGAAGTGATGTATTTGCCAGTTCGGTCTGTGCACTTTATCAGTGACATGGAAATTTTATGGCGTTATTAAACTACTTAGTGTTATGCAGCAAGCGAGTTGCGTCGTTTTTTTTTTTAATGGAGCCCTGGAGATGACAGGCAGAGCAGTTGTTTGCGATAAATGTGTCAGAGATGTGTGTGTGTGTGTGTGTGCGCGTGCGCGCACATATTTCATACATGTACACATTTTGCAAGGAAATGATAATGAGCTAATATCATAACCCACCTTTGCATAAGTCTCATACTTCCCACCCAGACATTAGATGGGTTTACCAAGGATCCTGTTTAGTAAGGTATTTTGCAGGTAAAGTTACCCTGTCACCTTGAATTTCACCTCAGCATATCTTCACACCTCATACAGCTCTGTCTCTCGATGAGATGTTTTTGCGCAAAGGAGAATGAAATGCATTTAATGATGAGAACAAAGAATTCTTGACCATCTTTTGAAAAATCTAAACTGGTTATTTAAGTCCGGTAATTATGGAAGCCAGCTTAGCAGGGTGCTGTCGAGAACAACCACAGACTGCGGCAGGAATCTTCTATTTCCCCATTTCATCATTGTGGATGGATAATTGCTGCACATTTATTAGCTTCTTTTTAATATACAGACCCTCTGTGATCAACTCACCCTGGAACGAGAGCAGTCAGCGAGAAAAAAGAAACACACAAGCAACCGTCCTACTTTCTCCACCGTTGTGAGGTTCTCTAAAAGCTCCGAGCACGAACAGCCGACGAGTGACAGGAACCGAGCTCCATTAAGATGAAAGGGATGAAATACAGGAATTTATTTAATTGACGGGGATTTTTCGTTCTTTCTCCCCATTAGTGATTCCGAGCTGATTTTAGGGCCTCTTTTGGGCCTTCATTTGTTTTCACGCCCTGTTATAATGTGAGCAGCTCAGATTCAACTTCTGCTTAAGGGGTCAAACTATAAAGTAATGTAATCAGTTTACACTGAAATTAATTTTAAAGCTGATATTTGTAAAAGGGAAAATGTCAGTTGTCCTGTATGTCAAAGATGGTGGAAAATATCTTCTTCTTCTTCTTCTTCTTTCGGCTGCTCCCGTTAGGGGTCGCCACAGCAGATCAATTGTTTCCACTTCGGATGCTGGAAAATATACGTTAAATCACATCTGGTGCAGCGTTCTGCCGCCTGGATCACTCTCCACACCACCTCTCTGGGTTCAGGGAGCCCGCATTTCTCAACTTGTCCAGCCTGCCCACAGCTCCTGCTTGCCATCTCCCGCAACGCAATCTCTCTCCAGGTCCCACTGTCAGCCCTCTCAATCAGCGATTTCTCTTCCGCCACCATCTGTTTGGCTAACACTGCTCCACTCTCCCTTGTCATTTTACACTTTTGTGCAAAGACATCGTGCTCCGATATAGAGCACCACTGGGTTCCGTGTTGCTACCGTTACTTTTTCTTTATAAATGTTAGCGTTAGGTAACATCAGCTAGAAAAATATGAACTTTTACTCATATGGAGGAGAAACTCAGCTGTCTTTGTCCATCAAGCCATCAGATGTGCACACCAAACATGCCCCTGTCCCTCTGTTTTCATGACATTAAACTTTGGATAGATGCCAACTACCTCACCTTGAGTCCAGATAAGATTGAGCTCAAAGGCCCATAGCAGCAAATTCCCACAGCTGAATGTCACAGATTTAAATTTTAACATCACTACATCTGCAAGGAACCTTAGAGCTCTATTTGACCCAAAGCAAGTCCTCACATTAACTCACAAAGACTTACTTCCTGCAGTGGAGGAATATTTTCAATTGAAATGTTACCTCTCTGGGCCCGATAGTGAGAAGAAGCTTCATGCTTTCATTTTCAGCAGGTTTCATGACTTTAACTGTATGTTGTCATCTGACTGCCCTGTGTCTATCATCTGTCCCCTCCAGCTTGTCCAGAATGCTGCAGCCAGGATTGTCAGTGGCCCCCTGGAAATACTGCCGCATACCACTGTCAGGCCTTTGATAACTTCACTGGTCACCCATTGCATACAGATGTGACTTCAAGTTTCTGCTTATAACCTACAAGGTGCTCAAAGGTTTGGCACCAGCTTACACCTCTGTTCTGCTTGCTAGCTATGAATGAAGTCATGGTCTGTGTTCCCATTCAGACATTCAAATGCTGACTTGCTCATAGATCTGGAGATCCGTTTGAAAGCTGTGGGTGACAGATATTAGCTACCAGGCTCCCAAATTGTGGCATGCTCTGCCTCTTGCCACAGGACAAGCCCCTTCTTTAGCTGCCATTAAAGATAGACTTAAAATTCACTCATTTGATTGTGCGCTTCAGTACTTCACATTAAATAATGTACTCACAAGTTGGCCTTTATTATTCTGTCTCTAACATCCTGGTGACCGTCCCCACCCCCATGTTGTCTGCTGGAGGAATCTGGCATAACACTCATTGGTTCCTGTGACCGGAAGTCAAAGATCATCTATTGATTCCAAATGGATCAGCAGCCATAGGCTTGGTTGTAGATGGTGTTTCCTTCAGTCTTTGGCTGCTTGATGATGAATCAAAGTGGAGCCATCTGCACATACTATTACTACAGAATGCCCAGGAGGGGTGGGCAGCCACTGGTACATAGACCCCCAGAGATTTACTTCTCTCCTCTTTCCTGCTGTTAAGTATTTTTTTGTCCTCACGTCAGTTGCCAGCTGGCTTAGTCAGGCAGTTAATTCACTGTATAAGCAGTTAATTAATCTTTGTTATGTAATTCCCTGTCTGTCAAAACCTTGACTTTTGTTACTCGCTCTGTGTCACCTGTTGAGCTCACCTATTATTGCTGTAGAAAAATAAACTGAAATAAATTTTCAACATGAGGTGGAAAAGGCTGTTTGCGCAAGACTTTGCTGCAGTGAATAGGCAACATACTCATTTCTGCATGGTACAGCATTCCTGCACAACACATCCAGTACATTGCAGAATCCATACCTAGATGAATTTGTGCTGTCCTGACCAGACAAGGCACAGCAAGTTACTAGATAGGTGTACCAAACCAACTAGCACCCCCAGTGTACATTTTCATTAAGATATTTCTATAGGAATAAGCAGATTGTAAGGACATGGCATAAATTATTGTGACCGACATTCTAAACTCTGAGCTGATCATGAGCAGTTTCAGCTTATGTTAGTAGCCCTCTAAATTCAAATACAGCACATTTAAAATGATTTATTAGGAAAGATGCTGTTCTGGTGACATCAAAAACTGTTTCTTGCAGCATCATCATCATCATCATCATCTTCTTCTCTCTTCCATTGGCTTCCACTCACTTTAAAAAAACAATATCTTTAAAAACTCATAAGAGCCATGAGGACTCTGGCCCTTTTTCACATAAATGCTCTGTGTTAGGTAAGCACCCTCAGATGTTACTCTTGATGGCTGTTTCATGTTTCACTGTTGTGGGAATCAAAGCCATTCAGCATCACAGACCACCCCCTGGCCCACCCAGTGGTCTCCATTCTTTTTGTTTCCTCCTTTTGGGGCTAAGAGTCTGATTATTCTCTGCTTTCTCTTCACGTGTGCTTTGTCTCACTAGCTTCATTTTTCGCACGAAGCCTCAGTCTTCTCACTTTGCAACTCCACCCACTAAAATTCCGATTCTCCCTTGGGGAATGTAAAAAGTACCCACAGTATCTTTTCAGAATCCATATCTTAGCCAAACCATCAACATCAGCATGCAGCAGACTCTCTGCGCTGCATAATCTCTTCCAGGTTCTTTGTACAGAGATCCACCGTATGCTCTGTACCCTAACCACGCAACACAAGCCCTGTCCACCATGTGTACAACTGCAAAGCTTGCAAAATCACGAGCCATCATTTTCAATTACATAGGCGACCATGCAATGCATCACGCACCCAGCTGCCTTCTGGCACAGAAACCATGGTTGGGGGTTTAAACTTTGCTGCTTGAAGATCGTGCTCTATTTTTTTAAAGAATGACTGTCCTGTGCGATCATCTGCAAATTCTCAAGGTCAGTGAGTTCTTTGCACAGGCAGACTGGAACAATTTTACAGAAGCTAACCATGCCAATAAAACTGGTTGTGTCTCAGTATCCCTGATCAAGGGAGGGTTCACTTTTTGTTATTCTGTGTACTGATGGGGTCTACACCCACAATTCTTTATCTAGACTTTCCCCATCAACTTGTTTGCCAAGAGATACTGTATTACAAGCTCTAGGTTCCAGACAACGTAGCTCTGAGGTATATGGAGACACACAAGCCCCAACACCACACCAAGGTGAAAGAAACAGCTGCGCCTAATAGAGGAATTCAAGTGTTTTGGACTATTGTTCACAAGTGATGGAACGTGGGATGCAGAAAGTTGAAAGGCAGACTGGTGTAGCATAGACAGTTCTACCAGCACTGTACTGGTCTGCGATGGTGAAGTGGTGAGTATATGGTGTGTCCACAGCTGTCAGTTTACCGGTCAGTCTATGATATCATCATCAACATTGGTCATTAGCTTGTTTTATAATCACCAAAAGAACAAGATCAGAGATACCAGCAGCCAAAATGAGGATTTTACGCGCGGGCTCACACTCCATGACAAGGTGAGAAGTTCAGTGATCCAGAAGAGCCTTGAAGTACAGTCAATGCTGCAGATTGAGAGAAGCTAGTTGAGATTGTTCAGGCATGAGAAGATCTGTAGAGGATGAGCATGACAGAAGGGCAAACAGACAGATGGACAGACAGAAGGACACGTGCATGGACAGTAGATAGATGGGGGGATGGATGGACAGACAGACAGAGACAGGCAAATAGACAGATAGATAGATAGATAGATAGATAGATAGATAGATAGATAGATAGATACATACATACATACATACATACATACATACATACATACACTGGAATTGTTCAGGAATAAATAAACAATGCAAAAATAAAATGTTATTGCAAATAAGTGGAAAGTAAAAATTTGTGCTGTCAACTCAGCAGCATGCAGACACCTAGAGATCATTGCCACCTACTCCTGAAGTGGATTCATTATGGAGCATAATGGCTGTTTCAAGAATGACCTCAGGAGGAGCGCAATGGACCAGCACAGTCGCACCAGTCTGTGGCTAAATATGCTTCTGTTTAGTCAACTTGGCATATGTACGGGGTGAGAGCCATTGTTCATGATCTTGAAGGCAGAGGAGAGATGGGTTCCAACAGACCAATGAGAACACCATGAATCTGAAATGTAAACTGTGAAGGAATGGACTGGAGGCTGAAGTAACTCCTTACTGTGGAGTTTCTAAGGTCATCATGATGGAGGCTTCCAGTAAACTGGTAGGCTTTGTCTTGAGTATTGAAAGTGAAGCCACAGGTGGGTCAATACAGATCTCAGAGTAACCTTTTGCCCCATCAGATGGTTTTTTTTCTATAAAAACAGCAATATTTGTTGATTCATACTTGTTTAACCGATATTTGTGCTTCAAATATTGCTTGTTTTGATTGGAAACAAAAACTTTTTACATAAAATTTATTCATTATTATTTTATTATCTTCCCAGCTACCATACATACATATACAGTATCAACAAAAAAGTTATTCCATATGATGCTCAAACTATTTATACTGCTGGAGAAACACATTACAAAGTATAATGTAATGCTAGGTGAACATGAATTAAACTGATGTCATGAACCCTAAAAGAACACACAATGCTTGGAGAAAAAATGTTTTATATTCATCCTCTCTAGATGTATGCATACACTATATGGCCAAAAGTATGTGGAGCCCTGTACAGCATATAAACACATTCTAAAAAAACTAAGTGCTTCCAGCTTTGTGGCCACAGTTTGGGGAAGAAGAAGCTCCTTTCCTGTTCCAGCATGAGTGCAGTCCCCATGCACAAAGTGAGCTCCATAAACACAACTCCATATTTATGCTCATGGTTTGGAATCTGATGTTCAACAAGCACACATAGGGGTGATGTTCTAGTGTCCATAAACTTTTGGCCATAGAGTGTATTAATACTACCATGACTTTGGCTTGAGTTTAACATATCTGAATAAAAAGTAGAATGTATTTAACTATGTAAATTACTACTAAGACACTGTAATAATTATCATCCTGGTCGGTCCATGTATAAATCTTAAAGTATCCAAAATCTTTTTAACTGTTACAACAGTAGTTGCGGATACTTTCTGACTTAACTTTATACCTATCTGTATTTTAATGAAGGACCTTTTTCCAATACTTGCATGAAATTTTCCAAAATCAATCTAAAAAATAATGGAAAGCAACAAATTATACCGTAACTTCAGAGCTGGTGACTTTGAGTGTGTGGCATCTTTGCAATAATAAAAAGCCAAGCCTGGGCATAAGTAGACAAACTGTCACCTTTTTTGCCATGTAAACAAAACAAATAAACTGTAGAGCAAAAACACAACCTAATAGTTGTGCTGGTTGTACACTCTCTTCAGTTTCAGTATCTACTTTGATCACATTACTGTAAAGCAAAATGACAAAGCATCAAGTCTGATAAACCCCTATGGAGACATCATTCCATGCAGAATAATGATGAAAAATTCAAATTATGCATTGTAATTCTGATACAGAAATGAATCTTCGTCCCACAACATTTTTGTTACAACTGCCCACTAATAAAAACAACCTTTTCAATGTGAGAGTATAATGAAACGGGTTTCAAGAAAGTTTAATTTGCAAAAGGAACATAACTCAAAGGTTCCTTTGGAGTAAGAATGAAATAGTAAAACCATTATGTTGTAAACAAAATAAATATCCTTATTATGTGATAGGAAATGAATACAAAAAGAAGTCAATGCACAGCCATATTTTATTCTACACATGCAATGTAATGCCAATGTTAGTTTAACTTTAGCCAAGGTTATGCAGAGGTGGTAGATAGATGGATAGATAGATAGATAGATAGATAGATAGATAGATAGATAGATAGATAGATAGATAGATAGATAGATAGATACATACATACATACATACATACATACATACATACATACATACATACATACATACATACATACAAACACTGGAATTGTTAGATAGGGATGGGGATGTGAGAGACCTTGGAATGTGATGTCATGAACTTTTGGGTGCCCATTGACCATCCAGGTTGCTGTGGAGGGACATGACTGCCTTCTCATGCTTTCATTTCATTCTTATGCAGTCCACCATGCTACCCTCCTCCACCCCACCACCCCAAATGCTATTTCCACTGATGTGCAACAGGCTGAACCCTAATCCTTTAAACACGAGGGACTATGACAGGCACCCACTTGCCAGAGCTGCAGCAATGTTCCCAAAACACAGATTAAAGATGATACTTTTCTCAACATTAATCCCCTACCTACCACAGCCCAACCACCCTCCCCCACCTCAAAAAGCAAAGGTTCCTGCATTTCTTGGTTTTCAGGCAGTGAACCAAGACATATTAATGTGTCGTTCCTTCCTTGGTAACCTTCTGCCTTATTACTTCAAGCCTTTAAGTAGTGACAGGTCGGGGAATTTCAAAGTTTGTGCACATATTGCTGCGTGTCTGTGAAGTGTTAATTTCTCCTCTTTGATACAAACTCACTTCTTAGCAGATTATTTTAAATGCTACCAGGTATTAGCGGCATAATGGCTTCTTGTCATCTACAGTTCACTGCCATCCATATTAAACCCTAAAGAGGGCAGAGGTTAAAGTTGAGTAAGCCAGCATCCTGCCAGCACTTTAAATGAGAGAGAATACAAAACATCCACAGCAGCACATTCAAGCTGATAGAGAGCAGGTCACTGATTTATTTACCTTAACCAGAAATGAAAGCTGGAAGTTAGAAACAGTAGAATCTGTCTGGAAATCAACCTGTTTATTTGATGCATTCATGGGACTGGGCAGGCATGCAGAAAAGTAACTAAAGGGCTTAAAACCCAAAAGTTTATCTATCAGTCCCCTTATTGTTATATCTCGCCTGTGGCCCGGGTACCTCCAATGAAATATACTTCTTAATAACTAAATAAAATTGCATGTTGCCTGTTAAAAAAAAAAAAACAAAAAAAAAATCAGGTAAGCACAACTAGATTGACAGGAGCACTGAAAGTCAAGAAGATTTAGAATTGTTCAAGTTCAAATTTATGCCATGATGAAAAACAAGAAAAAACGGTACTGATTCTTAATCTAACTTAATGATATAGGTAGCGATGCCAGCTATGGAACTGAAGCAGTGCGGACAGCAGGACTGTCAGCGATAAGGTGTAATAAATGATAATGTTACATGCAATTAAAGAGAAGGAGATAAATGATCCATTGATAAATGTAATCGTGCGGTTTTTGCAAATGAAATGCTGAGACCTTCACCTCCTGCTGGAAAATGTTTTAAACCTTGGGGATGCTGATTACCTCCCACTTTGCACTTTAACAAAAATAGCGCACACTTCCCATTTTTATCTGAAAATTACTTACCTTTTTTGTATGTTGTGCCGCTAACTGCATCTTTAATTGTATAGTTTTGCTTTTGGCTGTCTTCATACAATGTTACGTTGCACGTATACTGTATTTCTTTGGACACCATATTTCATGCATTTATTTTACAGTGCAAAGTTTAGAGTGTGTGAGAGAAATTTGTAACAGTTACGCTTTTAAAGTTAAACATTTGCTGCATGTTTTGTACTAGTGCTATGGTAGAGGCATTACTCAATAGTGGAATGAATATTTTATTATGACTATGTTGTTTAAAGATATTATGCTGTAACTCTTATATTCTGTAACCTGTGAGCTGAACAAGGTACAGATGGGAAGTTGTTCTAGGATATAACCGCTGCCCAGCTGCAAGGTTGGCTGAAGTCTGTACCTTTCTTTATCAACGTGGGACTCGCTCAACTGAGACCACCAAAATCGGAAGTTACTCCACCGCGTCTAAGAAGGCAGTAGCTCATCACAACAACGTCCAAGGCCACACTCACAAAGAGATGTAGTGTAAAACTACTGAAGAGGCGTGAATACCTTGCGAACTGCTGTATAAATAACTCCTGTATCCTTTGTTCGGGGAGACTCTCTTTTCGAAGGGGCTCTCCTGCACCGGTGTGTATTTCTATAAAAAAATAAAGTGTAACTCTCTCTACACCCAAACTGTTACTTTATTTTTTTCTTCCACAGATTTTGGGGGCTCGTCCGGGATGGCAAACTTCTGCTGAGGCAACCCACAACCGTGTGGATCCTGAAGAAGGGGGACGATCGTCCTAGGAGACCCGCTGGTGACCGAGCCCGATAAACTTTAGGGCTGGCCCATCCCGCGGTGTGGATTGTCCTCAGACAGAATACGTCATCAGCAGAAATTGAACGGAAAGACAGAATTGCTTCCATTTATAAGAAAAAGTTCTGTCCAGACCAAATAGAAAGGAGAGTTACACCGAGAATTGGTAGGTCCAACTCTAGCTTGATGGGTCCAAGCCAGTAGGTCCGGGTGGGTTCCGACCTAAGAAAAGAGAAACGTTTGCGACTTTCCACTGCACAGCAATTCTGAGTTGGTGGGTCCAACTCTGACTTGGTGGGTCCAAGTCTGTGTGTAGCGCGCTGGGGTGGTTCTACCTGGTTGTGTTGAAGTACTTCACTGTCTTTGTTGTCTTCTGTATGTGTTCAGTGTGTGTGAAGTGTTGCCTATGAAATATTAAATGGCATTATTATTATTATTATTATTATTATTATTATAAAATAAAAATAATAAAATTAAAGAAAGAGAGGGTTAAACATAGTATCCTAAAACTACAGTGGTGCACAAGTGCATATAAAGATCAGAAGGGTATTTAACAATATATATTTTTTTAAAAAGTAGTCCAGTCACCCTAATTTGTAGGTGTGTACTGTCTATCTTCTTCGCAACGAAGATCTTGCTTGAATTTGCGTGAAGGGTGTACTTATCCAAAATACTGTTTTTAAAATTATTAAAAAGTAAATAGAGCATTTGGTGCAGGTTCGAACGGGAAAAGAAAAGCACAATGGGGCAGGGTGATAGTATTCATGATCTTGTACCAGATCCTGCTTATAATCCGAATGGTGAAACTGAATTCGAGAAACAGATGAGAGAACACGATGATGGCAAAACCTTAGGATCCAGTGGGTTAAAGAAAAGTTGCAGGGAGAATGTAGAGAATGAAGCAGGATTGTCGTTTAAGAAGGAGTGCAAAAAGTGGCATAGAACGACACATGGGTTATGGCCAAGAGAGGGCTCATTAGATTCAGCAGTGTTGCAGAAAACTAAAGAGATATTATGGCAAAAACAAAATACAGGATGTAGAAGAAAAAAGCTGTATTTGGATAAGTTTAGAGGTTAGGAAGGAGTTGTGAGAAAAAAAGCATTAGAAGTGGCGCAGAAGCGTGTGACTGACCTCACCGTCAAGTTAAAGGCAGAAAAAGCAAAGAGTGAAGCTCAAGCTGCTGTTCTGACAATGTCTACACAAGTGCTTTCCACAGAAGCGCTCCGCAGAAAGAAGAAAGAGGAGATGCCATTGTACCCCAGGCTCGAGACTCCACCCCCATACAATCCAGATGGAGGTGCAGTGGGAGGGGCTGAAGGCGGTGCCAGTGCCCCCAGCGCTGAGCCAGAAGATGAGACAAAGGAGGAGCTACAGCCTCAACCTCTTTCACCCAGACACACACGCAGTGGGACACGCCTAGACGGTCTAAGCCAAGTGCCGGTAGGTGCATTTCCCCTTGTCCAAATGCCTGACCCCCGAGGCCGTGATGGCCAAGGCAATCTTTGAGTGGTACTGGTTCAGCGGAACTGGGACATACAAGAACTCCTAGATGTGGCTAACAGCCTCCCTGACCCGAGGGAGGTGGGGGGAACCAGGTTCTGGGCTGCTGTGAAAGATTTAGATGACATCTATCAACCCAGTGGAGGTGAGTGGACACAAGTGTTCCGCCGCTGCCTGAAAGGTGACTGGAATGCAGTGAAACAAGGATGGAGTGGGTATAACCGTGATAATAATGTGTTTGCACGGGAATGGCAAACCCTAAAAGACAAAATAGAAGAAAAATACAGGCGTTGCCCAGACTGGTACAAAATCCAGAAAGAAAAACAGAAAGATGGTGAAAGTGTCACTGAATGGGAACACCGACTGATGGACCTGATGTCCGACTATTCCGGTATTGAGGATAGTGGGCAGAGAGAGCGTGCAGTGGAGGAGCCGTTATTTGTTGCAGGTCTAAGTCCTGAGATCCAAAAGTCGGTGAAAACCACATGCATTGGATGGAGTCAGTCTGACATGAATGAGCTGTGATGTCACGCCATCCATGCTAAAAACAACCAAAGAGATGCAAAGGAGAAGAAGACAAATAAGTTAATGGCTGTCCAATATGCCTACTATCACGACCGAGGTGAACACCATGGCAACAGTGAGTCCCGGGGAAGGGGATGCGGCAGAGGGAGTGGACGTGGCAGAGGCAAAGGAAAGGGAGGTGGCCCACACCATCCAGAAGGAGGCGGCAGAAACAACTGTTGTTTCAACTGCGGGAAAGAAGGCCACTGGCAATACAACTGCCCTGAAACACACAGAGACAATCGGAAGGGAGGTTGACCAGTTGGCCCTCCTGAAGATGTTGCCGGCACTACCAAAACACCTGGGGGGGGCGACGGAGAGAAAAGGGGTCAGTATGTCGCGCTAACCTGGTGCCCTGCCACAGACCCCATGTTGACGCTCTCTGTTAACCATCGTAAAGTGTCATTTCTAGTGGACACAAAGGCCACACAGTCCACCCTGAGAGCAACAGAGGCACCGGGGACCCCCACCAACGGACAGTTTGTGAAGGTCATAGGAGCTGCAGGCCTTACACAGTTCCTGGCAGAGAGGCAACCTCTTACTGTGAAAGAAGCCTAAAGAAGTTGAAGAGGGTATTGGGGCAGTGCACAAGGACTTAGTTGCAAAGGGGGCAGTTATATCAATAGATTTTTCACCTGTTAATTCACCAATTTTTCCAGTTAAGAAAGCAGACGGGTCTTGGCGATTCGTGCAGGACCTAAGGGGGGTTAATGCAGCTGTACACCCCCGCGCTCCCATTGTGCCGAACCCTGTTACCATTTTATCATCAATACCTCAATAACTGTTACTTTATTTTTTTCTTCCGCAAGTGCTGGTATTAAACTATATTTTCCTGTGGACAACTGAATCATGTTTTCTGCATTTGCAGAATTTGCATGTATGACTGCTCAGTTGCTGAAAAGACCACAGCACAAGGATAAAACATCTAAACAAACTTTCAGTATTATTTCAGTATATTTACAAGAATGTTAGCTAATACGCAGTCTGTCACTGTAAGCATTACCCATTTTTAATATGGTTTATTAAACTCACCCAGTTTCTCCTATGGGTGGTATCTTCACCTCAGATTCCAGCCTCCTACCTCAGAACTGGAAATCTGAGGATACTGCACAGCATGTTTGTGGGTTCTTAGGATTTTGATCTTCTGAACTGAGACTGATGTTTCCATTCCTGGGATCTGATGGAGCTGTTCTTCCAGCTTAGGGGTCACAGTCCCAAGTGCTCCTTTCACCAATGGGACTACCTTTGTTTTCACCTTCCGCATTCTCTCCAGTTGCTCTTTCAATACCTGGCATTTCTCTAGCTTCTCATATTCCTTCCTCCTAATGCTCTATCACTCGGAATCACCTTTCCGACACGTACACAGGGAACTCTGACCATTCATGCGGCAAAAGTAGCCACTTGGTCCCAGATGGCAGGTATCAGCAGCAAAAAACGGATTTATTATTTTGAAAAATGTGGAAATGGTAAGCAGGAGCACAAAACAACCAGAAAGCAAAGACAAATGTCTAACACAAAACAAACAGTGACCCATTGCAGGAAGCCATACTGTTCCCTTTTAAAAGTCCCCACAAGTTTTTCCCACAGTTTCACAGATGCTGCATCAAAAGTGTTCAGCTACCAGCAGGCAGCTGTCAGGATTCCTTTCAGGCCAGACAGGGGCAGGTAGTGGGCAGCTGTCTTTCGGGTGAATCCTGTACTCATGCATCCACAAAATACAAAATACAAAAGAGGCATCTGTTTAATGTGTAATGTTGTGTGCAAAAATCCAGCCACCGTGGAATGGTAATTACTAGTATTTACTCGTAATCTTACTTGGAATTTATTATACTGCACAGCAATCCTTTGGTGTCCAAACTCTCTATATCCCAGTTTTCAAGCAATTACTACCTAGAGTATATATCAATATCTGAAAGGAAATTTTTGCTAAAAAGAATTTTTATTTCAGCTTAACTATGATTGTAAAATTAAAATGCAAATAAAAATAAGCTGAAAAAATTAACAAACAATTATTGCACAGTACCATACAGTTTACTGCAGTAAAAAATAATACTGTGTGTGCTATAATAAACTGTATTGTGTAGCATTAGGAGTTTATTCCATATGAAATACCAGTGAGTCAGTGCTCGCTCTGGCTAACTGTTTGCACAGCTTTACCGCATTTACTGTGATTTAAGCTGGATAATTCAGCTGGATGCCCATCGGTCCTCGGAGGAAAGGAAGCAAGAAGAATTTTCGGATGCCCATGCTGATCAGAAGGTTTAAAGCAGCAAACGCAAAGATCTCAATTATGCAATATTATAGTGACACAAGTAGAGATTTATGTAAGAAAACTGTGTGAAGGCAACCAAAGTCCCATACTGAGTTTTTATCGCCTCTGCCCCTCCTCCACTCCTGCGATGGTCAAAACTGACAGTCACCTCTCTCCATATGAAAAATTTTACAAGCTTCTTTTTTCCACTTGTTCCTTGGTTTTCCAGAAAATGTTTTAGCCTTGTTTGTTTATACTGTTACATGCAATGTTTTTAATGAAATTTCATTTTTTCAATGAACCTATTTATTTTAATATTGGTGCTGGCGCTAACAAACTGTAGTGCGCATTTTAAATATGCAAATAAATGACAACATTAGGTTTTTTTCCCATTAGGTAACTCGGTTGAGAGTGTGTTATCCTGCTAAAACATCGATTGATAGTTATAGCTGTTTTTGGATGAGCTTGGAGCTTATTATTTATTTTTTTCTGATATAAAATAATAAGAAATATACATTTGGTATCTGACATTTCATAATCCGACATATTGTGAGGAATGAGTTAGATTCCAATATCAAGGGTTTATTGTATGTCTATTCTACTGTCAAACAATTAAATTATTGAACAAGAAACATCAAGACCAAGCCATTTTAATTTATGCTTTAATTATACAGCACAACCAGGAACAGAACGCATTTCCTCTTGTCCGCAAGACGGAACACCGCCCCATGGTGGATATTCAAATGACCGCTACTGAGACTTTTATTTTCTTTATGGAAGGTGATACCCATTGGCAGGCGAGACCAATAAACATTAAGTGGCCTTTAGATTGACTGACCAAAACAGTTAAATGAAAAGTAAGTCACGCCCACACTTTGGCAGGAAAACAAAGGAGAAACTTGAGGGCTATAAAGGTTATTTATGATCAGCTGGGGTAGGTTTAAGAATTTTAGCCATGTACCGAAAGTGAAAATGTCCACCTTTTAAAAGAGTAAAAAGCCATTCAATTGAAACAAAGATAAAACAATTCCTTCGTAAAAATTATTCTCTCTCACCGCTAAGCCGACTATGTTAGTGTAAAGCCTCAACCAAGTCAGCTTGAGAACGAAAGAGGAAACTTTTGACTCAGACAGCTGTAATTCAGTTGCACAGGGCATGATCGATTTCTAACAGTTATCAAATAGAAAGGTGCCAGACTGGTTGCCTCATAATTCTTACATCAGAGGAGTGAAGGTTGCTACCTGCTTGCAGCGGCACCTGACTTGCCAACCAAACAGCTGTCTGAAGGCCACATTGTGTTCACGTCAGCAAGACATGATGGCAGTAAGTTTAGTCACAGTTTCTATTAATGTTTACAAACATCTAAAGTGGGAAAACTACAGTAAATATTCCAGATGTTGCCTTTAAATAATTAGAATAAGAAATGCATTATTTTCTGTGAGCTGTGTATGTGTGTGTGTGTGTGTGTGTGTGTGTGTGTGTGTGTGTGTGTGTATATATATATATATTTTTTTTTTTTTTTTTTTTGAGTAAACAGTTTCTCACTTCTGCATGCGATATTTTCCGCAGCCCTGCCAAGGCCTTATCTTCCAGCGTCTTTTCCCTTCGTATCTCTGCCTTGATGTTTTCAGCATGACCTTTCTTGAGCAGATAGTCACTGTGTCAGCCTGGAAATTAGTTGATGTGCAGATAAGATGGGATCTGTGAGCTCTTCTCCATGAACTGCAAGGTGGTGGGGGGTTTACGCACTATTTACTTCCTGAAATGGGATGTCGGTAGGAGGTCTTGTTGGAAGCATGCACCTCATCACCCGGGCTGGTTTTCTTTCTTTTTTTTCCTTTGTTCTTGCACAGACTTTTATGTGCCATTCTTTTATTAAACATGCAAAGTTTCGGTTAGAAGAACGCCCCAGAGTGCACAAAATCCTAATGGTCCTCTACCCCCCCCCCCCCCACCTGACACGTCGTACAGTTAAATTATCTAACAAAACATGAAGCATGAAGGAGATCGCGTTCTCATTTCAACCTCTTTCCTCATACATAACTCTTTTACACAGTCATCCCTAAATAGTTTAATAGCGCAACTGTTTGGTAAAGTCTGATTTAACTGACTGATAATCATTTATCATCACTTATAATAAATTGACATTGTTGTCAGCTGTAGCACTGATATTCGTCTTAAGAGCGCTGTCATGTACCCGCTGTTTGATCATGTAAATACCACTCATTTCTGGTAACAATTCTGACAGTTTAATTTATCTGGGACAAAGGCAAAGCTGAAATGAAGGACAGCGATAATAACCGATTTTCCAGTTTGATAGGCAGTGTGTAGGACACAACTTGTGTTATTTCAGTTGTGTTGTTCTCCCTCACACCTGCTCTAGCCTGAACTCCAGGTGTGCAGATGAAATGAATCTTACTTTAAGCGATTCTTTTTAAATGGAGATATTCACGGAAATTCTGCAACGGCAGCATGGCGGCTCAGTCTTTTTCCATTAATGAGGGACAGGTTGTTTATACTGTACGTATGGAAATCTTACGTAATAAGAACATTAGTGAAAGGAGACACTATATTTCAGCAGAAAGCAGGTGCAGTATTTAGAATGACTTTACATTGGGTCAGTGAGGAACAAATTTAGCATCAAACTACAGTGTGAAATGTACAGAAAATGCATCCGGAGTCCAGTCTGGTCCATACTTTTCATTAGTCAGCTCATTTTTGCTTGTGACCACTGGCAGAATGCAAAGCAAGAGGTCACACAGTGATTTTCAGGAGCTCTGCTAGATCCAAGTTAACAGCAACAAAAGGAATAAATAGATTGTGCAAGAGGAAAACTTTCTCTCTTTCGATACTACCGTCACACTGTTCCTATTCCAGGAAACAAGGTCTGAATCTCTCGCCGCGAGTGTTGAGACGTGAAGCTTTCCAGCTTTTCGGGTCCCCCTGCTTCCTCCACCTTATTGTCTGACTTATTATCTCCACGACTTTCTCCGAAAATATTTGTTCAACTTTATCCTACATAATATCCCAACAGGCCAGATGAATATTTCTTGGGCCAAGCGATTACCATATACTACTGCTTTAAACTGAAAGACCGCTGTGGAGTACTTAAAGGCAAAGTGAATCGACCTGCACCACAGTACCAGAGAGGTCACGGGAATGACTGTCATGCGCGTCGATCAGTCCGTGTTTACAAAGGAGACCTACAGCACATAGTAGAAGAGACAAATTATTATATGAGGTCAAATGTTCAAACTAACATTCTTTTTTTATCACGGAAGCTGTGGACCCGCGAAATAACTTCGCATTCTCCTTCAGAGCCAACTCAGTTGGCTTCTCTCCTGTGGAGCCAACAGGGAATATAATGGTGCCTGTCCTTCAACATTTGGTCTTAAAGGGTTTCCTTTTCGGCCATAGTTTGTTTGTGTTGCCACACAGCGAAGACTTTTAAAGCCTCTGTATAATTATATTTCCTTTGTTTGTGTCACAGCAACCACTGTAAGTGCCCCTGGGAGTCTACAATGATAGATTCACAGTGAAACCAATTATCTGCCAGACATGTGGTCCCATACCAAGGTTGAGGCTGGCCTTTTGTGATGGCCTTCACAAGCAACACATTTAAATGATTCAGTTCACACCTAGAGAAGGCCATGAACTAACATTGTATTGTAGGACAATAGTTTTGCAGCTATGTGGCTGCATTAAGGCTTGTTTCAGTTTCAATAACTGTAAGTGTCTGTAGATGCCGTCTGTAGGAGTTTTAATAGAAGCGTACAGAGTTATGGACTTTTGTTTTATTGTTCTTTTCACTGGATATTCTCTGTAAGCAAAAGTGAGATTTCATAAAATTACACTATAAACTAATAATTTATACGACTTCATATATCAACCAGGATAAGAAAAGCGCATAGGGCAAATAATTCACAGTTTGCTGCATTTGAAAACATTTTAAGTCATTGCAGTTAAAGCATGCATTGAGCGAAGCAGGAAAGCTGAAAGAAATGCGCCTTAAGATAGATAAGTTTGGGAGCACCCATACGTTTTATGTGAAAACGCTCTTTTTTTCACCTAATTTAAAACATGACAACTTAATAAATGAATATTTGCTATAGGCTAATTCCGCTGTTTGTAGAAGCTGACCGCGCTCGCCGAGCCATTAATGTAAAATTGAACATTTTAATTCGCGCCCAACAAAAAACGACGCGGCCGCTGTTCCTTCATTTGTATGGGAGTGGCTTGATTCGGTCAGCGTTTAGGATGCTCCCTCATGGCTTTCAGTAACCTTTTTTTGGTGCTAAAATACATACTAGGACTCAATAAATGTCAAAGTTTTGCTGACTTCAAGCTGAACAGCCCTTTGTACTGAAAGGTTATAACTGCAGCAGCGTGGCCCATCTTTCCAATTTACATTTGCAATGGGCTGTAATTGCCTTTTTTTCAATATTTACTCAATTATGCCAAGTACACAGAATTTAACTGGAAGGTCACAAAATGCTGGTTTTAAAAGGGTTCCAGACTCACCAAATTACCTATTCATCTCTTTCCTTTCGACTTTTATACATACTGTAATCTGTTCAAAAACATGACTCCCAAAATAATGTTTACAAGAGAAATGTTGCCATTGTGTCACATGTAAATTTATTTTCAGTCCAAATCTTTCTTTAGATTTTATTCTTTGGGTGCGGAATTTTTCGCATTGACAAAGTGTCATGTATATACACTGCGCAGCCAAAAAAAAAAGTCACCACCTGGATTTAACTTAGTGTTATGATGTGGGGTTGCTTCAGTCGGTCAGGTCCAGGTTTAGCAGCGTTATGTGCCCAAAAAAATGAGGTGAGCTGACTACCTGAATATACCGAATGACAAGGTTTTTCCATCAATGGATTTTTTTCTTTATATTCCAAGATGACGATGCCAGGATTCATGGGGCTCAAATTGTGAAAGATTGCTTCAGAGAGCATGAGAGAGACATCATTTTCACACATGGATTGGCCACCACAGAGTCCAAACCTTAATCCCATGGAGAATCTTTGGGATCTTGTACTGGAGAATACTTTACGCGGCGCTCCGACTCTCCCATCATCAATACGAGATCTTGGCAAAAAATGAATGCAACTCTGGACGGGAATAAATGTTGTGACATTACATAAGCTTATTGAAACAAAGCCACGGCGAATGCATGCCAGAATCAAAGCTAAAGGCGGTCCAACCAAATATTAGAGAGTGTGACTTTTTATTTGGCCGGGTAGTGTATAAAAAAACATTTTGTCATACATAAGGCTAAATGAAGACAAACAAAGAAAGATAACACTGGTATTTGTAAGTTGTTCTCGGAGTTTGGTATAATCAATTCCTATTTTTGAACATACAGAGAAAGTTTAAAGTTTATAACTTACAAGTCATGTACTTTATAGCACACAACAAATTGAGGCCTTTAAGTCTGCACATGCAGGATTTAAGCCCGCATCCTTGAGACAAAGAGGACCGGGTAGAGAGTACTGCCATTACTAGATATGGTGTGTTTTTGGGTACATGCATGAAGATGGTGTATTTCACAAAAACAGTGCTTAGAGAGAGATTTTGGATTTGATGCATAATTACAAATTCATAAAAATACACGTACATTTTACACACAACTAATAAATGGCTTTCTCCTTCAGGGCTGTGCAGTAGTTTTGTTTTACTGTGTTTCTATGACGTTCTCTATTTGTTAAGGGAAATAAATCCTGAGCCATCCAAGACACATGAGCGCTGCTGGGACAGTGGAGAGTTTTCCCCGTAGAAGCAGACTGAACCCCTCTATGTCAGTAAGGGCAGTAATGAATCTCCATCCTCCGAACAAATCCATTCTCAGTGTTCCACTTCAGCCACGGTCTTCCAACCGGGGACTTTTTACAACATCGGTCTCCATCCCTTTCCGAAAGAGGGACCATTTTTCTTTTCTTGTAAGCTCTGGAAATGGAGGCCTGTCCACGGCAACAATCTGGGAGAGGTTTGGTCATGGGAAGATGTCCATGGAGGCCCATGATGGATGTGTCGTCCGCCGCTCCGTCAACTGTTTGCATTGGCAAATGAAGACAGAGGAGGGAACAAGAGCAGGAGAGGGGCAGGGTAGCTCTACTTCACAGGTCTCCCTCCTACAGGCTTGGTGGAACAAAGTGAATTTCCGCAGTAAAGGATGCAGCTTCCTGGTCCAGCATCAGAGGGGATGCAAACATCAGACTCCAGAGCATTCCAGCAACTCTGACTGGGGAACTTTATCGTAGATGAATCATGGTCACCAGTCTTTCATCTTAAGCTGTCAAACTGCATGAGCGAACAAACATAACATTTATTTATAAACTTTATTAATATATTTATGTTAAAAAATTCAGTAAGTTGTAAGATTGAGACTTTCTGTATTCTGTCCTAAAGTGTATTTGACACTGCACCTGGTCAAGCTGTATGTACACTGTTTGCCTTCATCCCCATTTTTTGATCAGGATTTCTGTATCATTATTTTTGCTATCGGGTCATGAAAGAAGAGTTTTTCTGATACAATTTTTGTCCTCATTTTCTCTGCTGTGATGTGGAAGAAGTTTGATTGGCCTTGAGGTGGCTTTGTAACAGAATAACAGTTCATTGGGAAAAATAAGAAGCTACCGTTAGACCTCCAGACCACCACTTGCAAACAGTGTCTTCCTTGTCCAGTGCCCTCCAGAGAACTGCTAAACCTTGTACACCGGGTGAGTATTTGTTTAATTTTGTTCCTTGGGGCCTTAACAATGTCACCAGTATGGCAAACAATGACAAACATCAGGGATGATGAGAGAACACCAGGAACCCCTGAGCTATTTGCTGGGGGTGTTCTGCTGGTTTCCTCAGCTTAGCTGCTCACAAAAATGTGTTTTCAATACATATTTGTATTTGTTTTAGGTATGAAAAGCTGCGTTGAAATGCATACCGAGTGGTCACAGTTGGTGTATTTGCTACAGGAGACACCCACCCAGTAAACAAGTCTGCAACACTAACCCCTCCCTATTGTGTTCCCTATAATAAGTAGACTCATTAGATAGCAGAGATGGAGAATGGAGGAGAAGGGGCAGTGCAATGCGTCCCTTTGCCTTGGTGCAGTGCTGGACCGTGGCTGTCGCAGTTTGCTTTGTAATAGTGGCAATTAAGGGGCTGAAAGCGGGGACAGGAGGGTGTGCAAGGTGCCCACCTAATGGAATTTGCCCTGGTCGTAAATAACACTGAACCCTGGTTCCCATGTACACATCGGAAATTCAGCCACTTCTTCACACTGTGGCAGTGAGCCGCCCACCTACAGGTAAGCAGTGGACTCACCTCCACGCTCGCTCAGGCAATGACATCATCCGCTGGTACCCACTTCCTGTACAGGAACATAGCGCACAGGCAGGGATTAGAAAGCCTTCACAGCAGATCAGGCAGCTTCCTTGCATAAATTGCTTTTGGGATGGCAGCGCTGCATGGCTGCACAAAAGGGCGGTTCCACTACGCTGACTGTGTTGAATTTTTGCTCCACTGGCTCTGTGTATCACTGACCAAGCACACCAGCTTAGTAAATGAAAACGTACAGTAAACTGAAAAATCGATTTAACCTGAGGCTAAACCTAAAGAGATATTTAATATCATCTCTAATATTATCTCTCTAGATAATTTAATATCTATCTATAGCAGATTATAGATAGATAAACAGACAGATGGATTCCACCACCAGAGGAACTTTGAGAAGATCTGTAGAGGATGAGTGAGACAGAAGGGGAAATAGATGGATGGACAGACAGAAGGACAGGTGGATGGACAGTAGACAGATAGATAGATAGATAGATAGATAGATAGATAGATAGATAGATAGATAGATAGATAGATGTACTGTCCTTTTCTGAACAGCCTTCATGCCTTGCACTTACATGCAGAATCACTTCCTCAATGAGGTTACAGCTGTTCCGTACGTATATTTTAGCTCAGATTTTTAGCCATTTTATTCCAGATTTGCATAATGGTAAATCAAAAGTCGAGCACTACTTGCGTTTTTCACTAGTGCCGCTGCTCCGACCCTAGGAACTCGGGCAGTGTGTACTCTAGGTTTTATGCACGGCGAGAATATGAAACTGAAACTGTGAATCTGTCTTTTAAGAGAGGGCGCCAGATGTTTGACAACAACTTGTGTGCAAATTGAAAAAGGTTTAAGACCTGCCGCTTGATGGCTTTTGGAACACCTGCCAATGGAGGTCTTCTGGGAAGATGTGCAATCTGTCAGGCAGCAGGTGGCATGGTTGTTAAGAACATGGATGCATAAACCTGATGGTTATGGGAACAAGTCTCCGGGGGGCCGCTTCTACACCTTTATCACTGCGTGCGCTATATGTTTCCCCCAAGTTAAAACGGCGTAAGTCACTTCAGACCGAAGCACCAGCTAAGCGGCAAACTGTGCTCTTTAATTTGTTAACACAACCTAGCACTGCGCTCAGCGCCATTCACCTTCCCACAGAGGTGATAAGACAGTTAGGTGTGCAGCATTTCCCCCTTCTGACAGCTCAATGAGCATGGACACTGAGCAGTGCGGGCAGTTTCAATAATGACATTTTGTGCTAACAACCTGCAATGACATGGGTCAGTGATCATTACTGTCTGTGAAAAAGGAAACCGGTTCCGCTGAAATATTCTACAGCTGAGATGATGTGTCATGCAATACACACCAAGTTCACCTGCTCGGGAGGATTCTGCAGAGGCCTGCAAAGGGATCACGATGCGACCCTGACTCTAAATAACGGATGTGGCATTTAAAATGAAAGAAAGCAGTGTGTTTAACTCCACAACTGGAGAGAATTGATTCTGCTGAACGTATACCTAGACGTTTCCAAAGGATACTGGAGTCGCACGGCATAGAAATGAAAAAAAAAAAAACAAGGGACAGCCATCCAGCAGGGGGCCATCCCTTTCGATCACTGTTCTTTCTCGCAAATTCCACGATGCCAGAGCACCCAGGCAGCCGAAAGGTGTCACAGACTTAAAGATAACTGCTTGAAGGTGTCTGAGCTCCGGAAGGTGCGACTTGTCACCCGAGGATGGCGTTGTGACCTCTGCGCTTAGGGGACAACAACCCTGTCACCGAGCTGTTGCGAGAAGCAAGCCCGTGTGCAAAGCAGCTCTGCATCCTCCGCCGGTGCCGAATTACTCACCTGAGCGCTGAACGACTTTCGTCGCACCACTTGTGGCCTTTTGGCCAGACAACCAGGGTGACCTGTTCCAAGCTCTTACAGCATGAGGAATTCGAGCCAAGGCCTTAGGCTACCATGGAATATGAATCCGTGGAAGAGAAAAGAGCCACAAACCCCAGACTTAATGATGGAACGCGTCAGTGTTCAAAAACTGGCTCAGTGGAGAGCAGCGTGTCATACAAGGTATTACATGATGTAATGACAGAAATGTAATAAAATACTTACCAGCTGAAATGAAGAGACAAAGGACAAATGCAACACGAATTGCATTCCGGTCTAAATGTATCTTCTTTCTCATTGAAGTCCAGGCAATTAGATATTACACTGGCAGAGGACAGTGACAAATGTGTTTGCATCCTCTTGATTCGAGGTCCCCTGGCGATAGAACAAGCTAATGCATCTACATGTGAAATGTGATCAGCCTTCACTAACAGCCTGTTATTATCTGTCAGCGGTCTTGCTCATTTTAATAGGCCACTGTCAGGCACCATTGCCCTGGGATATCAGTCAGCAGCCGCTCGGCGACAGCTAGAACATGCGGCCGCTCTGACAGTCACCGTGGAGCTCTGAGCACCACCTGTTGTCTCCGCAATGGAGTGTGAGGGTCTCCGCCAGAGCCTCCGAGAAGCGCAGGGCTGGAACAAAGGGGGCTGAGGGACACCGTTCCAGAGCCATCGGGAGGCTTGGGCTACCAACGGAGCGCTGATGTCGCAAATCGGCCTGTAGTCGCCTCGCTTTTTCTCGTGACAGGAGAAAGGTGTGGAGCTCTAAGCAAATTCTTCTCGCGCAGTCCCCAGGGTTGGAATCTTGGGTTCTTACAGAAACAAGTCCACCTCCTCCTTTCCACATTTGGCTCAGGTCCTCCGAGATGCCAGCTAATCGCGTGCCCAGCGTTGGCCCGCGTCGCCACGGTCGGACAACCGTTAGATCTTGCGCCGCAGTGCTAATTGATAACCACAAACTTGGCCCAGGAACCTGTCAGCGTTCCCTCTGCCATAAACTGCAAACCGGAATCTACTATTGACTGAGAGCTTTGTGCTTCTATTATGGCTGTCAGGGAGCTCCCAGCTCGATCCGTGCTCTTAGGTTGCCTGGGGGGTACGACCCGGCATGGGAAACGGCGGCAAACATTTTCCAAGCGCTGTGACTTCTGAAAGAATCCCTCTGCAATGTGCCAGGGTTATTTAAGCGACTAAATAGTGTTTCTTCTGCTAAGTATTTACTTAAAGGGTGACTTCATTTCGGGTGGCTAATTGGTGTTTATCATGTTTATGTTTTTCGTCTCCCCGTGCCTTTTTTCATCTGTTATCCTGGCGTCACCGGCCGTCCTGTCGCCCTCGGGCCCGGCATCTGCTGTGCGAGCTGAGCTCTCGATCCCGCGCCTGCACGTTAATTAATGATGCGGCACGCCGAAATTTAGCGAGAGGCCGCTTTGAAGCGAGGGAGTCACGGGATCCACCTCGGCGGGCGCCGTCACCCGGGGGGGGATGCTCTCGGCGAACGTCTTGCCTTTGTTTGCATGCATTGACTCGGTTTTTTCATTCTTTAAAGAAGCCGCTTGCGCGTGCGCAACGAGTCTGTTTGGAAGCGAATACCGTTTTTTTTTTTTTTTTTTTTTGTGGTTTTTGTGCGCTTTTCCGCAAATCACGGCACATTTCAGTATGACTTTTCGGTCCAGCTGGTCGTACGAGTACAGCTGTGCCAGGTAATTTGAGATATGTTGAAGCCCAGGTAAGGCCTTGCTTTGCTTGGTTACAAGAAATTGAGTTTAAAGGTGAAGGGAAAAGAAATAACCTCGTATTTTCCCTGCTAAATAATAAGAGAAGGTCCCCAAACCTTTCTAATAACCAGTCGAGGTGTGGTCTTCCAAAAAACAGAACCTTCCCATCAAACATATCTGACAGAGGTGGAATACATCTGCGAGTACGTTTAAGCAACACTGGCAAAGGATGAATTTTCAGCCTTAATTCTACACTGTATAAACAAAAAAAAATCAATAAAGAAGTCAATAAAACCTATGAATACTGTACATGAAATGGAGAGAAAAATCAATGTCTCTCTGTATTAAAATGGAATTAACACAGGGATGCAGAAAGTGACATTTGAAACGTCATGGGGGACATATTGAGCTGTCATTCCCATCTCCAAAGGTGTACATGAGGTGGGGGAAATGGTGAGATGGCAGAGGAGCGCACCCACTGAGGGCCTTACATCACACTTCATGTTTATATACAAGTCCCCCAATAACTTTTTTCCCTTTCTGCTTCTGACTTTGAGCAACACCTCCTGGGTTTTGAACTGACAACCTTCATGTTAGACTCCTTCCCATCAACTGCACAGTTAATAGGCGTCATTAATGTGCAACCTTCTTCCCTCGGAAATAAGACACAGCTTCTCTCTTCGGCTCCTACATGGCGCTTTAAGTGCTTTTGTGACTTGCACTTTTGCTGTTTGTAATCCACTGCCTTGTCTGTTTTATTCTATTATTATTATTATTATTATTATTATTTTTATTCTATTGTTTATTTTATTTCAACTCATTTCCAAGAACCACTTGTCTAATGCATTGATTATTTGGTTTATGATTTTTTAAATGATATTTTAAATATGTTTTGAACAGCTATTGAAGAAAAAAGAGTTTCTTCTCCACCGGGGAAACAATACCCACTAACGTGTAATTGTAATTTTTTAAAATGTTTTTATCTCATTTATATGTTTCAAGAAAATCTGTGTTCTTCATATTATTGCATAACAGTTTGTGCTTTAATCTGCATGGGTGTTATTTTGAAGTGGTTCACTAGTGTGTGTGTTCTGCATGTTTTTAAATTAAAAGCACAAAAAAGGCTTTTCCACCAGGTGAGGAGTATAGTGTGTGTTTTTATCTGATTTCTAAACACTCTGTTTTCTTTGTCTGCAGCTAAACTTTGTCTTTGAGTTTTTGAATTTGGTGCATTTTTTTTATGATAAACCAGAAGTTTTTCAGGCTGCTTTGCACACTGATGCTAAATAGCAAAGTACAAGGAGTGTCAGCTGTTGGTGAACTAACCAAACACACGCAAGCGAGGAAACACAGAAGCACCAAACCTCGTGCTTTTTTTAGACTGCACTTCTGGTGATTTAACTTTTTAGTTGGTTTTATTTAGCTTTACTTATACCAGTTTGGAGGCAGCTGTTTTTATGACTGTTTAGCTCATTGACTTTTTTTTTGCATCCATATGCAAACTGGCCTGAAAAATAAAAACTACTAGTTTGTCATCAAAAAAATTCACATTAAACTAACACTTCCCACAGTTACCCACCTTTAAATTTTATGAAATAGCATAAGTTTTTATTAGGACACATTTTCATGAGTTTTAAACCCTCTGTTTTCTCAAACACATATTTAAAATACAAACACCCTGCTGTTACTTGGCCCACATTATTCCAGCTGGGAGCCCTACACATTCAGAGTCAATTAGAATGAGCACAGCAGGACTGTCACCAACAGAGTTTTAGGACACACCTTATTCCAGGCCACTGTTTCTGCTCGTGCTCTACAATAGATGGCTTTCAGCCACGACCTTATTTATATATGCAGAATAAAATCATACCTGTATATTTATTATCATCAGTATCAAAAATACATGCAGTGAAGCACTGATTCAGTGATACGCTGAATCTCTACCACAGTACTTGCTAAACACGCTGTTTCTGCTTTTTGACAGCAGGCAAGTATCACTGGAACAGACAACTTTTCCTGCCTTGGCATTTCATCTGGATCTCATCATACCAATGTGGGATAGCCGGAGCAGTAGGGGAGGTTGGGGAGGTTGAGGATCTGAGGAGGTAATGGTAGCAATGGTGCACTCCAATAAGGGCTCAGGGAAAAATGAAGCATTTATGGGTGAAACTGAATAAGGAGTGGCTCCTTTGGGTCATGATTATTCAATAATGAATAGTTTGTAATATATCGTGCCTTCATTCATTTATACTTTTGTAGGGTTATGTCGACACCAGGAGTATTTCTGACCCTACAGCTCTGCCCTCCATGCTGCATTTGCCTATTCCACAAGGATTTCCATATGTGTCTCCCACCCATAATGCAGATTGCAAATACAGGTGAGGAACACCTTCAGATTTTTCAAAGCCAGTTGCTGCTTCACCCCAGCAGGGGACACGCTGAAGACGGGCCGGGAGGGCGGTGGACAACCAGTTACAATGCTTGGAGAAAGCTCACTGCACGCAGATGATGTACAGCGCTGTATTTTTATTTATTGGGGTAACCATGGAAACAGGGTCAGTAATAATAATAAACAAAGAGGACAGACTACGATGTGTGACTGTGCAATGTACAGACTACACAATATTGTGTTTATGCAAGCTAGTATATACTGTAAATTGGGCTTATTTGACCTTTAGCTTAAAGCAGAAAACGGCTGGTGAACACACAGAAAGGGGCATTTCTCTTCTTCGTATGCTATGTGAAGAGTGCCAAGTGCTTTAAATGGCTTACAGAACTTTTCCAGGTGATCAGGTGCTTAAGGAGATAGACCTGCAAGCTGAAAACTGGAAATTTAAGGCCCAAGAGGGATCCTGCTGCGAGGCAATTAACCCGATTTGCTGGCACATGGCCGCTGTCGATAACCACTTGTCAGAATGCAGGACTGCGGCCGTCCACCGGTCCCCCCGGAAGCACAGGGTGCTATGCTAGGACGGGGCGTTTCTGGATGAGATGCTAGCCCGTCGCAGGGTAAACAGACGCACGTTCTTTCACACGCACTCACCTTAATGACAGTTTAGTGTCATTAGTTTGCAAGAAATGTATGACTCTGGACTGCAGGAGGACACCAGAGCACACAGAGGAAATAGATACAGGGAGAAAATGCAAGCTTCATGCATTCTGAACGGGTGTGAACCCTACACCCACCAGCACAACTCAGGTATAAAGCACCTGTTCTGCCAGCGTTGCAAAAAAGAAAAAATGAAAGACTGAGAGTAATCTTTTAAGGTCTCTTTAAAAGGATAAAATATCGCCTGGTGTCTCTAAGAAAAAGAAATAAGCAGCAAAAATTGCAGTCAGAAAACACTTTTTAGATAAATACATTTTAGCTTTTCCTTGTGGCTTCATTCCAGCTGGCTGAGGATCCATTTTTACTTAAATTAAGCATTGACTATTTTCAATTGTTTGCAGCTTAACATATGCAGGAGCAAAATGTATTTGCTATTGGAAAATTTCAAGCGTCACTGGACACGAGAAGCACTGGCCATGTATCGCATAAGAAAATGATGCTGGGGTTTTCTAATTGCTTCCACACTTCTGCTCACCCTAAGACCTGCGCAAAGTTTTCAGCTGTGACATCTTGAAGTGCGAAGTTCAGCAAGACGGCTCATTCGTGCACAGCTGATCATTTGCCTGGTGAACGGGCAGCTTTTGCACTGTAATGGTGAGGGATGCACACATGGACTTAAGGGTGAAACCCACAGGACATGCCAAGCAGTACTGTCCTTCACCTGCTTCAATAAGGTGTTTAAAACACTCTGGGAAATTATTCACTTTTGTAGGTAAAAACTGTGTATTTATCCAAATAGAAGTAATTAAACAATAATCTGTTACCATTGGAAATAGGAAGTGATTTAATAGAACGACTACCCAGCGAAATAACAATGCAGCTGGGTTGTGATCCTTTAAGGCTGACAGACGTGAGATCAAGAAGGTAGGTACTAGGTACAGAGAGTGAGAGGTAGACAAAATGAAGGTGGATTCATGAGCCAGAAAAGGCTGCACGGATAACAAATCAATGACAGAATTTGTTAAGTTTCTCTCTGTTGCCATTTACCCTAAGAAAAGAAACAGGGGTTTAAAGAATGCTTCCTGTCAGGCCTGTTTGTGTCTTGCAGGTTTAATTCTTCCTGGATACAGAAATGCTGCCTTGTGCTCAGGGACATAAACTGTCAATACTTGCTTCACAGGCACTTTGATGCCGACACGTGCATAAATCACCCTGTGGCCACTCGTCTGAAACACCTGGCACCCAGTCAGGTGTCAACACGCCATGCCTTCAGTTGCTCTTTGTGTTTTTTTAGCTCTTTTGGCTTTTTTATGATTATTTTTCTAGCCAAATCAATAAGCTAAGGAGTTTCCTTCTTTGGACTTACCTCTGGCTTTGTGATGGAAGCCTCAAATTGCTTTCCCTGTGTTCGACGGATGATGCTCAGCAACAGTGACCATTACAGTCAGACAGAATGAAAAGTTTCACATGGCACACTGGGGAAAAAAACTGCCTGAATGTTTTCTGATTTCTTCACTGATAGGACAAGGCATTATTCAGCAGCAAGCCTGGCTGCTAAGGTACCTGAAGGCATTGTTTGAAGGTAAATTCCCTCACGCACCGAGAACATATAGCCAAGGCCAAAGACCACTTCCTGCATAGGGTATTTTGTTAATGGAGCTGGCATTTATAACTATCACTTACAAAATCATCAGCAGTTAAATGGAGCAGAAATAGGAAGCTCAGAGGCACAGACAAATGCACTCCAGGAGCTAGGTTCATTTAAAAAAATATACATATTGAATATTTGAATATGACACTGCTGCCCTACACTTGAGTCAAATACAGCTGGAGCTGTGGAATTTATTTGTTCAAGGTAGGGAGGAATACTCTACAGCATATGAGAATTATTGTAAAATAGACCTAAAAAATGCATCTGGCTTTGCCTGTGAATGTTCACGGACGCTTTCTTAGTTGAAATAACACACTGATGTCTTCCTTTGGCAAATGAAATGTCATACATCAGAATATTATATCATAAAATATGAATAGGAGGACCAAAGCATCATCCAACCTCTTCCAAAACAGTGCTGTTGTAATAGGGAGTACAGAGCAGACATACATGTTCATAAAGATGATCTTTTTAGATGACACAGTCAGTCAGGTTCATTTTGCTTCTCCTGGTAAGGCTTACAGAGGTAGCGGGCTAACAAAGCAGGGCTAAACTTTCCTTTCCTTAGCCACAGCCCACAGCTCCCCCTGGGTAATCCCCAGGCATTTTCAGGCTAGCCGTGAGATATGTCTCCATCATGTCCTGGGTCTCCCTCGGGGTCTCCTCCTAGTGAGACGTGTCTGATATAGCTCCAGTGGGAGCCAATCAGGTGGCATTCTTAGAACATGACTGAAGAACCTCAACCACCCAAGGAGCAGCAACTGTACTGTACTTTGATTGTCCTTCTAGATTGCTGAACTCCTCATTCTTCAGTAGAGACTGAGCCCAGTGATCCTGTGGAGAAGCCTCATTTCTTCTGCTGATGTTGGTTGTTCAGCCTGAAATGTCTCGTGCATGACCAGAGGGGACCACGCGCTGGACCACTGCTACACGCCGTACGAACAGGGCTACAAAGCTGTCCCACAGCCGGCGTTTGGGAAGTCGGACCACAACGCTGTTTTCCTCGTGCCGGCTTACAAACAGAAGTCTCGTCTTGAGGCTCCGGCCATGAGGGAGGTAAAGCGCTGGTCTGCCCAATCGGAAGCCGCGCTACAGGACGCGCTCGATGACGTCGACTGGGACATGTTCAGGACAAGTTCGGATGACGTCAGCGAGTTCGCGGAGGTAGTGGTCAGCTTTGTGAGCGTGCTGGAAGACAACATTGTCCCCACGGTTACGATTAAGAGCTTTGCCAACCAAAAACCGTGGGTCGATGGTACGGTCCGCAAAGCAGTGAATGCGCGCACTGCTGCGTACAACGCAGGTCTCGCCAACGGCGACATGAGCGCTTACAAAGCGGCTAAATACGGCGTACGGCGTGCAGTGAAGGACGGGAAGCGCCGGTACCGGGAGTGGGTCGAGTCGCTAATAGATCCACAGATGATGCCTTATCCCACGTCCTGCACACCACCCTCAGTCATGTGGACAGGAAACAGGGGAACTATGTGAGACTGCTGTTCATTGATTATAGTTCAGCTTTCAACACCATTGTCCCCTGTAGACTGTTCACTAAACTGAATGACTTGGGATTGAACCGCCACCTGTGTGCCTGGGTTCTCAGTTTCCTCACAGGCAGACCACAGGTGGTGCGAGTCGGTAGTTGCACCTCCGGCATCATCATACTCAACACAGGAGCTCCACAAGGTTGTGTACTTAGCCCTCTGCTCTATTCCATCTACACTCACGACTGTGTGGCCACGCACGCCTCCAACTCCATCATCAAATTTGCTGACGACACGGTGGTGCTGGGCCTCATCTCCAACAACGATGAGACAGCATACTTGGAGGAGGTGCAGAACTTGGCATCATGGTGCCAGGAGAACTGCCTCCAACTGAATGTCGGCAAAACTAAAGAGATGGTGGTGGACTTTGGTAGGCGACAGCAGCGGTCCTACACCCCCCTTAAAATCAACGGGACTGCAGTGGAGAGGGTGAGCAGTTACAAATACCTGGGCGTTCATGTCACTGAGGACTTGACATGGACTGTACACATCCGAGCTCAAGCCAGTAGAGCAAAGCAGCAGCTCTACCACCTCCGGCAGCTGAGGAAGCTACAGGTCTCTCCAGCGATCCTTAAAACGTTCTACTCTGGTGCTGTACAAACTGTTCTGACTCAGAACATCATCTCCTGGTTTGGGAACAGCTGTGCTCGGGACATCAACACACTGCAGAGAGTGATCCGGGCAGCGGAACGCTGCACCAGATCTGATCTGCCGTCCCTACAAGACATCTACACCAGGAGATGCAGGACCAGAGCGACTAGGATCGTCGGTGACCTGTCTCATCCCAGCAACCATCTATTCATCTTGCTGAAATCAGGCAAACGCTTCAGAAGCATTATGGCCAGAACGGAGAGGCTCAGGAGGAGCTTCTACCCACAGGCCATAAGACTTCTGAACCCGGACATGATATCACAACCCTCACAGACCAGGGTCCTCAATAATCTCTGACCACTCCACCCCCCCACCCCCTGTCACTGTCCTTCCAGGGCACCTTAGGGTTTCTTTACCGTTTTACCTATTTATTTATTTATTTATTTATCTATTTGCTGTTTTTTTCTATTCTTCTTGGTGTTTGAATGTTTGTTTTATTTTCCATTATAGATTTTTTGCAGAGTCTTCCTGGATCAGATCATAGCACATTTCAACACATGGTACACAACCATGTACTTGACAAATAAACTCTTTTGACTTTGACTCAGCCATTGCTCAAAGCTCATGACCATCATGAACATAAGAAGGGAGAGAATAGCTGAGGGTGAGAACATAGGCTGACCACTAAGTCAACACCTTTGTCTGCAGACTTGGCTCTTGCTTCACAACCACAGAATCGGACAGTGCCTGTAAACCTGCTAATGCTGTATCGATCCATCTTTCCTTTATTTCCATCACTCATGAACAATACCTCAACAGATCTGAACTACTCCTGTAAGGACAGATGTTCCCCTGCAACCTGAAGAGATCAACCTGCTCTTTTCCACGACTTCAGACTTAGAGGCGATGCTTTTCATACCAGCTGCTTAATACTCAGAAGATCACAATCGGATGAGGCCAAAAGGGCACCATCATCTGTAAACAGCAGAGATACCACCTCTAGTCCACAAGCCTTCCGAACCTCAGCTGCAATTTAATGTAAACTTTATGAAAATCACAAACAGAAGCGAAAGCACAACCTTGGCAGGGTCTGGCACCCACACTGATCTGGTTTAATGGCAGGAGCAGAGACACAGATCCCAATGCTCTCACAGAGGTACATGCCGAGTGACACAGTTACATGTCCTTTCCAAGTCCTCAAAACAAATTTTAGGAGTTAGAAACTTTAAAAATCTTCAAAGAGCTGCCAGCAATGTATTGTAAAGCATTCCTATTTAAATGTTACTCAAGGAGCGATGATTTGTGTAGGTTTAATTGTTTAATATAATTCAATACTGCAATGTACTCAAATCCTTTATTTAGGATGATGTCCATTCTGATGAACAGCATAATGCAGAAACAGATTTTAAAGGGGCTTCTTGTAAAACTGGACCGTACCAATCCTCAGCAAACCTCACAGTGCCAGGTTTGTGTGTTAGTTCAAGTAAACAGCAAAAATCTGATATGAGGGCAAACCCAAACTGAGCGTTTGAGGCATCTGAAGCTGCCTTGTCACCGATCATTACTAGCCAGTGGTTCCTGGGCCAGACTCGGGGGGACAGGATGCTGGGGTGCAGCTTACATCTCATGACACAAGATGAATAAGGGGGAGTGAAAATGGCTGTCAGGGTCAATTGGGCAGTAGACCTTCCTGTGTCACCGCAAGTGAAGCCCCAGTTGATGGTGATGGGGGAGCTAAGCGACAGAGAGCACTGTGGGCATTCTGGGTTTTTGTCTCGTGACAGCTGAAACTTGCTCCACAGTTTTTAGTGTAAAATGTCACGCTTAATAAGCGTGATGTCAGTATCTCTGTGGCAGCCATATACATCTGCAGTGCCATGCCATAGCGCCGTAACTTATCTGACAGTAAAATTCACTTTTGTGCATTTTACCTTCTCTCCCATTTCAACTGAATGGGTTTAAGTGGCTCACAACAATTTGTTGTCCTTCTTTCACAACACTGCAGAAAAAAATGAAGCACATACTGAGGTTTGTAGCACAACATGTCTGCTCGGCTAAGGTCTAGACATTCGCTTGAGTTACCTTAAGAGATTTCCTTGTAAACATGGTGTTAGCATGGGCAGCCTAATACTGCAGCAAAATGTAGAGCCGGAAATTTAGCGGGTATCAGCTTGGTGAAAATAAATGTGAACGCCACTGCTCAAGGCTTGGTATAAAATCCATTAATTTAACAGGGACAGTTTAGCGTGAAGGAAGCGAAAAAGCAGCGCACAAAATATGACGTGACAATCCTAACCTTTGTTTCAAACCAGGTGAGAGAGACAGACGTGAAGAGAACAACACAGTTAGCAGAGGACTTACCTGTATCTGTCGCAGCCGCTGCCAAGTTATGTACACTTCACTCGGGGAAATTATTTGCAGATTTTCTTTGGCTGCATAAGCGCAGCTGGCAACCCAAAGAAGCTAACTAACCTGGCCAAAAAACACACTTATTTACAAAACCAGTGTGAGAAATGCAACTGAACCAGGAACTGCAGAGATTCTGCTTCAGCAGAGAATGAATTGCAGGATGTGGCAATGCATAGTTGAAATTAAAACATTAACTAAACTAAGAAAATGCTAACAGCATGCTGGTTCCTTAGTGTTTGCTCATATTTTACAAATACAGAATATTCAAGGGTTTGGTCCACTGAAACAGCAACGTCACTTTTCTAGTGCGAATATCGTCCTTCCCTTTGTTGTAAGACACACAGAGTAGTCCGATACACAGCTTGTGTTTACGCTGTATATGCACAGCAGATATACTTAGATAAACGCAGAGCGTATATGACGAAAATGGTAAGACAGCAGTCACATAATGCGCTACGACGTGAGTCACCTATTCTAAATATTTCTTTTTGGCACTCAAACCAAGATGAAACATAGATTAGATGTGGCTTCGTAATTATTTTGTCATTTTATTTGAAATAAATTATCTTTTTTACGCAGCTAAGATACTGATCAGACGGCGCTATCATAAAGCAAGAACCTTGGTCACACAGGGGAACGAAAGTTTAAACGGACATAACCGTATCCAAATGTTGGAGTCAAAGGTCAGGGCATTTAGATTCATGGCACAGTCCGAAGCATCGTGTGAGTGACAAAACACCGGTCAGCAACATTTTTAAAACAGAGGTGATGCTCATTTTTTATTCCATTGGACTTTTCTATAAATGAAATTTGGCAATGTCCAAGTGGCCACCAAAAAGATGGTGCAAAATAAGAAGGAATTTCAAGAGACAAAGTTAAACAAGGAAACCCAATTTGCCACTGTTCTTCTACTGCCCTTTGGAAGACAAATAATCCTGTCTGAAAAGAAGAGGGCTTTCTCAGGCCGCCAGCCACGTCACTGAGCTCGGCTCTCTTTGAAGGAGCCTCCGGCATCACAGGCACCATTATGGCATCAGAGAGTCACCACAAACAGCACAACAAGACTGATGGGTCCTGTTACAAGCCCTCATCTCCTGGCCATGATCTTTAGTATGCCTAGAGATTTTTAAAAGGGCATTTTCTCACACAACATTTCCTCCAGTGTGGCACCTCAGTACTACGTATATATACATAAATAAATGGCGGACGGAGGGATGTATTCTCACATTTATCTCAGGACACCTCCATCTCCTGTGCATCAGTTGGTTGGTTTTGCTCATTGCTAATTTGTTCTTTCCTTGCCCACATTTCTTCCCCGCAGGCCTGAGAAAGGGCTGCTGAATGTCCTCCATCTAACTTCCCAGCCTCCTTCTACAAACCAGAGCCAAATTCTGCCTTCTCAAGCCTCTCAGGGCAGCACCATGGAAATTTGGCACAGTTCATTCTGCACTGCTCTACAGATATCGGTCTTAAATTCCAGATAATTTTTTAACTCTGAAATCATCATTTTACCAGTTACTGCCCACCAGTCAGGTGGCTGTAGTAGGAGGTGGGTGTTCTACCTCATCTGATGCAAGTGTTGACAACAGAGCATGGGGAACAAACGCAGTTCTTCCACTCATGTTTGCAGTACATTCGTCATCTACAGTATGTGGGAAGAATTTAAGAGGGATATACAAATAATTTTGAAACATGGCACATTTATTGTCACCCGTGCATGAAAAGGCACATTTGTCACTTGTAATAAGAGTCAACAGTACATTAATGCCTCCCGACTTAAATCATACATTTTCATTAACAGGAATTACTCGGTTAATGAAAATTATTAAGCGCTATCCTCCCAAGAGGCTTGGACATGACTGTCAGGCAGTAGAGTGCATGGGTTCTGTTTTGTATGCAAGTAAGCTGGATGTCCACCATTGCCCACCATTGTTAATTACGTGTAACAAGGCCGCGTGTTACCCAGACTCAATGGAATTTGCAAGGCATTACCTTGATTCCCATCATTCCTTCATTCAGTCATTAACAATAACCTCTTGTCCAGTGCAGGCCTGTGGGTCCAGAGCCTTTCTCAAAGTGAAGAGAAGCATTGGGAGCGAGGCAGGGTCAGAATAACCTCAAACTCGTCTTTGGACTGTGGGAGAAAACCGAGCACCTGGAGGAAAAAGCATACCTGAACCCCAGTTTCAGTAGCTGTGATTTATCAGTTGCACCTGCTGTGCTGTAGCAGCGCTTTTCTGATCATTCCCAAAAACACACACACATGCACACATTTATGTGACAAAATAGCTCTATAGCATGTGAACCCCCCCCCCCCAAGATCAAAGCACTTGATGGGAGCAAGCTTGAAATTCAGATCTCTTAGTTTTACCCCCCTGTTCCATTTACCCACCTTTAATAAGAACTCAGGGGGGCAAAGAAACAAAGTGCATGTAAATTGCAGGAGACAAGTGTAGTTAATGTTTATTTAAGCAATCATTCATACCAAGTTTACTCCTCCCTTCTCTCCAGCACTCACTTGCATTCTCTCTCTCTCTCTCTCTCCCCCCAAACACACACACACACTCTACATCCCAACCTCCCTTCACAGTCTGGGTCTCTCTCTTTTGATATGTTATTTATTTACTCGTAGGCTGATGTGAAATTATTGGATTAAAAGGAGCTGTGAATCACAGTCGTCTGCCAGTGGAATTAATTTCTTGCAAAGTCGGGGAGGGGGGGTGTTTGGGGTGGCAGATAATTTAAGTATAGCCTCTTAAAGACAAAGGCATTCAATTTAAGCCCATGCTGCTAATTCTTTTGACTCATTCTAATGCCCCGACAGCGATTGCTTCGTCCCACGGTGCTACTGTCAGCTCCTTGTTAACTGGGACTGGACGCTCTGCTGGGTTCCGTGTTAACAGACTGCGTCCAATCCGACTGTTCAATCAATCTCCCTGACACTGTACTTAGTGCAACGCCCGTCACAATGGAGTTATCACGAAAACTCTTTCCGCATCGTGTCGTAGAAAGTACCCACACAAAGCAGAAGGCTGCAGGCATTAAGAAGTTGTTCAGTCAGAGAGCTGCAGCAGATCAATGTAAAGAAGCTCGGAAGAAGAACTTCAGCCAAGGCCCGGCAAGCAGCATGAGGTCCAAGTGGACCTTAAGATTATATGCATGCCAGATAAAAAGTTGTCAGCAGGGGTCCAGCAAGACCTTTAATTTGACCTCTTCTGATGGGCACAAGTTTCTGGAATTATCTCTGGATCTGTGCAGAGGGGCTCAGCCTTCTTCTTTATCTTTTGACTGCTCCCTTTAGGGGTCGCCACAGCAGATCAATTGTTTCCACTTCTTCCTGTCCCCTGCATCTTTCTCCGTCACACCCACCACCTGCATGTCCTCCTTCACCACATCCATAAACCTCCTCTTAGGCCTTCCTCTCTTCTTCTTGCCTGGCAGGTCCATCCCTAGCATCCTTCTCCCGATATATCCAGAATCTCTCTTCTGCACATGTCCAAACCAACGCAATCTCGCCTCTCTGACTTTGTCTCCAAACCGTCTAACCTGGGCTGACCCTCTAATATACTCATTCCTAATCCTGTCCATCCTCGTCACACCCAATGCAAACCTTAACATCTTTAACTCTGCCACCTCTAGCTCTGCCTCCTGTCTTTTGGTCAGTGCCACCATCTCCAACCCATAAAGCATAGCTGGTCTCACTACCATCTTGTAGACCTTCCCTTTCACTCTTGCTGGTACCCTTCTATCACAAATCACTCCTGACACTCTTCTCCACCCACTCCACCCTGCCTACACTCTCTTCTTCACATCTCTTCCACAATCCCCGTTACTCTAAACTGTTGATCCCAAGTATTTAAATTCATTTACCTTCGCCAACTCTATTCCCTGCATCCTCACCATTCCTCTGTCCTCCCTCTCATTTATGCACATGTATTCTGTCTTAGTCCTACTGACCTTCATTCCTCTTCTCTCTAGAGCATATCTCCACCTCTCCAGGGTCTCCTCAACCTGCTCCCTACTCTCACTACAGATCACAATGTCATCCGCAAACATCATAGTCCACGGTGACTCCTGTCTGATCTCGTCTGTCAACCTGTCCATTACCATTGCAAACAAGAAAGGACTCAAAGCTAATCCTTGATGTAATCCTACCTCCACCTTGAAAGCATCCGTCACTCCTACCGCAGACCTCACCACTGTCACACTGTCCTTGTACATATCCTGTACCACTCTTACATACTTTTCTGGCACACCCGACTTTCTCATACAATACCACAGCTACTCTCTAGGTACCCTGTCATATGCTTTCTGTAAGTCCACGAAGACACAATGCAGCTCCTTCTTACCTTCTCGGTACTTCTCCATCAACACCCTCAGGGCAAACATCACATCTGTAGTACTCCTTCTCGGCATGAAGCCATACTGCTGCTCACTAATCGTCACCTCCCTTCTTAACCTAGCTTCCACTACTCTTTCCCATAAACTTCATGCTGTGGCTGATCAAGTTTATCCCTCTGTAGTTACTACAGCTCTGCACATCACCCTTATTCTAAAAAATTGGTACCAGTACACTTCTTCTCCACTCCTCAGGCATCATCTCACTTTCCAAGATTACATTAAATGCAGAGGGGCTCAGTAGAAGTTGTAAATAGTAGATGCTGTAGACCTCAGTGAGGTGCTACTGTTAAATGCAGAACTTCTATACACAGCAATATCGATATAACTTTTTTTTTACAACAAAAGTATATTTTTAAAATAGTGCACTTTTGAAAAATCAGGAGCATTCATGCATTGTGAATTAGTAGTCAAAGTCTTGGCAGAGACAGAAAGGAATGAAGAGTAAGAGAAACTCACCAGTTTAGCATCTTTCTCACAAATGATGCTGATGCGCCTTTGACATGTGTGTCTGTGCAGTGACTGAGACACAAGTTCACATTTTGGTCCACCAAAATCCTCTTTATAACTTAAGCACCTTTTCCGCAGTATTGAATCACTGGGAATAACACAAAGAAGTCTTTGCTGCCGCTTGGTATGACACACTCACCGTAATGGGGTTCACCTCCACCTTCTTAACCCACAATTCCTCAGAGCCTACAGCACTGTACTTGGAGGACTGCTCAGCAGGAATCTCTTTATTTAACTTAAAAACCAGGTATTTAGTGGAGAATTGTGATTTGGAATAAAAACTGGCAGCACTGGTCAAGGACAGCACAGGTTCAGGTGAGGTTCTAAGCGCTGCAGGTTCACCATTGTAGTGTCCGTCCTCCTGAAGTCCTTTTCTTTGTTGGAAGTCTGAGTTAACACATGCTGGGGCTGTCCCTCACGCACACATCGCACGTGTTGACACCTCATCAGAACCCCGCGAGCACAGGGCATAATATGCTGCAGCCTTTCAATTTGGTAAGCAGAGCGATTTTGTTTTTCACTGTTACTATCCATCAAGAGATCGGCGCCACCCCATCCAACTGCTTTTTCAGCACTGTATGACACAGTGAAAAAAAACTGTCATTGCTTATTACCATCCACACATTTTTCATTTGAAATTGTTGTTGCCCCTGCCACCTCCCATGTGTCACCGTGTGCCTACCTTTCATGCTGCTAAATAAACATTCATATATATGTGAGCATTTCCGTATCTCCAACATATAAGCCACGTGTGAATGCTAAGGGGTACCATGACCTCATGTGTTCGTCCTGAGAGATTTAACTAAATAAGGACCACTGGCTTTCAACCAAAGAACAAAGTGCCGTAGCCTGTAACCTTCATATTTATAAAGCTGAATCTCTGTTTGTTTGTCTGTTTGATTCTTTGTTCTTTATGCACAGCTTTTTTTTTCAGTCAACAGCCTTTAAATTTGGCACACAGGTACTTCTCTCCCTAAGTGATGTGTATGCGTCAACTTCATTAAACTTCAAAACTGCTACTTACAGTTTTGAACATTTCAAATTCTGTGACATGGCTTGAAGAAGGAGGAGTAGAGGCTTCGTGCATGCATGCAGAACATACGTGCAGAGCTGTCTGGTTAAAATGTAGTGGCATTTCATGCTAATTTGAAAGAAATTGCGCAGCCAAACCTCCTTCAAGTTTTGAATACAGCATATTTTTTTTTAAAAATCTTATTTTTTTAAACTATGGTTTTTTTCAAAGAGAGCATGGCCAGGCTACTCTCCAGATCTCATTCAAAAAAGGAACAGACCAGTTGGACTGCTGGAAAAGTGGAAATATGGCAGCATATTTGCGCATAAAATGCCTGTCCTTACTTTCTTACTGTGAAAATGAGTACCATTGCATGATCCTTTAATTTTTATTAAGCACAATTGCTGCTGCATTCATTAGCAGACTATTGGAGTGCTAAATGTTTATTTCACAGTACATACCACCATGGAACTACTGATATTCATTAGTTCATTTTTCTGGTAGTGCCAAGTTCACTAGAGTTTTTTTGGATGATGAGGACAAGCCAGTTGCAGCTTTTATTTGGGCTTTTACTGGTCACCCAGACCTTTCATGGGGCAGCACTGGTGACATCTCGCTGGCATGTCCTCAAGGTTTATTTAATAGTGTTATGACCCTAAACTGTCTAGGGGTACAAGGGCATAAAATTAGCTGTTTGGGACACGGATGGTTAGGATGGGAGTGGAAATAAAACACAGAGGACTTTGTGCAAAACCAATTTACTATGTACCAGTGAATTGTGTTTATAGGGAATAGATTTACACATACATATTTTTCTTACAAATACAAAAGCACACAGAGTGTCAGAGGAAAGAACAAATCAAAACCAAACAAACTAGCTAATATGACGCAAGCTATGCTGACTAATCCACATAAACACAAACCAAAAGCAAAAGATCTTGAGCATCTGCTGATGTCCTAACTTCCCAAACCAAAATGACACTCACTCCTACCAAGTGGGTTTAGACAAAAGCAATCCTACGTGTGCATGCGTATGTCAGGTGACGTTCTTACTGGCCCACCTTCTCCCAAGGCACAGTTAACCATGAGTTCATGCAAACAATAACACAGGTGACCGATATCAAATGGGAACAGACAACGATACGCACAAGCAGGCACAAAAATAAGTAAAAACCGACAAACTCTAAACCAAAGCTTGAGAAGCTGAAGCAAGATCAGCAGGAGCCTTGACTCAAACAGCGGCTGTTTTAAATGTCACCGCCATTGTGCTCATTGGAAGGTTGTTGGTGATGCCATCAATAAAGATGATATCATAAAGATGGCGTGACGAAAGACCAGTGGCAAGCAGATACCACAACCATTTAAAGAATCCAGCAAATATATCCGAAAACACATCAGGTCGTAACAAACATACATGTTGTGCACCTTTGCTCAGTCAGGCAGCCCCCAGATTTTTCCCAATGTTTTTGTTGTTCACCTTATGCTTTCTTCTTTTAATTTGCTGTTTCTCCAAATGAAAAAACTCCCCAAGGGTACTAAAGAGGGGTCCTTTTTAAGAACGGCATGAACATCTGACTACATCACCAATAAATAGCCCCACAGTGTATGAGTCCACATTTTGCAAAGATTGATCCAGTTGAAAAAGTAGTTTGCTAGCTAAAAGATTCTGTGCTCAAATTCAGGAAAGAATGTAAATATTTTCCCTGTAAACATCGCTTTTTATAAGCAATGTGAATAAATCCGCATGCATACTATGTTATAATAGAAAACTGCACTTTGTCGCAGCCACTTATGAAATTTTCTCTGATCAATATGTTTTGCAGTCGGCATGCAAATTTCTGCTTATTCGAGTTGTGTGTTTGACAATGATGTTTGCTGGTTGAAGGGAGTTTAAGACTCTGCAGTGACCTCTGGCAATGTGTCCTCGTACAGTCAGCTGGCTATTGCATAAACAAAGGAATTAAGTTTACCCATTTGTTGGGTTCTTCGCAATCTGAAATTTTCATTAAAAAATATATGCATTGATTTCAGAGTTGAAATCAGAACAGTTGAGACACTGAAGATTTAGCTGTTTTCACCACAAGGTGAGCGTGGTGAATCTAGCATGAATGAACTGCTATGGGGCAATTGCCAGTTCTCCAGTTGGTCAGATGGGGTCCTCCCAATAAGCAAATCTATGCTCTGCTGACTTCAACCCATCATCAGAACTATTTAACTCTGTCACTTGTGCATCTCCAGTGTGAAACCTCAGCAGTGCTTGCAGTCTTCTCAGCCTGCCTGCTAAGTAGTGTGCTCTCTTTCTGTGTCATCAGTCCTGTGCTTCTTGCATGTGAAGCCTACCCCCTTGTTCCCCAAGTCCTCACTTCTCTACACCTCCTTGTTTTCAAGTCCCCATTCCCAAGTCATCTGGTCTACTGCTTGTCACTGTGCTCAAGTCACCCAGTCATTATGGTCCTGAGCCTTCTGTTTCTCACCATGCTCAACATCATCACTATTCGCTTCGTAGTACTGGCCCACACTATGTACATCTCTGACATCTGAACTCACAGTGGCTGTTCACTGGGGGATCATGACATTGGTCAATGTAATAAAAACAAGCTTGCACAACTACAATGCATATGTATTTTTCTGATGTCTCATCCATGTTTTAAATCTTAACACTTCTCAAAAAGTGGAAAAACACAGGTCCCAAGGCTATAAGAACAAGTATCATACATTAGCAAACTCTCTCCAAGTGTGCATTTATTCTGACCAGGGCTTTAGCCTGCGCTCTCATACAGTTTGGGTTCATTTTTTTTCTCTACAAGAAAAGCCGCAGTCTAACTCTTCTGTAGCCATCAATAACTGACCAAGTGCCCTGACCCTGGCCACCCCATGCTGGAGGTTGTGACCACACTCTTAAGGCTTTTGAAATTGTTATATAAGAGGAAGGCATTATGCATGGGATGTTACTTACAATGAGGTATTGAGGTCTCTCAATCCACCAGAGTGAAGGAAGCCAGTTTTGGGCCCAGATGAAAGCCCCTGTGGTTAGTCACAGGTAACTAGTGACTAACTGGAGTGCCCAGTGTGTCAGACACCACGCGAGTGAACATGTGCTTCACTGCTGAGCACGTGCTAAACCGTGACCCTCTCAGAGCTTCCGTCGTGCTGCTCCAGGACCCTGTCCCTCCTGCCCACACAGCGCTCGGGGGCTGAGCCAGCATGAAAACAGCTCTGTGGTGACAGTTTACAGCACGTTGCCACACAGTGCTTACAAACGTTTTGCTGCCCCAGATGGCTTCATCAAATGCAGGGTCATTTTTACAGCCCTGCAAAGCGCTTGTCATTTGCCAGTGATCTGCGTCCCAATTGGCATGTTAAACAGTAGCATGATGGCACGTGGTAAAAGGTCTCCTTCGCAGAAACTGCATACCTACAAGGAGTCTGCCTCCCAAACATGCTACCAGGGAAAAGGCAACAATGGGTTGTCAGCTCTTGCCTCAAATCCTTGAATCCAGGTCCCAGACCCAAAACAGACAGAGGTGGTTCTTTAATTTAAATATTTTCATTATTATGTACAGTAAATTTGTTATTGTTTGTAGCTATTTCCGAAGAAAATGTTTAAGGAAAAAAATCACTTTGATTCACTTTTCCTGAACCCACCCACTCCACACGCGCTCTTCCCGGACCGCCCGGAGAACATGCCTGCCTTCCATTTTTAATCAGCTTCTGACTTCTGACACAGCATCCTTTTTCATGGCTCTGTGAGCAACTTGATGGCGGGAAAAAAATCTGAGTGGAAAAGGAATGAATGTCCCGATAGCTTCTGTTTGGTTCAGTAGTCTTGCTGTCTAAGTCAATGTATCGCAGAGATAGGCTTCACCCACTCAGTCAATCCAAAGCAAGCAAAACAACTGTGTTACTCTGAGCATAGCACGGGGCCAACAGAGAAGAGTCGGATACAAAGCTGTACTTACATAGCATGAACAGTGTCATTCCCGTATGGTAATGGAATCATTATTACCATATTACATTTTGCAGGCGCCAACAAAAGCAATTTATGCCTGCTGATTGTAGAGCAGAATCAATTTTTTCCCCACTCACAGTGACAGAAGGAGCAGCAGTTCTGCCAACCGAAGGGCGAACATGGACATTTGGGAAGGTACAAGCTGCAGGTTCAAGTCCCAAAGTGTACCATGGTAACATACTATCTACCTGTACGTGTATATGAGTAAAGTGTAACAGTGGAAGGAAAGCGGGCTCTGCAAAGGTAGAAGCATCTGCCAAGCAGGTGCCTGTAGTCAGCAGTAAGAAGGCTGTGCACTGAATCAATGCTGATTTGGGAAGATTTGAAGAGCAAGGAAATCTGGATTTATTGGTTACATTTCTGTAAATATTTGATATGGGATATTGGCAAGACCTTCATTCTGTGCCTTGTGATATTTCCTATCTATGCCTTCAAGATTGCTTTTCATTGTCCATTTAAGGATGCCATCCTGCTTTTTTATTGCATCACTCGAAGGCAAAACCATTTTTAAATACGGGAATGGAATTACCTGTGGCGCATAGCAGGCAGAAACACAGCTCTGCATTTGAGCTCCGGCTCTTAGTTTTTGTCATCTGTCGACACCTCTGCTGTGGCTGGACACTCTGGGGATGTGCATACCGAGCAGCATCTGATTCTGCATCTCATACAGTTTGAGTCCAATGATAACTGCAGGGTGCCTTTCAGCAGGATATGGGGGGGTTGAAATGAAAATTCAACTTACTGGAAACATCCCCTAGTCAGGTGGGTCTAGACTAGGTATGAATTTGTCCAACCCGCTTATCATTCCCCATCAATCCACCCCTTGGAGAACAACTGTACTGTAATCTATTTGCTGATGAAGAGGTGAACAAAATCTACACACCATCTGATGGTTGAATTCCCTTTTTTTAACACAGCACCTGATGTGATGGCAGTGAGGCTCCCAGAGGTCTTTTAAAGCCTTCTATTTGGAAGATGGCCCCTTTTGGGGTCCTAATGGATGTGGGAGGAGATACTTTTATGTCCTCAGATCTCTGATGTGTAGGAGGAGTAAGAAAAGGTGACAGAAATCTAAGCAAGTCCTCTAAGGGTTTTCCAAAAGGATTCAAGGTGGAGCTCTTCTATGTCCACACAGACTCAACACAAACACACAAACCCGCTGCTTTCAGATAATGGGCCAAAGCTGTTCTTCTCCACTCATTTCATCCTCAGAATTAGAAGTAACTACTCGGATATGAGAACCACCGTCGTTTAAATATGCGCAGCCCAACATACGGATATGAGCCCAGGTAAGAATTTTTTGTTTTATTGTTCCTTTAAAGACCACATAGTCAATGTGCGGCCCGCAGAGCATCACTTAGCAGCCCGTCAATGACGTAGCTGGATGTGCATTTAACATAGCAGCGCTTCAATTTCAGGTGCAGAAAAGCTCCTGCCAATAGGGGGCAGCGTGAGGTTAGGTTTGTCATTAAGTGCTGCAGGGGGTCAGCAGGTCATCAGCGTGAGTGTGATGAGTGTTTCAAAAAGGTGGAATGAAAGGGTTAATGCAGGTAGGAAAGAGAGAAAAAGTGAAATCTAACAGGGGAAAAGTTAAAAATGTTGCATCTGTTCTATTTCTGTTCTGCCAGGATGTTTCAATGTATTTTTTTCTAATCTACAAAACGGTACCTTTAAGTTGTTTTTGCTTAATCACTACTAAATTGTGGATTGAAATGATTAAATATAACTCAAGGGTAAATATTAGTTTGTCAAAGTTTCATTTAAAAAAAAATTAAACAGATTGTCTTAAGATAAAAAAAAAGAATCCAAACATTGTTTCATATGCAAACAAATAAACAGGGTCACAACCAATTTTGCCATTGAATGTTCAGGTAAAACCACTGAAATGTATTTAGTTTTAGTTTTTAATGGCTTCAGTTTGAAAACTTGCACAAGATATATCATTTTTATTCTTTGGAAATTTAGAAACTCAATCTGTAGCTTGTATTTTCATTCGTTTGGAAATGTGTTATTTCTAATTAAAATATCGTACAAGGATAGATTATATGTCAGTTTATTGCAGCTGAGAATCATGATCTCTCATTATGGCCCACTGTGAAAAAGTAGTGACTATGACTGCTTTAAAGCCTTACTTCATCGTGTTCATTTGGTGCACGTTCGTGAAATAGGGCTTATAGTGTCAACAGGCGCGCCCCTGCAATGCCAGCTGCTGGGTATATCCTACATGACCACAACATTTATCCCTACAGCTATTTATTCACACCTTTAGAAAAACAAACAGAGACATACAGAAGCCACAGAGGGGGAAAATAAAAAGTTTAACTAAACTTTTGTAAAAACTTAATAGTTTGACAGTATAATGGATTCGTCTGCGAATTTAACATCCTGTCACTGTTGATTCCAAACCCCTAGACAGTAGGTCCGAAGCAGCATGAACCACACCTGTCAGGATGTGAGAAGGCATCAAAGAGGAGTTAGAAGGCAGAAGGAGAAGAGGAGAAGAAGAACCCAGCAATATCAAAATAATATGGAGATGGGACTCTGTCTTTGTTAATTAGTACTGGCTTTCTAAAACGGACACAAAAAGAACATTTTTGAGGCGACCTTATGATACACCCGCACCCTTATCCAGTCTCCAGGCAATAACTCATCTTCCAGGTCTGTATTTATGAAAAAGTGTTACAGTGAAGGCGCAAGTAAGGATGTCTATTTTGAAACCGCCTTGACCTTCCAGCTCCTTGCAAGCATCGCAGAGAGATTTCTCTCCTTTTTCAAAGCAAAAGAAAAACAGATTAAATTTCCATCTCATCTTCCGACATCCTTGGCCAGGGACGATCTGAGGCCAGAGTCAGAAACAAAGCAGCCAAGGCAATTTTTTTTTAAAGTGCCATCTGCCAACTGGCAAACATAACAACAAAGGGGCATTTTGCTCTTTTATCGTGGCTGAATTGTAATTTAATTTGCCTCTCTTTCTCCTTTCTCCACTTCCCTCTCACTGTTAACATTACTAATTCTCTACAGTCGGCAGGGCAATAAACTGGACAGAGTGATGTCTTTGAATAATGAACTAATTTCTTTTGTTCGGAGACACTGAGAAACTTTGTGTGTGTGCATCTACTGGCACGTGCGTGCGTGCGTGTTTAATAGTCTTTCCCCAGTATGTGAGAGACATGATAATGGGGTTGTTTGCTATGGGGAATACGAGCAGAACTCTTTTTAGCTCTCAAATATCAGTGGAACCCAGCTGATGCCTTCAAAGGACCCCCTTTACCCATCTTGTGAATCAGCCCCATCAAAACACTCAAAGTGCCTTCAACCCAGGAGGCCTGTCTCGGCATCCAGCAATTGCAGCCACAGCGAGATAGTCGAACCCTTGGCGCTGCCACGGCACGGAGGCGATATTGCACAGGCACAGTTGTTGAAATATTGCGACATCACATCATTCTGTTTTGAACATGATAAGTTCACAAATCATTCACTTATGCACAACACAATTCAGGCTGCTTGCAAAATAGATCTCCACCTCAGATCTCCCAAACAGCTGCAGCCGAAAAGATAATGTAACACTGGAACGGTTTAAATGACTATTTGCTGTTTTGAGGCCCGAGCCAGATTTGTCATTTAATCACAAATGAGGAGATACAGACACGCAGCCCTGAAACCTGGCTTAAAGGTTAAAGCTCCTACTTTTCCGCGCCGAGAGGTCCATTTCTGTGCGCGGACCTTTCTGTCGGCAACACCCGCATCCTTGAGCACTTTGAAAGGTAGCGGTGAAACTTGCTTCATCCGATCTTCTCTGGAGAATGATCAGACTTTGGGGTGAAAAAATTAATGCTTTCACCCGAGCAATGTATTATGGATAATCAGGTGGTATGGAAAGTAAAATTCTGCACCGCAAACAAGCGCGACAGCACAGGGACCTTCATCACAGGTGAGGAATTTGTTAGCAAGCGGTCGCGAGGTGTTCCCATCTTATCGCCCACGTGCAGTTTCGACCAGGAGATGATTTATGGGTACCGGAGCTATCTGTCCTGGGCCTGCAACGGGTTTGCCTGAGAATGAATAATTTTTCCCTCATATAACAAAAAAGATGACAGTCCAAGACAGATTCTTGGTAAACAAAAATGCTGGGGTGGCTCCGGCAGGGCAGGGGAAAGCAAGCGCTCGCTTTGCGTTTTATTTCAGCTTTCTCCTCTAGAGGCCTTTTATCGCTTATTGATGTCATTCTGCCTTTATCCTGGGTCTGGGTCCTCCACATTGCCATGGTTCTCTTTTTAATAACTCTTAGGCCATGGTTCATCCCAACTCAGTGGGCCCATATGTCCCTCGTAACGCAAGCGTGCCTTCTTATTTCCCCGCTGATCAGATGAGCTCGCATCCATGTTGGCGGGAAGGAGGCACCGCCAGTGTTGCATAATGGATGAGCTTACGGGGCTGTCACTACAGCTTAAGTCCCACTTGTCCAGAAATCTGGTCTAGACGTACAGTACATAGCGCTGGTCAGTGTGTGCACTCCATTCGAGGAAGGTGTAGATGATGATTACCTTTTGAAAAGCATCTTTAACTTTAGGCCACGGAAAATAATAATTCTGTGCAATGAAACCAGCTTTCTTGACTGCTTTACAGCCTGTAAAGCTCTGACAGTTCTGTTTCACACTCCTGAAAAATAACACATTTCTGTAACAGCTTCGCAAACATCAGTATAAATTGCTGATTCTTTATATTTTTTAATGAACTGTTTTTGAGGAACGTCTTCTGCTTGTTTCTTAACCACCGCATCTCTTTGTGTCCTGTACATCTGTTTCCAGTGCTAATGCTGAAATCTTACCTCAGGCTTGATCCGGACACGGAAAGAAGCAAAAATATGAAAAGAAATAATCTAACAATTTTACTTGAGAGCTCTGCACTGACATGCCAAAAGAGAACGGCTTTCATAGGAAATGTGGCCGCGGCTCTGAAAGCTTCCTTCAGCCTCGGTGTTAAAACAAATGAAGCTTTGATGGTGGAGCGTGAGTCCGACTGAAGGGCAATAATCAAGTCGGAGACGAAACATTTCGTGGCAAAATATTAACTCTGCTGTGCTTCTTGGAAGAGTCTAAAAGAAGGTGATAAATAGGAAAAGTCGCACGCGCTATAACTTCACACTGCCGCTCGTCCGCACCTCGTGGTCAACCAGGGTTCGCGAGGGTCGTCTGCCATCCACCCACCGATCGAAACCATGTGCTCGAAATCTCCAGAAGCCCGGTCAGCACCAGCTGCCTGCACAGCCTTCGCTGCAGGACATCGCCGGGCTGCTGCAGGGCTGTCAGAATCTCGGCCGGCCATTGCGAGGGCAACGGGAGAGGCGTATCAGGGCTCCTCTAGTGCTGTCAGGGCTTCGGCAGATCCTCCACAGAAATGGCTCGCCGCCTCCCCCGCCCGTGTTTCCCAGGTGTCAGCACAGATGAAGGAGGAAGGCCCAGATAGCATCTACATACGCCGTCCAAGCAGCTCCATAAATAGGTTGCCCCCCACCCACCCACCACAAGTACTGTTTAAGAAAGCTTTCCCAGTTTGCACCGTAACTGCGGCCTGCAGAATGAGCAGCATGCAGAGAGAGCCGTCGGCTGTCAGATTTTCCAGTCGTTTCCATTCCTTCTCCACACTCGGCCGAGCTTGATTGATACGACTTTGCCTCATTCCCACTAATTCCATGCATTTTTAAGCAGCGGCCCAGGCTGGCAGTGAAGCCATCATGGACCGCCGTGGCCACGCTGCAGACTTGGGATGCTGTACTTCCAGTACGCTTAAGGCGTTAAAGTGGGATGCGGACAGCAGTCGTGCGGTAGCTGTGCTGTTCCACGTTAGAGGTAGAACTCATGTCAGCTGCACACAACCTTGACAGCAGAAGGATCACAAAAGCTTGGCTTGCAATTTCGTGATATAGAAATGGTCAGGAAATAGCAAATAATTAATCCAGCAGCTACTCGGTCCCATCTGTCCAGTTTAGCTGACATAACCCAAGCAGATCATTATTTGTTAAAAATGCAATCCATTACAGGTAACCATGTATATTTCAGAGAATAACTCAAGATATAGCTGGGTATATTGTTTGTGCCTACTGTCTCTTAAAGGTATGTGTTGAATATTTCAACACCTTGCATATTGTTGCTGCTCAAACTTTCGGAGAATATTGCACCATTTTAAAAGCCTTCAGCAGTGCCGCCATTCAAATTGGTGCTGACAGCGGTGAACAGGCCCTTTTCCAGTGCCTTCGTTTCATATTTGCAGATCGGTGAATTATTAAAAGCCTTCCGAGGGCGAACACACACCCGCGCGCACACAAACAACACACAAGCAAACAAAAACATGGCAAAAGCGGTATTTATGTTATGTTGTGGAATGCATCTCTCCGTTGTCGCGTACGTAAAGATGGCACGACCTTAATAACAAAAAAATTTTTTTTAAATTATCAAAGTCCATCGTGTGAAGGCATTTATCTATAAATAAGGAGCTCTCTGTGATGTCTGCTGGCAATTTTGTTTTCATCAAAAAAATGCTGCTCTTTACAACATCGGGCTTGGTGAAAAATTGGAATATTCCAGAACAACATGTGAATCCTCTACCTAGACAAAGTGTAAACAATACTCTACAGCCACAACAACAACATCAGTGGCAGGACAAAAAAAGGCCGGAATGGTGTGTACCGGACTCGTGCAAAGTGAAAGACTGAAAGCTGCCAGTAAAATGGAGCGGCGCGACTATTCGGCTTGGACAGAACAAAACTGACACCCACAATGAAAACACGTCTGTCATCTTCAGGCTGATCACAAGCAAAACACTCTTACAGGGGTCAAGGATTATATGTTGCTTTCAGTAAGAACAGAAAGGTCTGCTTGAAACTAGTCATTTTTATTTTTGTTTTGGATAGATTAATACTGTTTGGGGCACCTTCCCAGCTTCAGTCGGTTATTGTTGAAGTGTTAAACATCACAGAACAAAAACCTTAACGTGACTCAATATGGAGGCTGTGATATTTTGTAATTCTATTCATTTCCTTGGAACACTTGTTAGCTGCTTTACTTCTGTATGTTGTTGGGTAAACTGATTCACTTTGAATTATATCTCAGCATGGATGGTGATAATTCTGAATAACATGAGCCGAACTTGCAATGTATTTTCATGATGACCTTGAGCTACAGATTCAAAATTGGCCCTACATTTTAGTTCATCGTGTTCATTTATTTTTGCTTTAGTTTAGTCTCTGCTCACTTCGCTTTCCTCTGATGTTCCGGAAACACTTTGCAGATGTGAATGCATGACTCCGAGGTGCTCTGAAAATGACTGGGAAGTGGTCCACCTTGTGCCTCACCTTGCAGACCATACTGAGCGGACTGGCGTGGTTTTCAAGGCAAGGAAGAGCAGAAGTGGTTTGCCATTGCCTTCTTGTGGCACATTTTTTTCCTTAGAGGGGTGCAAACACCACACACACCCCTGAGCTGGATGTAAACCTCACATCAGACAAGCTGTCTAGGAACTTTGAGGCATCAGCTTACCCTGGTGTACCCCCCACCACCCCACATTCAGAGTACCACTACCAAAATGACAGGAAAAACAATTAGATATTTTCAGAAAAAGAATAGATTGTTTATCAATGAATGGGAAATACATTCATCAGTCCATTTCAATAAGCACTTGTTTCAATAAGATTGTTGGGGTCATAAGCCTATCGCAGGAAAAATGGGGAGTAGGTCAGGGTACAACCTGGATGGGATGCCAGCCCATGACAGGTGAAATTCAGATGTATTTATGTGTTTCTGAAAAGATTAGAGGTTCATAAAAAGCATGGCAAAATCTGAAGCAGGAGGTGCAATAAAACTACTTACACTTGACAACAAATGTAATCTGTTATGATGTTAATATGAAGATTTATGTTTTATAGCCAGTTGTGATCTGGAGATGAGCACATGGTAGGGCAGAGGATTGAGGAGAGCAGCTTTTCACACAAACTAATGTTTTTATTTCAGAAAAAGCCAAACAATTTGTGGAGGTTGCAGAACTTGGACTGAGCTGGGCAAACCAGTGATGGACACACCTTAAAAACTGCAAGGTAGGCACCAAACAAAACACTAGCAGTTCTTCTGCCCCCCCCCCCTCTTCTCTCATCCAACTCTGTCAAGTATTTTGGACCAGCTCCTTAAATCCAGGGCTGACTGATATTCGGTCTTCTTTAACTGCCAATCGCTTCCTTGGCATTGACTGGTCAAGTTCATCTCCACCTCTTGCCAGCTCACAGTACAGCATGAAAATAAAAAGAGAATCATGGGAACCTTCTGCAGGTTCATTTTGTTTGGTATCGGAATGATTCATTTTTAAAAAATGACCCAGCAGCCTGAACCAGGACACAAATGTTAATGTCCACCGTCCACTGTCCCTACAGTGGGGCTTCATAACAAAAAAGAAAAATACTGAACAAGTTGTGTTGATGCGATGGTAGTCGATGTATGAAATATCTGAATCTTTAGTCACAGGCGGAAAAAACTGGAAATTGTGTTATTATCGCTTAATTTATGTCTTTCAACAAGTTTGGTTCAGTCGGGTGGAAAAAGACTCAAGAGACTCGCTTGGTTTTTTTATAGCTATTTTAAGAAACAAAGTTTTGTGGCCCTATGAGTCGCCACCCTTATTTTATCGCAGCGTTTCGATTAACCTACAGACCATTTGAAATATTTCCTCACGCAGTGTTCGCTGAAGATGTCAATGTTAATGTCTGTTGATGTCAGTATGCTGGCCAGTTAGTGTGAAGCTATTAAAAAATAATGTGAAGGAATCGTAATCGTGTAAATTAAACATTTTTTGGTCTATTTTGGGCCAATATTTATTGGGTGTAAATGCTGCATGTCGGAGCGCTTTGTATACGCTCCGTGCTGCATTTCCCTCCATCTGTATATTTTGGCCTTACGAGCTGTCAGCTTCTGCTTCCATTTAAGTGGCCATAATCATCACAGAAGTTAATAAGGAATACAAAGTGCTTCCACTGGAGGTGCTTTGTAAATAGGCTTATAGGCTTCCTGGTAATAAAGTCTGAGAAGACACTGAACTCCCTGGCCACCTGGGATTGACCAGTAACATGCATCAACCAAAAAATTGTGCTCTAAAGGAACCCACTGTTGCCGAAGGCTCTCCAAAGTCATTACTCAGAAAAAAAAAAAAACAGCCAGGACAACCAAAGCGAGACCCACTTCATCCCGGTTTCCATTACAGGAGAGCCTCTGCGTGTGTGACAGCCAGAGATGACGAGTATATCTGGGCTGCTTTTCTAATGAGACTGGGAATGAGCATTAGGGCTTTCATCTCAAATAGGGAGCGGGGAAGCATTAGGAGATGCCAGTGATGATTGAAAGTAATGGGATATTGAAATGAAGTGACACAAAGTGATATTAATGGGCCTTGGGTCTGAGGGGAAGTCAGCAGCAAGTGGGCCGTGCTGGTGGGGGGGGGGGGGGGGGCTGAAAGGCACCGCTGTCGCCTTCAAAGGGACAAGCGTGAGGTTCGGGGAGGGTGGGGGGCATCCAATTCGCCCTTGGAATATGGAATAGTTGGACCAAGCAAAGTGAATCTCCCCCCGAAAAGGAAGTGACTTTGTGCGCGCAGGCCTGTTTGTTAGCAGGGGAGAGCAGCTTTTCGCAGTGACAGCTGGACGCCGATGGTGGTCCCGTTTCAGGCATTTCCAGGATCGAAGGTGAGGGTGCCAGTGTCTGACAGCGGTCACGATTTTCTGTGCCCTGGCGCTGCTCTGACGTCCCTGCTCTGCGGATTGAACTATTACTGCCCAGCAGAGGCCCCCTTCGGAGGAGCCATTCAATTCACATCACATTAAGAGGCTTTTCTTTGGCACCAGCAGCGTTTTCAGGCACTGCCAAAGCAATTTAACACACATCAGCGGAATTTAAAATAGATCAATGTAAAAGGGAAACCAATAAAGTATATTTACAAAAATAAATGTTGAAATAATGAACTAACGGTTGGCAGGAAATATGCGTTGCAGTTTTTAAAGGCGGGAATTGTGAACCTGACTTTAACCTCGGAAAATAGATCCCGATGTGTCACGGCTGAATCAGCAAGTTTGTTCAGCGAGCGTTGGTCCCCGAGGCTGCGACACAGGGCCTCGCATCACTTTCAGCACTGCGGTGCCCTCTTTCCCTGATGGACTCATTGTTTCTCGTAATTGGAAAAGTGAAGAGGGAAGGGTCGCCATCTTTTACATATCGCTGTCTGTAAAAACTGTATAATTTGTGTGCAATGGTAGGACAGGTCCCTGTGTCATCTTCACCGGTCTTACGGCCGCCTCGAGGTCGAACTGTTACAGCAGTCGTCTTCTTATACGTCCTCATCCATTTTCGGGGCGACGCGTCTATGTAAAGCAGCTTCCAAAGCGTTCTGGTTTTCACAGCCCGATGTATACTGAAACAATGCCGATGAGGTGTCTTGCTCTGGGGTACAAGAGCAGCGGCCTTTCTGGGATTGGAAGATGCTGCTCTTAACCGTTACGCAACCACCTCCCCTGTGTGCCCGGGTTCCCTCCTCCTGCTCCCTGTTTAATCTAGCGTGTCGCTCACAATCAGATGGGATGTTTGGTACACGTGTGGCTCATGTACACTGAGCCTCCCGGATGTTTTGCTGTGCTTAAGCAGCTCTGTTACCCGCAGATACTGCCGGGTTAAGAGGGACACGAGAGGAGGCGTGCTGATGTGTCACAACTAGGAAATATTAAATGATTGTTTTGATCCGACGAGCACCCGCACAGAGAAGTTGTCTGTAAAAGTTTTAGCAACTAATGCTCTGTGTTCTGTGTGCCAAACCGGAGTTTAAATCATGGCAAGACAACAGAAATTCAGGTTGAACGAGGACCTGAAATTGAAATAATCCATTTAGCGCTCTAAGTTAATGAACACAGCCAGCAGGTGTTACAGCCATCTTGACCTTTCTTTATTATTTTTATTAGCAACAGCCGGCAAGTGGCATGCTTGCTGAAATTAAAGAAAAAATCTATAAACAAGCTCATTTAAAGGACTTTGGAAGTGAATACATTTTCGCGACGGCTATTACTGTTCGTCGTTGGAATCTCCGACAGCCCTCCCACATTGTTCGGCCTAAAGCAGGCCCTCGAATCCATCAAACGTAGACGCAAGAATGTGAAAAACGACCGGTGGGCACCGTCGCATCGCGCTGACAAGCTCCATAACAGACACAGCTCTCGCACGAATAACTGCACGCGCATCCGTGCCGCATTCTGTGCGCAGCGCAGGGTGTGGACCAGTTGGTTAGTCTGCTCACCCGCTTTGCGAACACACCTTGCCGTTCCCCAGCTTACAAACACCGTCCCCGTGACTGCTGTTCGGGCACTTTCCCCATGGCCGAATCGCCCGCTATTGTCACTCCTGTAAAGATAATGTCCCACTCGCGTTTTGATTTCTGCCATCCATTACTCTCCGTTCCTATGCAACCACGGGGAAGCGGCCATTAATATGAACGATCGCGTTCTGTGACACGGCGACCGGGCTCGTGCCACATAGCTCCGCACGCTGTTTACGATGGAGCAAAATTGGACACCGGCGGGGCACATTTCCCTCTCGTGACGCCCCAGGAATGGAAATGTATGATTTTGCCCGTGAATTATCATACTAGGAGCCTCGTTTGTCTATGACAGCCGGAGCGGGAATTTCACAGGAGGGAAGCCAAGTATAGCATGTACAAGCTCAAGTAATAGTCTCAGCACAGCCCCTGACAAGTTCATTTGTATATAATTACTTAGTCTCCTTTTTGGGAGAAACAGACATTTGTCACAGTGACATTCGGATTTCCAGCCCAGATTAATACATTATGTCCCTTCCTTGTAGTGGCATTCATTAATTCTCTTGACCCTCTTCCCGAGTGCTCGGATCTCCTTTGAGTTACCGGGCCACAGCCTCCTAACTTTTTTGAAGACAGAGGCAGGGTTCTCAAGTGCCAAAAGGAGGGCTACTGTTTACACCCCCACATCTGGTTATTGTGCGGTTGCTGTCGCTACTCGCACGGAAACTCTCGTTTTCAGGTGTAAATCGGTGGCTCCGGACCCCGTGATGCTTGAATACTGGATTTTCCCAGGTAGAATAGCAAATGTAAAGTTACAGCTGTGGTCACATTTTTGGTTTTGGTTTATTTCACTTATGATACATCGGTTTAAAGTTCTTTACCTGGACGTACAGTTGTGAGGTTCAGCCACAAGAGGGCATTTTCTGCACTGTGCATGTTGGCACTCTAGTTGAGTTATTTCTTATTTATTCTCTTCGCTGATTCACCAGTTTTCTCAAAGGTGACTTACAACATTCTCTTTGTATTCTAAGCTTCTTACCAGTACTTACCCCTTTAAACAGATGGGAAATTTTTACTGGAATAATTCAAGATAAATTGCTTCCTTAAGGATATTACAGTAGGAGTTCAAAGTAAAGCTCTGGTCATTTGAACACAAAGCAACAGTTCCAACCATTATATTGCGTTGACTGTTTGTTTGCGTAGACTCATTGTTTCATTAACCAGAAGCTTCCTTGTCATTGCTATGTGTTGGGTACGGTGAGGAGCAGCCACACATCAGCCAATTACAATATATTTTATTTTATTCTATTCTATTTTATTTTATTTTATTTTATGGACTTTAACATTAGCTATTTTCTTAAAACAGAGTTAGGCATCTACTTGAGGGTCCAACAGATGTTCCCTTTGTAAGCTACAGCTTTTTACTACTTGTAATTGTTCTTTCTTTTGCAAACTGTACCTTTTAACCACACTAGCTGAAAGGTTTCCATTGGACTTTTCAAAGGACGCCAGAGAGCCGACTTCAACACTCTTCTGATAATCATATCTATTCATGCACAAATGATATGGGCTAAAACTAGGCTTCCGCCTGTGAATTGAAGCGTTCACACTTCACATAACCAAAAGTAGCACGTTAGAAATGAAGTTACCAATGAAGCCATTGTTATCAACTTGAATTATGTTGATAAAGGAATTTGTGGAAATTTCAAGTGCTATCATCATGTCTGCCGGCACCCCCAACCCTCTGATTACGTCTCCATTGAATCCCTGAAAATTAATAAGTTTGATAACTGACATTTTTCTTTTTACATGTTGTCTGATGGCTGGCGCAGCTGGAAAGTCAGTTAAATTCAATATTTCCATTATTTCGTGGGTGTATCGCAGAGTCCCGAGCATGAAGTTCATTAAACAGGGCCTTTCATGGACAGCCAGTTCTGCTTTCCGTCTTCTTGGGTTCAGCTGGTTATTTTGACACCTCATAGCTGGACTCTTTGCAGCTGCACTGTGATTCAGGGCCATTCTCATGGATACGCTCTCTAATGGAAACCTGTAGACCAGGAAATTCAAAAAGTGGCCCACCAAAGTCAGACCTTCATCTCAGTGCGTGGACTCTTAAATTTGCATCATGAACCCACAAAGCTGAGGCATGAATAATTTGTTTTCTTTTCTAGGTCTTGCTACCTGCAGATACTGTTATGCTCTCAGTTCTTTCTGTTATTATTTTCTTCATCCATTCATCCATATTCAAATTGCGTATCCTGGTGAAGGTCTCTGTGCGGAAAGGCCAAATAGGGCAAACCATACATCCTTTTAGGTATCAGCAGTTGTCAGCTGCTCCTCCTGAAGGATCTCCGGGCATGGAGCTTACTCCCACTTGCTGCTATACCTCCTAAAAGGAGCTCTTCAGGGCCATTCTAACTAATTGTGGTTTTTCCTCAGTCTGGAGGAAGAGTGACTTCACCCAAAGTCCAAGGATCACACTTTGTCTTAGAGTGTGGGTAGACCCGTGGGACGGAAGAGTCTTTAATTCCATTATTGGTGACTTTGATCTTGTTTTATTTTGGTCGCTACCCAAAGCCCATGGCTATAGGTGGGGGTCAGGATCTACACAATTTTTTAATATTTTTTTTATTTTTATAAATAAAACCTTTTATTATCGTTACTCTGTTGTGTCAAAAGGGAATATTCAGTTTAACTCCTACACTTGAGCTAAAATACTGAGTTTGTCTTCAACAGCTGCATCAGCAGTTTAATTTTTTAAATACACTAACACAAATGCTGTCAAGGGCACCTGTTTTGCAGGTTCTACAGTTTTGCCACACTCTCTGTGCACGTCATTCTTCATAAAGGCTGCAAAAATGTAAAGACCAGCACGTTCTTAACAACGTCTAGGAAGGCTGTTCATTACAGGATCTTTCATCTACCAGTACTCGACAGGACAACAACGATGCCTGTTTGCTCTTTGCATGTGCAATAAAAGCCATAAAATAAACACAACTGCCAGCCTTTTTGGTCTGAAGCGATCCGACTAGACGTATGTTCATGCCACTTGCACAGAAGGTGTAGATCTTCAACCTCCTGGCAAGATAGGCTACAGACCAACTGTGCGGTAGCTTCAGAAGCACTTCAGCACGTTCCTCATCTGCAAGCAGGGAGGGGGGGGACAAGAAAGGTCTCGGCTGCTTCATTAATAGGATTGCTCGCTCTTCTATTAGGCTCGGCTCGAAGGAGGCAGTGTGTAAATGTGGTCAAAACCCGGATAGACAGTGCGGAGAGAAGACATTAGGAGTAACGGTGCGGGGCAAAGTCTGAGCACGAGGTCCATCAACGCAGTGTTAATGAGATCTCCATTAGCACTTCCCTAATGAACTTAAAATGATAATGATGCTCGGCTCTCCGGGCATTTTTTCTTTCCTCTCCTTCCTGCAGAAAAGGAAGCTGTTGCTCGGCTAGTTAGGGTCCCACATCTTAAGCTAAGATCCTGCACACCGATGATGGGACAAGGAAAAGCACCTTGGGCACTCCAGTCCACAGTTCATTAGGTAGCATCAAATCACCAGGTGGTTGCTGGTTCAACTCACAGCAGCTGGCAAACTGGTGCCATGCTTTCAAGTATGACTGCATCGGTAAAATTTCAACCTTTTTTAATGAGGAAAATGCAATATCAAGGGTGTGAAGCTGCGTTTAAACTGCACCGGATTAACTTCCCTCCAGGTATAATCGACTGAACTGCTGTTGCTAAGCTTGGCGGTCACAGGTTCAAATCCCACCTTCTGCTGCGGACCCCTTGGGCAAGGTATTTACTCTGAATTACTCCAGCAGACAGTGCCCACCTGTATAAATGGGCAAATAAATGTAACTGCTTAACACGAAGCTGCTTTGTAGAAGAGCATCTGCCAAATGAAGAAGCGCAGCGGTTAGGACGTTTCTTTAAAGGACAGAGATTTATCAGTTAGCACAGGGCAGCTCTAAGGCATCTGCGCTCAGCTTTCTTCGGCGATCATCCTTCACGTTCGCTCAACACCTTCCGATCACATCTTGATCCTGAGGTGACCGCTTGAAGCAGCTATCCGAGGGACCGACTAGCAGCAGCAAAGGCCATTCTGTAAGCTGTAATCCCGATTCGCTTAGCCCGATTGTTCTTTTTCAATGGACTTAGCACTAAAACGTGCCACATTTGCATAAACGGCTCTTTTTTTTTTTTTTTCCACGCGCGCCGAACCTCTGCCGGCGGTGCTCGATCACCGTGCTCATTTTTACACAAGAGTGGACTTCCCGAGACGCATGCCTACCCTAAAAACCAGCGAACAGGAGGGCTATTTATAGCGTGAGCCCTTGACACGGAGTGCCGTAATTAGTCTTGCGGGTTTCATAATCACTATTGTTAAACCATCTAGAACACAGACAGGCTGATTCCGCTATTCCAAGCTCCAGTGAAAACGGCAGAATAAATATGAGCATATTAGACCTTTTCGTGTAATAAGAGAATTTCCCCTGACATTTAGGCTGTGGTGCGTAAGCTTTTAAGAAGAATCAAAGGAATACCTCCGCAATCCCTAACGTGACTCTGCTACTTATCTTCCTCCGCTGGTGTGTGAAAGTTTGCTAATCCTTTCCCTTCACTCTCTTTCCTTCTACCTTCGGGCAACTTATTCTAAGTCAACCAATGCAGTGACATCCCAGCTATCAATCTTGCCTAAAACATTTCTCAAGGTTGCCTCTCACCCAAGCAGCGTTTTGAAAATAACCATGGATTTCGGGGCGCGGTAAGCATAGCTCCTCGGAATGATTAAAGAGTCATGCATTGCTGTCTGTGGCAGCTTTGGGGGATTTTTCCTAGCGAACTGCGGAATAAACCATTTGGCAATGTATTCTTAACAATGTGGGGGGTAGCTTGGCTAAAAGTGGTGGTGGCTGCTCTTTGAAAAACATCAATCTGGACAGAACAAGCTGTATAAAAGTTGCCAAAGCTCACTGTGATAAATGTTACACTGCCCAGAATACAGATTTTATCCATCCATCTATCCTTCCATCCTTCCTTCCAGTATCATTAACAACTTAATCCTGAGCATGGTCATGGCAGTCCAGAGCCTATTCCAGATGCTTAAGGTGCTGGGCTATGAAACAACCTCCAGATGGGACACCAGTCTCTCACAGGGTAGGTTTAAGTCAAACTTTATTTAAAGAGCTTATTATTTTTCTGGAATGGTACAAAGAATTTTAGGATAAGTACTAAATACCAAGTTCCGTAGAAAAGGTAACAGGACCTCAACCCTGCTACCTGCACATGTTGGTTCCTTTAACTACCATGCTACTCGGTGCCCTTTGATATCAGCGCTTTTAACGCCATGGCTTGTGCCATTGAAACGGCACACACAATAAAGGAGGAATTCCGCTTCACACGGAAAGGGATGCTCTAAATTCAGATATCTAGGATGGTGAACTATCATACGCAAGATGAACACAGCACACTTGGATAAGTCATCGCGTTGAGTATAGCTTCAGCATCACTTAATAAATAACTGTAGATTTACACATTTGAAGGAAAAGATGGCTTAGGTGACAAACTGCTTTAATAGTTTTGTATGCTCTTTAACTGTGAGTCAAAGAGTAACACAGAAATCAGCAAATATATATTTTTATATATATTCTAAAGGAGTTTTAACGTTTGAATTTCATATTTCCAGGAAGAATGTAATCCTTAAGGGCTTCTGTTTTTCAAGATATTTAGGATCAGCGGCAATTAGAACTCCTTTGCGATTTTATACATGACAGCTATTTTCTCCAGCTTGCTGACATCACTTTAGCATCCCAGAAGAAATCCTGACACACCTGATCTATGCCAAATTTCTCATTTAATTAAAAAGGCCTCGGTTTAATTGGCTTGAGCTTTGTATTCAGTGTTTCGTAGCAAATTTGTTTCGATGAAGTTTTTCTGTTTGCGAAGAAAAGTCAGGAAACTTGCTTATTTTTTCAAGTTTTTGATTCTTGAATGTAATGCATTTTTATTATTTACATTTTGTTATAATTAAAAAGAAACTCCGGCTACTACTGCGAAATCCTCCTGCTGTCATAATAAAATTGTTGTTTAACACCTGAAAACAGTAATACAAAAAGTATTTTGACTGAACATTCTAAATTTGACACCTGCTGCATTTCAGCAAGCAAAAAGCATTTCGTCTGCTCACTTCCTTTTGTTCACAGAGCAAACGGAATTGTTGCACATTAGCAGGTTCAGAGCTCAGCAAGAGGTGGCAAGCTGTCTTCACCAAAACCAAGATGACCGCTCCCCAGGGTAACTCATAGGCATTGCTCACTGTAGCAGCTACCGCTTCAGGGGTGTCAGCCTGACTCAGAACTATTCTTTGTGGAGCTCACGAAGGAAATGGATCCAAGAAGGATGATTTCTGAGAACCTTTTTGAATTCTGAAAGGGATTCAGCAGTTCCAGCAACAGAGGGGATACATTCCATTCACATTTTTTTCATTTAGCTAGCACATCATCATAGAAAGTCTTACAATGCGAAGCTATTTGCACTGACTTACAACATTATATAAGGGTACCACAGCAGCTGAAGGATGTAGGGTTCAGTCCTGGGTCCTTCAAATGCAAGGTGAAGACTATAACCGCTACATCACCTGTTCCCACCAGTGCATTGGGACCAAGGCTGAAATCCAATGGGCTCTTTTTCTCAGACACTTATGGGGGTTAAACAAGTGACCAGAGGTGAGTGAGTGTAGTGTTCTTGCCAAAGTATCCTTGCTGCTACCGTTAGAACCAGAATCCAAATATTTATTGTGACATGGAATAAGGCATAAGGCAACATTCCCAGTCCATCTGAAAATCCCAGACCTTTAGCCCCAAAAATCACTAAAATTCAGTCCAGCTTATTTTTTTGTAGTGCGCACTTCTCATAGTGACACGGAGTGCAAAACGACAAAACATCAAGAGACACGGTAGCAGTTTACAGTGACCAATCCAATAGATGACAGTAATGGATGGATGGATAAATGGATCTCTAAAACACCCAAATCAACTTGTGATTTCAGCATGATATAAACAGTTTAACTGGCCCTTTAAATGGTCACCTTACTGAGGTCATTGGAGCCCAGGGGATACACATGCACTCAGCATGCACTTTGTGTGCACCCCATTGTGCGCCTCACCAGTATCATACAGTCTGCATCTGTGGTGCCCTCTTCTCCTGCTCACACCTGGTTTCCCTGACAGGACTTGAAAGACAACTTGTTGTGTCCAGTTTTCCTGACACTCATACTGAGACAACCCCCCTGTTCACAGAACGGAGCTCAGACCTGTCTAAATACATGAGCAAGAGCCGGAGAAGGACAAAGGACTCCACTTTCCAGAGTTGTTCAGAGTTCAGAACCATGCCTACAGTTTAGATTCCCTTCTTTCCAACCCTTTACTGCACAAGTTTAAATAAAGCACTGGGAAGAATCCAAGCTGCAGTCTGTGCCTCTTCTTGTCCCTCAAACCAGCACATTTGTCACAGTCATTAATGGGTGATTCTAGGCAGTACATTTGGAAGCAATGAACATTAATAATGAAACAATAAGGGCAGACACAAATCGAAATAAGCAAGGAAGTTTACTTTAATGAACTGTTACTGTATTTATTGAGTGAAGAACAGTTGACTGTGAGTTGTGGTGAGTGTCTTACCTCTTTGACTCCTATGCACTTAAACGGCTTTCTTGTATTCTGTCTTTCCAATTTTTTTCCACAATCTTTCTGCCTTTTTTAGCTTTGCTGTGCTGAATTACACTTCATGAGATTTAAATGGAGACACAAATGCATAGAAACAAAGCAAACATGAGACAGGAAACCAGCAGCCGCTGGTACACTGGTGCCAAATGCAGAACATTACTGCACAAACACTTCAAATTTCTTTTTCACACACGTCAAGTACATTTTGTTGCACTGATTGTGGAAATTGAAAAATGAGTATAAAAGGCCAAGGCCTTCAAACTGAAATTTTGGATAAAGAGAGGTTGTAAATGAAGGGATGCCTGTATATACAGTATGTACTGTAGCTACCACACAAATAAAAGTAGGAGGTGAGGGGTTACACTATTGTTTAATGGGATACTGAAACTAAAAGCACAATAGAACACAATGGCTTTCAAATCCTGGATTTGTTAAATACATTAATTAATTAATAATTTTTCTTATGTGGAAATCAAGCTCTTGGGACTGAAACTCGCAAACCACCCAGCAGCATGTGTAAGACTATAAGCTGTCGGCTTTACGCTGTCAAAGCCAGCTGTGTCACGTGCTGGGGGTTTGGAAGGGAAATGAGGGGGTTGTGGTCAAAACAGAGAAGAAAAGCAGTAGATGAGAGACTGCAAAAGAGTGAGCTGCAGCTCAGACACAGAAGAGGCTCCCTGCTCTGCACTCACAGATAATCCCTAGGGATGATCAAACCATTCTTCCTTAGAAGACCTTCATTCACCATTTTGGTGACAGCACCCCCAGCAGGATTGCTTGTTCCCCGAAAGGTTTCGTAAAGTGGGCTGGAAGATCCAAAGGATGCCACATGGGGGGTTTAAGTCTCCTTTTCCACCTCCGAATGGGTGCAACAGGCAAGAGGTTTCATACCTCATGGGGTAAAACAACAGCCACGTACGCCAGACCTTGTAGAGATATCTCTTGCAAGCCATCCAGAGCCTCGGTCCATCACAGAGTATAGAACTGGACTTATTGATTTCTGCTTCTAATATACCTCCAGCATTGACAGAACAGATTAAAGGAGCCTTAACAAAAATCCACAGTGTTTGACGCTGCCTCCCAACTGGGAAAAGTAATAAACAGAAAATCAGAAAAAAAGAGGCTGAGCTTATGTGTTCTGATGCAGAACAATAATACAGACCCTACATTCACTTGTCGTGTGCAGTGATTTTTTTTTTTTTTCCAACAGGCAATATCTAGACTATAATTCTGCCAAGGATTCCCATGAGTGTCTTCTATAGAAATTCTGGGCGTTTTCATAGGCGTTGTTTGTTCATTTATTTATTTATTTACTTACTTTTGCACCAGCAGAGGTTGGCAAAGCTTGAGCCGCCCAGATCCTTGTTTTGTACTGAACTCATGGACCACGTACGTGCGAAGGGATGACAGGCTGCTTCTCTTCGCCCTGTGTCAGGGTTCGTGTTCCCAAGTTGGCGGAATGGGGACGCATCTCGATTTCTGGCTCATCAGCACCCCCTGCTGCAAGCTTCATCTCCAGCAACACACTGGCAAGAGAGGAGGGGAAAAAAAGGCCTTCTTCTCCAAGGTCATCAAGCGTTTGCCCTTTTGAACCCTTTAAGATCAATGTCAAAAAATAGAGGGGAAATGTTTACAGTCAGCTCAAAAAGTCAATTCAAAGGAATTGTGATGCTAAATATATGAAATGCACTTCAAAAAGTTACAGTTCTCCCACTTCAACTGGAAGAATTAGGGTAGCTATCCCGTTCTGCATGAAATATATATGGCCCGGTGTAATTTAAAAGGAATTTAATGTTTCGCTTTCAGATATCAAAAGCATTAATATTTGATGCCGCTCGAGCGCAATCCATTCAAGGAACATTTGCGGAATTCTAAATGGGCTCTGCGAGGGAGGCGTGGTCTTGACTGCCAACTGCACACATGGACCAAAAAAGAACAACGTAATTAAAATTACGCGGGCTGTTTAAAAATTGAAACGAAGAACTTCGGTTCAGCAAGATATTTAATCTCTCCAGACATGAAAGCTGCATTTTTCCCCTCCTGTTTCCTTTCAGGTCTTAGAGAATCTGGGGAGGCACTCCGACAGACAGGTGGGATTTCCGGAGGCAAAGCTTGCAGCGGTATTCAGCAGTGTCTCCTCCTGTAATCCGAACTCTCCCGGTTACTCAGATGAGCTGTTGCTGACACATTTGCTTAGTAGGCCATTTCATCCGAGGCCACCTCCCAAGCCTGGTCCCTTCCCTATCTACACAGGCGTGAATTTACTGAAGCAGGTTTCTTACCCTGGAATGATCCAGCCATAAGTTCGGCCTGAAGACACGAATACAGTTTGGGTAACAAACAGACCTGATCTGTTGGGGAAGACTGCAGCTCCGATGGCACAAATTTGTGTGGGAAAACACAGACCTTAAGCCGTCTCTGCCGGCCTCCCCAGTGCTTTGGCATCCAAGTGGGGAAGGACAGCAAGCATTCATCAAAAGCTCCATTAATGAAGCTTTGCAAAGGTTAATGCATCACGCTTGATGTATGGGTGTCTAAGGAGACATTTGCATTTAAGTACAGCGTAATTCATGTCACTTTATTTTAGCACTTTTTTCACATGCTGCTTATCTGCCCCCGGAATTCACCATGTATCAAATTATACCATTAAAAATATCACCTTAATCTAAACTAATAAATAATGCCTTAATAAATCTGTTGTTGCTTTGCATTCGCATTCTCTGTCCACCGATAGGAGCTTATTAGATGTCTCTCCGCCTATTCTAATGAACCAGTCGGGAGCAAGCCTATTCCAGCGTTTGTTTGCTTCAGACTTGCCCATACTCAGTCATATCTGACACTGGTGGCTTCATCCTCCCTGTGCGCACACCTCAGTGGGTAGCAAGGGGGTGGGGAGTGCTTTCTGGTCTATGAGAAGCAGCCCCTGACAGAACGCCTGCCAGCCACAGGTTTTCCCTCTGCTCAGCCGACCCTCCGCTGCATATGTCCAGCTCCACCTCAGATGCTCTCCAGCAATCGTCGCTGGTTTTTCCTCCCAAATATAGCAGCAACAACTACCTGATGCCTACGCCATACACCTAGATGACAAGGTTGCAGGGTGCAAGCCAGACAGGACGGCAGGCACTCACTCGGACACTTCGGCGCAATGCAGCATTGCTCTAAGGAGCGTGGGACTAGGAAAAATCATGCGGCGACCATGCAGCCCCCACAGCTCACAAACACATTAGCAGATCCTAATTTCCTAATGGAATATGACGCTGGCTGATGGGCCTCGCAGAGAACATCCTTAATTTGGTTTTCAAATCATAACCAAATGCACACTTCATAAGGCACATAAACATATTAGCAACAAGGAAATCAAGTTAGAGACAGATTATATGGAGGGGATGGGTCAAGATTGCATTTATCTCTCCGAAAGGCGTGGATAGCACATTTTCTCTCAGGCCCATGGGCCAAGAATGATGTCTGATACAAGTTTGGTGGGTCACATAGCAGTGTGCCTCCTGCCATGTGCACTGAGAGTCTGGTGCTCTTTGAACAGGTAAGTTACGTTGCAAGAAATATGACCAAGATCCTTAAAGATGCTTAAGGTGCTTTCAATTGACTGTGTGGTCACAGAAAAAGGATAGAATATCGCAGTGAAGAAAGCTTTCTTAGATATGTACACATCACCCCAGAGGAAGGGTTAGCAGCTTCTTTGCTAAGCTTGACGCAAATGGAAATACTGTATATACACTCATTTGTTGCATAATGAACATCCAACTTACAATTTTGCACAGATATAAATATTTTCCACTTGATGGATTTATTTTTAATTGGATTTCCCTTACAGTTGTGTTTGAGGACAAAACTGAACTGCATTTCCAAGTTCAGACGTTAGTTGGCAGCAATGCACACTCAGATAGAGTAGAATCACAATAGGAGCGATTTTCATTCCAAGGTTTACAGCTCCTTCCTAAAATTAGAAAAGTTGAGCGTGTTAATCGATTTAAACCACTGACAGTTGGCATTTGGGGTTTTTTTTAATTCATTTGAAATTAGGTTTAATTTTTATGAACCTCAAAGTGTATAAAAAATGTATTTTTTTCCACTTTTGCTAAATACAACATTTTACATAGCATTGCAGATTTTAAAAAACCAATGGACATTTGCATATTAGGCTTTTATTATAAGTTGAATGCGGCCGAACGTTTACACATACAGTACTGTACCTATACACATGCTTAGGCGATCTCTTGGTCAGGGGCATTGAATGGCAGGCTGCTGAGCTGACACCTTTTCGGCCTTTTTGGGGCCTGTACCCTGTCTCACCCCCTATGCCTGCAAGATACAGCAGTCTACCATGACCCTGCAGTGGACAAACAGCTATTGATAGACAGATAGAAGTGTTGTGCGCATTTTAATCAATTAGGTCTTTGTCTGGGGTCATTTATAAAATCTATTTCATTAAAACTGGATGGATAAATGTATTATTCAGCTTGTATCGATTGCAATGTAGTAAAAGTTATTTGGGAGTTACAAATAAATCAAGTTAGCAACAGACATCTGATCCCAACTGCGTTAATGAGTTGGGTGCAGATTTTTTACCTGGGTGCATAATCCCAGAGGAAAGCTGGAGGGCTCTGGGGGTCATTCGCTGTAATACTGAGTCTCATACAATCATTCTCTGCTTTTCCTAAGCCTGAAAACCAAGTGCCTGACCATTCAAATATGTATAGTTTGGCACCTGTACGGGTGAGCTAGTAACATTTATCCTCACGTGCAACTGAAAAGGAAATGTCCCCAACGATGACCTTCACGTTGTCCTCTTGTTCAAGTGACGATCAACAATCGTGATTGACCGGCCTCCAGCCGGCCCTACCTGCATGCAGTGCTAACCTCAACTTGTTTTTTTATTTTTTGTCGTTCCCTGGGATTTCCACACCTCATCAATTTCTGCAACATCCCGTCTACTTTTAGAAGCTCCCACGAGGGTTCGATGTAAATGGTCAGCACCGCCTGCCTCCCCCATCATTAGTGCCATCTGGTCTCTTCATTTCTGTGAAAAAGGGTGGGAATTGCTTGTTTGCACCAGAAAAATCTGTGATCCAGCAGCAGGCGGAGCAGTAGTTACAAAACTTGGATGTAAAGTGTAACGTGTGAAAAATAAATGAGCAATAATAAACAAAAATACTGCCCATGGATACAACATAAAACTTTGTGAGGCTCTGGCTTAATTGTTCCAATGCAGTGTTTTCCAGCATTCTAAAGTGGCAGAACATTTAAATCTTTGTCACGTGTTATGATTTTTTGTTTGTAGAGTTTTGCAAAATATATGTTGACTTAAAAAAACAATAGATTCAAAACAGTTATTTTACTAGACTGTGCAAGGCATGGTTCAGCAGCCCTTTTGCATAAAATACAATTTAGTCAGTGTCTGATGTAATTGCAACCATTTCACTTAATTTATTATTGCATTATTTCTGTCTGTTTCCTCTAATAAATATTGAGGATGAAAAAAGTTATGTACATTAGTCAGAAAAAGACATGTTTTAATGCTTAAATCTGTTCCAGTGATTCTGTCCATCCATCATGCTGTACATTCTCTATCCTTCCGCTGTAAGACCTTCACCCCATCATTGCACACGCTTGTCAACATGACCGCTGTTTTTATGCAACACACATCACAAGGTGCTGTACAGGAGACAGAGTATCCCTTTGAATAATCAAAGACATGCAAACATACAGCCAGCAGGTTGCTCTCAAGCGTAGTTCTCAAATGAACAGTAGTAAAACCGAAAAGTGAAACGCAAACATAGTGTTAACAAAACAATACATGTAATACAAAATGGGGAATAGATACCTGAGCTGCTCTTTTCCAAATACAACGTAATAGAAGGTAAAAAAAAGTTGAACTAACTAAACAATGAGATCAAGTAAAAGTAAAAATGACTGCTGATTTTGAAACCTGCAACCACAGGAGGCCCCAGGTCTGAACCTGAAAACCACTGTTCCACACAGCCACGTTCCCTATAAACTCGACCGGGAGCGGGTCGAGTCGCTTTTGCACCAGGGTGACACGCGCAAATTGTGGCAAGGACTGCGCACCATCACAGATTTCGGAAGGAAATCTAACGTGGCTGTGAGTGCAGACTGTAGGTTTGCCAACGAACTCAACGCATTCTATGCCCGTTCCGAGCCCGACTGCGCTACAGTCACCCGCGACAGCAGCCACAGCAGTGAGGGCTGCAACCGTTCGACGACATTTGGTGACGTCATCACCGTCGCCGAGTCCGATGTGCGGAGGGAGCTGAAGCGCGTCAACATCAGGAAAATGCCGGGGCCAGACGGCATCTCCGGGCGCCTGCTGCGCCGACCAGCTGGCCGGAGTCTCTGGCTCCGTCCACAGTCCCTAGGTGCTTTAAAACATCCACCATTGTCCCGATACCAAAGAACAATAAGCCCTCATGCCCAAAGACTACCGGCCCGTTGCACTAACCTCGGTAGTCATGAAGGTCTTTGAGAGACTCATCAAAGCCATCATTACTGCATCCATCTCCAGCTTTGTAGACCCACTCCAGTTTGCCTACCGTCCCAACAGATCCACGGATGATGCCATATCCCACGTACTGCACACCACCCTCAGTCACACTGACAGGAAACAGGGGAACTATGTGAGATTGCTGTTCATGGACTACAGTTCAACTTTCAACACCATTGTCCCCCAGAGACTATTCACTAAACTGAGTGACTTGGGATTGAACCGTCACCTGTGTGCCTGGGTTCTCAGTTTCCTCACAAGCAGATCACAGGTGGTGAGAGTCGGTAGTTGCACTTCCAGCATCATCATACTCAACACAGGAGCTCCACAAGGTTGTGTACTTAGCCCTCTGCTCTGTGCTCTCTACACTCACGACTGTGTGGTCACGCACGCCTCCAACTCCATCATGAAATTTGCTGACGACACTGTGGTGCTGGGCCTCATCTCCAACAACGATGAGACAGCATACTTGGAGGAGGTGCAGAACTTGGCATCATGGTGCCAGGAGAACTGCCTCCAACTGAATGTCGGCAAAACTAAAGAGATGGTGGTGGACTTTGGTAGGCGACAGCAGCGGTCCTACACCCCCCTTAAAATCAACGGGACTGCAGTGGAGAGAGTGAGCAGCTTCAAATACCTGGGCGTTCATGTCACTGAGGACTTGACATGGACTGTACACATCCGAGCTCAGGCCAGTAGAGCAAAGCAGTGGCTCTACCACCTCAAGCAGCTGAGGAAGCTACAGGTCTCTCTGGCAATCCTTAAAACATTCTACTCTGGTGCTGTACAAACTGTTCTGACTCAGAACATCATCTCCTGGTTTGGGAATAGCACTGCATAGAGTGACATCAAGGCACTGCATAGAGTGAACGCTGCACCAGATCTGATCTGCCATCACTACAGGACATCTACACCAGTAGATGCAGGACCAGAGCGACTAGGATCATCGGTGACCTGTCTCACCCCAGCAATCATCTGTTCAACCTGCTGAAATCAGGCAAACGATTTGGGAGCATTATGGCAAAAACGGAGAGACTTAAGAAGAGCTTCTATACACAGGACATAAGGCTTTTGAATCACATTCCTCAAAACCACGGTCTGCAACATCCTATAATCTGCCCCCCCCCGCTTACTGTCACTGTTAATGTCTGTTTAATATTTAATTTTATTTAACTTTATTTATTTTTATTTACTGTTTTGTTTGTTTGCTTGTCTATTTGCTGTGTGACTTAGATTTCCTTTGTGTGTAACCGTGCACAGTCTCCTGTCGATTCAGTGCACATTTCATTGTATGGCATACCTGGTTACCATGTATGTGACAAATAAATCTCATTGAAATCTTTGAAATCTTTGAAACTGTTCAGATGTTAGTTGGCCACCCTGAACTTATACTATAACTGTCTTACAAAGGACATATTGCAGGAACTCTTTAAATTTTCTTTCTGACATTTCAAATCAGAGCCGGATCCCTTCACCTCACAGTCTTGTCTGTATAATTCTCTCCTCCCCCAGCCTCGCATGCACTTGTTTTCCATATGTGTCTGTGCCAACGCTTTTCAGGGGGGTGGTTGTGTCATTGGCAGGAGTGTTTATTATGTTTTCGTCCTACGCTAATACACAGTCTCTATAACATAGCACCCGCATTGTTTATAAGCTCCGTCTCAGATCGTTATGTGTTAGTATGCAGTTTGAAATAGCCAAGTAGAAGGCCCTACTTGCCCCTAAATTTATGCTTGAATGAACTAGACTACATTTGCTACATAATCATGTGGCAACCTATTACAAACACATCTATAACTCAATTTTGGTTGCAATCCATAGCTTAAGAAACACTGGTCTACAGTACAGTATAGGGGAGCTGACAAAGCTGGTCACTCGGTACGCACATCTTGGGTGTCAGCATCATGTTAGATAAATCAGGCTTCCAAGTCATAGCTGGAAAAATGTAAAGACTCAATATGAAGCTCTGGAAAGTGATCATCTGTCAACTCTTCCAGAATTAGGCAGCCATATGTAAACAGGTCTTGTTTACAGTCCATACAAGTCCACATGAAGGCCCTCCTCCTGCTACAGAAGACAAACCTGTGGCTGGCCTGCTGCAGACTGTTACTTGCTGCAGGTTTGTTGCCATCCTTGTATGTCCTCATCTCATTTCATTTTGTTTTCACAACTGTGGAAATGATGGTGTTGAATCAAGTTCTTATCGCAGTTCTTATCGCTGCAATCGAGCGCTTGCCTGACTCACAGAGGAATCAAAAGTAGAGCGCTGCCTGGAGTCGAATGAGCAGTAATACCCGCTGAAGTGACAATTGCTGCACCCTAAGCTGATGTGGGATCAGACTGACATCTAAGGCTCATTTTACAGCCCTGGCTAATGCTAACACTGGCCCACAGATAAGGAACTCCAGGTACAAATAAACTTTCTCCACTTTCATTTCATAGTCTTCCCAAGGTACAGACTTTTAGCCTCTCAGCCTCTTGACAAAGACAAAAATGAGCATCTTGGTTATCATTATGTTCACTTTGCAGTCTCAACTGTGTTTTGTGTTAATTTCCTGAGAGCGCTGCCAAATTTACAATAAAAATCAAAGACACAGCAACATGCAACAAAAATCTTATATAGTGCAACAGATCCAGAGCAGGATTTCAATCCAGGAGATACTGTAGAGAGGTGCTGAGCAGTGGAAGCACCTGAACAATGCCTGTCTCACATGGACACATAGAAATACGTGGCTGACCCGGTCTTCAATCAGCCAAAGGTGTCATGTTAGCTTTTGCGGCCATTTTACCCTGCAAAAATACACAAATACACAGATGTCTATGTGTCTGCACAAATATTTCTCTGCAACGATGTGAAATTTAGAATCGGCAACAGTACATTCAAGGTGACAAACCTAAACAAAGTCATGTGTTTCCTGTGATTTATTATGTACATGCAACTAAGGATGATAAATTAAAACTAAGATTAAATCAGATCTGTGGATAATAAAAGGTACAATAGTTCAGCTAATTTTATTTTTCTAGATTGGATGGTTTACCCACAATTTAGTTCCTCTTCACTTACGTTAAAATTAATTTGGTAAGAGGAAAGTAGTGATTATTCACTGCGAATGTATGGGCATTTCTTCAATGTATGAATACAAATAGCACGTAGGAATATAGAGTAACAAAGGATATAGCAACAGTCTCAGGAATTGGCTGGAGAAAAGTTTATAAAAATGTTTGTTTTAATGAGATTAGTAATCCGAGATTTTGTTTTTACAGACACAGAAGTGTCTTTTGTTTGTTTGCTTGCTACATATTCAGTGCAAGAAGGCATCTTTCATAGAATTACACATTTCGTTAAAGGCAATGACAGAGAAGGAGGGCAACTGGACTCCCATAGGGTTGAGTTGCAGGTTTCCTGTGTGGTCTCTTTTAACTCAAAGGGGAAAAAAAACAAAACTTCTCCAAATGTCTGCAAGCCTTTCCTCCTCTTCTCTTCCCCACTTAAACTTGTTGGCATGGAAACTTGCCCGCAAATAACAAAAGCGGAACAAAGGGGGGGGAAAGACAGCGGAACAAGCAAATATCCCTCTGAGGAATGTAATGCAATTGCCATTTGTGAGTTTTATTTTGCCGTTTGCTTTCTATGACCTGAGTCAGCAGCTGTCACAGGTGATTTTTGGTTTGATTCTGGCTTTTATAAATCTGCTAGCTCATTTATGGACTGTAATCCTAATGAATCTGGGAGTTCAGCAAACAGCATAGGTGTACACTTGCATATGTGCAAACAAACACACACACACACACACACGCGCACACACACACACATAGACTCACATATACTGTGTCGAAATGAGGAAGCCCAAACAGATGTCATGGTGCACAAGCATGGGTAGATAAAACACAGGCAGACACCTCAAACACCTTGCAACCGTGCACACCAGAGACAGACAGGCTGAAAGACACATCCGTGCACGCTAAACGCACACACAACACTGAACTTTGCACCCATCTGTACCAAAGCAGCAGGCATCTCCACTCCGAAAGTCCATGAGCAGATGGGTGCACTGGTTGGTGGCATGCAGAGAAGAGTCAGTGGGACCAGGAGAAAATCTGAAGCATGTGAAACCAGAGCACACTTCCTCCTTAGGGCTGTGTTGCCCGCAGGCCCTGTATCACTGCCTTTGCTTTAATAATTAATGCAAACAAGCAAGGCCCCATTTTATGGATGTTAATGAATCGAGGGCGGACGACTCCTGTTATATCAGCTTCTGCCATGTATCAGAAGCTGAGTAGAATATGGGGAGATAGAGCTGTAGGAACGTTTGTCCCTGCAACATAATTCGTAGCATAATGCAAGATGGTTATTGTGCTCAGTGGCCACCAGAGTGGATTTCTCAGCCTAATGACTGCTGACAAACCCAGACAAACACATGATGCCGTCCGCTGGAGTACCCCAGTGCTGTATTACCCCAGTGCTGTATTACCCACCTAACAGAAGACAGAGGGTCCCACATAACCCACTTATTTCTACGCAGCATTCCTGTGTTTCAGAAATATCATCTAGGTGATGGAGTTCACTGTCTTTTTCCAGGCGCCCAAAACAAACATCCACGTTGCTGCCAAGGTCATTCCTTGCCTGGAAACCATTGGAATGGTTCAGCCTGTAGGAAGCACTTGAGTTCTGTCGCACAGCCCCGGGTGAAATGAGGCTGTGCCTGACAAAGAGATACACACGCTAGAATAACCAGGCCAGAAGTCCTCAATCAAACAAGGCCGTTGCCTAAGGCGTAACAGGGTGTCTACGACGGGCCTGAGCAAGTGAAAAGCAATATGTAGGATGGTTTCTGTCTGCTGCCGTAGCTTTTTTATTAAACACCTGTTGTGATGCACCTGAACACATCATTGGTGATGTAACTTGCAGTTACCCAGTGTTTTAGGCCTTTCAGCATCAAACTGTCTTGCCAAGAAAACCCAGCAAGGTTTGACAAAAACCATCCACAGCCATCTAGTTCCATTTATACACCCACAGAAACAATTTTCACAGCCTTCTTCCTATGCTTACCTGTGATACTTTACATACTCTCAGCTATACGTATATAGTGACTGGCTTCCAAAGACTCTGCAGCCTACATCAGTGGACACATCCCTTTGCCAGCAGTCCATAGTAATTCATCTCCTTCCTCTCAATGTCATCCTCCAAATGTTCATCTTATGGGATGCAAGCTTTAGCTCATTCATTCATTCAATTCATTCATTCAAAGGTTTATTTGTCATGGGTGAACAACACAGCATAGCAGTGTTGTCCCCATGAAAAGTTTTGTTTCCAGGCATCCTCAGGGCAAGTATGGACATAATATGTATATAATATGTATAGTCGGGAGAGGAGAACAATAAATAATAATAAATAGAGTAATAATAAATAAAGAGCAGGACAAAGGGTTAGTAAATAGGGATAGGTAAGTGAGGAAACGGATATACATCAGGGATTGGCGGGGGGGGAGAACACAGCAGCCAAACCACCAGCACACAGCAACCAAACCTACAACTACAGACTAAACCTACAACAACAAAAAACAAAAAAACAACAAAATAGCTATATGGCTTGTTTATGAATTTCAAACAGCTGCACAATATTGGGTCTCCGATACATCTCTGTGCTGGTGACAGGAAAATTGCTTTCCTCAACTATCAGCTGCCAGTCTCGTGGTGGTCCGTCTACTCTTTCACTCCCCACAAAAAATTATTTGGCCTGTCTTATGGCAATCGAACAGTGCTAGATTCTGCCACATGCTTCAGCACCTGGTCTTGCCATCAATGGCAGAGGTGCTGACTTTGCACTCTTGGTCAGCTGCTGAGGGTTCATTAAAATGTCCCTCTCTTTGGGTCTAAAGAGCATGAAGAAGAGTCAACCTTTTTCCCAGCTGATCATATAAGACTGGCTGTACATCATCGACTTTCTGGATCAAGAACTCCCCTGAGCGCTGCTTTCCTGGGGAGTATTTGATCACGGAGAAGCCACACGGCAAAGGTGAACAATGCTGACGCTCTGCTGGAGACATGGAACATTGGTCAACAGCCTGGGACTGTACCTGCAGCTTGAAAATGTACCTCAGGTTCATACAAAAGGGATCCTATCTTGTGGAACAATAGAGCTGATCCTGTATGAGAGCAGAAAAGTGTTAAAAACAGGTTTGTATCTATGATATGGAATTGCTTAAATACACATTGTCAGCGAAACTACATGAATAGCAAAAAGGGAGCTCATATCCCAGTCATTGAATTATTTAATTACAAATTCTTAGTGGAGCTAAAGTAGAGTGAAAAAGCAGTAAGAAATTATATACTTTCAAATCTTTAACCTTCCACACAATGCACTCTGTTTAATTGTTCCTAATGGCACTTTTACCTTTTGTTTGAAATTCTAGGCAGGCACCTTGGGTAACCTTTCAGACCACTGAACGTTTCAGACCACAAATGAAACCGACTGTTCTTGCGAAACAACAACAAAGGCTGTACATTCTAATAACAAGGGAAAAGCCTTAGCTCCTCTTCTTGGTCATGAACGCACCGCGCTGCACATCTACGAATGGTGTGAGGTGAGGTCAAGCTGATGTGAATCCTGCTCGTTTTGACAGTCAAAGGCATATTGATAAGAACAACTGTTTTGTTCTTTTTTCCTCCTGCACAGGCACATTTTTCAGCACTTCACCTTAAATAACTTGAAGTGCCCATTATTCACCTTGTTCCAGCAAACGCAGGGCCTGCTGCTGATAACCGAAATGAACAATGAGATTTTCCCATCATGCAACTGCCGTTGCCATACTCTGTAAAGGACAACCAATTACAATCAGGAAGAAAAAGGGAGCAAAGGCAGGGTTGAATTTGGACCTTGATTTTTTTTTATGCCACTAATGCAGCTCGGGATTTTTAGGATTTATGAGAAAATACATTTACGGAGGAACATCGGAACCAAATAAGACCTAGGCAAGAGTTACTGTAAGATCTCAAGCTTGGTGCTTTTCTCATACTTTTGAATAAGCTCAGTAAATTCAGGGAAATAACACAGTAATATTGAGGGGTTAATGCTAGGTCTACACCAACACCGTGAGTCAGAATGACTACTCCTCTTGTGTCCTTAAATGAACTCCACAACACCTTTTTTCAACAAAGCACTAGAGGTCTTAATTTATCTCCTATTTATGTGTCCAAATTTGGCTGGAAAATTTGTTTTGCGTTTTTGAGATCTGTCAAAATTCTTGTGTGGGCAACAGTTCTTTCGCATGTTATCTTCACTCTCCGCACCTCACCCCACACATGCATGTAGGAGGAATGAGAAACATCACCTCTGCAGTTCATTACCATATATAGAGCCAGCAGCCCAGAGCTGTTGTAATGTGTGCATTAAGCAGCAACGGGTTATAAAACTACTAATGTTTAGTGCATTGTCAGCTTGGGCCTAATGGAGTGATGAGGTTTGCGCTTTAGCACGAAACACTTGCATGTTACAGTCTTCAAAGGTTAAAGACATCTTGCGATGTTCTCCATTTATCAACCCTGTAGTTTACTGTGAATTTACTCTGGTAACAACCAAGCGCAGAATAAATACCTGTAGGGATTTTCAGATTTATGAGAAGGAAACCTTCCTGTTCCTTACTTTGCCTCAGCAGAAAATTGGAGATGCAGTCAAGACACTGGAAATAATTTCCCTTGATTTAAGCTCCACATCCTGATCAAAGTTTTATCACACAAATATAAAAGTGATAAGTACTTCAGGAGAAGTACATTATTGTACCATAGCAATTTATGCCAAATGTTACGGCTGACATTAAATTCATTCTGTACCATAATTAAAGTAAGAGCTACCCACTAAATAAAAGGAACTTCTCCCTGGATAAAATTCACGACCATCAAGGGTTTATCAGCTGTATCGATGCTCTTCTTAATCACTTGCTAAGAGCTAACTTAAGAAAAAGAAAGATTTTCCTTGCCTTTGTGCATAAGGTGACCGCGTACGCTCTCATTCCTGGTTTATACTGCCATTTACTACCATAAAATTAAACTTTTTGCTATAGTTTATTTTCTTTACCTTCTCCATCTTCTAGCACTTTTCTATCTACACCATACAGCCACTTTCAGTTCAGCCCCCCCCCCCCGAAACACTGGAGTCCAAACATACAGTAGCTCAACACAGCTCAGCACAGTCCAGCACAGCACAGCAGGTTTATATGGTACATTTTAATCTGTGCCAGATTTAATTACTTTTATTCTGAAACTAACAGCTAAGATGATTTGGTGTCCAACAAAAAAATCAAAAAAGCAATAAAAAACTAAACTAATCCAAGGCAAAAAAAATGCACTGTGGCACAATTTTGATTAAAATTTCTATATCGGCTGCAGTTTTTTTTTTGGTTATTCACTTTTGAGATATTAAGCTACCTAACATATTGCATCTCTATATAAATATTAAAGTAATATTTTCCAAAAAAAAATTAAAGTCTGCAATGTGGGTCTGATTTCATTTTTGTTCCCAGTCCATAGAGCCTCTTTTGGCCAAAATAAAGAAAAAAAAAACATTAGGACCAATGTTCTGCATATTTCGGCAATAATCCCCAGCAGCTTATTTTACTCATTATCATGGCATAGACCTTTGAGTCGAGGCCAACATTTCAATTCTCACACAGCACAGAAAACTTTTCAGCACTCCAGAGCTGGCACTCCATGCCTCTTCAGCTGAACAACAGCTGGAGTGCACACCTAAAAACAAGATTAACAGACCGATGGCTTACAGGGAAACATTGTCCCGTGTTTTTGCCACTGCAGTATTTCACGCGGCCTCTAATGCCTCAAGCCTCTTCAGGATGAAAGAATTAAATCTTGTATGGCTGACGTTTCCATAAAAAAAATAAATAAATTTAAAAAAAAAAAAAAATCTTCCCCATCCATTGTCAAGATTGTCACTGCCGCAGCTGGCAGTGCCGGCCTGGATCCCTTCCAGTCACCTTTAAAGAAATCTTCTGAGCCATTATCGAAAAATGAAACGAAAAATTTGTTCCGCAGATACATACTCATATCCAGTATATAACTGCTTCACAAAAATGAAAATTCCAATCATCTTAAATGACTTTTTGGAGAGCATAATTTCAGTTGCTGGTTTTATTGTAATGACCCTGTTTTTACAAAACTCAACAACATTTTGTTTAACTGCTCTCGCATCGCAAAAACTGAAGCAAAGCACATACTTAATTCGCTGTCATTGTGCCTACAAATATCCTAACTAAGTGTTTATGAATCACTGCGGCGCAGTCAGGTACGGTAACTCAGCAGTACTACTGCAAAGCAGTGACCATGTGATGTGAACCTGGCCAACACGCTGCTGGAAAAAACCTTAAAAATATTAATCATTATAATAACATACTAAATAAATTGCTATATATTTCCATCGTTTTGTGCAGACAAAAACAAAGCCTTCCAGAATTCAAGCAGTGTCTTGTCCTACTGCATGCGGGGACACTCCCACCCAACGCTAGAAGGCACTGCTCTGTAGAACCACCAGGAGGTGCAGTGGACCCCGTGTCACCCAGGAGTTATCTGCAGTTTGATCACAAAAAATTTTATGAGGATTTAAATTTTGTGTTTATGAAATGTTAATATTTGCTCTGCATGACAGGAATACTGTTACAGTCATGCGAATATAATTAAAAGTGCACAATTTTGCTCACCAAATCATCGCATTTCTCTGAAACAAACTCTTTAAGATAAAAACTGCCAACTAAAAACCAATAATTTAATAGTATGCATCTTTCACTATAGTTCCAAACTGAACATTAATGTGCTCAAGCATTTCTAATCTCCAAGTTTCAGATACACAAGGGACGCACGGGATCGTAAATACGGACTTGGACACTGGAATGCCTAAATCATAACTGTGAAGGCAACTACACAAGGGGTCATGTTAAGTCAAATAAACCATTTGCCACTGTATTTCTGTTATAAAAGGTTTGTAAAATGTGATGGTTTAAACAGTGTTTAAAAGAGGTCGTATGGCTTGGGCAGAAACTGCCAGTGGAGCAGATGCAAAAACAGCAAAACTGTTTTGTGACAAAGGGAGCGCTGATGAAAATCATGACAGCAAAGAAGCAACAGAGGAAGAGTGGCTGCAAGCTGAAGCTCCCTGACAGGAATACACAGACCTGAAGTAGAAATGTTACTTAAAACCCGAGAAGAACAGGACCTCAGCAATGACTACTGACCTGAATCAATACCTCTGACTAATTCCCCACAAAATCCTTATATTGGAACATAAAAAACCAAGATCTCCAAGTAGTCTGAAGAAAGTAATTTGGTCTGATGAGAGCTTTTATTGTTTTTCCTACACTGGGTTAATGTTTAGATAAAGCTAAAAGATGCCTAAAACCTACACAGCCAAGTACCATCTGTTAAACGTGTTGGTGGAAGGCCTGTGATGCATGGACAGCCATCTCGTGGGAGCCACTGTGTCCAATTATAGCTCTGCAATGCTGTATAAAGTATTTAATCCTGCCAGGAACCTTCAGCTTTCCCACATTCCAAAATAGTAAAGCTCCTGTCCAGCCCGATCAACAAAGTTAACAACAATTTTATGTGGAACAGAGAGATATGGAATAATGTTTATGGCCTCTGGATATAAAAATCATTATCCTTTCTTAGTTTTTAGTTAATCCCCTAAGAAGCCAAAGGCTTTTAGTCTTTTTTGTTGCGACAGACAGACAGACAGACAGACAGACAGACAGATGATAGATATCTAGATAGATAGATAGATAGATATCTAGATAGATAGATAGATAGATGCCTACTTTCCTTATTTCCTAGTTTGTAAAATTACAAAAATGACTAAAATTGGATGCAAGAAATAAAGGTTCAAAATAGGAGTCTGTTTTAAACATTTAATTATTAAGTAGTAGGTAACTATTTGCACCTTTGTCAACTTGCAAGATATCATGTGAGCTTGATAAAAATTGCATAATGAAGTCATCTTCTTATTAAAACTGCCTTTTTTTCAGACCGTATTCCATGGTGTGAGACAAACTGTTAATAAAATCTCATATACATTTGCAGTGGGGATTTTGATTACTTGGTTAAAATTTTCCAAATCCTATTCAGTTCAAGCACAGTGAGGAGAAGGAATCTGTGAGTCATTGCATGTAGAATTATGAAATGAAGACTGTCAAAGAAGACTGGCTCTTGCTTTCTCATTTAAGACCCTTAGAAATGGAGTAGAGTGTCATGTTTCTCTTATTGACATCAATACCTTTTGTAGTGATATTTCACGTTTTTGGTGAAATCCAGGCCTTTTTTTTGTTTTTTGTTCTTTTTTTTTAATGAAAACTGATACCAAGCACAGTGATATTCCAAAGTTTGCTCAGTGAGGTGTGCATATCAAGTTTTGTTACTTGAAGATGTTGTACATCAGATTCATGCTTCTAAAGCTGCTAAAACTGGGTCGGGATCTCCTGGATGTATCTCCTGAAACATACTCAGGCTCCACTACAAGTTTGGCCACCAACATTTAAAACATGACACTAAAGAAGAACATTATATATATATATATCCGATCTTTCTGCTATCAGAATAATCTCATGTCTTTCTTCCTTCAGGTCCCAATGAAATCATATTCACACAATGTTTTGCTTGACAGTGGCTTGGCCCAGACTAATACGTTTATATAGACCAGCTTAATCAATTGGACACATCAGTACTGGAAAAATCCATAGCCAATACTTTATATTAGAATGACTGAAGGAAGCAGGTAGGGCAGGTAACAGAATTCATTAAAAAGTGCATGGGAAGATGGCTGGCAGAAAGGGAGCAATGTTGTTGTCCTACCACTGGAGGTAAGTGTCCTCAATCCATGGTCCTCAGTGTTTTTCATGGACCTTGGCACTGCCCTTGGTTATCAGCAGTGTAACACTTTGTCACCAATGTCCACAGATGCATGTTTTAATGAATGAAAGCACTTATGGACGTATAGAAAATGGTGTGGTCATTAAAGTGTGTCTTCATGACCTTAACTGGATAGTGACAGTGCTGTCCCAGGCTATGTTGGTGCTGAGCACAGAACCTGTCAGAATCTTACTCTGCTGTGTTGAATCCCTTACCTCACAGACATAAAATTGAACAAGACCATGTTATTTTAGATTAATGTAATTTAATGTGTGGTTAGGTTTGTGTTAACATTTGTTCTACCTTAATGTATTTTGAGCAAATGTGCATATTTGGCCAAAGCCTTTGCCTTTGTCATTCACATAAATGAGAGCTCTGCTGCCAGTAGGGGGCATGTGACAGATGGTACCAACTGGTTTATAAATCATGGAAGAAGTGGCTCTCCCTCAGTTTGACAGGAAACTGGAGCCAGGAGTTCTCATCTGGTAGCTCACCTTTTAAACATGTTTTAACAGGTGAGTAACTTTTACCCTGGCCCCTCCATGGAGGCTTGTAATATAATTTAAAAACAGCAGTAGTTTATTGAGTAAAACAGATATTGTTTTTTTTTATATTTTAGGGACTCAGTAAGAGTTTTTTTTTTTGTCATCCAGCACCTGGGCTGCTTGGGCATGGGTTCAAACTCATGTTAGTCTTTGTGGAATTTTGATGTTCTACACATTTGGGTAGGTTTTCTCCCACTGTCCAGAGAAGTGTGTTTTATCTTACTTGGTCTAAGTTGTCCATACTATGGCCACCCTGCACTGGACTGGTGTCTCATCCAGGACGTGGTTTCCTAGCCTAGTACCCAATAACTTTGGGATAGGTTCAAGACCACTGCACCCCTGACCAGGATAAGAAGTTAAGCATGATGAATGTATTTTTATATTTTTGATAAATTATATATGCATGTCTGAAGTACAGAGTAATAAATGAATATGAATCCCTTTTTTTTCTTTTGCTTCTGATATCTTGCTTTGCTTTTGAGCTTAAAACAAAAGCCAGTCTAGATGGTATGGAAGTAATGTAGTGAGGTACCTCACTGATGCTTTGTTCAAGTGCAATGTAATTATTGTCACTGTTCGCTCAGTAACCAGTTAGCTGAAATTATTGCCAATGTAAAACTTTTGTAATTTGGATAACACCTGTGTATATTTTTTAAAAAATCCTGAACGCTTGATCGAAATTATCAGAATGTACTCATCAGCATGGTGCGAGTGCTTCTACGCTATGGGCCTGGATATGTGTTCAAATCCAGCTGTCTGATATAAGATTTCATGCTCCACCCATCTTTGCACAGGTTTCCTCACACAGTCCAGAGGCAGGAGTTTCAGGGGAACTGGTGACTCTCTTAGAGTGTGCGTACATATGAAGGATTGACAGGGAGTGTGCTTGCCCTCGTGTCTGGCATGAATCCTGTGTTTCCGGATTACTACGACTCTGCATTGAGCACTTAGTTTTTTACAATGAATGGATGAATAAAAATCAGAATGTATTTTTTAAAAAGCTTACTGATATAATGGCATCATATTTCATAGCTGTGGTAAATAAAATCTATTATATCTATTTCCTAGCAAAGCATATCAATATTTCACAAGTACCCAAGATTCAGTTGGTTCAGAATTTTTAAGAATGTATGCGATACAATAAAACTTCAAAACAAAAGCTGTGATGTGTCAGCAAAACTACACAGACAGTTCCAGCAATAGAAGAACTCTTCAAATATCATATTCGTGCGAACAAATACTGTATAAAACATTGAATCACACTGCTCTTGTGCTCTATTGACTGTGTATCTTTTGACATGGACTGTGGGCTTTTACATTTCATGTCTCTCTGAATGACAAGTTCTGGGTTGAGGTTAACAAGCGTGGTATTCATTTCTTAAATGTGTGGCTACTTTTCATATCTGAGAATGTTAGAAATTTGTAGGTTACACAGATAAAAAAGTGACTGAAGCTGGTACACTAAAGAAAAAAGCAAAGGAAAGACCAATGTCCCATTTTAATACTTTGTTAGAAGTTATTGTAAAAATAAACAGCAATGGATAGGCACCACATGCGGGTGGAGGTTTTGCAGCCTAGTGACTCCGGGATGGGCTCTGGGCTACTGCAAGTGTGCTCGGGGCAAAGTGGTTAATGATAATGGATGCAAAAATATAACAAATACATAGACTTGGTCATTCACTCAAAAAGGTGACATTTTCATCTATCATCATGCTTTACAGTATACTGTATATGCAGATTTAATCTGAGGTTCAGTGACATGCAGTAGTTTTGCTGATAGGCCAGAGAGCACAAACTGTAAAAAGTATGAAGCCCCAAACAGCACACAGCACCACAGCTGTATCAGTTGTGAACCATCAAATGGGCTTGGGATGGAAACTGAGGGCCCGTTGGCTCTTTATCGAATATGCACTCGCAAAGGTACTCTTTCCTTTTGTCCCTTCTCACAGAGCTTCCAAAAGCAGGCATCGCTCAAAATTGCCTACCACCACCACCCCCCCGCCAGTAATATGTGAGTAATTCCATGAGAAACGCTGGCGGTTTCACACACGAGTGCCATCATGGGCATCTTGCAGCCCTTTGCGCGATGTGTTGCTGTGGAGCCCTGCCAAGTCTGAAGTGTAAATTACCTGTTTTGGGTTATGTTATACTGGCCAACACAGAGTCTCACTTGGCCATTAAATCACATTCGCATTTCCATTCCTCATTCCACATGTCCTCCATGTTCTTTACTACTTTGTGCTTGTTTAATGGCCCTTGGTGAAATAAATGCACAATTTCTCTATAAACAGAGGACTTCATTATGCAAATGGAGTGGATTACATCCAAGGGTTGTAAAAAGTCTCAGGGAGGGGTCTTGAAATATGTCTTGTGAAATCTGACACAAAAATGGAGAGGCTTTGTATGAGAGTGCTGCTATTATTGTGTTCAAAGAAGAGTCTGCCCCTTGCAAGATAACTGCATATAAAAATTATGCTTGGTTGAACGTTAAAAAAACAAGGCCTAACTTATTTCATGTATAAGTAAGCGGGCTGTGAGCTGTTTTTTATATATATGCTTCTAATCCGTAACTAACTTCCTGCCTTCACTATATCCTAAAGGGAGCTTTCCGAATGAGATTTTGAAAGGAATGATAATTGTCAATTTATTACATTTACATTGTCGGGTTGCACCTGTGTTGCTGAGTTTATGATTATGAAAAGCTCAGCAATGTAAAAAGTCTGATGTTGCCATCCGCTGACTGCAGAACCACAAATCAAACTCATCACCCGGTGACATGGCAGCTGACAAAAAGCGGCAAGTGGTTTGGACCAGACCAAGGTGGGTCAAAGGTTCAAGAGCAAACTGTAATCCCTGCAGCATTGACACCAAAGATTTGGGCTGAATGGCTGTAAATGTGCTGCACGTGGCTCTTTTCAATCTGGGCAATGAATTTTCTACAACGCTTTCAAGCTTGGCTGCTCTTTATATAACATCTCTTGCTGTGATTGTGAATCAGAAGCACTGTGTTTTTGTTATCTAATTGTCTTGGTTTGTGGCTTTACTTTGCTCATTTCTTTGGCTCTGCAAAAAACATTTATCTCCTGCCTTACCTTTTTTAATCCTCTTTGCCGCATCGATTTGTTTGGCCCTCCCAGACAGGCTTTGGGCCATTACGGGCAGTATGAGCCCATTTGACAGATTTCAAATGCATTCTCCGAGCAACCTATACGTAGTACACTGGAAGCACACATATTTGCAGGTATAAAACATTTCAAGGAGAAATACTGGCGTGCTACTTACTTTGCTCATATTGCCTTATTATGTATCTGCATGGAAAAATCTTCAGCAGCAAAACTGCAACACAATCTTCTGGGTGCAGTACATCAGTCCTTCTTGACAATGTAATTTGCTTGTCTGCAAAACATGCAAGAAAGGAAAATGGTTTGTATAATGCAATACATTTGTTTTGCAACGCATGTTCTGGAGGCACAACTGGCAAGAGTGAATGTCACAGCCACAAGACAAAAGGCAATTTGTTTCCTTTCCGCTTAATGTGTCAGAGCCGCTGTTCTGCTGGCAACAAGTATTTGCTGCAAAACAAAGAAAAGTTGACACCACCAAATGGCAGCGAGGCCAGGCCCATGGCATACCTTTTGTAGGCCGAAGGTTACGCGTGGGAGTATGCTGGCTTCTCCGAGACCCCCAAGGATACCAGGCCATTAGATAAGTCTGTCTAGACCAGAAGTGTCCAACCTTTATAGGTTAAGGCCCACAACTTTTGCTGTGATCTGGTCTGAGGGTCACGCATGTAGAAATCTTACCAAGTGATACCATATACTGAAATAAACAGATGGAAAAATGATCAGGATGCCACAGGGGGTAGCAACATTGCATGACAGGAACTAAGTAGGTGTGGGTTTGAATCCAGCGCAATCTGTGTGTAGTTTGCATGTTTGCATGTTGTTGTGGGTTTCCAAGTCTCTGGTTTCCTCCCACAGTCCAAAGACACATGTTTCAAGTTAACTAGTCACTGTAGTCTGTGAGTGACTGAATGCATGTGTGGTTACCTTGCAATGGACTGATGCTCTAACCAGGGAGTGATCTAAGGAGCCTGGCATCAAATGAGTTCAGCATAGGTTCCAGACCCTGACAAAGGGCAAGCAGTTAAGGAAAGTAAGTGTGAAAAGCTATTTTATTTAGGTGTGGTGTGTCCACAGTTATAGTATCGTCTTCATGTGATTTATCCGAATTCACAGTACTTGCAGCAGGTATGCTGCACATTAACAATTTTCCAAATCTTCCTTTGGGTCATGCTTTATGAAACTGCGACCCACACAGAGTCCTCCGGCCACACGTTGGACACCCCGGTCTCCACCATTTCTGGTAGAAGCAGGTGACCGTATGCAAACGCACGCCTGCAAATGGAGCCTGCGACAAAGAAATAAGGTTTTTTTTATGTGCCGTAAGTTCTAGAACGTTCAGCGGAAACCCCTTTCCTTGGCATTAAGATGGGTAACACATTGTACAGAAGCTGCTAATAAGACAAATGGCTTCGAGGAGCTGGCAACCGAAGCGCTGACTGATGTGAAATAAATATGCTAATTCCCCATTGTTTTAAGTTTCCTCTCCAGTTGTAAATTATAGCAAATGTCAAGCAATCCACACGGCGAGACTGTAACCCGATCAATTTGTCATAATGGAAGCTGGAGCTGAGCTGGGGGGCGTGAGGGCAGGTGGGGAGGGAAAGGGAGTTCAGATTAAATCTGAGTTGACTGAACAAGATGCACCTTTTCAAATCCCAGTCGCGTAAGCAGCTGTGCTGAACCACAGCCGCAGCTTAACACCCCTCCTACTCCCTCCCTTCTGCTTTCTAACACAGATTAGGGCACATTCATGCCATCAGATGCCATCAGCTCCAAACCTGCTCACATAGATTAAGTAGAGCAGATTTTAAAATTCCACTCGCCTATTTTTCTGGAACTTTCTAGCAGGTTCAGAGTCACCTGGCGAATTCATGAAACCTAAAAATACACCCCAAAAAGCGCATTTAAAAGTAGGCTCCGCAAACTCATCCATATATGCATGTGGGTTTTCACCTGCGAGTGCCGCACATGAGCTAAATCGAGTGCGTCACGCATGCGATTGAATTTCCTCCATGAGCTGCAGCTTATTGAAAGGCTGGGATATCATTACTCCGGATCTTAAAAGTCATGCATTTACCAAACTGCCGGAGGAATTAAGTTTGAAGTGAGTGTGGGGATCGATATTTTTTTTATTGCTTTCATTATTTTAAAGATCTCCATAAGTCTCCCAGAGGTCCATAACCTTGTGGGGAGGGGAAGATTTACTCCTGTCTGCCTGATTTGGCTTTTTCTGCCCAAACCCTCTGCACGGGGCCATTGCCCTTTTGAACAAAATATGTGTCAGGTGATTGTCTAGTAAATATCAGCCATGCTGAATGAGTATATAATAATAATAATATTAATAATAATAATGACAACAACTCCATTAGTGCTACTTACTAAAGCTCTTTTTCCCAGTAACGTTCTTTTATTTTAGGCCTTTGAATAATTTACTACAGTTTAATGAAGTAATAATTTCTAAATTGTGTTTACTCAGGTTCTCTTTTTGTCTAATATACAAAGGTCTGAAACTATTTAGTGTGACAAATATGCAATAGTAGGGGAAATTGGGAAAGGTGCCCTGTACGGGCTGCTGCTGCTGACATCTTATTCCTGGGCAAAACTCATTATGACTCAATTAAACCTGTGCTATGTAAGGCACTGCTTTTCGCCCTGAACACTTTTTTTTTCCTTTTTGAGGATGTGGTTGGTCCCTTCATCAACAAAACATCTTATTTCCATTGTGATGTTGCCTTTCTGTACGAAATGAAGGTACAACTTGGCTACATCTGGGTCACATTGTGGCGACATAAAAACTATTTGATAAGTCATCATTGCAGCAATTTGCATTTTATAACAAGCACTGTAGGCTTTGGGTTGAATCCCATTCTGTCTGACTGTATTTTTTATTGTCAGTTACCTCTAGGCTCCTGATGTGCCTTGACATCTGGTTTGAAGCCTATGTTTTGCTTTGCTTTTCTTTTTGTTTCGTAGTGCTTTGCTTTGTTTTGCTTTGCCTCGTGTCATTTCGTTTTCTTTCGCTACCTGAGCTTGTGAAGGGTTTCATATTTTGTGTGAATTGATTTAGGCCTTTAGGTCTTTTTCCTTTCCTATTTGTTTTCCCTGCTCACATCAAGAAGCCTTGTGGGTTGGAGCTGGTTGACAGTGATCTGTGCAGAACTGATTTTGCAATTAGTTCATGAAAAAACAAGTAATTTCTGTTAGTCCACCTACTGCCACTTTATGCTTGGTCACACACTCCATTGCTTCATACACAGCTGTACCGACATTTTAATAATAGCTTATATTTTGTCTGGTGACTGCCTAATATTCAGATGGAAAATTTCCAGACCTTCTGTAAGGACATAGTGTAGCTACAGTGTGTATATACACCGATCAGCCACAGCATTAAAGCCATTGGCAGGTGAAGTGAATAACATTCATTTTTTCATTACAGTGGCACCTGCCAAGGGGTGGGGGGATGTATTAGGCAGCAAGTGAGCAGTCATTTTTTGAAGTTGATGCGCTGGAAGCAGGAAAAATGGGCAAGCGTAAGGACCTGAGCAACTTTGACAAGAACCAAACTCTGCTGGCTAGACAACTGGGCCAGAGCATCTCCAACACCACTTGTGGAATGTTAGGTGTGTCTGGTATGCAGTGGTTAGTACCTACAATATCAAAAAGGGTCCAAGGAAGGACAACCGGTAAACCGGCGACAGGGTCATGGGTGCCCAAGGCTCACTGATGTGCGTGGGGAGCAAAGGCAAGGCCGTCTGGTCCGATCCCAAAGCAGAGCTACTGTAGCACAGACTGCCGAAAACCTTAATGCTGGCCATAATAGAAAGATGTCAGAAGAACACACAGTGCATCGCAGCTTGCTGCATATGGGGCTGTGTTCCTGCACACCGGTCAGAGTGTCTATGTTGACACCTGTGCACTGCCAAAAGCGTCTACAATGGGCACGTGAGTGTCAGGACTAGACTATGAAGCGATGGAAGAAGGTAGCCTGGTCTGATGAATCACGTTTTCTTTTAGATCTTGTGGATGGCTGTGTGTGTGTGTGTGTGTGTATTTGCCTGGGGAAGAGATGGCAGCAGGATGCACGATGGAAAGAACGCAGTGTGATCCTCTGGGCAATGTTCTGCTGGGAAACCTTGGGTCCTGGCATTCATGTGGATGTTACTTTGACAAGTACCACCTACCTAAACATCGTTGCAGACTATGTACACCCCTTCATGGCAATGGTATTCCCTGATGGAAGTGGCCCTGCCATACTGACAAAGAGTTCAAGGTGTTGTCTTGGCCTTCAAATTCTCCAGATCACAAGTTCGATCCATGGAGGCCCCACCTCGCAACTTACAGGACTTAAAGGATCTGCTGCTAACGTCTTGGTGCCAGATACCACAGGACACCTTCAGAGGTCTGGTGGAGTCCATGTCTCGACGGATCAGAGGAGGAATAGGAGGAAGACCTGCACAATATTATGCAGGTGCTTTTAATGTTGTGGCTGATTGATGTACACTAACCTCACCAAAAACATTTTTATTTAGCACTAACATTTGTTATCACTCATGGTTTTGTACAGAAAGAACATGAAATCGAAGAGCAGTATTTGTGATGTATGCTGAGTCTGTCTCGGGCTAGCAGTTCATTCCAAGATCCGTACTCAACAATAGATCCAGTTCTACAAAAGCATGGCACACTTAGTTCTACACTCGAATACGTACGGTCTCATGTCGTTGAGTCCAGAAGCCAATAGTTGCAAATGCACCACCTTAACTACTTCACATGCTGCACAAACAGAGTGACTGGCAACCTGTTGTCTGAGGTGAGTAATTTACAGGTGATTTGTCTCTTTCCTAGGACAAAGAGTGTATATCGATATTTGATAACTTTCCACTGAGATACAATACACTCTGAAGACAAGAAGGCGAAGAAGAGAACGTAGGTCAATAAAGGTAACATTAATCATGCTTTTCAGAGGCAAAATTGACTTGCTACTCAAAGAAATTATGTTCAAATTCTAGTTATCTTCTCAACAAATGGTCTCACTTTGACATTTTTGTGCAGTGGTTACCTTTTAACATCAGATATCTCAGGAGATGACATTCAGCCACAGACAAATTTTTTTGCTGCCACCTGCAGTCCATTGATACTGGCACTGGATCATTCTATTGATTTAGGACAAAAGTGGAACTCAGGCACAAAGTTGCTCCATTGTGTTCACTCACCACCACCGCAGCACACCCTCCACAATTTTCCCCTGTGGCCCATATCACCAAGTCACTTGGACAGCTTGAATGCAGGTCGCCCTACTTGGACCTGGCTGTGCGTGATGTCTTTGGTTCCAGGAAGGCCATCCAAACTGCCAAACGAGAACTGGGGCTCAACGATTGTGCCTTGCCTGGAGGCATAGATAAAAAACAGTCTGCAATTATTCCCTGTTCAAAACTGGGCCGGGAACAATAGGGGCACAACTGCTACTTTCACTCAGAACATTAGAGAAATGATAAGAAGTGAGGATCATTTTTGTCCCTGACTGCCCTAACCTGTTACCACCACCGGCTTAGACAGGTAGGGGCTGCGTGGTGAATTTTTGAGTATCCCCATGTGCCCACCCCTTTATTACATAAATACTAAGACTAATTACTTGAAATAATAAGAGCCCTGTTGAGAGAGATAGGTCTTCACTTGAGCACACCATTGAATACTCAGCAGACCTCTAGCACAGCAGCGCACTCAGAGGAATGGTTGAACTGGCACTCGCAACCCTCGCTTCACGGATAGGTGTTCTGGTGCCAAACAGAAAGGCTCATCCTGTAAAATGTTATCACGCAAGAGGTCACATCCCCCATTATGCTATAAATAAAGAAACTCAGGGGAGTGTCGACAAATAAAATAGGGAGATTTGTAGAAAAATTTACTGCCCATTTTTCTCTCTCTCAACTTGCTTTTCTGAGCAGGAATAATGGGCACCTGTGGGCCCGGACCACCTACATGGCTTCACATAATGGCAAAACGCAAAAAAGCTGTTTGTTTTTGTTGCATTTTAACAAATACCCATTTACATTTCACCCACGGCATGCATTCATTAACTGGAGAGCAGTGGGGCTGCTTCAGCTTCATCTTTCAGAAGGTAGGAGGGCTGTGAGGTGCAGTTTGAAAGTGGACCATCACCTTGGTGTGCTTTCTGAATTTAGCAGAAGATCTACACAGATCTTCACAGGAGGCCTGACTTCCTAAATACTGTATACTTGGACAGAGGGCTTTAGAGGTCAGGCCACAGCTTTTTTAACTGGCCATTCCCAAACTTCAGATGGAGACCAGTCAACCATGAGGCAGAATCCCACTGCAGTGAACCCACACTTTCTTACTGCTGCTATTTCAGCCATTATTTGTAAGTGATGTTTGAAAGATAGAGCATGGAAACTTACATACCTGCGTCGTCAGCAGGTGTGGTCGCCAAGTGCTGCAGATGGGGTACGTGGAGAAAGGAAAGGCCTTTCCACTGGTGTTCATTAAGCGCTTCCTACAAATCTCACATCCTTCAATGGATTCTTTTTTCTCACAGAACAAGAGTAAGACAAATGCCTACATTAGCACTGGCCTTGGTAAACAGGAGGGGATCAGGCATCGAAGACATCTTGCCAACTGCCACTTCAACACTTTGCTCCTCTGTGCTCAGAAGATCGTTCACCATCATAAAAGACGTCAGCAAAACTCCAGATGGAATGCTACGTCGAGCTAAGCAATATCAGTCGCTTTATTTTCACATTACTTGCATTTCAACATTATTTGCATTTATTCTGCGTGCAACAGATTTTATCCCAGTAATACCTCAGTTTTCAATTTTTCCTTTTTTTTGTGACAGCAGGTGCACATTTCTGAAGGACTACTTGTAGCATCACGTTGCATGCGCTCGAATGCAAGTTGCCGCCAAAGATGGAAACAAACACAAAAACTTTCTTCTACTTCTTCACACATTTCAGATAGTCTCCATATTCTCCAACCATGGAACAATACTTAATATAAAAGTTATAAGTCTCTCTCGGAGGTACAATTTCTAAAGTTTAGTGCTCGTCCAGAGTTGACTGCCCGATTACCCACTGCATCAGTTAAACATGTTGCCACCAAAGTCAGAGTTTGCTGTGATCACTTGCTCATGTTCATCTACTGTAGATGCATAGGCCATTCATAGCAACGATTGCCACTCTGGGCCTCATACAAGTGAAATAGTATAGGAAGTTCCTGCTTGTAACTAAGTGTTTTCGAGGACTTGCCCACAATAAATGATGTCATGCGAAAATAGGCTGATGTAATACTAATCTCTTGCCTCAGAAAATTATCTTTAAGGTCATTTATCTGTGTCAGCTTTCACCAAAATGGAAATTACATAAGAAAAACTAATGTTGCGCACTGCTTCTGCCCCGATCGAGCAAACAGAACGCAATGGGAAGAGGAATGCTGTTACTTCTAAGCTTAATTGGCCATAACAAGCAGTTTGCCCCGAGTTTTAGGGGTCCTATTCATTGCAGTCGTAACACTTTTTCTGCGGGACAACAAATTCCATTTTCATTTCAAACTTTGCTGTGAAACAGCAGGTGGTCCCAGAGGAAACTGGTGATTGCTGGTGAAAGTAGCCCACATGAACCAAAATGTGTTTAATCCAAATGCAGACACTACATGTTTTTTAAAAAAAAAAAAAAAAAAAAAACAGCGACCATGCTGTGACACTAAAATACACAATAAAGGCATTTATTGTGCAAATAATGCAGAAATTTTCCAAAGGAGAATTAGAGGACCCATTCTATTATCAGCTGGGTATATGAGAGACATGCAATTAAGTACCAGTTTTGTTCCCTCCTAAAGCTTATGCCAACGATGAGATGTTTAGAAACACCTGCACTGATTTTTGCGGGTTTTGCATTTATTATTGCAAATTTGGCACTCTGAGCTATTTTCTTTTTTTTTTCTTTTTTGAAAATAGAAAGGAGTTTTAAAAGCTAACAGTAAACTAGGATCTAACTTTTTTCAGTATTTGCCAGACAGCTGCCAGGAACACTTCAGCAAGATTTAATTTACATGAGCTTGTACCGGAATTAGGTTTGGAAATGTTGTATGCCGTGAAGACTGTGTGCATTGAGCACAAGAATGTGTAATAGCTTCAGTTGCAGAAATGAATGAAAATGCAATATGTCCATTCAGCCATTTTTAACAACAGCTTGTGCAGCACAGGGTCACAGTGGTTCTAAGCCTATCCTAAAGCATTACAAAGATGCTTTGTACGCCCTCGAAAACTTTAGAGTCCAGGGTCTGGATCTGCCAGGTAACCTTCAAAATCTTCCGAAGGCAATTCAAGCGGCAGCAACAGTTTCCTCCCTTGGTGCTAACAAACAGGACCACAACAAAACAGCTTTGTATATATTTAACTTTGTTGAGAAGTTGATGCCACAGCAATTCCATACTAAAGACTGTAGCTTGCCAAAAGCCTAGCTGACTTTGAAGATCCAAGCTTCTGTCTAGTCATCAGTAGAAGTGCTACTCAAGAGGGTGCTTTCAAAACAGGTGACTATCCACAACAGCTAGGTGATGACACTAGTCCTTGGCTCGATGTAGTCTGCAGTGGGTGTTTATGGGTGCACTGTCAGGGTTGTCATGATGTTAGTCCAAAATGTTCTATTTAGAGGCAAGGAGGATCATTTTCCACTGTGCCTCTGTCTCCATGAGAGTGTTAAACACCCAGACATCAGTGAATACAAGGCCATGAATCTTGTCTTTGTAAACTTTTGTTAACTTTTGCATTCATCATAGCTTCAAGAACTTGCTGTCATTGTGGTGCATTGGGACACTCCTTCTTCAGTAGCTACGATGCATCTGACCAGTTTGTAGATGACAAAAGCTGTCCTTCTTGTCAACTGGCCATAGGAATATCAAAAAGAGAGCAGAAGTTCCAAGATGACAGAATTGCTCTGGTAGCAGCAGGTTTTGTGTTATTTCTGTGCATTAGTATTGAATGGGAGCACCATTAACCAATGGATAGCTGACCAGAGGATTCATTTAAGGTAGCAGTGTTTAGGGAACCTTTTCTAGCCCCTTCTCCACCACAGGATGAGCAGGACACATTAAATAGGACTGATCAGTCACTCAAAAAGCTGACTGGGTCCACTGTCTCTTGTAAGTAGAAAAACATAATAACCTGAGTCACCTGAATGCATGTGTGCAGCTCCAGCTTTCACTGCCTCAACACCTGCCTCTCACCCATTGCCACAGGACCAGAGTCCAGTGGTGCTGGATGACATGATGAAAATGAATCGTGCATGAATTGAATGAGCATGAAGAAGACTTGCACCTTATGCTTTTTTTCCCCACTCATATCTTGTTCCAGCTGCGACATAAAGTCCACACAACTAAAGATGAATTTATAAAGGTTTTAAATGTTTGCATAAATCATATTTATTTTGATAGTACACTAAGTAGACATTTAAGGCAGTGAAAATTCAATAAATTCAAAGCAAAATTCAATGTTTCATAGCACAACCAACCAGACAATTTAGTCAATGTTTGCCGCTAGAGCTGTGTTCCTCAGCTGCAACATGAAACAAATGCATACAGATGCAAACACATGCACACACACACGTGTCCGCACACGTGCTGTGAGAAACTAATGTCACCAGATCAGCTGAAATGCACATCTTTTGAATGTGATAGGAAACCAGAGCACCAGGTATCTAATGCTAGCATGAGGAGATCATGCAAACTTCTCATAGCTTGAGTAATTTTTAAATCCATAGATCAGAAGCAACTATATGAGTTACCATCTCTACCTGCCATGCCACTGCAACACCCAAGATAATAAACATACTACATTAAAACTCTTTAAAGAATAGCCATGTGGTTGTTTGATCAGAGCAGATAGATGACGCTGCTTTTCAGGAGACCTCCCTAAAAAGTGAGACATCTTCCTTTGATACAGTCCTGTCTTTGTTTCTCTCTGTGTTAAGGATTCAGTTCCTCACCCCATCCTCTGCCAGAAGTTCTTCATTTATTATCTCATTATTAGATCCAAGCCTCTTCCTAACTGTAATTTCTGTAACAAGCACCACACAAGACACGTAGCACTGAAGCCATTAAGACAGCACAAAACCCACCAGCTTTTCTGACATCTTCATAACATCCAAGTGCAACCTATTCCCTCTGAACCCACTCAGAAGGAGTGCGCTGATCAAAGCAAAATGCACGCATTAACCATAATAAAAATAATTTCCTACGCTTACATCACAATTTACCAAATTTCAGCAAGAGACAGCCATAACAGCCTTAAAACAGTACACTTCACTGTTGATACACTCCTACTACCACTGCATTGGTGCACTTAAGTAGAAAAGCTCCACGTTTGGCAGTTCTTAAGATTTTCTGCCTCGTGACGTTTTCGGCTGCTCTGCTCCTTCTTCTCGTATCTTCCAGCAATCTGTTTAGGCAACGCAGAACCTGGCACACCAGAGTAGCCTACGGAGTCAAAGGCTGACAAGGAGGGCTACAAGCTATACCATGAGCTGTTACCTGCTGTTCCCAAAGGGAACAAATGAGGGAAGGGAATAAATGGACAAATCCAGATTTGAAAAACCCTCTGAATTCTTCAGCATTCTTTGATGTTGTTTAAAAATGAAGCCTGCACTGTTGTCAGATCACTAAAAGGCCATAATACAAAAATCCTTTCTCTATAAGAGCATGGAAACCGAGATCTAGAATCAGCGTAGTTCAACCATTTTTCTCCGGAACACCACCCAGTTTGATACAATGAGCCTAAATGTATTGTTCAGGAGTTCTGCAGCAGTTAAACATCAGTCATTACAGTTCCTGCTGCCTGTTATCTGCACTCTCCCTACAGTCCCAGAAGCTCAATACTGCAAGAGTGACACGCATACAGGATGTGTAGGCCCACAGAGTCTGAGTGGAACCACCACTGAAGTAGCCCGCAGGCCTTTGGCCTTCCTCAGAGTGATCAGTTTAAAGAGATTTAAACACCTTCAAGTGTGTTTCAAGCAGCTGAGAATTTCCATAAATTTCGCTTCAATGCTAATTTCCCAATGCTCCATCATCTTGTAGGGGGAATATCTTACACTTCTTGAGCAAATCAATCTTCACACATCATTTTCCAGAGTAGCAGACCTCACACTTCCACTGCCGATTTTTCCCCTATCATATAAAAGGGCATATGATTCATAACAAGCACGATGGAGAGTTTGAGGCTGACTTAAAGTTTTAATTGCTAACAGCTCCCTCTGGCTAATAGAGGGTGCATCCCAATGCGGTGGCAGAACTCTCATATGGGTCAGGTCACTTTGTTCCACTTCATCATTTGGTTAACAAAAGCTGGAGCTGCTGATGCAATTGGCCTTCATGTATAACAGACTCAGCCAATGAGCCTAAATCGGCGCTGTCCAATGAAGTTCATTCTAAGCTCACATGTACACACTCTCCAGCTTCGAAATCAAAGCACTGCTATGAAGAGCATAATGATGGATGCCAACATCTCCTTGAACATCTGGTCACAAATAACCAGGGATAGAAGCCCAGAGGAGGCATGCTACAGTGTTCACTGGTTCCGTGCATGGCTTCACCAAAAAGTTTAGATTGCCCTTATTCTTCTAAGCTACAAAAGTTCTATTACACAGAATAAACCTTCAAGAACTTGAGACCAAAGGGCTACAGGCTCAAGGCTTTCAGGTCTCTCCAGCCAGCATCTGTGGAACACAGGTACAACAGGTGAATCGTACACTAGTCTGCTGTTTCAGCAAACGATATCAAGGTAAAGGGTCCTGCGGCCATTGGCCTGCATGTAACAGAATGTTTTTTGACCTTTACTCGCACACAAGAAATTGAACAGTCGGAGCCTCGGGCATTCTGCAAGCTTTATTGTCCTACAGATCCAAACTGCACTTTATTAATTAAGTATTCCACGTAAACTTGTGCCCTACCAAGTCTTATCTCCACATGGCAGTTTTCTCTATAAATATTTACTGCAGGTCTTAGAGAGGCAGCAGAATAGAAATTCAAAGCAGCGGCGCCTTTATACATCGGGGAGGCAGCGTTAGCATGCTATTGAACATGGGTTTATCGGGGGAAAATTAACAGCATGCTTGTTTCACTCTTGCTCCCGCGGCTTTATTTCTTAGTTCCGTTTCAACGCCCCAGTGGCCACGCTGTGCTCCATCTGGGAGGACAGGCAAAAGCAGAGGCGCAGACATGCACTTTGTCTTCCTCCCCTGCATCAAAAGAATTGAAATGAGAATTGCACTTTGATGTGAAAGAACGCACGTCCAACCAGGGGTTCGGCAGCAGGGTTTTTAGTCTGGGCTCAGGTCTGCCATGCAACATTTTGTTGTTAAAAAGACTTTTTTGACGGAGTGTGAGAATGCACACAAAATTGACACAATAATAAAGAATAGTTCCCCTATTAACTAATCTGCAAAGAGCAGTTTGTGTTTCCGCTCTTTTTGCTAAAAAAAAAAGAATATACACAAATATACACAGCACATTTACATTATATGGCCAAAAGTATGTGGACACCTGAGCGTCATACCCGTATGTGCTTGCTGAACATCCCATTCCAAATCCATGGGCATTAATATGGGGTTGCCCCCTTTTGCTGCTATAACAGCTTCCAAACTTCTGGGGAGGCTTTCCACTAGATTTTGGGAATTTGTGCCCATTCGTCCAGAAGAGCATCAGTGAGGTCGGACAAGAAGACCTGGCCATGGGATGATCAGCAAGCACACATGGGTGTGATGCTCAGATGTCCATGTGCACTGTTCAGTGGGGTTGCGGTCAAGGCTCTGTTCTTCCACACAACCCTGGGCAAACCATGTGTTTATGGACCTTGCTTTGTGCATGGACGAGGGGTGCACAGTTATGCTGGAGCGGGAAATAAGCTTCTTCTTCCCCAAACTGTGGCCACAAAGCTGGAACCACAGAGTTGTCTAGAATGTGTCTGTATACTGTGTGGGTGCGGTTGAAAGATCTCAGCTCAGTCATTAGGAGGGGGTTGTCCACATGCTTTTGACTATATAGGGTATAACAGCAGCTGTTTGAAGTCCACCGCCTCATTTTCCATGTTCACTGCAACTGATCAAAGATGCTTCAAGATACATGAATCCACCTGATGAGAAACGTAGACTGGGTCCATTTATATACGAGAGTGCATTTTTTGCAACGCTGCTTCTAACTTCATCTGGTACAGCCCGGTTCAAGCAAAGTGAATGATTATGATGTTGCAGGCATCCCCAGGGTAGCATTGCTCTATCAATTTGAAATTCTACACAAATGGGATTTGCACAGGAACACTGAGGTTGGAAAACAGATTGTTACAGTAGTGGTTACTGACTGTCAGCGCACTCCAATGACACAGTGTTTTCGTTTGTCTCACCCCATATAAGAGTCCAGCACTGTTGCCAGATCTGGCCTAAAGGATATTTTTTATTAAATACCTCTACATTTTATGAAGAGTTCAACATATTTCTATTTTAGCTATTTTAGCATATTTCTATTTTGCTGTTGGGTGCAAAGTATAATCTGTGATGTAATTTGCAAGTTTTCTTAAGTTCTTAATGTTCAATAAATGTTCAGCATTCACTGAAGTTAGTCTACTTAATCTGAATATACACACAATTAATTCCTGTGGCAAGGTGCAGGGTACAGATGGCAACAGATGCAGGAATAAGGCACCAGAGAGCAAGACTCATAGCGGAGCAGAACAAAAAAAGGCTTTAAAAGCAGAAAAATCACCAACAAGACCCATAACAAGTTGTTCACATTCACTCCCTCTCCATCCTCATAGCAGCTGCCTTAAAAATCTCAGTACTAGCTGGTCCTCATCAAGCCTGTTGGAGGCGAGGCTGGGGCGGGCAGTGGGGAGCTGTCCATCATTTCAACCCTATCCGTACCAGGGTAGTACGAGCTTCTGCAAGCTTCTGGAGCTTAACTGGAGGAGCTTACAAGCACTGTTGCACTAAGTACTTGCAAATAAACTTTGCACTTGAGCCCACTTTAATCAACAGTCTCCTTGTGGCCATGACATCACCATAGGTGGAACGCTGAGAAGTTATGATCACGTTCACCCGACCCCTCTAAGTGAATCGGTGAACCCAAATCATGCATGAAAAATGTACCTTGCAATGTGACAGTTAAAAACAAGTATGTAGCCTGCAGAATTCTTCTGCTGGGAGCCACCCATACTGGGTACTCATGTACTTGCTAACCAAGGATTACTTAAATTACTCGGTCGGTCAACATGCCTTTCTGTTTCCATATGATATCTGGTTTGTCTTGTATGTTTTAAAGTAATGGACATGCATGAGTATTAAAGACTCCAAGGTTTAATTTTTAAAGCCCTGGCCTGTGTCTAGGTCATGCTACATTCTCCTTAGCATCAATAGCAACTTTAATAGGCTTCCTCTTCTGACTGCCTGTGACACCCAATATGTTATACTGTAGGTCCAGTATTAGGACATTCCTCCTCTGAAGCATCACAGCCTACTTCAATGGACACACATTTTAGCCCTCCAGTGGATTGAGTGGCACTGCTCCACCAGTTTCTCATACCATGCCATCTTCATTTCATTAGTTTCTGCAATCCACTGTAAACTCCATTGAGACGCTTACTTAGGTGCTTCTAACAGCAACACGATGCCTGGCCTCAAAGATGTTTTTGCGATAATGAAGGGAAACCTTATCTGCCTTTCAAAGTCAACCACTTATTGTCATTCTAGTGCCATCACCAGAACCTCTGATCTGACTGTGAAAGCTGATTTTATTCCTTCACCCATCCATTCATCATTATCCTTAAGCATTTGTCCTCGTCAGTGCTGTGGCAGTCTGGGGCCAATTCTGGACTCACTGAGCGCTAGGTTAGGCTAGGAGGATGAACTAGAATGCCAACCATGAGCCAGGCCTTGTTGCTTGACTTCACTGATGCTCTTGTGACCGAATCAGCACAAATTCCCAGAGCCTGCCTCTAAAATTTGGTGGAAAGCCTTCCCAGAAGGAGGAGGCTGTTATAGCAGAAAAGGGGGGGGACTCCATATTAATGCCCATGGGTTTGGAATGGGATGATCAGCAAGCACACATGGGTGTGATGCTCAGATGCCCACGTGCACTGTATGAAAAAAGTATCTCCACACTCATAAGCTCTGCAGCCACCCCAGCACGTGGTTGTGTTGCCACCAACTGCAAATCTTGCTTAGTCCTCTTGGGCAACTGTTGTGTGCTCCACTATGATGGAGTACTGTCCAAACCTGCTCTTTCAGAAGCCACTGAGCCCTCCAACCTACTTTGTTGTGTTACCCCACTGTAGCCAACACACTGGCGATGCTTGTAGGCCATAACATTCATTCTAGCTGTGTATGTAAATTGTGTTTTCTTTATTTTGACAGTTGCAACTCCTCAGCTACTATTGTTCACCATTGGGTTGATGCATTCCAAAGTCTATCCCAAAAATTCAGGGTACTAGGCTAAAGAGATTACGTGCAGGATGCGATTGCTTTGAGCCACATGTACATACATATTCAGTTACACATGTACACACATTTAGTCACCAATTCCCACGGATTCTGAACCACGGACCCCCCCCCCCCCCAATGCAAGATCGTTTTCATTTGTCATCACTAACTGTCCAGAAGACACAATACAAAGTTGTGTCTGACATCATTAGGGTTTCCCAGGAGATGCATCTCTGTTTGCCTCTGACATTATTGTTTGCTTATTATTTAAAGTAACCGTTTGACTCATTTGCTTTGCGGAAGTATGCATCCCTTAGTCTGCCTTGTTTATTTTGTCCAGTTGTTTCAAGAAATACTGTACCTTGCTCCTGCTTTGACTTACACCCCACAACAAGGCCTGGAAAATTTTGTAATTCGTAACCCAAACCCAATTTTCACCACTAAGTAGGAATAAAAGTTCATAATACAGACACCCTTCAGTTTGTTAACAGGTGAGGTTCTGTAAAAACCTTAGATATTGTTGCAAAAATTGAAAAAAGAACTCTGTAAAACTTTTTATTTTGATCAAGTTTTATACCTCATTTTCCTGGAGTAAATCAGGGCAAGTACTTTGTTCAAGTAGACTATGAAACGAAGAGGGATTCAAACCTGAATCATCCAGCTGCAAGACACTGTGACAGCCGCTTTATTAACTGGTGACAATGGAAACTAACAGGAAAAGAGCACACTGGGGGAGACCCCAGACTGCAAGTGGCTACTCAGATGGTACGATTAGTGTTCCAGTATTTCATGGAATAAAAAAGGGTTTCATCTTGAAAGAAACCAAATTCATTATTTGTCTTCTCACAGTAGTAACTCACAAAAGAAGTTCCAGCAAAGGCCTCTGCAGAATCTTAAACATTTTGTCACATTTCATTGTCCTCGACCACTCTATGATTTCCTGCTGCACAACATCGTGCTTTAAAAACTCCATGTAAATGTTAAATCAAACTTTGTTTACACTGCCAGTGATATCCTTGATTTCCTGGGTTAAGGGGATGCTCAGCACTGGTCCATACCATAGTATAGTGCTTGAAAGGGCCTCTTCCCTGCAGGCTGCCCTCTATGTGTATATACCTCCTGAAGTTTTATTCACTTCAGCTTACCAGTACCCACCGTAGACTATATTAGTCATGAAGTAAATGTTGTAATGCAGCTCTGGAACTTAAAAAAGTACAACTAAGAGCCGTAGGCTTCGACTGAAGTCTTCAGCTGAAGAGCCATTTAAACTCCAGAGTGGCACTCTATCTAGAGGAGGTATGTGTCATACCATCCCACCTCCCAGCCTTCTTCCCTCACAGGCATGGTCCATGCCCTCCCACATTGATGCCAAGGCCATGAGCTAAGAGAAAGGCAGCTGAATCACTGCGTACAGCTTCCTGTCCCAAGTGCTACAGACAATATTTGTAGAATGCCTCTCCTGCACCGGCTTCCAAAAAGGAACAGACAAACATCTAGTGAGTGTCCAGCATGCAAAGAATTGATGCTCGGTATGAACTTAATTTCAGTTTTTTTATAGACATATATGAATTGGTACTTGAAATTAATCACATGTCCTCATGCAATAAAGCTTATACGTTATGTTATTATTTTCAAGAGTTGAACTAATTCTGTTTAGCCAGACACTGAGTGCAACTGAGTGGAGCATAACTTGCTCTTACATACGGGGTATGTAATTGGTCCTGGGTTACGGTCTTAATCTCCTGTGTAACTGCATCTTGGGCAAAGCTTCCTTTTCTACTTTTGTGATGTGCTGTGGCACAATTGGTCACTGCCATAGTGCTTTAAAGGTTTTATAACTGTGTGTCAGATACTGAAGTTTGAACAGGTGCTGAATTTTTGTCTGAAATTTCCCCCAATAAGAGCCATTACTTGCTAAAGTGTTTTTTCACTTGGGTTAAAGCATCTTCTGCACTAATGAACAAAGCAACCTCAACATGTTGGTTTACGCTGTTACAGTTGTGTTCATGTCATTTTGGGGACCGAATACAGGTGACCCTTAAAATGCAAGTCTTTCACTTACAAGTTTTTTGCATGTACGAGTGAAATTATTTAATAGCCTTTACCAAGTTAGGAGCAAATATGAGAATGATTTTGCACACTGAGATGCAGCAAGAGTCAAGCATGGGGGAATTTTCAAAGTTCGTGCAAGCACGTCTCCAACTTAGGTGATTTGGGCTTATAAAACTATCTTGTAAGTAGAGGGATACCTATATGAACAACCAGACATTTATAATTAAAAATATTGTTTTGCAGTCTATGCGTTTACCCTTTTTTTCCCTCAATCTGAAACAGTGGGAACGTAGACATTAAGAACAAGCTGAGCTTCCCTTGTTATAAAATTAAATTTCTGTGAAAATTTCATTCTGAAAGCAGCTTTCAGGATGACAGCTGAGGTTATTGCATTTTAATCTGATGCACACGTTGCTTTTGTTTCCCCCTTTCAGCAAAATTCTTGCATTAGCCATCTTCCCTGGAGTCCAACCCTTATCTCTTTGCATCTAACTGTGATTTCACTCAGCGCCCCGAAATAACTAATGGCTTCCTTTGTTTATTTCCAGGTACACAAAGGTGTGTTATTAATGTCTTGTTCTGTAAGATGCCAAGTTGGGACTTTTAATCACACTGCGGTTGGGAGGCTGTCAAAGGCAAGCGAGAAGGCCACCAGAGATTCATTTTTTCACAAACTCCTTTATCCTAATGCGATTTGTTGTTAAAATTTAAACTCACTTTATGGTATGTCTTTTGCCGCAGCTACAGTATTTATGGAGAAGAGGATAGTTTGTGGGGAAATGGTTAGAGGGGTTAGACTGCTTCGCTCATGTTGTGTGGTGCCTAGCAAGTCAGCGCGGCTTCCTCCGGTCACATCAGAGGAAAGAGCAGGGAGCATCGGCCCTGGCGCTACTACCCCTGCCGTTGTCATCCAGTCAGCAACAGGTTATTATTCTCCCTGAGCTCTTGACTTAAACAGCCCCTGCTGGGTCTTCACATCCATCTGCCAGGTGCCTTCGATTTATGGAGCTGGGTGCCGCAAACCTCAGCAACTGCTCCTGTCCATTAGTTGTTTTCCCCGAGACAGTTCCATTTAGATGTTGTCTAGATACTCTGAGCACTTTACGTGCACTGTTTGGAAAAGATACAGATTTTCTGCTTTTTTGCCTATTCCAGAACTGTACCCCTCTCTCCCTCCCAGCACGATAGATAATATCTCAAGCATGTTATAAGGTTGTATGGAATTTGGTGGGGGGGAATGATTTCAGAAGTGTTAATGAGGACCACTTTCACTCCCGATGCAACTACGCCTGCAAAGGTCTTTCAGGATCGCTTGGAGAGACCGGCAACACGCGCTCTGTATGGCTGCAGGTACAATAACTGCCTCATCTAAAGGCGAGAACATTGCTCATTCACACCCTAAGTTTGAGAGCAAGGAGACCGTTTTCGTGTCGCTCCTCAACTGTGGATCGGCATGCAGCGCTCAGCAAGCAGGACCTTTCCTCTGCTGTTTGAAGCTCTCTTTAGCAAGAGGGTTAGTGCCTTTGAAGAAATATGTCTGTATATAACTATTAGCAATAAAATAAAATGTAAGAAACAGTGTAAATTATCACAAATAATATGACTGCCAGACATATTATGGGATTTGCTATGTCTCTGTTCATGTTTTCTTCTTTTGGTAATGTGACAATAATACACTGCTCGGCCAAAAAATGTCACTGTCTGGACTTAACTTTGTGTTATGTGGGGTTGCTTCAGTTGGTCAGATCTAGGTTCAGCAATGTTATGTGCCCATAAAATGAGGTGAGCTGACTACCTGAATGTACTGAATGAGCAGGTTTTTGCATCAATGGATTTTTTCTTCCAAGATGACAATGCCAGGATTCATCGGGTTCGAATTGTGAAAGAGTGCTTCAGGGAGCACGAGAGGGACATCATTTTCACACATGGATTGGCCACCACAGAGTCCAGACCTCTTTGGGATGTGCTGGAGAAGACTTTACCCAGCAGTCTGGCTCTCCCATCATCAATACAAGATCTTAAGCCCAGGGTGTGGGCCCATCTGGTGCTATAGCATCTTTCAGATGGCAGCAATGAAAACAAACGGTGGAGGGGGTGAGAGTGGTATGTGGCGATGATACAAGCTATCCTGACACATTGTTTGTTGCTTCACCTGTACCACTCCAGTAAATATCAATTCATATAAAGTGTCACACTGCTATATGATTTTAATTAAACTTGTCTGAAAAGTCAAGAAACAGACAAAATAGGAAGAGAATAAAAATGATAAACCAACACTGATGACCTGAGATAATGAATTTCATACTGCTTTCTGGCTGGATCTGTTGTGCTTCCAGATGCACAGATGCTCTGCTTGTGGCCAGTTTGTCACGGATTTCTTTTGCTGTTAAAGAGTCAGGCCGAGCAGAAGAAAACGGAGGGTTTTTAATGCACTCCCTTTTGGAATTAATGGGCTCCCTCGTTCAGTAATTGAATACCTTGTAAAAATAAGATAGAATAACAAGGAAAAAAGAACCATCAGTGAACAGGGAAGATTATAAATATCCCCTCGTGTAAATGCCATCTGGGTCCTTTCAAGGAGGTACAAAACCCAAGGAATAAATGGGGTCATACAGGGATTTGATGCGCAGAGCAAGGAAGACAAAACTGCAGTGTTCCAGGAAACAGCTGGAGCTGAAGTTTTCGCATGTGGTGTGAGGGTAAGATTTGGAGAAGGCCTGGCTTGGAACGAACGTGTTTTTTTTCCGTCAGGGTTATGGTGCACAAAGCATCGTGCCACAAGGACGCCCCTGAAAAAACCAATTACACACAGAACCAAGGAGCGAGAAATCAATTTTGGGTTTGTACTTTGAAGACCAGGGAGGGTAAAATGCCAAGCACTTTTTTATTAAGATAACGTAGCTTCACGATACACAGAATATTTTAATGGAAGGAAGGCCTGCCTTGACACGGACCTTGAGGAGGCCGTGTGATAGGGTAATGAATGAGAGAAGTATATCTTCAGAACTGTGGCCTTACAAACTTTTGCTGCCAGGTTGCTCATTGAGTTGTAGCACTCGGTTAGCTAATCTGGAGAGTAAACACAGCAAATAGTTGCCATAACAACTATGGATGTTGTCTTTGCCCTTCAGTGTGCGCTGTCCCACGGTACTATAGCCTTATTATGGAGCCTGAAAAAAACCCCAGAGACGTGAAGGTGTCATTTGCTGGCTGTCTGAGGCACCACCTGCAGGCCTAACTAGCAAATAAAGCTCTTCAAACTAAAGAACTGTGTTTGGAGATTACGCTGGGGGGTGGGGTTTGTTATCTTCAAGCATTTTGCCAGCCAGGCAGCAATGGTGACCTTCAGACAAAGGGTCCACGTGTACAGCGTCACCTTGCCCTTTCTGGGTACCTGTCCTAATGGAGACAAATGGCGCTGTTGGGAAACAAAATGGCATATTAGTGAGACCAGTTACCGTTTTCCCCTCTGCCACCCAGCACTACGAGAACGATGGCGGTGCAGAGTGCCGAGGCAGCCGTCTAATTCGTCAAGGGCGCAAGAGGACCAACTGTGGTATTTGGACCCTTCCTGGCGACAACATTGCCTTCGCCGAATCTACAGAGACGCTCCCATTCGGCCGCTATGTGGATCCCTTCTGAGTTCTCCGAAAACAAAAAATGATTTTTGTCTCACAAGCACAGCTGGCAATTAACCATCCACTTTGTGAAGCAGCACGGACTCTCAGGACGGCGGATGAAAACGGCCTCAGCCGAGGTGGTCGGAGCAGCCGGTCCGATTTGTATGCAAACAAATGGAGGCCAGACCCTCCATCTCCATAGAAATCAGGCCCTCCTAATTGTAATTCATATTGGAATTTGCGATTTGCAGTGGAATGAAATATGGCAGCATTACTGTTATTGAATTTTTTTAAGGAGTCCTTCAGTGGAAGTAGAGCAGTCGCAAGCCGAGGTCACGGAAGAATTCGTCGTTCCGATAAATTAAATTAATTCCCCCTAATCGGACAGGGGACGATGTTGCAGGAGACAGAGCTCCGAAATTGTTCCACGAAGCAACGGGTTCATAGTCCTTGTTCAGTTCGACCGAAATAAGCTACAAAAAAAAAAAAAAAAAAACTTGCAACATCCTCAGCCTATAAAAAGTGGGAGAAAAACATTCCCGAAAGTTTGGTTTCACATTATTTCACGTAAGGGACGGAAAATATCTGGCTGTCAATGACGTCTACCTAGAAAGTTATTAGTTCAATGTTAGTAGAGCACATGCAGTCGCATTCCTGATTGCTGTCCATCTCTCTATGTCCATCCTCACAAAGTATTTAAGATTTAAACCTGTTCTGCATTTGCTTCAACAGCACCAGAACTGTTGAACTTCATTTACATTTACCACATTTTAAATTTCTTTTTGGATTGAGAAGTTCCATTACATTTTTCCCTTTACCAGCGGTTTACCAATGATTTGTGCTCAACAAGAAAAGGTCAACAAAGGAAATAAATAAATAAATAAATGAACAAAATGCACAACCTTAACATCATCTAAAGCTCAACATAAAATTCCTTTGGGATGATTCAGTGTAAAAGCCACTTGTACCTTTTACATTAACAAAATGGTCCATATATGGCATCTAATATTATTAAGTAGGAATTATCCCGCTTTTCCGTTCTGATGCCGATACGCAAGAGTGACGCACATCTGGTGTGTGTTCGTAATCGCAGATAATCTCTCATAATTATTTTGTGGTTCGCGCTTGTTTTTCATGCAAAGGTAAAACCGAAGGAGATGTTTAAAATATGCTTCCTTTCAGGCTAATTTTTGCAAAGTACGAAAGGCCAAGAACAGGTGGGTTTTTTTTATCTTGTTTTTCCTGTCCTTTTCTAAGAAATGTCAAGTCATGAAGCCTGCAGACAAACAATGGAGACGCAGCCATGCCTTAGCGCAGCGCCCAATTTCTCCACTCCTGCCAACAGAACGGGCCTCTGAGTGCTGCAGACTGTCGCTTGTCACCTCTACATCATTGTCTTCTTGGGGGGAGAGAGGAACTGAATGGAAAAAACAAGGCATTTGGCTAAATGGTATCCTATTGTGTGTTAATTCCTAAAAACGGGGTTCATTATCTAAAGAGACCCGAACAGCACCGGGGCTGGGATCTTGAAGAGCTCAGAAACCAGCAGGTTTTCCTAAGCCGCCGACTCCCTATGACCTCAGAAAGGGAGTTAAATGGGTTCAGTCAAGTTTGGTGTGCCTGGCTTAGGCCAAAATCTCACAAACTGGCCCTATTAGCACTGCAGTTAAGCTGAGCTGTACTACTTTTGTTATTTGTTTATTATTTATATAATTTCCTAAATATGATATTTGTTTGATTCCAGTGCTTCTGCCACTGCGTTCTTGCTGACACCACATCCGTCTGTCTATCTGACCGTTCGTCCATCCATCCGTCTTACCTAAAGGTTGTAGATTCAAACCACAAAGGTGTGCAAAACAAATGAAAAGCCCAGACAAAAAGGGATTTGAAAGTCCAACCTGTTCGTCGCAATCCTAGCTCATCAACCGGGACAGAAAAGTTCTTTAACACGAGAATCCCTCTCGCGAGGTTTGTTTGACTGAAAACAGTGCCGGCTTTTGCCAAAGGCATATTTAATTAAAAAGAAAAACGCTCATCAATTGCTTTTAATGGGGACATCCATACCATTTACGCTAAGGTAGACAAAGAGCCTTCAGGAAGAGTCTAAATTACGTTTGTTCAACTGACAATCATTATAAGCCTAAATGATGGTAATGTTTCAGTTGACCTTCTCCTGGGGGCCATGTGCTGAAGACAGGATATCCTATAGATCACAACCCGCACGGTGTTACGTGCTCTCCCCAAATTGCACGTTCAGAACGCTCATCCACAGCAAACTTTGACGGCAAAACGCAGCACCGCGATATTGCAGGTGAGGTCAGAGAAAATCATCAGTTAAATAAATACATGGATGAACCCAACCTGGGTGTAGCCTACCCTGCACTCCGGACTGGGGCGGGCGGTTAACAGTGAGTAACGGAATGACAAAAAGCTACATTTGGACGCCATATTTATTATGATATTGAATCCTTCAGACTGAATAGCCATGCAAGATATTTTAACACTTGGACAAGGAAAAATACATGTATCAGTGTTCATTTGACAAAAATTACTATACAATAACTTTATATGTGTAAAGTTTGATATTCAGGAGAAAAAAAAATTCTACCACTGTGTCCCGACCCAGTTGGACAAAGGTCAGGTGAGATGATTTGTCAAGTACATTCGAAGGCTCCATTTGAACTGCTTTTGCAGTTTCTTGGTGTTGTACTGGGTGCTGCTATATATCATTAGTGTCTGTTCGCGATTTCCGAAAGGCCCGTTGGACTTGCTGAGAATCACCTCTGCGCTATTAGTCAAACATGTTTACAGCCCTGAGTAATGTCAGCACTGCCACCCAAAGACCTGACGGAACAGTTTGCACTCAGCAGCTCAGGCCTTATGGGCCAAAGCTGCAGCCTCTCCGGGGGGTTCGAAGCCCTCTTGGCCATCTTAACCGCCCTGAACCTGGTGAAAAAACGAACATACGGCAGTGTCGTGATGCTACAGCTCCTAGAATATGATATATTAAAAGATATTTTTACATTACCTGTAAGAAATCACTGAGGTGAGTCTGATTTAATGTTCCCAGGTGTGGTTTTTATTAGTGAAGAGGCCCAATTCAGGACAACGAACCGGAGCACTGAATTGAAGTGCTGAAGAGGCTTTGGAGTGAGCTGAAGTGCAGAGACTAGGCATGGGGTTCATGAACAGTAAACGGCGAGGTAACCATCCAGATGAGCACAGAGACGGAGATGAAAATGAACTTGACAATCGCAGTACCTTCGCTACAGGAGTCAGGTACACCGAGGTGAGGTCTCAAGCTCCCTTTCAGCTACAGGGTCCTTTACCTTTGCTCAAGTAAGTGACATTAAGTGCAGCTGTGCCAGGTAAGGCTCCTGGTCCTACCAGGTTTACTGCTAGAGGGAATGAAAATACTTCACTGTTTTGTTGGTTTGTGTGTTACATTCCAGTGCGTTTTCTGTTGTCTGCCGGTTTCTTTAAACGTGTACAGATATCTGGCTGCCATTGGTCCTTCATCCTGCCAATCCTCTTTATTGATGACATCATCAACAAGCTTCCAACCAATGAAAACACAGCCAGAAAGATTTAAGACAGCCGGTGTTGCTGTTCTCATGCTTAGCTTTTTGTGCTCAGTTGTGTTTCTGCTTGTTTTTCTCCATCTGATGTCATCTGTGGTGTTGTTTGCATGAACTCATGGTTAACTGTGCCTTGGGAGAAGGTGGGCCAGTAAGAACATCACCTGACATACGCATGTACACATAGGTTTGCTTTTGTCTAAACCCACTTGGTAGAAGTGAGCGTCATCCGTTTTTTGGTTTTGGCAGTTAGAACATCAGCAGATGCTGATGGTCTCTTGCTTTTGGTTTGTGTTCATGTGGATTAGTCAGCATAGCTTGCATTAGCTAGTTTGTTTGGTTTTCATTTGTTCTTTCCTTTGAAACATTGCCTTTCCCTATTTGTTTTTGTATTTTTAAAAAAAAAAGCTATCATGCACTTCACATATGCATTATAATAGACCACTTTTGCAGCATATCTTCTGTGTTTTTTCCTCTTTATTTTGTCTCCATTTAAACCTCCAGTGTCCCAAATAGTTCTACCCCTGTAGACACATTGGGGTCATAACAGCATTACTCATAATGTTAAGATTCTTCCATTTACGTGGCTGGATATTTCTGCTAATACACAGAGGATTGTGGCAAAGACTTTGAACCAACAGCTTTTAGGTCCCGAGGTCAGGTGCTTTTCTACTTCTCTTGCTAGTTTGCTTTGCACTGAACATTCAAACAAGGGCTGTGGAATTAGAAATCTGACCCTTCAGCCATAGGATCAACTTCTTAGGTGACTGTTGCCCTGCCCTTCAGGAAAGGGCAGATTTATCTGACTTTCTACTTGGTTCATAAGTAAATGACCCAGGAAGACATTGCTAAAGGCATATAAAATATAAGCTGTAGAATAACAAAAGTATTTATTTGACAAGCTAAATGATAAATGATGATGCTAAACTGTTCTCCTTCCCCATTCCAGTCTCTGAGTGCTTATACATCATTCCTTCACATACTAAACTGTACTTGGGGATATCTGATGCTGGCTTTTGTAATTGTTGCTCTGCGTGTCCTGTTTGGGTTGATTTAAGTTATATCCATTGTCCCATATTTGATCATTGGTGAATAGACAAGCTTATAAAATAGTTTAAAAAAAAAGACCTATACAAACCCAAAAAATATCTTTAAGGCAAAATGAAATTAATAAATTCAATAAAGGTTCAATCTGCACAACAGCACAACTCCTGCTACTAAGTAACCTGTCCTAAACCACCAAATTTTCAAAGCTGTCAAACTGTCAGTCATTCCCCAAAAGTGCATACGGTGATAGATTGATCTCCTGCACCTCATCCTGGGAGGAGCCTGTAGAAGTTTCCGGAATGGAATCCATCAGTCAGCCCTCAATCAGTCTTCTCTCCGTCCCCGTCTTCGACAGGAGCCATCAGCATCTTTCCGTGAAGCCAGGCATTTTGCATCTGTCTTGACCACCTGCAAACCCAGTTAAACACCCCCCCCCCCCCCAACAAATGCCTTGCAGGAAATCATCTGTGGACTTCTTGATAAGCTGTAGGTTTATCCTTTTCTGGGCAATGTTTAACTGCACTGGAAATCTCTTAAATCCTTTTTGTCACATTCTCCACTGGCATAAAAACAGTAGTTTCATCAACAGGAAAACTTCTGTTAAAAAGGGTACTGAAACGAATGCCATTGTGCTGCAAATACATCCCATTTGTCATTTGTATATAATAAACTAACAGAGTACATTCTCTTACCAAGTCATGCAATAAAATATCCATTAAAAGGAGACACATAGTTTTGTATTAATGCTGAAAAGGGAACTTTTGGATTTCTTGCATTTCTTTTATTCCTTGTGGTCCACAATGATGGAAATAGTATTTCATCCTTAATGGTAACCAAAGACCCAGTCAGTCGAGCAGGACGGCTCACTGTCAGGAAAATACAGCAGGGCACGGACCCAAGACACTTGTTTTTATTGGAGGGGCAGGGGAAGCCTTGATATAATGGAACAGTGCAGTGGGAAAGCGGGCAACAAGGATTCAGCCTGGGGTGACATTTACAGCACTTTGCCATCCCCGTGGCTGCTTCTTAGACAGAATGATGGGTGGTGCTGAGTCCAATCGGCATGCAATTTTCAGTCAGAGTTAGCGAGGTGAAACCGTCATATTACCGCGTTTCTGCAGCAGTACATGAATGTTGCTCAGTGCCGAGGAAGCTCGGAAGTTGCTTGCGACGTATGGCCACTTGATCGCGTGCAATGCGGTATGTTTATGAAACCACCGCCACTCATCTGAGAGCTTCAGAACTGCTGGAAATTGGAAAAACAATATTGCTGCAGCAGCATATGCCCTGCCATTGACTTAAGCTCAATTTCCAAGTTCGCAGCCTTTGACTGTGACCGTAAATCATGCACTTCCTCACAGAGCAGGGGAGAGAGGTGTATTGCGGAGATTGGAGGCCGGGGGTCCGATTCCTGTCCGATCCATGCACAACTGTGGCTAAGCTCGTATTAAAACACGTGTAACAGAGTGGAGCAATAAACCGGGCTCAGAGGAAATACAGCTTTGAAACCCTAGGTCTGAGCACAGTGGGGATCACAGCTACTCAGAGATGAAGTTGCACTTTATTATTAACAGGGGCTGCACGGTGGCGCACAGCCAGCAATGCTCCTGCACTTTACAGATAGACGTGGGTTCAGACTGCGTGGCGTTTTGCATGTCCTTCCCGTATTGCCTTGGTTTTCCAGCTCCAGATTCCTACCGCAGTCCAAAGACGTGCTTTCAGGTGGACTGGTAACTAAATCTGTCGCAGTGCGCGTCGCCACACTCTGCCGTATAAACAGAAGGTTTGTGACAGGTGGAGTGTATCTACTAGGTCTATAAATTAGCTTGGATAAAGGAGTCGACAAAATACTGCTTAATATATATTGCTCGTTGCATTTGGTGCAAAGCATCTTCTAAAAGGTAGCTTAAACAAACTGCTCGATTTTCATTTGTAAAAGCAAACCACCGTAATGCTGTTATAATGACTATTGGCCTCTGCCCCCTGCTTGCGTGCTAATTGGCTCACTGGTTCTGCTCAGACTATTGATCAGGTGGTGGGAGCGATTTAACTTCTGCCCGATGTTCTCTGCATCCCTTTAACATGAGCTGAGAATTTGTCGTAATTTCGAACGCCGCTTGAACCACTTGCGGAGCACCGTTTCCCGACCCCACATCTCAGGTGCGCAGCCTCCAGGCCAACTGAATTGGACCAGTGTCTCCTTCTCTGTCTGCCTCTCTGCTCAGCCACCTGAAAAATATGAGATGGTCCGTTTCTGCTCTGGGCTGTTATTGCACTTCTGTGTGCCGTGACGAATGGGACTCTAAATTCCGTCACATTCTCTCTCCCTCACCTCCAGACGTCAGCGATGGCCGTTCGAGTCTACAATTACAAACGCGGAGAATTAGATTAGCCCACCACTGTCGCAGACTCGTGTTGTTCTCCACATTGCCGTCAGCAAAAAGCTGCCGCACTGCTCTCTGCGGCCCTTTTCCCATCATCATTAAAGCGACCATTTTGGTGGCACTGATAGGATGGCCCTTCTACACCCCTCTCCAGCAAACCTAAATATGATCTTAGCACTGTATACCCCCCGCAGCCCCACCCTAACACATCCCCACTTTCAAGGGAATGCTTACTGTGACATTATGTCCATTCGTCAAACATTTTGATCTTTATTACCTGCTGCTTGTGTAGGAAGGCGCAGGCTGGGAACATGTATTAAATAAATAAATAAATGTTTTGTTCTCAGCAGCTCTGATCTGCTCTTGTTTGAGGTCGCACACAACATTCTGGAAGGGAACATGAAATGCTTGCGATCAAGAATGGCTGGAGCAGGACTTGGGCAGGAGATGGCATTAGGGCAATGCTGAGTGGCTCCTCGGGGACTACAATGATGGACAAAGTTTTCCACATCTATCTATTTCTTCCAGGTGGACCCGGTGACTGTTCCTTGATGCAGTTCTACTGCTTTAATTGATGCAAAATATAGACAGATGACACCGTACTGCCGATAAACACCCAAAAATAAACATTTACGTAAACAAGACATCTGGAGACGTTGTGCGAGAAAAAGATAAGTCCAGCTTTCATAATGCTGAAATGATTTAAGGAGACAACAATGTAGACAGGAAAGCCAGTGTAGTGTTTGGTAGGTGGAGGGTTGAGAGCAGCAGTCACGGTCATATTGGTCTTTTCCGGCTGCTGTCGGAAAAGAGCTTTGGAGGGAACAAAGTCCTATGGGAAACTCATTCAACTGGTGTGATCACTGATATGCTTCACCTAAACAGAGTTACCAAAACCCTAGGAGCTCCTCCTATTCACAAAACAAACAGGGTGTTAAATTAGATAAAATAATAGCCTAAATGTGTTTTGGAACAACTGGACCCCCAGATCAGCAGATTATCGGGCATGGGTTCCAGCAATTTCCACAAATGCAGTGCTACCACATGCTGTCGATCCCACGGAGTGCACCAGGACAGGCTTTTCGCTCTTGTTTACTTTCAGCAGTGGAGGCAGACGTAGCTTGACTTTCCATACTTTAATGATATCATTAATATATTATTCACGCTTTGTTCAGTCAACACTCTTTTTCGACCATATATACGGTATCTGGACAACTTGAGTACCATGTCTACAGTACAACAGCAGGACCCTATATTGGACACAAACAGTGCTTGGGCTTAGCCACCTTTTTCCCAGAAGAATATTACCTGGTAGATTAATACTGGAAATCAGATTTTTTTTTGGCTGCCCAATGTAATGACTCAGAAACAAGCAATCAAAACAAAACAAAAACCCATGCATGGTCCTTTCCTTTCCCTCAAGATTGAACTGAATGAAAGGAGTTCTTTTGTAAACCTGCGAGTTCATGAAGTGGATTTAACACTGTGTTTGCCATAATTTCTTGAGCTGACCAAAAATCCTTAGGACAGAAATACTTCAAAGGGGGGCTTTCACGTTCTCAAATGCATTTGGCAGTCATCGGACCACGTAAAGGATTTAGATTGACTTAGCAAATTAGTAAGAGGGTGAACAACAGTTAAAAAGTTTGACAGTAATGGGCCATACCGAAAAATCTCATGCCTAGTGGCTGGAACGGGAAATTCCCAAATTGCTGAAATCTTGGCCTCAGTAGGTCAAACCTGACCTTTCCCCACCTTTTTACCCAGATATGTGACAGCGATGCCTTCTCAAGTTCTGTAAATACTGTTTTCCAAAGGGTCATATGTTCCAACCAAATGTTCTGACGAATTAACAGCGCCATCCAAATAGGCTTTACAGTTGGGTACATCTGCCACTATCTACCCTAATTCGACTAATTTCTGAATTGTTGCAGAAGCATTTCTCAACCCAAAAGGCATAACAGTATGCTGCAGGAAATTGTCACAAATGCCAACATCTCCGAAGCCCGTGACTTAATGGTATCTACCGATATCCTTTCAGTAGATTCAACTGGCCAACAAACTGGTCGGCACCAGCTAGAAGAATCCTGTGCACATGACAGCTCTTGTCATGTTGTCTGCGATCACGGTCAGAACCTGAACGTAAACAAGCCGTGTAAAGGTTACTATACGTTTATGGAGCATAAACAAATCAAATACACGCAAGTGCGGTTTGAGGAATTGTGGTTGGTGTCAAGCAAAAGCTCATCGTGTCTGAGGCAAGAAGGAACGGGGAGATGGGGGCAGAGAATGGAGGGTGAAAGTGAGATGAAGCCTGTCTGAGCACAGCAAGAAGAGAGGACATTTAATGCTTCTGAACAGCATCGACCCCTCCAGCGAGTCCAATCTTTAATTATGCCGCATGGCTGCATACGCGCAGCGAGCGACGTCACCCTCCTGCACTTGACACAAATCATCATGTGACAGCACAAATGGAACATTTAGAAAGGGGAGACAGGAGGATGGGGTGGGGTTGGCATCGGACGGTCTGGAGGGATGGAGGGGTGCTGTAAACCAAGCACAGGCCGTGAGGATGGAAGGGAGGCGGGGTATCGAGATGGTGGCTCTGGAAATTGATGGAGACAAGAGTGGGAATGGGTAGTTAGAGGACAGGAAGCAGCTTGCCAGGTGATTATCACTATCTTTGGCGTATGATTTAGGGCCCTCGAGCCATATAATGTAGCGCGGAGAATTCATCAGAGGCAAGATGTACAGCCAGAACCAATTTACGCATTAACTCTCAACGACTCCCTTGTCCTGTCTCCAGCAATATAAACCGTTCTCTGAAATCCTTGCAGAGGCCTATCAGACATGACCTCAGGTATGAAGCACGTGTCTGTGTAGTGCTTTACTGTGGCATTCAACGTCTGGACAACAATATCTCAAACGGCGCTACCACCTATGGTATGATAGCACTTATTTATTTCAGCTCTTTGGTCTATCTGGCTATCCATCCATCCATTTTCATTATCTGCTGCGCAGGGTTGCGGTGGTCTGGAACCTATTACGGAAGCAGAGGGTGCCAGGCTAAAAAACGCCCTGGATGGGATGCCAGTACATCACAGGGTGGCTGCACACATACCCAGTCATGCTACAGCTAATTTAGAGTGGAAAGTTAACCTGAAACTCAGGTGTTTGGACTGTGGGAGGAAACCAGAGCGCCCAGAGGAAACCCACATGGACATGGGGAGAACGTGCAAACTCCACACAGATTGAGTCAAATTCACGCCTGATCAGCCCAGGCTCTGTTATTTGGCAGCGCCACTCTGTGAGCGCCATCCACAACTTTTGACTAATTTATAAAAATAATTGACCAGTTTTTAAAAATTTCAAAAATATTTTTAAACTTTATATTTCTTATCTATAACAGAGACTGTCTGTGTTTATTTGCGATTACTAGCTCCATTTGTGCAATATACTGTATTAATAACCTCCATTTCTCACAAATGCCCATGGGGGCGTTGCTGCACCGGCATCAGTGTAGCGTGTGTGTCCGCAAGTGTGTGTCTTCCTGTATCGACATCACGACTGCGTCATCACGCAAAGCGCGTGTGCATCATGTCCCGCCGTGTGAATCACTTCGATCACATTTGTCACCAAGCAGATGCTGAATGGCACTTCCTGCGCATCTTTGCCCTTTGTTTACGCAAAGCTCTCCCCAGTGAAATCGCTTCCAGCAGCTGCTTCAAGCCTCAATTTAAATTTTGCTGCGCCGATCGCAGACCGGGATGCGCATTATCCCATCAGGCCTAGGAACGTAAGGGACGCCATCCCAGGCATTATCGTGTCCCGCTGCAGAACCGTGATTGGTGTCATCCTCAAACTGAATCAAATGGCACAAAAGGACAAAAGCAAATTATGAATACGGTGGCACAAAGAAGAAAGCACACTTTACCCCCTTTTAATCCCACAATTCAACGTGGGGGCATAAATATGCCTCAGCTTGACCTCAGCGAGTCCAAACAATTCATAAAACTAAACTGCGGCACATAACACCCGCATTTATCACTTAGCTGACACCATTGTCCAAGGTGACTTACAGTTATGGGCACAAAGCTGCTTACCGTGATTTACCCCTTTTATACACCTGGGTGATTTTACTGGTGCAATTTGTTATAAGTATCCAAAATGATACTACAACATGGGTAAGGACTGAACCCTTAGTCCTTCAGTCCAGCGATATGGCACTAACCGCTACGCGACACCAAATAGCAGACTTCACTTTGTTGTTATTTATGAGACCAAAAAAACAACTTGAGGAAGCCAAGTGCGGAAAAAGTAAGTGCACCCTGCAATTGAACCTCCTTTATCTGCAGCAGCTTGAAAAAACCATTTTTTGTGGCCTTTGATGTTTGAGGACATTTGTTTATGCACAGCTCACCGTCCTGCGTCAACACAAAGCACTCTCTTTGACCTTTCCAAAACCCCAATTCTTCCCTTTTTCGGTCACTCAGCTGCAGATTTGCTGGTGTCTTTTGGACCTTTGTTCTGCTGTATGTCTATGTTTATCTGAGCTTCATCCCTCAAACAGACAGTAAGCCATTTTCCTCTAGAATACCCTGGTATTGACAGTCTCCAACAGTCTTCTGGAAGTTTCGTAGACCATTAATTTGAACCTAAACCATGGAACATTCTGTACGACCTGTTACCTCAACAGCCCGAGCTCGTTCAGTGCAGCACCACTTTTTGCTTCCTTGTAGGAACATTAATAGAAGGCATATTTATTTTTCTGAGAAGATCCGCTGTGTCACGAACCGGGCAGAATACCACCTGAGTCACTGCCTTCGGATTCCTCTTGGCTTTTTGCATTGCTTTAGCTTCAGGCTGTGCAGTTTGAGGGCAAAACGATGGGATCATTTGCGTTCCATCCTCTTCGCTCAGCATTAACTGACAGACCCTATAAAGGTTACAGTCCTGCGTTCAAAATTGTTCAGCCCCTTTCTGATCTTCTCAATTCTTTCAGCTCTTTAACATCGATCTTTATCTGACAATTTGGTCAGTTACAATACATGTAGTCCAAGAGAGGACTGTACTGTTTTTATCTCATTTCCTGAGTGCCAAAATGCCAAAGATGATGAATTGTGAAGTCGTTGGTATAATAAAATGAAATTGCCACTTGACAGTCGATAGCTGGTGGTGCCACCTTTAGCAGCAACGACTGCAACTAAATGCTTCCTGTAGCTGTGCAGGAATTCTGCCTCAGTCTTCGCTGCAGAACTGCTTTGCAGAACAGCTCTCTACGGGTCTTGCCACACCATCTCTTTAAGCTATTCCTATAATTAATATAGTGTTTTTCCACCCTTTTTCAATGACGTGCATATATTTTCGTAGTCATTGTCTTCCTACGTTTCAGCCCCAACTCACAGACTGATGATGGTCTGACATTCTTCTTTAGAGTATTGTGATACAAAGAGGAATACAAGGTTCCTTCCACTGCTTGCACAGTCAGAGGTCCAACACCTCATCCAAGAACGCAATAAACTCTTCCCGTGTTCACTGGGATTCAAACCGACAACCTTCACTTTGGGGAGAGTGCCCCAACACTATCTTGGAAGTGGCTGCATAGTCTTTTAGGTCTTTCCAAACCCACACTCCTCAGCATAAATAAAACGCTCACTTTTTCCTTCTCCCCACTGTTTAAAGTTGACAAAATCACCTCAAGCAAGGGGGAGATTAATAAAGTGGGAGTGATCCAATTGGCCACACAACCGTTGCTGGGGGAGGCGGTTTCCCAGCATTCCCCTGAAACTTAATGGGATGGATGTCCCAAGCGCCTCCGCAGCCATCACATCTGCGTGAGAAATTAGCGGAGTTATAATTACCCGTAATCTTTATTAATTCAACAGCTGTCCAGGTCTGTGCGTTTATTTATTTGTTTATTTATCTGCTTTGCACGGTAAGTAAATGACTAGAAAAATATACAGCTTTTTGTTTCTGACTTTTTTCCATATTTTGATGGTGTGGTTTGAGCTATTGAACAAACATCGTCACGAGGGTGTAACGGGGGGGGGGGGGGGGCAACGGTACTTTTGCTGCCTCTCAGGCCTTTCTTGTTGTTATGGGATGCAGCCCATTGCTTTATTCTATTCTTTGCTTCGGCACAACTGTAAGATCTAGGGAGCTGTAAAGGGTTGAGGGCATTTGTGCGAAGGAAAGCACAGCGGTTGCTGGACGATTATTAGAGTTTATTCAAGGCAGAAAAACTAAAGAAAAAGAAAAGGAGGACCCTTTGATAGTGGATGCTCTTATGAATTTTTAACAGCGTCCCTTACATTTTGATCACGGGTCAATTTCAAGTTTTCTTGTCCAACATAGGCAAACACCGAGAAAAAACGCTGCGTACAAACATGGCAGTAACTGAAGTGAAAAGTCTCACAGCAGTAGGGAGAGAGAAACGCCTGGCACCTCTTTCGGCGGGCAGCCATCTCCTGCCCAAACAGCGAGTCTCTAGAAAGTGGCAATGAGCTGTGAGTTAAAAGCTCACGGTGCTGTGTTTTGTGCCGCACACGAACGTTCATCGAGTGCCCAGGCCTCCCGGGACCATCCAGGTATCTCAGCATGCTTCTCAACCCACAACCCTGCCAGAAGGCAGCCCGCAGAGGTACCTGTCAGATGCTTGGAGGTGGGCAGGATGGAGGAGCCGGACCCACTCAGTTCCCATAATTCAACCTGCTGCCAATAACCTCCAATCTCCAAATCTGTCCACCCACACATCCAGGGTGCTTACATAGAGATACTTACAGCATATCTTCACAGTGGCAATGGTGCTCACCTTACGCTGTCACATGACTCCGAGAGCAGCATTTTTAAATAAAACACTTTTCATACCCGCCTTGTATCAGAGAGAAATAAAAAACCTTCTGAAACCTTCTGTACAAAGCCCCACACATTACATGCTCACCAGCTCATTCCACAGGCAACACAGCTCTGGGTGCCTCCACATTTTGCAGTACCGACAAAGAAATAAGAGTACCTGCTAACCAGCTCGCGGAGCACATCAAGACACGCACGCGGAAGGAAAAAGTGGCAATTCAATTTTCCATTTTGCTTTTCTCGCTACCTCAGGCTTTTCTCTGTCTGCCATCTAATGCAATGGAGCCATTCAGGAAATTACAGATCAAAATAAATTAGCCAGATAGGAAAAACCCATCAGGGGGTTTTTTTTCACCTCTGTCCTCCCCCGTGGAGAAGCACTTTGTGGCCCCCACATGGGGAGCAGGAGAAGAAGGCGGAGAAGCTGTGCAGAATGTTGGCCTAGCAAGGAAAATCTTGGGCTGCTGCACAGCCCCGCAACGCTGACCACACAAAGCTGGAAGCTACTGTCAAGGCCCACTGTTGGTCCCACAAGGAATAATTTAAAAATACATTTGTACTATATATTTACACACTGGAAAAAAGTCAGAAAAACATGTCTAGCTTATAGCATATCAAAAATGCATTTGCAGACAGCATTCTTACTGATATAACATACTGCAAAAAATGTATCTTATTTATATGGCCAGTTTTGGATGTTTAAATTTATTCATCTTGCATATGGGAAATAGTCTAATCTCTCCAGACAGCACTCAACTGTGGTGTAGACATGGGTAAAAGCACCTGTACAGGTAGACTGGATCACATGGGCTGGGCTTCTTCTTTGGTGGTGCAGGATCCATCCTGATGGCTTTTTAAGAGTGTCAGCTAAATGAGTGAAAAGTGGATATAAAAGCCCAGCGGAGGCTGCTTTTTCAGACACTGTTGAATTCACAGTTAATAGATGGCAGCACAAAAACCACTTTAAATGTCTAAATTACTTAAATGGCCTTAGAGCCCTTAAAACTGTAGGGAACAGGATAGTTTGACAAAGGATTTTTAATCCATTATGCCCATTAATGTGAAACAATAATAAAAATTATAATAAATCATTTCGCTCAGCTGTTACAACAAACAAATGATTGTGATTTCCTGTGCTCTGTCCTCATTTTCAGCCCATTTTTGTCTGGATACACTGGAAAAATAAATGGTGCCACATGTCTTTGCAAAGCTTCATCAAAAACCACCGATTCCAGGTGTACCTAAAAAATAAAAATAGTGCAGGTGCTGGAAGATGCGCACAATTTCTGGGACAACGCTGACCTCTGGTGGTGGCTGCTAGAACAACACGTCCAACCAACTGCAGTTTGGAAGGACTGAGGAAATCTCATGAATCCAAAAACATGTATCTGTGGACTGCAGTACATTAGGATGCAGGGAGTCCAGTTAGAACAATTGGATCATTCCCGCTTGTTCTTGAAGGCCAGTGTTCTGATCAGGTGTCAACACTGTGCGACGGCAGACAAGTGGTACAGAACCTCTGCAAAGTGTAGGAGAAAACTGAACAGTCTTGTACTGGTTCTTTGCATTGATTATATGTGTGAAACCCTATAAAAAAGCCAACATTTATTTCTGACATCACAGACATCAGTGCTTCTGAACCAAACAGATTGTTCTGCTACTGTACAGAAGGCCCCCACCATGCAGCACATTGTTTACACATGCATTACTACTTCCACATGCACTAGACCAGCACAGAATGATTTGCTTTAAAGTCAAACATTACAAAAACAAAAGTGTATTTTTATATTTTACTCTAAACAAAAAGTTTAAGAGAGCAAGTGTTGGACTCCCTCAATGTGACAGTCTACTGATATAATATCAAAACCACTATAAATACAATCTATGGCCAAAAGTATGTGGACCCCCCCCCCCTTATAATGACTGAGCTGAGCTGTTTCAACTGCATACAGATATATTCTAGAGAACTGTGTGCTTCCAGCTTTCTGGGGAAAAAGAAGCTCCTTTCCTACTCCAGCATGACTGCGCCCTTCCCCATGCACAAAGGGAGTTCCATAAACATAGGATTTCCCCAGGTTGGTGTGGAAGAACTTAAGTGGCAGCACAAAGCCCTGAGCTCAACCCCACTGAACACCTTGGGGAAGACCTGGAAAACCGACTGCTAGCCAGGCCTTCTCGTCCGACATTGGTACCCAATCTCATCGATGCTCTTGTGGCCAAATGGGCAAAAATTCCCAAAATCTGGGGAATTTCCAGAATAATGGAAGCTATTATAGCAGCAAAAGTGGGGAACAACTCTATATTAAATGCACATAGGTTTGGAATGGGATGGTCAACAAGGATCAACAAGTACACATGGGGGTTGCTTGGGTGTCCACATACTTTTGGCCATAGAGTGTAAAGGGAACTTTGGTGGAGACTGCAAGCTTTCCTGTTAAGCACTGTAGGCTGTGCCTGGGGCCTGCAGCAGTTTTAGGGCATAAGAAGAGGGAAAAAAAAATTAAAAACAAGAATATTTAAGAAAAATGATAAATGCAACTAAAATTTCAAAATTAGATTTTAAAAAGCATAAGACAGGTATCCCTCTACCTGTAAACATAATGGGCTCCTGGAAATAACCCTTTAAGGTGGAATCTTGTAAATCAGAAACATAATTCCCATTACAGCACAAACTGTGAAATTTCCCAAACACTCAGCTCTTGTTACTCATGAATATGAAAAATCAGCCTTACATGTGGTTGTAAAACATATCTAAAAATTTCACTCATTTATGCAAAAACTCTGATGTGAAAGATTTGTTTCCTCAGGGATTCCTTTAACAGAATTTCTAGACATTTCCTAAGTTTCCCTCCTAAGCTTCTCTTTTCGGGGGAGTCTTTAATAATGTCCTCAAAGTCTATATTGCAATGTTATACAACCTTGCCCTCGAGACAAAGAGCCACAGAGTAGTTTGAACTGTCAGTTAATGTAATTTATTTCACAGTTTCCTTTCTTTTGTGCATTTCGGAGTGAAGTACCTAGGGTCTGTGAACACAGAAATGCAGCCCTGTTTACAGGTACAAGTACAGTATAGTACTACATGTTTTGTGGTTTCTTTCCGGCCCTGATGCTACCGAGTTTGAATCGCTGTGCCACCATCATTTACATGCAGCATCCTGAACATTTACCCATTTGCAGTAACCGTTACCTTACAACAGAAGAATAAGAAAGAATCCGCATGGAAAGTTGTTGACTGTACTGTTACCATAGTCTCCACCTCCACAGAACATCACTTTGTCACCAGAGTCTTAGACTATCGTTTTTTTTTTTGCAGAAACTGTGGATTTATACAGTATGACTCATCTTTTCCCATTTATTCTGTTTATTTATCCCAAATACCTCTTAATGTTGGTCCAACAGAAACCTCTATTAGGTCTGCATGCCTCACAGTCATTGTACTGCCACATCAGCTCATTAATAATGCGTTTGATTATTAATTATGGGGAAAATATGTCCGATGTGTATTTTTCTGCTGTACGCAGCACTTTTTTGCTCCATATTAGCATTTTTTAGAGCGAGAAGCCCATGCATTATTATCAGCGCCGTGCCTGTTGTAATACTACAATCGTCCACAGGGTGGCGACACGTCGGAAATGCGTTATATTTTACCTTGCTGCAACTTTTTTTCGTCCACACGGTGGCGTCTGTGCCACACGGTGCTGAAACGGGTGTGACGGACGGTACACGTTGTACTGCGATTTTACACTGCGCGGTTAAAAGAAAGCCAGCACCTGGATTTAACTTAGTGTTATGTTCTGGGGTTGCTTCAGTTGGTCAGGTCTAGGTTCAGCAACATTATGTGCCCAACAAATAAGTTCAGTTGACTACTTGAATATACCAAACGACCAGGTTTTTCCTTCATTGGTTTTTTACTTCCAAGATGACAGTGCCAAGATTCACGGGGCTCAAATTGCAAAAGAGTGCTTCAGGAAGCATGAGAGAGACATCATTTTCACACATGGATTGGCCACCACAGAGTCCAGACCTTAACCCCATTTTGAATCTTTGGGATGTGCCGGAGAAGACTTTACGCGGCGGTTCGACTCTCCCATCATCGATACAAGATCTTGGCAAAAAATGAATGCAACACTGGACGCAAATAAATGTTGCGCCATTGCATAAGCTTATCGAAACAATGCCACGGCAAATGTGTGCCGTAATCGAAGCTAAAGGCGAAATATTAGTGTGTGACTTTTTTTTTGGCCAGGCAGTGCATTACATGTATGTGTTAGCTCGTGTTTAATGAAATATATAATGGCATTCAAAAATAAGCTCACATGTACATTTACATATATTTCAGTACACAATGACACATGGAAAATTTTTGCTTATCCATGCTATGTGTAGTTGTTAATCTTACTTTACACAATTGTCTTTAAAGCATCCCAACTGCAATACATAGGAAGGCAATGACAGGACCAAGATGACATGGTAAGTTAAATGTTAAGTTTATTTCCTTAAATTTCACAGTACACTAAACACAGCCATTTTACAAGTATGTCAGGTTTTACTCTGTTTTTGTTGGCATCACTCGTGCTGCTTTCTGTCCAGAGATCAGCCTTACACACCTTCACCATGTGTATCTGTAGGTGAGCCTCATACATCAGGCCAACTACCAGTCATTTGTCATCCTTCCATCACCTCCTCTTGGTTACCTTAATGCCACCTCTGTTACCATCCTCCTTTCCCCCACTGCTCCATCTCTCCACCCTTCTTCACTACATATCCTCACTTCTCCACACTCCAGGGTGTGTGACTCCCACCTCACCGCATCCCCTTCTTGGAGTGACCGCATCCATCTGCTCCTCATCAGACCGTGATACCATGCCTCAGTTCTCAGCTCGGTGTTGTGACCTCATCTCCCGCCACCTTTCTACTAACCTGAACCTTCATTCACACGACAGAGCTGCAATATGGCTTCCTTCTGCAATTTTAGGCATCTCCATTAGTAACCAAGACTCTAAAACTGCTGCTACCTATAACCAAAGCTCCAAAAACAAAAGGCCGCATTTCAGATATACACAATATTATTTTAACACCAATACTGAACAGAAGGGTGATGGCATTAGAACATACCAAAAAAAGTACGACAAATATTTACAGAAGTACAGTAGTAATATAACATTCGCAGCGTTGCCTTTTTTAAAGATGTTTGTTCCGGCTTTTGTGTTGGTTGCATGCTTTTAAGTCAAGGAAAAAAAGACACTCAGGAGCTTCGCGTTCACATTTCCAGGGCTTCCTCGGGCGTTAGTTGGCACATCAGATGGTTCCTCAAGCTATGGAATGGAGTAGAGTGAAGGCCACCGTGTCACCAGTGGGTGACAGAAGGACGAATCTACCACCCTCTTTAACATCAATCGCCAGCCCTACTAACACTGACCGTCCCACTTAGACACAACGGAGGTGTTGTACGCCTCAACGTGACACAACACGAAGAGAAGCGGTGTAATCGTGTCATATGATGACCAGTGACTGCAGAGGGGGTCCTGAAGCTGGATCGCCATTGTTCAAGTGTCCCTCTCAACACTTTGCAGAAGACTTGGGGTTAGACTGCAGTGTGGGATGGCCATTTGGCTCAGCCTACACTGCTCACACCCCCAAAGGCATCAGACTTTACAGTGCAAAACAGCAACAGAAATGTCCTTGAGTGCCCGATAAGCGAACGGCAGTGACATCACAAAATACATAAAGGCAAAAAACAAAGCTGCAGTCTTTGAACACAGAAGGAACCTTAACAGCATCTTTTTGCTGTTCCAGTTAATACACAGGGGCCAAAATTCCATCAAAAATTTCAACAAAGATGGTAGAATTTGGAAACCATTAGTCTATTTTAGACAATTATACTGATTTCCAAAATTTCCTTAACAACATGACACTGTTGTGCATGACACTAAATACGTTCTAATCACGTTGAATTAGTGAGTGAATTCTTCATGAACTTCTAACACATCATTCAAGTCTCACACTCAAAACACACAAACACATACACACACAACCACTCAGCCCTTGGAGAAGGAGATGTGTCTTCCTGGGTTCTGCATGCAAACCTTGGCTTCATTGCACTGTAGCACCCTTTTACCTTCATCACGGTACTTTACACCCCCCATCCTGTTTGACTCCCCCCCCCCCTTCCTACCTGTACTTTAGCATCCAGATCCATGGTCACCCCCTGCTGCCTTTCACGAGTTAAATATCAAGCAAGGACAACCAACAAACACACCTGACAACTAAGACCCGATGGGCTGTATAGTGTATGCAGCTTTCTCAACAATCCCAGTATTGACAAAAGAAAAACACAAATTAATTGAGTTAGCAAGTGACGAGTTATGGTTATGTGTGTGTGTGTGTGTGTGTGTGTGTGTGTGTGTGTGTGTGCGCGCGCGCACGCACGCACAAGTAAGCAGACAGAACTGGAACCTGCAACATCCACAACTAGTACATGAGGACCAGATGCTTTACATCAGTCCTTTCCCAGACATGCTGCGGCTGTGCAACTTCTAATGACCTTTGTGGAAACCTTTATTTTACAATATGTTTCTTGCCTTTTCGTGGACACAATGACTCCAGCTTTTGGTTTTTTCCCCCACTTTGAAGTCCTTCCTAAATGGAAGAGAGCTTATGACACTGCCTGTCAAGTTCAGCAGAAAAACCTGTCAGGTTTGGCTCTTCTAGAATGCAATTCATATGAATCACTGTCCACAGAGTCAACACAACATGGTAAATACCACAGTTAAATACAATCAAAACTGTGTTCTAACTGTCTAATGCCTGACCACCACAGCATTTGGGTAAACCACAGCAAAGCAAAAGAAAGGATCAGAAGCAGCATGGGGTTATTGTTTTAGAGAAAGTGTATGTGTGTGTGTGTGTGTGTGTGTGTGTGTGTGTGTGTGCGCGCGTGCGTGTCCTTTACTCCTCTTTTTCCTTGAGGAGGAGGGTGTACACAAGCTTGCGTACATAGAAGGCAGTTAGCGCACTGCAGCAGGCAGTGAAGATGAACAGGGCCACCGAGTCATGCGCAAGGTCACCATGCAGGCGCTCGTAGAGGACCCTCCTGTTGCCGTAGTCAAGCCACACGGCCTCCAGCTGTGCCAGGGTGCATAGCACCAGCAGCACATGGAAGATCTGGTGGCCTTGGCCCAGGAAGTCGCAGCGGCCTGGGAACCAGCGCTCCGGGTGTGGGCAGGCGAAGAAGTACGCGCCGGCGAGGAAGAAGAGCACCTGGTAGCCATGGTAGGGCACGGCTGGGTCAGTGCAGCCCTGCTGCCAGCAGCCGTGGATGCGGTGGACCACGGGGCTGATGTCCAGGCAGTAGGCCAAGCCGGAAGGCACCACCTGAAAGAGCTTGTGGGCAAAGCGGGGCAGCCGCTGGCTCGAATACTTGCCGTAGCAGCAGCCGGCACAGGAGAGCCATGCCAGGAAGGCAGCAGTTGGGAGGAAGAAACCCCGTACACAGGTGTGCCACTCCTCCTCAATAGCGTAGTAGAAGTGGGCCAAGGCACTGCCGTATTGGTACACGGCCACACCCACGTAGTCCACGAAGTAGAAGGTGTAGTGGGACAGCTCCGATTTGGCTGAGAGCAGGTGGGCCAACGCGCTGCAGGCCAGATACGTAAAGGCTGACAGGAGCACAATAAAGAGGGGCTGGGCGTGGGGGTCTCTCAGGAAGTCTGCCGTCTCAGCCATTTGCCGGAATTTGACCAGGATGACCAGGGCTGCAGCCAGATGAGTCCACACATTGATGGCTTCGTTGTGCCGCTGGAAGAGGGTGAGGCAGTAGTAGCGCCAGTTCTGATCGGGCAACCGATATCCAGACAGGATGTGAGGCTCACGGAATACCCAAGGAACATCGGCTGCCTTGACAGTGCAGGGCAATGTGGGAAAAGCCGACTCTAGTAGCCGGGGCACCTGGCGCAGCTGCCGGAGCTGCTGGGCGTTGATGAAGACCCGACCAATCTGCTCCATCACTACTGTGGCCATGGCAGAGGAGATGAGAAGGTTGAGCACTTTAAGAACTGCAGAGGAGAGAAGTTACCTGTGGCAACCAAGGGGGGGGGGGGGGGGCATTTGTACATTAAATAGGGCAGCAGTCTTCTGGCCACCTTTCTGCACCATCTGGATATCTGCAGCCAATTTACACAAACCTGGGTCCTTTGAATGCAAAGTGGCAGCTCTAAAAACACCTAAACACCATTGTGCCATTTATAATAAAGGAATGAAGTCTAAAAAATTCATAAATCTAACTGTGAGACAAATTTAACAGCTTGTCAAAGACTGAGGGACCAAAAATTTCAGAAGTAGAAGTAGTTATTAGTACTGGGGAAGCGGGGGGGGGGGGTCTTGATAAAATACTGGCACCTGTTACATCTACAAATTCACATTTCTAAATATATACCTGTATTTATCACCATTTGCTTCAGTTATTTTAAAGACCTCACTCCACCTTCTCCCAGTAACTGGTGGTTTTTATTTGCTTCCCTTGGCGATTTGTCCTTAAATAATAGGAATTCCAAACAGGCATGACAAAATGGCAAACATTAATGACACCGTTAGAAGCCCACGACCGCCAGTAGACAACAAAGGCCAGAAATATCATCCATCTTGCCACACACAGATCAAAAAAGAAATGAAAGAGCGAGGCCATAGGCATGAAGGTGGCAGGGCACCCCTAAATGTTCAGGCAAAGCCTAATGTGCCCAGCACAGTAACACACAAGGTGCAAAGGAGTGACCAAAAAGGATGAAGGAATGTGTGAATGAATAAGGAGTCGGATGATGCGGATGCGGGGTGGGCTGGGTGCATGTGGAGGAGGGGTCCCGCCTCCTGGAGACGGTTGTGTAACACGTCCCTCCAGGCTGGAAGTGCCGCTTCCTATCGCCCGGTTGCACAATGGAGCCGTCAGACAAGCAAAATCGGAGCGGTGAATAATTCAGTGCTCGCTGTCAGACGGGAGCCCTCATCCCCCTCAGCCACATGTCTGTTACACACCATCCACCCATCCATCCATCCATCCATCATGCATATATGACGACATATGAATGCAGTAAAGCGTACCCACGGATGCGCATCTGCGTGTTTTTTTTTTCCCGCAGCCGGTGCGCACACACGCACACTGCAAGCCGTATTATATTCGCATACCTGGGGTTGCAGCGCACTGCTGCCCTGTCTCTCCTCCGGTTACAAACTCGTCTTCCTGTGCGTGGCCATCCCCGCCGTAATTCGCATGACGCGAAGCGAAGTGCAGCGAAACAAAACGGAGAAAACGCACAGTGCGGCGCCCGTGCGGGAGACGAGCTGTCTGCTCACGCACGATGGCTGCGGAGAGACAGGCAGCGCTTCGACCGGGAAGTGCTAACGCCCAATGCTTGATTGGCTTGCGAACGAGCCAATAGCGGGGCAAAATTCGCCATGACGTTTGTGTGGCGTGCCCACCAATAGGATGAGCGGGCTCCGGCAAGCCCGCGAAACGTGTCGGAGTGGAGCGCAGGTTGTTTGTTCGATTCCCAAGCTCTAACCACACGGATCCGACGAAATAATGGCCACGCTTCATACAGATGTTTTTGAAGATTTGATTTTATATCCCCCTCTCTTTTTCTTCAAAAATACACCGTGAAAACTAAAAAAATAAATAGCATAAAAGTTTAAGCATGCATGTCAACTTCTCTCCTGCTAGTATCGCCAAACACATTTGTACAATGGTGCTGAAATCAATATAAATCGTTGAACATGCGTTCCATTGTTCGTGTAAAGGCATATAAACAACATTACACTCAATATTAAAAAAATAAAGACAATTACCGTGTGACACTCTTGGACCGCATGCAGAATAAGGCGATTTTGAAGTCTTATCTCTTTCCTCTGCCTCAAAGTCAGTTGTAACCCACAGTCATGCTGTAAACTGAATTCTGGTCATGTGACCCATTATATTTTGCATTAACGAAACATGACATAAATCGAACAATATTTTTAGCAAAACTATCACAGATGACATATTTTATACAATTTATATGAATGTCACGTTTTACCATCTTATTTATTACATTTTTAATTATATCTTTACAGCTGTATGAACTCAAATAAACATGAATTTCTGACAAGAGTATAATATAAACATTTTAATGAAACCTGTCTCTGGGACAGTTACATAAGCTAATGAGTGTTTTACATTGTTCATCATTGCGCTGTTCAGTACATTATAAACTCAAGCGGTTTGGGTATGGCTTCTTACCTTTTATTATAGAGTCATAATAAATAATGAATACCTGAACTGATCGTTGTGATAGATGGCCTGTGATGATACTGACCTCGAGTTTTGGGAGTAGTTGGGTGGGGGTAGTACTTGTAGTTTCGTGGCCTGGCGCCCAGTGATTCCAAGATGGGCTCTTGCCTGCTGTGACCTTCCTGAGGGTTAAGAGGTTCACAAAAAAGTTGATGGATGGATGGATGAACAGAGGATGATTGCGATGGTGTACCCTGCCTCATGACCACCATAACCCTGCAGGGGACAAGATGGTCTCCCCTTGACTATTGCAAAGCATTTCATTTCACCTGTTATTATTACTATCATTCCCTCTCCAACGTGACAGCTCTTTATGTGTTGGTTTATAGAGTTCCTTGTTCCAGATTGCTCCTGAACCCCACTATGTCCCACTAGTATATCATTCCTCCGTGTACCTCCCACCAAATTTGAGTACAACCCAGGTTTGTGCTTAATGAAAACAAGAGGATTGGTGAAAAATAACAGCACATTCTCACGACATGGTTCACCTTAAATTTTGCCTATTCTTTCACCTTTTGTCCCCTGTGAGAAGCCACCTGGTTTTTACACTTAATTTCCTACTGAGCAAAACTCTTGAACTGCATCAGCTGTTGGTATGAGGTCTAAGTTTTAATTGTATTGCTGTCTTCCAAGTACATGAAACATCAGTTTGGTCTCAGTAAAATTTCTGACATCACCTAATCCACTGTACACTGTTTCTTCGCCTTGGGCAATACTTTACGTAGTCTTCGGCCTTAAATTTTACTCTCTACCTCAGCTAGGATGAAAGCATATTGCACCCAAATACCACAGGGGCTACAAATCATTTTTAAAGGTGCACTTGCAGGTACTTGTATCTACGTGTGTCCCTGCTTCCAGGGAACTCCAGTTCTCCTTCTTCTGCATGCCATTGGTGGCAGCAAAAATGCTCCCTTGTGAAAGATGTTGCCCAACCGACGCCTGTGAAAGGACATCATTGTTTATTCAAATGCACAAAAAGTATTTATCTCTTTCACTCACCCTTGCAGTTCCACTCCCGCTCTCTTTCTGTTGTCCCCACTCTCTCCCAGGATTGTCCCAGCAAAGGGCAGAGGAGCAGGAAGCTGTCAGCAACAGGCACTGATTGTAACGGCCAAATGTGGACCCACTGTCGCCCTGTGCTACCCTAAAGCAGTTTGGAGGCCCTCCCCAACAAAGGCTGCTTCCCGCAGACACCACTGTCACTTGGGTGCCAGCGACCAGAACAAGGGACAGGACCACAGCTGAGACAAAAATTAACCACCTGCTTTATCAGCTCTCGATCTTGCTTTACTGATGTTCATATTTACTAGCAATTCAACCTGTGATAGATTCCAAAAAGATTAATTTAAAATACAGTCTGCAACTGTTTTCATTAAAGAATGCAAGAGGAATTCAAAGCTGTCCAGGATAATGTGGGATGTAAAGTGGAATGTGAGAGTTTATTTCAGGCAAATATAAGTAGCAACCACAAAGGTAATAAAGTAAGCACATCAAAAATAGCAGTAATTAAACTACAGTAAATCAGGTCAGTATTAAAAAAAAAAAAAGTTATTCAAACCTGATCACAGTATCCTTGGTTTAGCTCAACATTGCCAGCAGACAGTTTATAATCCGATCACATTGTGGCTGGGAGGCAGAACAAAGGGGGCCCTGTGGCAGCCACTAACCCGGAATACTGATGCTGGGAGCTGGCTCAGCCACGCCCACAGAGCTGGGCCTGCACTACAGCCACAAAGCACTGTGGAAGAAACCACCAGCCCAAAGAACTACAGCTCACTATGGGACAGGGATCCTTCAAGGTTTACAGTACAGTAACCACCCAAACATACATTTCCATTTTGCCCTCTGAATAAACAAAACATTTGAGATAGAATATTTATATGATGTGTTCTCTACTTGAAAGAAAAGGCTCATTTCCTTTTTTGTCTTCAAGTTCACAACACTGTTTATATGAAACATATCTCATACTGAGCCTTACAGTCACAAATAAGTCACTCCTACATACTTGGCAGTAGGTGGCAGCCAACTCCAGGCAAACCATGACACCAAGTTTACGATGACTGGGTCCCCTTGCTGCCCGTGATGAACTTAGCCATTTCCAAAAATGCATGACCCTAACCTTTCATTTATCATAACCTGCAGGATAAACTTTGCAGGAACTATGAGTTGTCTTCTGGTTGGAGCTCTGATCATAAACTGGGGAACCATTGTATTCCATAAAATAAAAAGGTCAAAATGGGGGGGGGGGGGGGGGATTATGTGAAGTACAGGTATTATCCTATAATCCTGTGATTCAACTACAAAACTGCCAGGCAGGATGACATCACTATACATTTTAAAACTCCTTTTTAATCTTTATTTTGAAACTTGACACTATTCAACTGCACATCACCCCAACCTTGTTATTAACACACTGCAGTGAAGACAGGTTAATAGCCATGTAACAAATAACCACACCCACCAACAGCATGAGGACAGGGGACCCCCACCAGAGAAGAAAGTCATCTTGCTATTTTCAGTTATCACTGACTAGATGTCTTGTTCAGCAGGTGCCCATTTTTAAAATAAAATAAAAAGAAAAGAAAAAATCCAGAGAAAGATACTGAAATTAAGGATTGGCAAAGCATGTCTACTTGTTGCATGACACTGCAAGATGGTAGTTGGGTCTTTAAAGCCAAATTAAGACTCAAAATAAACCAACAACTGTGCAACTTTATTAAGCTCAGAACAGTGGATTTGGATTACAGGTACAGGTTAAACTTGTACTATGAGACTGAAAATATTAAGAACATATGAATAAGGGACATGTATCCTTACTGGTAAAAACACTGCTTATTTAAAGTTCAAGCTGTGGTTTGACAATCTATAGAAAAAGTCAAGGATTATTCACACCAACTACAACTTTACCTAAAAGTGAACCATATTTCAAAATACTTCTTTCAGTGTAACAAAGTGGGAGGTGAATGAGAAAAAAGAAAAAAAAAATTATACTGGCCATGAAAGAAATCTTTGGATAAGTAAAAAAAATAAAATAAAAATAAATCCCCCATACTGCAACACTCAGTTTTCTGTGCCTTCTTTGGTTTCTTTATTCTTTCGAACCTCTTCAAGTTTCTTGTCCTGAAATGAAATGAAACCAAAAGGCATGCCAAATTAGTGTTTTATAGCAGAGGACATTCTTTGAACCCTAATATTCAGTCCTTGCCACATCTATATAAAGTGAATGGATACATTAACAATACAGAAATTTAAGTCAGTTTTCATTAATTTACATAATTAAAAACTACATGTTGAATAACTGAATGCCACTTAAAATATTAACCTTTTCCTTGAACTTCTCATTCATGGCAGCCATCAGTGCAGTGCGATTCTCTTTATTGGCCTCCATCTTCTGGTTCAGCTTCTCTTCTGCCATTTTGCTGAAGTTGTTATTCTCCTCCTGTGCTTTCTGGAGAACCTCCTTCACATGCTCGCGTTTCTCTGCCAGATGCTTTAGCACTTCTGCTTCATGGGACTGGAAGAAAATGAGACTTGCATTTAATGGAGGCATGTTGCAATGAAATTCAGAACTCTATAGCTCTTTCATGTGGAGCCCATCTAAAATAACTGTGCTCCCCAAAAAAAAAAAAAAAAAAAAAAAAAAAAAAAAATTCTACTCTGTGGTCAACAATTCACATGCAGTCAATTTACAATGTCAGCTGCTATGTGAAGCTGCTTTTGTTGCAAGTTGTCAATGAAAGCTTATAAAAGTAATAGAAGTTGTATAGTCTGTGGGTTCTAATTGCTCTATGATAAATGGCACTTGACTTAAATGTCTAGTTAATTCCTTCTTCGACATTCTGATATAGTGATCAATACTTACAAAAATTAGTTCTCCAAATGGATAATGCAGCACTTAAAACCATAAAATGCAAGGAAATGGAAAACAAACTATTCATAATGTTCCACACACCTACTGTTGAAGCTTGTCAGATTTCTTCTTGCTGTACCAAATTCTGAAATTCATTTCCATTCCTCTAAAGCCTTTCTAGAACTCATTATTTGAACTGGGTTATGCTTGCTGTAAAAAAATCCATCTCATCTTATTGTTAACATAAGTAGTTTTTATATGACTTTGGGAAACCTTACTCTGGGGCAGCCATGTTGGGATGAGTTATACATACAAAATTAGTTCAAAAAAGAACAAAGAGGTAGAAGCTCAAGTTCCACAATCTTGCTGTTTTTTTGTACCATTGAAGTATTACTGTTTAAGCTGACATTTTGAACTAGAGTATGTGCAATATTTCTAATTAGGTCAAAAGCACAGTGGCTTTCAGGGGATACCTTGCGCCTCTCCTCAGCAGCATCCAGTTTCCTCTGGATCTCCTCCAAGGACACATCCTTCTTTTTGGGGGGAGACAGTGGAAACTCGCCCTTGGAATCTGTTGCTGTGGGGCTCAGAAGGACCTCAAAGGCTTGACCAGATGCTCGCTTGTCTAGCTCCTTTACCTGTATGTCTATAGAAATTAAAGATATGACATTACCACACTGCTATCAGTCAGTAAGGCCACTTAAACCCATTTCTAATCCTACACCCTTTGTGCAGTCTGTTTACACTACCAGAAACTGGTTAAAGGAATACATTAATGCAGCATTTTTTATCTTATGATTGGATGGCAGTCAGTTTATTAAATACCATTTTGATCTGGGAGTCATCAAACCTGATTAACAATCACACTAAATTTTTAAAAATGTTACAGTCCAAGTTGCTCCAAATGTATCCAAAACCCCAGGGACAGAAGTGTGTCTACAAAACTTACCACCAGAAGATGCCATTGCAGCTAAAAGGTTGTTGTACCTTAAAAAGAAGATAAAAATGTCAAAACCAGCTGGTATAAATCATGCTGAATAAGCAGCCTTGAAGGTTAGATACAGCATTCATTCAAGCACTGTGTGGAGTTTAGAGTTTTTGCATCTTGAACAAATAAAGGTACAGTACATTCATTTGAATGACGCTCAGCGCCCTCTTGCGCTGAACTTGGAATACAAAGAGAAGGCGTTTTCGGCATGAGGGGAACGTTGAGGCCAGGGGCGAAACCAGCAAAAAACAAACTCCTTCAGGTGCAGTCATCACTCTGAATTAATACTGACCAAGACCCCTTTAGATGGTAAATTTCCTGTGCAAACTTCTTCTCACCCAAAATGATCAACAAGCACAACATGAGCATCACTTTCAGCTTTCTTCTCAAAACCAATTGTCAAGGAACCTTAATCTTCTTTGTCCAGCTCAAGCAGCTGTATCACGGTATTTACAGACAACACAACGGGCTTAACCGTAATAATGAAAAAAAAATCAGTCTGCACGGGTTTATACAGGCAATCCGTCTGACAGATGTACCAATGCCCACAAGACCATTGTTTGCTTGGCGTATCGAAACCCCCCAGATGTCCCGCAGTCTCAGGATGGCCGGTTCGCATGCTAAGGTGGGAGCGAAATCCTGAAGCCATCATCACCCCACTTACAGTCTTGGGTGGCAGTCAGGAGCCACCCTCCCAATTCGCATTAATGATTCCAGAGTTAAACGCAGACAAGCAGCGCCCTGCCCACCAGGCTCACACCCTCAAGGGAAGCATGGCTCACTTCCACACTCCTGGGGGAGACAAAGGGGGCTTTTATGCGGCGGGAGAAGCAGCTGTGCGTAGAGCCGAGCACCGAGTTCAAGCAGACCTTTACGCGGTTCAGAAAGCGCCCCATTCCCCGCCAGGTCCCGGTCCTCACTCTCAACGGAACTCAACTCGGAGTGCCCCGCGCTGTGAGCAGCGGACCCCGCCCATCAGACAATAGAGCCTCCACCTTAAAGACTACGAGCAGGTGCAGCTCAAGTGCATCTGTGTGGACATGCAGCGAAGCCGTTATATCCACCTCGTTTATTGAAATGTGTAAGGCGATTTACCGTTTTAGCCCCTAAGATTTAGGGAGGTGCTCAGCCAACCCTGACTGTCGCCACCATCAACACAACCAACACCCACTCAGTCATCAAAAACGGTGCGCTTGACACACAATACTCGTCCTCACTAAGCAATGGCCACAGCCGCACTTCATTTGCACATTTACACCCCACTGCTCGTTTGTCTCCACCACTGACATGACAAAACCATACGGGTACAGTGTTCAATGACTACAGCACAGCTTCAATGACTTCACTCAGAACCTTCCAGACATCTCAGCCCCCTCCCCCCCCCCACCTGTGAGACGGCGCCCACCACCCCTCCTTTACGCGCCTTTTTTAACAACACACATAAAAAGCAGAACAATAAGTAGCTATTCGATACTTAAAAAAGCAATAAAATAAGTTTTGCTTGCCCCAAACTGAAAAAAAACTGTTTACGTTTGTCAAAGTAAGACTTCGACGGCGCGCAGAGTTTCAATGTCCGTTTAACGACGACAATTAACTGCCAATTAAAATAAAGTGAACTTCGACTCACTTCCCACCACAACTACAAAATAAAAACCTTCAAATGTTTATTGAGATTTTAGCAAAAACAGCAGCCAAATCGCCACAGCATCGCACCCACCTTCCCCGCTCTGCAAGAACAATGTCTCTGCAGCCCAGTTCCCGCGTCGATTTCTACTACGCCCCGCTCGCCTCCGAACTTGCAAAAAAGGACCAAAGCAACGGCGTCACGTCCCCTTCCTGGAACACAATTGGCTGATTCCTAAAGATATTGTGACGTTTATCTTTCTTCAGAGGCACGCCGGGAAATGGAGTTCCTGCCCTTTTCTTCTAAGCCATCAAAACAATAGCACGAGGCATGTGGTCAGTGATGCTTTCTTGAGGTGCGTTACTGTGCTTTTGCTTAATTATATATAATTTTTATGTCTAAAAATTATTTTATTGTGCAGATAACTGCGTTAAATGTCTGATATAAATGTCGAAGAGGACTGGACTCGCTTAACCCTATGAATTTATTCATAAAAATTTAATATAGTACCACATATGTGTAGTCCTGAAACTGCCCACGTTGCCTTGGGCCAACTACTTTTTGGAAGAGATATCGCTGACGACGTCGCTTTTCTAACAGTGCAGGCGGTCTTCCGAAATACGCACACATAATTTCGCGCGTCCCCTTGGACAAAAGCGTTAGCTAAATGCATAAAATGATAGTAAGTGTGAATGCACGCAGCCTATTATAACATACTCGTACAACGCGGCATTATGAATGGTTTGCGGAGTGGTGGGCGAAAAGCTACTACAACCGTCCATCGGTGACAATAAAAAGTAGCACCATTCCAGCACAAACACATTTTAAAACCGATTTAACACCAGTTTAAAAGGAGCACCGCCTGCTCAACCGTTACGTAATGCTTTTAAAGACGTAATGCTTGTGTGACAGGGAAGGCGGAGGATCACGTTTGCGGGTTGTGTAACTGCATCGCCACACTGCTTGTGACTAAATGAAAGAAACTTGTGTGTGTTGTGTGTTTCTCTCAGGAATAAACACTTCTATTTACTACCTTGTACCTCATCTTGACGTGAACATAAAAATAACATAAATCATTGACAGACTCCATGTGTTCTTAAAGTATTTCAAAGAACTACACCATAATTTTGCTGTTGTCTGTACCAAACTCTTATGAGGCAGCTGCCCAATAAAGTGAGTTGCCATGTTTTCATTTATAATGCTCTTTATCTCCATTATTCTTCAATTAAGCTTCTTAAAATTTTGTCCTTCAGTGAAAAGGATTGATTTCTAAACCTGTCCATAAAATTGGGACATGTGACTGTATTTGATCAATACAACACTTAGACACCATGCTGTAAGAACATCTTTCCAAAACTGATGGCGTTAGTTTAAAAAAGACCAAACAGAAACGTGTGATTGAATTTGTAAAGTCTGTGAAGTTTATTTGCAGTCACTGTTATTTTATTTATTTATTTATTTTTTCATTTTGACAGCTTCATAAAGAAAGAAACCCAAAGCCTGCAAACGAAAGTCAAAGTCTGCTTCAAAAGCCTCAGTGACAAGCATTCTATCTAAGACATACAGGTACAGGCAAGTAGGCAATGGGCTATGAGAAACATGCCTCACCAGTACAGTGCCTTTTGTGCTTGCTTGCACTCCCTATTCCTTCCTCACTTCCTTCCTGCCATCTGGCTGGCTCTGGTAAGGGTCAGAAGGTCACCTCGCTTTCTCTGAGGTCCTGTTTTCCATTCCCTGTCCAGGCTGCCTAGGCTATTTCAGCACAATGCAAACTGTCACCGGTGAGCTAGAGAGGGTCACAAACAGAAGTCAGTCAAAGCCAAATTAAAAAAGAGCAATGAATAGTGATCTGATCATCTCCATATGCCATGGTTTTTCATAAAAGGAAATTACCTTCTTTACCTTTTCCATCATACATACCCATCACAATTAATGGTTGTCTGAGAACCTATGACCAGCCATGTGGCTACTCAGCATGAATCCTGTGACCCTCTGCTTGTGGATACTGATGAACAGTTTTTAAACAATGGGACCATGGAACTCTCAAGCTCCTTCTTATTCTCTTTTCTTGTTACTGACTTCAGGCAAACCTCCTTTTGCTTTCCTGTGAGCACGCCTCTGAGACGGTCGAGTTCACTTGTCATCCTGTGTCAGTGTCTCAGACTAATTTCTGGAAGAGCAGGAGCAAGGCTGGGGAGTGTCTGCATGGAGCACGGAGTTGTGTAACAGCAAACCTCCATCATCTAAGCGTGAGTAGCCTTTAATCAATTATTAATGGCTTGCCATATGGTTATTCTTGCTGACATGGATCTACATAGAAAAAATCCTTTTAGATAAAACACCAGTACCTTCTATGTTTTTGGTTGAAACATTGCATTACATCAGAATAAAAGCATCTTCCTGTTAACGCGGCTCTCTTTCAACCACAGTTCACAAAGTAGCAACAGGATTGCCTTAGCGATAAAGCCAGCAAAAGAACAAGACAGCAACTGAGAACAAGGGTCAGGATTTGAATACAGCGACCTATAGAACTGAATTTGACAGAAATTCAAAGATGACTCTCAGGCCTGATGTGTTTCAAAGAGAAATGGATCCAATAGTGATGTGTTTGAGACCTTCCTTCAATATGCTGGAATGGATTCAGCAGTTCTGGGGGGCGAGAGAACTCGTTTCACCAATTTGGAGCCGAAACCAAGAACTTATACAGTACTTTTGATTCTAGACTCTTGTGAAAGTGGAACTTTCAACTGGCCCAAGGAGATTGAGCATGGTTGAGCAGATCCTTTGACTCTCTTGCACATACAGTGCTGTGGAAAAGCATTTGCTCCCTTCCTGATTTCCCTATTATTGTATACTTGTTGCACTAAATAATTTCAGTTTATTCAGGTTTTCTTTGTCTAATGTTATGTTTTGCCTAAAGGTCTGAAATCATTCAGTGCAACATGAAATATGAAATAATAGGAGAACTCAGGAAGGGGAACAATATTTTTCCACAGCACAGTATAATACAGATCTGATAGAGTGTTCCCATCAGGAGGATAGACTTGGTGTGAGATGGATGGAAATTTTTGGAAAGACTGAGCTCTACATAGTGGTTGGTTGATCATTCGGAGATGCTAGAGAGACATCATTCCCAGATGGAGTAAAAGGGAGGAAAAAGATGTGTTGTTAGCATGAAAGTGACGGGACAATTACCCGTTGGTTATTTTTCCTCAAAATACTGTGCTAAAAAATGAGGCCAACAGAAACCTTGTTATATATAAGCTTCTCCATATGCATTGAAATAAAACATAACTGAAGCATTCAGAAGCCAGTCAGTCTCATTGTTGTTGACAGGGAAGTCTTTAGGCCAGAAAAAATTTTATGTGTGTCTAGCGGTAACATTGATGGCACCAGCACAATCAATAGTGGCCCAGTTAGTTTCCCATCCCCACAGTTAAAGGGCACTTGAGCATTAGCTTCATTTTGATTTACTTTGCTTGAATGAGCCATGCTGCTTTGGCCTGGGTCATTAACCCAAGTTCCTTAAAGATAGCTTCTGCTATGTCTTCCTTAACTCACAATTCAGAATTATTTAGTCAAGTGTTTGTTTTGCATGTGTACACAAATTTGGACACAGGAGGTAAAATATTTGCTAACAAAGGTTTTTTTTGTCACACTGTATGCGTATACAGTATATGAGTAAACACAGTGAATGTATATACAGTACATGAATGCATGCAGCGCTGCTGCTCAGTAGAACTTTAATAAAAAGCTGATGCTTTACAGTCATTTTAAAAAAATCAAGGCACCACAGAGAGATCTAAGATTTAAACAAATGACAGTTTTGCACAAGGGAGGCAATTTAGCACTCTCAGCATTTTCAAAGCTCTGCCATTTTATTAACCTGAGGCTGCAATTTTTAATCTTACTGACAGCCATATTTCTTATGTTGTAAATTAAATATTCATTGTCAGGCTTTCCATGCTCATATAACATTACATTCACAATTTTGTTATCTGCTTCACTTCAGAGCAAATTGTAAGATGTGAATATAATTAAGTTATTTATAGCATCATTTTAACAGTATACAGTGATACTGAGTGGCTATAATTTGTTCTTAGCCATAATTTTCTATTCTAAGGCCCTCCGATACTAAGAACTGCCTTGACCGTGTGCTTTCACCTTTAAAAAGACTAATTCAAATTGTTTTACCTATAACCCAAAAAGGAGTTCCTGAAATTGTAGTGTTTGTGTGGAAGGACTTTATTTCATTCTCAACAGCAGCAATAGTCATGTATGTTGAAAGAAATTAAGGCAACAAAGATGTTTAAGTTACCAAGCGTTGTGAAAATGTGATTCTGTTAATCAGCAGTATTGGTACCGTTGAGCTCCATCATGTTGACAGAGGTTGGAGTTTGTCCCACTGCTTCTGATTTAGGACTCCATGATAGGGCTGTTTGCAGGTCAGTTGCTAGAGGTCCCTAGTTTAGGGACCTACTGTATGTCTATTACAACCTAACAGGTGTGTTTCTTGTCTGTTGTTTCAGAACAGTGATAATGGAGGCAGTAAGCTTTATACCGTTCTATCGTTAACATTAATTTTCCTTGGATCCCCCCACTTGCCACCAGGAATTTTCCCCTCCATTTTCCATTATGCTGACACCCTTGCCCATTCTGCCTTGGCCCTCTGCCCAGCCATGCTTCGATTAATCTCGTTTGGGAAAGCATGCAGTCGGTGTGGCCCCCCGGAGAGAAGGGAGCAGATGGTCCTCGGCTGCTTCCTTGTCCAAGCCTCTCACACTTATGGCACCGCCAGCTCGCTGAGAGACAAAGGAGGTTGTGTGTGTGTGTGTGTGTGTGCGTGTGTGTGTGGAAGAGGGTGTCCAGCACCTACCTGTGAACATTGGCTATGGCACTTGCACTGGTGACTGCCACCCCTTGGGTCTCTACTACATTTAAACCCAGGAAAACAATAGTAAACCTTTATCATTCTGGTTCTTTCTACTGAGCCTTAAGGTGGGCGTCATTCTCTTGAATGGATACACATTCCTTCCATGCAGATGAAAATACTTATTTTAAAAGTATTCCAAAGATAATAATTTGGGCACTTAGAGCAGGGCTTCAGAGGACAAATCGGCATCATCTCTGCAAGGATAACATCACCATGTGGGAATAAATGAAATTAAACAAGGCAATGGGAATGATACCCACATTCAGTGCCACTGCTTCTGGTTTTAGATTATGCATTTCATTATTCTTCAGAATGCAGCAACACAACAGTTAACTGCAACAGGACTTCACACTTTGTGAACCATTATTTGATGCCCTTACAGGTGCAAGGCACCACGCCCCTCTCACACTCTCCTACTGGTGGCTCCACACAAAATTGAAATAGTTAATGACTTTGCCTGTGAACAGCACCTGAGGGCATGCTCAGTAATTATGACACTGGATGGGCATGTGTTTTTTCCTGCAAGGGCAATATGTTCGTGGCACATGTGCATCACACATGCAGGACACAGAAAGCTGTCAAATGGCCTTGTTCTTGGCCACTCACATCAGATCTGGAGGGTAGGGGCATTGACACACAAATGCACTTTCTTATCACTTTTTTTCTGTTTTCATCTGTATATCAGACTATATATCAGGTTTGTTTAGTCACATGCATTGGCACTTTTTTCTGTCCAGTAATAAACAATGAGACAGAACAAGGATATCAGTATTAATGTTTGCCTGAGACAAACACCTGATATGAGTGTATGGATGGATGGATGGACAGATTTTTTTTAATTGCAAAGGAAATTGTTTTGCAAATTGATAAATAACAGATATAAAAAAATCCATAGAAGTTTGCTGAGGATCTTCATAGTCATAGAAATGCCTTGTACCTTTAACCGATTAGAATTCATTCGTTGCTCTAAGCCAGTTACTTTGGATGAAGATACAGTGAGTTAACCTTAGAGGGGTAATTTATTGCTTTTCTCATTGGCTCCTGTTTGTCCAGGGTTCGCATCACTGTAGCCCAACTCAAGGTGCTTACAGCAATAAGGCATTGCATTCACTCTCTCTGGGATTACAGCAGCGCCGACTCGCCGTGCTGCACGCCTCTAGAAAAAGGCTGCTCTGACAGCACACTCCAGGCCCTGCGTCCCCTTCCCCCCTTTACATGCGCTTTACTACCGCTGCCTGACCCACTTTGGTCGGTACTGTGTAAGTCCATACTGTGGAGGCTGTTACTGCTGTTCGAGACTTTGGAATCAGACTCAAACCTGGTGCTGTACAGAGCCGAGGTCTTGCATGAAATATTGGTATAACACAAGCCGTAAGTCAATAATTAATTGAATGCAAGAATCGATAAAGTAAAATTTGCAATATTGCTATTCTGTTATTATAACATTGGGGCCACACAAAGGGTTTTAACTTTTCCCGAACCCACACAGATTCAGCCTCATTGGACTGGAACTGCCAATGTTATATGTGATATGGCCCGAATGGTCAGGTGATGTGTGGGCCACGCACATTTGCTTGCAGTGCCGACCTCACAAACCCTGAGTCGGTGTGGGCTCTGACTGTCATTTAACAGTGTTGCATAACACCCCATTGCTTTTGTGTGCGTGGAGCTGCAGGCACCACGTCTGTTGTAAGCCCCCCCCATACATGCTAATGTGCAGTGGTCCCCTGTGACCAACACTAGCAATAAATAACCGTGCTTGGCCTGCAATTCTATTAGATATGCAGATGAGTCTTCTGTTTTCTTTTGCTCTGGGTGAATGTTAGTTTGCAGATTTATGTTGCCAATCTAAGCCTCATTCCTTTGCAAAGTTAACTTTGATCTTAAAATATCTGAACGGTAAGTTGCTTTTGTTGTATTTTAGATTTGACAGCGTGTTTTCTTTTCAATCACATATTTGTCAAGCTGCAGTCAAAAAAGTGGGCTTATTCGCCAAGTGTTAAAATTTTTGAAGCACTAATAATATAAAGTAGCATTTATGCTTAATAGAATCAGAATCAGAATGCATGATTCGTATTTTGCAGTAGGTTATTGGGTTAAAGAATAATCTTGCAGTGGCAGGGATGTATTTTAAGTTCCAGAATTGCCTATATTTGGTGACCTATTTACATAAACCACACCTACAGCCATGACTTTCCGTCACGTTTTGCGTCACTTTAGAGAAGCATACTTCTTCAAACATACAGTATCCCGGCACATCTAATAAGAGCTTTGGACTGAATTTTCATTGTGTTGCTGATGTGCAGCCAGGGATGTTTTTCGATATACTGCTCTCCTTACATTAGAGGTCTTTAAGATTCTTTTGCGGTTTCATTACAGCTATCAAGGGTCACTGTGCGAGTGCCCGTAGTTCCTGCTGAACCTGCGACTCCAAGAAAGATGGTGATGTGAGCTTCCTGTCACCTTTGTAGCCATGAAGGGATGAAGTGGGCAGAGTGCTAACATCACTAAATCAGCATCCAGTGGCACAAACTCATTACCCAACATTAATATGGCTGTGGCTTTGCTTTTCTGTAGGTACAGCAACATCAGCTTCTTCATGTGAAAGCTTACTGTTGAAATAATGAATGCTGTACAGTATTGTTGTGTGGCTGTTCCTGTATATGGCCATTTTTCTTTTTTTTTCCAACCAAGAAAGTAATTGGTATTTATTCATCCACGTGTCTAGTTATTGTCTATATTAAGATATAGTGACATCTTTAAGTTTTTACTCACATCTTAACACCTATTCTACTAACGGCATCTGCAAACCATTAGTAAGATAACAAAAAAATCTCAAATGTACATGGTAAATAACCTGCTCTACTAAACATATGTGGGTCTGGTTTAAGCTGGTGAATGTATCTTTGTGACCCAAACACAGCGTAATGTAACTTGATTGTCATTTAGTGCTGCTAATTTTTAATATTTTATTAATTCTTTTCAGTTACATTTATTTTCATGGAATGTCTTCTACTTCTGGAAGCGTGTGCCCAAGAGCATCGATCCTTTTTAAAGGGATGCATTCTAGGGAAGAAAATTTGTCTTTCTTGAGAGACTGGGTTTTTTACAAAGAAATCTGGGAAACATTTTTTTTTGCTTTCCTTTAGGGCAATAAGATTTGGATTCATGGTAGTTTAGTAGAATATTGTCCTTGATTCCTTTGTATGATTTGCAGAAACCCCAAGTTGGCAGTGCCACCCCGTCCCCCCATTTCTCCCTGTTCTCCTTTGTTGTTGTTATTGTTGTTGTGCAAGTGGAAAAATACAAGCACATGAAAGGGCAGTGGCTACAAGGCTGTGATTTGGGCTGCTGCCTCATTCAGCCAGCACAATGGGGTGGCAGATATCAACTGCCCTTCTCTCTGGGGCCAAAAGCGGCCTGGTAGCTGTTAGAACAAAGGAGGCAGTTGTAGGAGGCAGAAGGAACGAAGGACGAGACCGTTCAGTGAGCTGCATTGAAGGCTCGGAACTTGCTCACTGTTAACTCTGCAGCTTCAGGTTCCCCCATTTAAATACTTGACATTTTTTTAAACAAAAACAATAATAAATAACAAAATGATTCTACATTATGACTCAAACAATTCCCAGTGTCATTTGGCCCTGCCCAAGCCTCACAAAACACAGGAGCTGCCAGAAAGTTAATCAGTGTGACTAACACTAAGACTGCAGGGCCACCAGCAAATCTGAATAGTTGTTTTTCCCCCATGCAATATTTGAAGAAGTCTTTGGATTTTGACAACTTTTTTGAGATTTTTCTGATCAAGAGGGGAGCAATGTACTGTATTTTTTGCACTGATTCAATGGCGTGGTTCATTCAGGCATTCAGCTGTGGCTCAGCTGTGGACAGAGATGTTTGACAACTGCTGGCGAGTCCCATGTAATGACGATGGGTGGCCGAAGCTACAGGGTGTGACAAATGCCAAGTGTCCCTTCCCACTAGACAGCACATGCACGAGGTGTGAGAGGGGAATGGGAGGTGCTGCAAGTCAGATGCTGTACTGGGACTTGTTGTCATCAAAGTAATGCAAGGGGACGTTGATGTGATGGCAAAGCATTGAAGGGAGGCGGTGTTAAAGGCAATAAATGAAATGGCAAAAAAGGTGGTTGGGGACTACAGACACTGGTTAAATACCTTGAAAATATCCAGAGGAATAGCAGAAATAAGAAGCCAAAAAAAATGTTAAGTCCCATTGTCCTGTTACAAACAAATCTATTGTTTTCCGTAAAAAATGTGAAGGTGGGCTGCCTGTGATTGTTTCTTGTAGGACGATGTCACTTGAGTGCACGAGTTTCTTTACTGGGAAATAATAAGGTGAACTAAGAAGGAACTGCCCACTACAATCCCAACAGTCTGTTCCCAGAATGCTAATTCACTTTTGATTATGTAGGCATTAGTGCATTTCACTGTGGTCAGCCAGCAGAACGCTATCATTACAAAAGTACTAAAGTAGTTGTTATATTGTCAGTGTAATATGGGAGGCATCTTTACTGGTTTTGAACTCTCTTCAGTCTACTAGTCCTCTGTCCCAAAAAGATTTCATTGTCCTTTTCACTTCCAGGAGGAAATGCGCATGTGTGCATTCATCGGTTACATGTTTGATGCAGTTAGTAACCACATATTAGTGACAGAGTGGAAGTAATAAATTCATTTTTATGCTCTGGACTAATGTGAGCAATGCCTTAAAACAATAATAATGATAATAATCATCGTCATCATGAAAATGTTAACTCTCCCATGCTTTTAAAAGCAGTTTCTCGTAATACTTTACAGTGAGAAGAAACAAACACGGAGCAGTGATGAAATAATTTTATGACAAAAGCATAACAATTACAACAATAAAACAGTGACAGAATTATGCAACCAGTTTAGTGTATAACACAAATAAAAGTTTAAAAAAATGTATGAGAAAGAAATTAATATTGTTTTAAATTTAAAATTAGATGTGTTTGTTGGACTTAAGCCTGGATTTAAAGGTGCCTAGAGCAGAGATTCTATGGCATTTTTCAGGAGAGATTTTGACAGTTTAGGGGGCATAACAGAAGAAAGGGGGAACAACCCAATCTGCCACTGAGTGTAGGTAAGTTTGAAGGGCATGTAAAAGACCAGAGTGATGTGAAGAAAATGGCAGTTATTCCTCCGCAAGACTCCAGTGGCTAAAAATGATTGATTGTTTAAAACTGGAGGCGACTCAACCTTATCTTCTCCTTCAGGATTGTTCGTCACTCGGGTCACCGCCCTGTCCCTGTCACTGGGCAGTCTGGCAGAAAGCAGCACAAAATTATTAAACAGAATGCAGTGTTTTCTCATAAGATTTTTCAGCTTTAAAATTAGATTATTCATATGATTAGGTAATATAATTTGTATAAGTGGTTTGCTGATTTTTTTTACTGACAAGTCTTAGATGAAGATGGAAGATACGAAAAATCTTGGTGGCCAGTCAGGGTTGCAAGACAATGATAAGGCAAAGATAAGGCAGCCTGTATGCTGTATGTTATACATGATTGATTTTTATCAAGTACACATATTGAGAAAAATAACAACTGAAAAGCAGCTGGTAGCTCATTGAATATCTGGACATCTTTGCCCAGGAATCATAAACATATTTTCATGTTTGGTCCTACATTTATGTAATGATTTAATGGTGCTGCATTCGAGATATAATCAGCTTGAATGTGGTTCACTCATGAGGAGGTGCTGCCAGGAGATATGCCAGGCTTTCATTGGATGGCACCAGGCTAAAGCCCTGAAGACAAAGAGCAACAGAGAAAAGCCGTTGGTCATGTGATGCTTCAAGTTCAGTGGCATCAGAGGTTCTGCTGGCAGTGGCGGTGACGTCACCTGGGGGCTGTGCTCTGTTCTCTCCACTGAGGTTTTGCTGCAAGGAGTAACTGAGGTAATGAACCTGGTGGAGAAATTTTCTGGGACTTAGGTGACTGAAGAAATGCTTCTTTTAACTGCCCCTCTATAACATCTCTTTCACTCTCCACTTTCAGATATGGCATTTGTTTAGCTGCTTGTCTGAATGCCGGGTCATGGGAGTTCAGAGCCTGGCCCAGAAGCCTAGGGTGTTAGGCTAGGCAACCTACACCCTGACACACACACAGTCACACCCAAAAGGCAATTTGGAGTGATCGGTTTGCCTGAAAGACGTCCAACAACTCCACAGGGCCCCTTGTAGCAACAAGGGAAAGCAGCACTCGCCTGCTGAATAAAAGATGGCAGTTACGTAAGCCTTTATACATGGCGGGCTGGCTCCTCACATCTTGGGGGGGCTCAGGGTGAACGTCTGCCCTCCCTCCCAGACTGCCTTTCCTTCTCTCCCCTCCCTTTATTCCTCTTGAAGTTGTCGGCTCACACGTTCATACACATGTGCCACCGCACACACTCTCCGTTCCCCTCTGGCCAAGGCTCATGCCCGCAGCTGCACCCACAGTCCCATCTTTCTGTTCTGGATCTGTCCATTATTGCAATGTCACCAGTACTCTACTTGTATTTTTCAAAATGGTTGCAGAACTCATCATTGTTCATTCCAGGACTTGCAGAGGGAATATTGCCCAGTAGACTGAGCTGTGCAGTTAAACAACATTGTGGGTAACGGATTGTGTGCCTGTTCAAAGGTCAAATTTTTGTAGACGATCTTGCAACCTCTTAGCTCTAACCATGTTGCTGTTGAACTGCATACTTCATCCGCAGTCTTAAATGCTAAAATATAACCTTAAGGTGACATGGTAGGAAAACAAGCATGTCTGTGTCATGTAGAGATGATGTCAGTTATTTTTAGCACTCGATGTTGCTTCAATTCAGGCATCAGTCTGCCTTCCTACCTCCACCAGCCCCCACCACACTTAGTGTGTTGTCTGATTCTAGACGTGAACTCTCACACTCGCTCTCAGGGGACTGATGCTGAAATAGTTTCAGCTGTGACTGCACTTCCCACACTGCCAACACACCTTGAAATCCACGGTGAATTTCTGAGTGTTTATGCATGTTTGTGTTGCCCTGAGATGAGTATCATTTCAGACCTCATGATCTGCAATGATGGGTAGCAGTTGTGATGGCTGTAGGTTTAACTCATACCACCAGTTGTTGAGGTGTAAGACAGGGACATGGGGTCCCTTTGTAGTTGGGGGGTGTTATTGTACGTTCACTGCCCATTTGGGTGTGGTTTAAAAGCTAAACCGTACAGTCTCCATGGCAACAAAGAGGCTGGCACACATATAATCACACAGTTGGACTGATGCTATGCCTAAACGCCCCACGCCCTCCGAAATTCCAGCCAGGGGTCTGAAGCACCTCTCTGTCACCCTAGTGACCGTCTGTCAATATATGCAGGTCAAAGTCATCAGGGGACTGGTGGGCTGTTCTGACAGTCTGGTGCCACTTAAATCAGACAGTTTAAAAAAACAGTGGGGGGGCTTATTATTCATTATTTATGCTATGGGTGTACATATGGCACTTTGGTAGGTCTACTCATAGAAAACTTTGTCTCATTGCAGTTGGAGATTTAATTTGTTTGGGCAATGGTTACGCAATCAGCCAAGTTACCTCACATAGGGCAGAAAGTAAAAAAAAAATATTAGAAATAGTCCCCCCCCCCCATTTTTATCCATGTCAGCTAGTTAATATGCAAAACCTGGGATATATACAGTACCTTGTGATGTTCTTAGAAACGTGTGCTGCCGTCACAGACAGCGCACATCAACTAATGTCTGTAGCAGATTTAAGAGGCAGCTGTGTCTGTCCTTTTTCTTCTGGAAAGAAGAAAGTTGACCGGGGCTGTTGGTAGCTGGGGGGTGGGGGTGGCTTATCTGCCCTCGCTGTGGCAGAAACAGCACAGATGGGCAGACATCGAGGCATTTTTAAGCAGCTGTAACTGCTGTTCTTTGCAATCTCCAGTCAGTGGCACAGATGGCTCCGCCACCGTCCCTGTAAGCAACACCATCTCGGAGAGGAGACGCTGAAACGAAGCTTAGGAGGAGGGCTGTAAGGAAGGCAGAAATCAGAGTGTCATGTGATTAACTGGTTTCCCTTTTTAACTGTGCAAAAGTTATTGTTGCAGTGTGGAAGGTGCAACACATTTCTGAGTTACAGTGAAACACTGAGGTTCATAAAGTAGGAATAAATTCACAAAATATAAATAGCTACAGTGTTGTGTATGTGATGAAACAAGAATTTAGAAATAAGGTTTGTGCACAAATCAAACTGATGTGAATGGGAGTATTGTTTGTGCTGCTTTTTGCACTGGAAGAGAGTGTTTATTTCAACCTTTTATGTATTATATTGATTCATTCTATAAAACAGCTGCACTTCATTCCTTGGTACAGTTGGAGCAGCATGTTACTGGTCTGCGGTTGTATTACATTTTAAGTTCCTGTGTAAGTGTGAAATTCTTTAGTGGCTTTTGCAGTGCCTTACTGGATGACCAGTTTAATAGGACAGTTAGGGTGAGCAGGGACAGTCTGAGATGAGATGAAGAGTAAAAGCTGAGCAGATACAACACATGCCTCTTCCTTTGCTTGCACCAACATGAGACAGTTACCCTCTAAGACTGGCTTACAGCAAATTATTAAACATATTTAATCAGATTTTTATTATTTTGCCTCCAATTGACAGCACATATCAGAACATTCACACAGGAGCACAACGTGAATCCTTTAAGTGTCCTAAAAAGTGTCCATATTGTGTTATTGCACTCATCACAGGCCTGGATGCAAGGAAAGTCAGTAGTATTAATATAGCTCTTTGTTTGTTTCTTTCACCTTTTTTCTTTCTTCACCTCCAATCTCTTTGTCTCCTTTTCTCGCAGATGGCGCACATATCGGCACATTCCTGAATGGTGAAGGGATGCCTCCACCTACTGTCCAACATGAGGACACATTGCACCACACAGCTTGCGTGATGAAGCCGGCCAGGCCAACACCCTGTGGACAGTCAGGTGCTTGACACGCAAGGGTGTACACTGGGCAGTAATGAATACGCTGAGTTTGGTTCAGTCTCCGCAGGCAGCTTTGTTGGCACAAACACATAATCTGTTGAGCTGACCAATCAAATCACATACATAATCCATACAGCCATATGTTGTCAGATTCCAGAACAAATTATTGCAACTAAAATGTGTGTCCCTGCCAGAATGTTGTTTTGAATATATAATACAAATACTTTTCAAGTCAGTACATGGCAGCACATGGCAACGTATAATTACATAAATATTATTTGCCTTGCAGATGGATGGAACTTGAGTAATCTACTGTTGTTTTTAAGCAATATACTGTATTTATAGAAGGAATCCAGTGGTATAACAGTAACTGTCAGCCTACAAGCACTTGCTTAATACTGGTCATTTCATCATTTTCTAAATAATTATAGTAAACTATAGGTTAACAGCATGTATACAGTAAAGGAAGTCAGCATGATAAATGTACAAAATTTGGAAAACGCTGAATTGAAGAAATGCTGTATCATTGAAAGTATAGATAATTAAAATATGTATTTATTTACATTTCAGTATATAATTGGTGAAATTAGTGTCAAAAAACAAACAACTCAGTCAGACTCTGTTTGTTTATTCCAGCATATCACAACAATATATATATATATATAAATTCTACAATATATACAGAAATAACAGATTTAGAAAAGAATACAAATGAAGGCATTACTCCTTTTCAGTTTTTATGTTTGCAAATTTACAGTCATTACTAAAATCACAGATATGTGAAGTTAGTTTAAAATAGTAACACATAAGGATGGGATTTCCATGTTTCCAGCAAGAGGCACCTGACAAACAACCTATACATTTTGAGTAGAAAACACTGACATGTATGCGAATTCTACAGTACAATATGCTCGCTTGCAGTCTAGTTAGCCAGAGACAACATCATGGTATATACAATGTTTTAATTTGAGGCCTTTTTCTTTTAAAAATGTTTGTGGTTTGTTCCACACGTACAGCACTTTGGGTGTAAAATCAGTATGTAGGTGGATAAATTTGAGCAAAAGTGTATTAAACCTACTCGGTCATGGTTTTGGTTAGTGGCAAACATGGGTATCAGCTTATGCAACCAGGACTCGAAAGCTGATGTGTGTCTTTATTGCATCCAGCTGACATTACACAGCTGCTCCACAAAAAGCTTAGGAGTCAATTTTCATTTATTAATCTATTTAGCTGATGCTTTTCTCAAAAGCAAATTACAATGTCAATTAAGTCTTTAACAGTGATTCACCTATTTATACAGCTGGGAAACTTTTACTGGGGTAATTCAGGGTACAAGTACAATTAGAATGCTCAAGGTCCCTACAAAAGGAGGTGAAACTCAATCTTGCGTTCTATGGGTTCAAGGCAGCAGCTCTAAGCACTATGCCACCTGCTGCTTTGCAAATAACAGTGATGGATGAGATGCTGATTTAACACCCTGTCAAGAGCTGAATTTGTTTATGAAATTGTGTTGCATTAACAGCAAGAGAACACTTGGGCGACGAAGGTCTGAGCCAAGGTCTCCTCTTGCCACGTTGTAGGTGCGAGCTGTTAGCTCGGGTGCACTGGAATCTGACAAATGGCAACAGTGAGGCAGTGGCAAGGAAAGTGCTCCCAAGAGACCCGGAAGATCAGAGGAGACGTTCCTTGAAACGGCACTGCCCTACAGACACAATGAACTACTCCCTGTACCTCACATTGAAATTGGTGGAAATTCAGGTAAACTGGAAGGACAGAGTGCACGGCAACTGGCAGTGGTACACTGCTGATCAGTGTAATTGCTGGTGGTCCAGGTATGTATCTGTGGGAAAACCCTGCACCACGTGGTGACACACTTTCAGCCACTTAAATAGCCTTATACTCAGCTGGTCCTAGCCGGGTTTATGCTACATGGTTCTAAACACACAAACTGGACACCACAAACCTCTCGCACAAAACATATCACGGACCTGCAACTGTCAAGGAATTCACAGGTGAATGCACAACCTTCCCACAGCTTCGTCTTGGTGTTTCAGCAGCAGAATGACCTTCAGTCCCAGAGATGACAAGAGAGTTATGCATTAATCTGGATTCCGTAAACTCATGTCCTCGTGGGGTTTTCAGACAGAAAACTGAGGCAGGGCCGCAAAAGTACAGCAGAACCACCCACAGGAAAATGCCAGCACCCCCTGGGGGCACCATTCCAACATGCTCCCTACAACAGATCATTGTTTTACAAAAGGAATGCAAAAAAGGTTTTTGACAGATCAGCATTGGCATTGGTTTGAGAAACCAAACGTCCTCGTGGTTTCATAAAAATATTAAGGTTCTGAATGATTGTTAAAATGCTTAAAACAAACAGTAAGAAGTCAGTTTCTTCTCTCCCTCATGTTTTTGGTGTTTCAAAGTCCCTCTTCCCCATCGCTATCCTTCACGCAGTGGATATTTGGTCGTTCCAGCACCTTACGGCAGGCCAAGCGCTGCTCGCCGTGGCACCTAACAGTCGTTCACTTCAAGCACGGCATCAGCTCCTCAAACGCACCCCATTCTCCTCAGATTCTTCCAGACTCCCCATGATGGGTATGGCGACAGTTTGGCTTGCTTATGATCCCTCCTTTCCCTCAGTCCCCTCCGTAGGAGCGGGAGGCTCTTCCATGGTGGGTGACTGAGCCCCGTCTGGTCCATCTGACAAAAAAGAGTGGTTTGGAGAGCATATAGAGAAAAGTTGGTCAATTTATTAACAGATACATTCGACTAAACGCACAATTTGAGCCGAGCCACATTAATGGCAGTGGCAATGCGTATAAATATTGAGTCCTCACATTGTTGAGGTGGTACTGACTAATTGTCCACATGCTCAGTACTACTATGCATTTGCACACTGCCTATTTTGTATTTTTTCACACTTTTCCAAGTGTGATATTTATTTACTTTTTTATTATTCCAATGTTTTTTGTTACTGTTGAGTTCTGTGTCTACTGCTCTTGCCTTAGAAGTTCTATCCATCTATCTATCATTAATAAGCTAGATTTTCATTATTTTTGAGCCTTCCACAGTTACAAATGGGGGTGACTGACGTGTACAGAGTGTGTGTGGGTGTGAAGCAGGGCGAGGTGACTTTACGGTATGTGTATTGAGACCCAGAAGTGTACAGCTGGAGTGCCCCACCTGTAAGGGAAAGTTCAGCCAGCTTCAGCGGCAGGTCTGAGGGGCTTACACCTGCTGGGGAGCCCAAAATATCTGGGAGGGCGTTCCGGCGGCCTGAACGCCCGGAGGATGCAAAGTCCAGCACGGGCTCCACCTCCGTCATCTCAAGAGAATTAGATGCAAGGCTATGAGTGACACAAGGAGACAGAAAGGAACTGTAAAATGAGACAGTTAAGCTATTTTGTCAAAAGCATCATGCACAATATCTAACATACTTTTTAAAACTTTATTCTGCTTAGCTCAATACATTTTTGAGCATGCAAGGGCATCAGGTGGTGTAATGGTTTGGCATTGCCACCTTTCAGAAAAGAGCCACTTTTGAACTCTCACTCAAGTTGTAGCCCTCTTGTTCAAGGTACTTTCCCTGAATTGACCCTGCATTGAAAAGTACCCTACTTTATGAATGTGTAAAACATTGTAAGTAACTTAGCGCTGCAAGCCACTTTGGGAAAAACACTGGCTAAATAAAATCATGTAAATGCAACATGATCTGTTGGTATATGAGTTAGAGCTGAAGCCAACAACCTTCTGGCTAAAAGCTGACTCTGTTGGGCAGTACTCTGTTTGCTGCCCGTCTGTTTGCTGCTGGACAGCATTAGCAGGATGTAGCCACGTGAGTGGAGAACCGTGGGAAATAGGAAGGAAGAAGAAGACACACAGAGAACCAGGTTGAGGGTTCACATCATTTGCGGTGATTAAAAGGAGAGGTGATGCAGAAGATGAACAGCTCAGGTTTAATGGTGAGGTACAGTAAGTGCTAAATCCATTTTATTACAGGCCTTAAGATGTCTTTGCTCTAAACAATCCACAAGCTACTCAGTGGGGGTGTGTGAGCAAGTAAAGTACCGGGCACTGTTTACTGTGCCTACACTCCACTAGAGGGAGTGCCGGTGCTATAAAGATTTTCCTCCTCATGTGCCAGCTTATCTTTTTAACATCCAAAGATACTGAGTAAAATGTAAATAGCACATTTATATACTGCCATGAGCAGTTTACTCAGACAGATGTGTTAAAAGGCTTTTGTTTTCATTTTCCTTGTGCTGTCAGTGACACAATCCATGCTCTGCTTTGGGAACACTCAGTAAATCTTTTAGTCAGTGCTGTCGCTTTGTTTCCATGGTGATCCAGAGACCATGTGTGTCTGCAGTTCGGGGTTCACATGGGCTGGACTACGTGTGCATGTCCTGTGTTACTGTCTGCAGACAGAGATGCATGCGCACGCGCACGCACACACACACACACACACACACACACACAGACAGAGGACGAGCTGCAGTTTCTATAGCAACGGGTGAGAAACCACCTCTGGCATAGCAACAGATGAGTTCACATCTTTCCTTTTTTTCTGTAGTTCTTTAAATAAACCCCCGTCTCTGGCATGCTGCCTGTAACCCCTTTGTTCCTGTCACCAGAGTCAAGGACGAGAAAGTGAGCACAAGGCACACAGGCCCACTCAGCCTCCACAAAGAAACACTGTGATGATGCCATACTATACTGTATGATGTTATGGTACACTGAGCATTCTTACTGACAGCTTCAGCAACATTCAGCGGAAAGAAGGCACGGGGCGGGCGCTCGTGATCAAAAGCGGCCCATCTGTCAACTCCACCGACACCAACCACTCCACTGGATTGTGATATCATTTCTTTTTCGGGGGGGGTTGTCTGAGGTTGACTGGTGTGACACTGCTGTCCTCCTACACCACACCCCACATGCAGTGTCCTGAAAGGCATGGGAAAAGCCTGCTGGCAGCATTTACCCATCAAAAACCTCATGAACAGTGAGTGGTTCTCAGAACCTGCCCAGTGGGTTGTGAACCTTAGAGCTTCTCTTAACCAGTATAGTCCCCCAATACAGCACCCAGCAAATTCTCTCAGGAAGACTGCGCTACAAACCTGCGCATGTGTTGTTGTGCATATGTGTGTGTCCCAGATAGCATCTCATTATTTCCAGCTCTAAACAGATGTCTCAATGACCCATATTGTTTCAGAAAGGAGGGAAAAGTACAAAACGTACAGCCGTCCACAAGCAGATTTGTTAACGTGTTTATGGTGATATTGCAGGACAGAAGACATAATCTGAAAATGAAGAGTTACCAACATCTGTGGTTTGTTTGCAGTAGAACATGTGTAGAACAAACGCCATCTCAATATTTACCCAAACAATAACACAGATCCCACAGCCGGAAATTGTTCCCCTGTGGTAAAGTCACAGAATCAGTGACATTTCATGGTGAGGGGCGGTGGGCAGGGAACATAGGGATGGGGGCTGGTTGGTTTTGAGAACAGGGTCCCCTCAGGCTGTTTAAAAGGTGGCTTGGCACATTTAAGAGATGACCATATGAATGTTTCATGACAACGTCTGTCTGCCGGCGTCCTTGGTCACTGGGCAGCCGGGAGTAGAGAGAGAAGGTCTGCATGGTGGTAGGGAGGGGGAGAGGCTCAATGTCAGGCTTGCGATTAGACACCTTCGCCCAGTTCCCCTCACCTGCCATGCCTCTGTCTCAACTGTTACCGTTCCTGTCTCTCGTGGTTCCACTCTTAAATCCCTCATCTTCCTTTTTGTCCCATTCTTTCATTCACTCCACACACCCAGACTCCCTTCTTTCTTTGTGCACCTGTAAAATTTATGTACCATGCACCTTTAATGCTGACAAAAGGTTTGGCTGTACATCACAAGGCCAGCACCTTTCATGCATCCAAAAGATACAGTTTACACTTGGGATTAATAAAGAATCTACTTTATAACTGTTTTCTTACCTACCTACAGTACCTATCCCTTTTCCCTTGTGCATGTGCGTGAGATCCACTCTGGCACATTGGAGGGCTTTTCACCTCAATAAGGTTTGTCTGGCCCGTGTGTGGTAGTGGCTCAGTGTTTGTGGGCAGAATTGGGGTACAAAGATGAAGGAGCGCATGGATATGTTTTCCCTCTACATCCCCAGAGGTTAGAACACCAGAAAACTACAGCCCCAGCTGCTGTCCACACAGGATCATGGTGGCAGAGGTGCCCCTTTGAGCACCTTGAGATGAAACAGGTGCAAGATAGAGATCCACGTTCACCACGGAGGCGAGGAACGGGCTTTGTTAGGCTTGTTGTTTACACCCGGCAGAGGGGGCGGCAGGTGGCACTCCATAGAGGGAGCTAATGTCTATTTTCAGCCCCAGGAAAAGAGCACGCTGTCAGAAGCAGACGGGGGGCCCCCTGCTGCAAGTGCAGCCCCCCCCCCACACACACACACAGACACGCACACACCCCCAAATGTCAACTCTCACCCCGGCTCTCCCCAATGGGTCCACAGAAGCGCTCTGCAATTGGCACCCCACAGGTTCACAGCCAGGCAGTAAGCGACAGAGAGAGAGGGGGAGAAAGGGAGGGAAGGAATAACCAAGTGAAGAGAAATAAGAAGAGGACAAAGGGAAGAGTAATCACAAGTCAGACTTACTGACAGACCAAAACCAGATCCAGACAACCAAAAAAACCACTGTTCTCTCCATGTTCAGTTCGTGTGAGACGCATGCACCAGTGGACATCAAAATGGAGGGACTATAATATGAGGGTGGTGACCTCATAGGCAGGTCATTTAGAAGGATGCTGAGTTAAGACACCCAAACAGAACTGTTGCTAGATAAAGGCCACAATCCAAGAAGGAAGGAGCAGCAGGTAACAAGGTGGTTAGCTCTTCCCCCTTGCACTCAAAGGACTGAGGTTCAAATTCCACCTCCTGCTCCATTTCCATTAAAGCAATATACCTACCCTGGACTCATAAAGCAGAAATTGCTTTTAAAAATTTAAAACAGGTTAATTGCTGTAAGCTGCTTTGAAGGAAAGTGTGGGGTAATAAATAAATATAATAAATAATAAGGTATGGAACTCGTGATCAGTAAGTAATAGGTTTAAATTCTCAGTAGGACTTGACTTCTGCACCTTTTACCAACACACTCGGCTACTCTGGCAACTATACAAAGCTTTACATTTATTCGTTTAGTACAGGCTTTTCCCAAAAGCAAGGAACAATGATTATTATCTAGCAGTTAGTTGACATTTTTACTCAAGATAAATTACAGTGCTACACATACCGCACTAAACTCCCTGCCATCATTCACCCATTTACAATGCACAGAAATGTAACACACGTACACATTTGCGTGTACACACATGCACACTGCAGGTTATTTACATCCTCAGGTTAACTTGAAACATGTTTTTGGACTGTGGGAGAAAGTTTGAGCACCCCCAAAACCCCTGCAAATTTGGGGAAAGCATGAAAGCGCCACTAAATCACTAAATGAAAATAATTCAAATTCAAGCCTGAACCAAGGTACTGTGAGGCACTGGTGCCACCAAGCCACCTTAATGTATAGAGGTGCAATAACTAACCAGTAACCAATAGCAACAAAACTGAAACAAACCAAGGAGGCCATAGCTTACAGCTCCTGTGCACCGTATGCGGTTCAGCTCGAATCTCGTCAAAGCACCATGAGCACGGCCCCCACAGCCCCGTTACTGTAGAAGTGAATCCACAGCCATTGCAGCCCCTGCTACGCTGCCAAGAACCTCCTGTTTAACCACACAGCAACAGTACCAATGTTTAACAGAGAAGGTGACCTGAGAGCCCAAGAGGATAATTTTGGTTTGCACTCATGGTGCTGAAAGATCTGTTTAGTTGTTCAGTATAACATGAATGGCTCCATAACCAGGAAGAACTTTCTGATCCCTGGCTGCCCATGCAAGTAAGCATGGCTGGGTTACATAAGCCATATGCTGGTCCTGTTTTGTGCTTTTGAACATTTTGTACACATCTGTGTTCCACACAATGAGGGCTGAATCATTCCCATGAGGAAAGGTACGCACCAGTGTTCACCAGCAGTATTTTAGCTGTATTCTGTGACACACAAAAAATACGACAGCTTAATTTCACCTCAGTACTAATTCAGGCTAAAAGAACAAACCGGTATAGGACAATAAATGTGACGGTGCTCATTTTCACAGGTCTCACAGTGACTATGAATACAATGCAGGGAACTTCATGTTCGCCGACGGTCTTTGTTTTATAGTTCGAACTGATGGAATTTAAGTACTCAAAACACTCAGCTGCTTCTAGCGCAGATAATGTCACCTTGTGCAGTAAATGTCTGCAATTATTTTCATCATATTTTTCAGTTGCTTCACAGACACTTTCATGTACGGTGACTTCCATAGCCTACAGTTTTAAAACTGGCTTTCTAATTAATAGATATGGACATTTTGCTGAAGCAGTCTGAAGAACATCCTTGAGGGTACAACAAAAGGCTTCTTCTGGGACATAAAGGTGCAAACTCTGAGATGCAAGCCCGGTTGCATAACCTTTGCTACACATGTGGTGTTGTTCTGCTGCTAAAAAAATCCAATTGCTAAATTGTCCATCGCACTTCACCTCTGTTAAATGTAGTTCTGGCTCTCAGACCCATGTAACAACTTGTCAGTCAGTGTCGTAATGAGACTACAACGTTCACCCGATGTCGCAGCTTCCAGGGCTCCACAGCAACGCCATGAGGAAGTAAAACCCAGTGAAAATCCAGCTGACCTCCTCGTGACGTGCCAAGCAATCGGGTCGTACCACGCAGTAGAGACAGCCAGTAGTCCAAGCATTCCCCTTGCCAGATCTTTGGAAGGACACGTGAGGGACACTGTGATGCAGTGCTTGAAGTGGAAATAAAATGTCGGTAGGGCCCTTACCGGCACATTGGAGTACAACTCAGTCACCATCGGCAAACTAGTAAGTATTACATTTTGAATTCCTGCAGCAGATAAAAGACACAAAGAGAGGCTGCAGATGTTCACAATATAAATTTAACAAAGGGAACACAAGTTCCCTTTGCTATAAAGATTTTCTTTTATTTATAGCATATATTGAACCTTACCTTGCTACAGGCACACCCCCTGACATGTCTCATCTATGGCTTACTCCCTTATTTTTGGGCCTATGCTGACTTCAGGATATACTAAGTACATCCCAGCTCAGTGTGTGATTGTTACAGTTTTGAAGCCGGCGTTGCGTTGCTCTGCAGAGAAGGTCAGTGGATGAAATCTATCCAGACTCCAAGACCTCTATAATTTCTTGGACCAGAAGCATGCAAACAAGATTATTACAGACCCTTCCCAACACTGGCCATCACATGGTCACGATCTTCCAAGATCACCCTTCTAGGAAACAACACAAGGCTGCCAGGACTCAAACATGAGAAGTGAAAAAGAGCAGTGACCCTTATCAACCTCTGAGGTGCTTGAAAAAAGCCATATCCACATCTAAACAGATACATATATTCTACTGTCAGCATCCGGCTCCAAACATAACAGATGCAAGGAAAGAAAACACTTGGCACTTGTAGCACAATGGATACTTTGAAGTAGAGTGTGTGTGTGTGTGTGTGTGTGTGCGCATGTGTGTATGGGTACATACATGAGTATACAGATGGTCCTCAACTTATGATGGTCTGACTTACCATTTTTCGACTTTATGATGGTGCGATAGCGATATGCTTTCAGTGGAAACCATACTTCTAATTTTGAATTTTGATTTTTTCCCAGGCAAGTGATATGCGGTACGATACTTTCTCGTGATGCTGGGCAATGGCAACGATCCGCATCTCCCAGTCTGCCACATGGTCACTAGTGTTTACAACCGATACTGTGCAGTGTTCTGTGTTACCAGTGTTTTTTTTTTGGATACTGACACACCGCGGTAATAAGTTTAAGTTTCGTTAAACTCTTTACTGAGTGCTGTTTCCAACAAAGAGTGTTACCATTACCCGGGAGCTAGCGCTAAACATTAGCAATTGGCAGTAAAAAAAACAGAAGATGTCAGAATTGAAAATAGACCAAATGAAAGATCTTAGCAAGACAGTGGTTGCAGGACAGTTTACAAGAGGCAGCGGAAACTGAGCACTGACAGGAAGTCCAGGTAGGAACTAAATCTCATCCATGATTGGTTCCTACGCCAACCAACCAGTCTGAAGACCAGGGCGGAGCGACTGCCTATGGTCCGTTGTTGAAGCGGTCACAGGCATGACAGCAGGTTGGGTGTACAGGTAGGTATGCACCGCCTAATGATGTGTCAGTCAACGACGGATCACATATGACAGTGGTTTGTAGCCTAGGAGCAATAGGGTGTGCCATAGACAAGTAAATACTGACGTAATGTACACTTTATCATGACGAAATCACGTAATGATGCATTTCTCAGAACGTATCCCCATCTTTAAGTGACACATACCTGTATGAAATGCATTTTTGACTTACGATGGTTTTATTGGAACGTAACCCCATCGTAAGTCAGGGACCACCCGTATACATACATACATATACAGTACATATACATATATATGGTTACCCATCCACAATGTTCTGTTTCTTGAGTGTGTCTGAAGCAGCATTCACCATATCATTTTCCTTGTGTGTGCGAAGAGTAATCTTATCCCGTATTGAATGCTGGGGTTGGTTGGTTGGAATGGAAGCAGTTAGACTAAAGGATCATCATCTGATGTCCCTCCATCAGTTCTATGTGTTAATGTCACATGTTCAAACAGACACACACGGAAATGACCAAGTCATCGTCAGGAGTCTGCAAGCTTCTCCCACACTTTAGTAATGGACTGCTGTCATATGTATAACAATGGTCTACAGGCATTATTTTTACACATCAGCAAAGCAAAAAGTCACTTCCCATATCAGGGCCATCACGAGCCTACATCTGAGTAACTCTCATTACAGGAAATGACAAATCGCTACTGAACCCCCAACAACACAGCAATAATAAATGCATTAAAGATACAATCTATTTTTAAGGTTACTGAAAGCCTCACACTGTAACTGCTGAAATTGATGGAAGTTCCTAGATGGCACAGCCTTAACCGGGAGTACCCTGATTCACAAAACTTATCTTCAAGCTGGAGTTATACCTGTATTTTCCAATTCTTTACCACAATTAATAACATCCCATGTTTATGAGGAGGGTATTTTCTTGGTTTTGTAGCCACAGTTTTGTACATAGTTTTTTATTCGTTTGGCTTTGGTTAATAATAAATTAAAATATTGATCAAAAAGCATTCTAAAGTTGAGTACAGCAAACACAACGGTTGAGGCAGGCGTGGCCAGTACTGGTGTTTGGAGGCCACAGGGTATTTTGCTTTTATTCTCTAGTTAAGCCTTAATTTACTCAGCCTTTATTGAACAGGATTTTGACCAAATTCACTGCATGACTGAATGCACTGGTCTGTTGAACTGACAATGTGCATTTGTGCATTGGTAACAACATGTAGTGCCTTTACTTGTCAATGTAAAAAGAGCTAAATAAGTTTCTTTATTGTTTGGGTTGTGTAACAGTTCAGGAATTAATTATTCAAGATATAGAAGTGATAAAAAAAACACTAATGTGTTTTTATTGTTTCCATCGATAGAAACAATTAGCAATATTTTACATTTTTAGACGTGAAAGCAAAACATCTAGGAGCACCTATATTTATCTTTCATCAGTTTCAAGTTCTCAGTTAGCCACCACAGTTTGAGCCGTATGTGCTCCCTGTTCCAGCCCACCTAGCCCTTTCTGTGGAGACTGTTAAGAAGTTGCTCTTGACAGTCTCCATAGAAACGCACCATACAGCCACAAATAAGGAGATGCTGTACGTTGAATGCAAACAGTTGCTGCATGTGCAAACATTACAAGAAAATTGTTAATGTATCCTTTTTTTATAGCGGACAACAAGAAGATCAATTTGATTCTTTCGCTTAGCGCAGAAGGCAGGCTCTGTACAAGTGAGAGTACCACTGTGACAAGGATGATTGTACTTTCTCAACCATGATATAATATTGAACAATATGCATGCAAAGTTATACCTTTAGAGGGTCCGTACCCCAGGTAAGGGTATTTTTTAAGGATTAACTTGTATTTCTTGTTATGTCACATGGCCTTGCAGCACAGTGGACCTATCGACTGCCTCTCCTCACCTGCTCGATCAGTATGCCCTGAAGGAGAGCTTCCTGCTGTACCACAATGGAGTGCCACCCCTCTGTGTATGCAGGAGCCCTGCCACGCTCTCTTCCTGCCCCCAGAGGTGCCAAAAAGAGGAGATTATGACACCATCATCCATAATCCCAAATCCACCAGGATGTCAGCTTTCAGCAGTCCACAACCTGCCATGAGTTCAAAAGATCCAACAACCTGTGCTGTTGCTCAGGTCTAACTGGGGGCTTTCTCTTGGGCAGAGCCTGACCATTGTGTCCAACTGCGAACATTAATGGTGAATTCTTTTTTCCCCACAAATTTAACAGTCTATCAAGCTGTAGGAAGTGTTCTTCAGCATTTCACACAATTTACTGAGATTACTTCACTTTAGCTGCTGTTGGATAAAGCTGAAATTTAGGTCAGCTGAGGCAGGCCTGGATTTTATGCTTTATACCTTCCCTATGTGAATGCTGCGAATCGGTGTGGTCCAGCAGATATACTGACTCATGAGGCTGCACGTCTAACTTCTCAAGGCAACACAAAAAATGCTCTGACAGCACATCCACATCCCTGCAGCAAAGCCGCACAGCCACAGCTTGAAAGAGAGGCATAAAGGTCCTTCTTGTGGAAAAGCACGTCTGAGATATAAGCCTGTACTTGTTTGTTGTTGTTGCTGTTGCTGTAAAAGCACAGTGGAAGAGTTGGTGGCATTGATGCGTCACAGCTCCTAGGTTGTGGGTTTGGACATAAATTTGAATCCGGCTCATCATGTTTGGAGTTTACATGTTCTACCTATGGTTCCTCTAGATGTTGTTGTTTATAAATTGTTATCATTTTTTTATCGGTAAGTTGAATTTACAGGAATGCCTACACAAAATGGAGAAGCTGACAGTTTTTATACTAATAAACATTTTATTGCTGAAAGACCAATTCCTTGTCAAAGGGTACAACAGCAAGGTTCCTCTTGGGACTTAGTTCGGCAAAGTTTTTGACTTCAGAGAGAGGAAAAGATTGTGATGGGCTTCTCCAAGATTCCTAAAAATGTAGTGCACTCCTCAAATCTCCTGCTGCCTCAGCTGCTCACAACCCAGGTCCTCCTTTTCTCTCAACACAAAGGTTACAGATCTCTGGAAATATCAGTAAGAACTTTCATTTTGCACATCTCACTGACATTCTCTGCCTCAAAGTAATCAGGGTGCACCTTTTTTTTTTTAACTTTATTTTTACTGTCTGAAGCCACCAATTGCCACTTGCCAAGAATACACAGAGGACTGGCGGTAACAGTGGCAAAAATGGTACAGAATACCTAGCAATTGCAAAACCTTTCACTGAGGAATGTCAGGAAGACCTCCGCGTGATGATCACTTTTCTCTGTCCTGTCAAAACGCATGACCTCCTCTATTTTACACTTATTTGGTGTGGCCTGCACAACTTCTGCCTCTCCCTCCCCTTTCACTTCTCCATTGAGGTTTTCTCTGAGTCCTCAAAAAGCCCTGTGCCTCTGATCGGCCACCCACAGCCTGTCATCCTTCTGAAGGTTGCAGGTGTGATGCATCAAAGATGGAAGGAAACAGCTTAATCGGCACGAGATGCACTTCAAGGCCATTTTATTAGATACACATTGTTAGCACAACACTGGACCCTCCTTTTCTCCTACAACAGCATAAATTCAGAAACATGGTGCCGGACATGCTCCACAGGGTTCTTGGTCCACGCTGGCTTGATGGCTTCATAGTGGAAGTATCGAGGTGAAAAAAGACTAGACAAACCATGAAGGGACACACCTAGCCAGCAAGTGTTTCTGTACATTGTGGCACTCAAGCACAGTTGAGTTGGTACTACACCTGGTACCTAATAAAGTGGTGTTGCAAACCACCGGCCAGCAACACAGATATGTAAAAAAATTATTGAAATATCACTGAGGTTAATCATCAATCAGTGCATTCCCTGCCATATAAAACAATATTTTAATAAGCAGTGCAGAACATGATATTGACTTACTGTGCTGAACACAAGCCAAGCAAGAGGATTCAGGGTAAACACTGAGGTCCTGGGCTCTTACTGCCTTATAAAGTCTTTTCATGTCAGAGGGTGTTTAAGAGTTGTGAAATGGGTGGAACCCAGTAGGGGTAGCAGGTGCTGTAGTGGTTAAAGCTGCCACCTTCTACTCAAAGGTCCAAGGTTTGAATCCCACCTCCTGTTACAACACAGTTAAGGGATCTACTCATTTTTCCAGTAAAATGCACCCAAGTGGGTAAATAGTTGCAAACCGTTTTGGAACAAAGTGTCATCTAAAAAAGAGAAGTATAAATTTAGCCAGGGGTGGACAGTGAGTGTGCAAATCTTTTGGCCTATTCTATCATCCAGCCCAGCCAGATTCCAGGTAAGAAAAAACCTTAGACCCATGGGGACCAACCAGGGAGATGATGGTGCTGCCTGTGTGCAGATGAGCTACACCAGCTTCTAGCACAAAGCAGTTAAGCCTTCCCAAATAACGTGCTATAATCCGTATGGCACAAAGCAGAAGGATTAGGTAAGGGCAGCTTTGAAGCAGGGCTTTGCCCCATGCCTGTCACACGTTTGCTCTGTGGTCCCCCACCCTGTCAGACCCACCTCCTGCTTCATAGACATGGAGGTTAAATATATGATAACATCACTGTTATTAAACACTTCAAATGTGTTCATTCATGGCAGCTGCCCTCAACAAAAACAGTATAGTGGGCAAAGGATAAGCGCTGTCCCCGTCTATGAAAAATTAATGGCCAGCAGTGGAGCACAGCTGGTAAGAAGTTGCAAAAGAAAGGAAAGGAAAGGAAAGGAAAGGAAAGTACAGAATGTGGGTCAGAGAGGAAGATGAGAGAGATGAAGCACAGTACCCCAATGCAAAGACACCATGGGATGGAAAAGGAGAGAGCAAAGAGCCCAGGGCAGCATCCACCCACAGCGGTGCCAACCAGACAGGTGGTAACCATTTCCCCAGGGGGTTCATTACAGCAGGGAGGACCCACACTTCCTCCATCCATAAGACACCTTCTCAGAAAAATAGCCAGCAGCTGGTCTCCAGACAAGTCACCCATGGAAAGGGACCTGCGTGGATGAGGCAACTGACCACAAGGTTTTCTGGGACCTCTCTGCAATAGACAGTTTCCAGGATTCCTGCCTTGGCAAGATTAAAACTTTTCACCTGGGTTTGGTAACATTCACATTGCCAAGGGCCAGAACAAGCATGCTGACATTCAGCATACATTGTGAACACAAAACATTTCAGACATACCTTTACAGATAAAACCTGCAACTTTTTAAGACTTTTGGAAACAGCATTGCTTCAACATTACGTTGCTTTAAGGTTCTATAAGCAATATGTTCACTGGCATTATCGAATACTGCAAAGTAAATGCAACTTTTAAATGCTTATTTCTTCACGCTACCACGTAAACAGCTTTACCAATGCATTTTCTGTATTTTCAAAGGTAAACTGTTCTAAAATAGAAATATGACATTTTTCAGCTGGCTGCATTCCTTTCCTCACCTTTAGCTGACAGATGCCACACAGAATCGTGCCATTTATTACCACACAGCCAAAAGAGTAGTTTAACACAGAACTACATTAAGGTTATACAACAGAATAAATGACTCAACAAATGAAGGTTCTCTGGCTGGGCCAAAATGACTACAACATTTTTCTTCTGACAAGCCAAGCGCACACGCCTCTGAATGTATTTTCCACGTAAATTCATAAATAATGATTCATTTTGTTGATTCATTTAGCTATAGCAAAGCTCCTTTCCAACTAGCTATTTTACACCGCTATCTGTCAAGAGAAGCAAGCTGCCATGTGTGCAGAAGTAATGTTGCTCACAAAGAAAGCCAAACATAAAATTTGTTCAACTCCAATCCAGTGGGCTATATTTAAAATGTGAATACAAACTTTAATGCACTAAAAAGGATCTGTCAATCTGGCCACAAAATTAAACCTGTTTTCGCTCCTTGCAGGGTAGTGATCCTTTGACAAAGTAATTGTAAAGAAATCACTACGGTCCTGTTTTATGCTGCGAAATGGCAGACGTAGCGAATGGTAAACACAAGCTCTTGTTTACAATTCAGCATGACCAGACATGGCGTAAGCAGTGTTATTAGGGTTATGACTGCACTTCAAAACACTGACAGCAGGAAGCTGTCTGGATAGCCCATGTCCCCCAGACAATAAATTTGGATTGCATTTTTCTGAATATCAAGGTTAAAATGACTGCCTAGAAATCTAATCCAAGAGATGTCACACGCAGCTGGTGGTCGCATCCATGTTGCTTTATCTGCATAACAGTTGTCTTCCTTCAGGGATGGAACCTCTCCTGAACAATCACCTGGGATGGGCAAGGGCTGGAAACTTTGACTGACACCCATTACAAAAAATCAATCACAGCTGTGTCCAGTAATAACTCACTGTAGGTCAGCTTGTAGGTTAATGATTTCCAACAGCACATTTCATTCTTAGCAGTTTATGTTGAGCACCAGTTAAAAAAAAAAAAAAAAAAAGGCAGTCACCAAGAACCACATCACCAATGAAAAGCGCAGCATCTTTGGAAGACAGCTAGTATAAAGATATATTAGCATGTTTCAAAAGTCACATTAATGTAAAAGTCTTGGTGTTTCCTCCCTTCTCCAGACACACCCCATTTTTCATGGTACTGTACCATATGAAAGTATTTGATCTAGGGCAGAGAAATGTAGAGAAAACCACTGTAGAGGAACAGTGCTGACCGACAAAATTAGCAGCTCTCATGCAACCAGCTTATTTTTGTGCCCAAGAATAAGGTCTTAAGTTTATGTTCTGACCCGCGTTACTCATTCCGCATCAAGCCGAACATGAAAGAACATGTAAATACTGTGCACAGGGTCTTTTTTACCAACAAGGTATCAAACGCAGCATGTTTGATCCAAAGAAGGAGGGCAGCTGTGGCAGGGGACTCAAGTGACCTTCTGATCAAGTACCTGCAAAGCCTGCCTCAGAAATGTCATGATGAGGGGTGACAAACGAAAGGAAAAATAACTGCTCCTTCGGGGATTCATCCCAGCAACAAGCACGAGCAGACGCACTGCAAAGAGAGGCGCTTTCACATCCTCTGATGACAGGTGTCTTTTACACCATTACACAGCTGCCATTTTCAGTCGTAGACATCAGTTGCTCCTTCTGGATTCTGTCTGAGGTATTGAACAAACACTTGGCAGGGGTGTTTGAAGACTCAATGCAATTAACTGAAACAACACTAATGTATTAATAACTCTCCAAGTTTTCTGGTTTTGTGTCAGCTGTTTAAGGCCTCAGCCCCATCTTCACTGCCATCCTGAGCTTATGATGCCCTGGTAGGTGGAGGCTGAAGTGGTGCAGCAGCAAGCATTTGGCACCTGTGTTCCAAAAGGCTGCTCCACTGGACCACTGGAAAAAAAGAACAAATGCACCCAGATCCCTATCTCAGCCCTACCCAACCTGGCTGTCTTCCAGCACCTTCTACAAGAAATACATTTGCTTTGTCTGGAAAGTTTTATCTAGGGAGCAAGCGTTGCCCTGGGATTGCACTATGCACTGTAAGAACATTGCCGATGAATGATTAACTATTGCGCTTATCTCTTCTTTATTAATCTTTGAATAAGTATTTACATCTCATATCCTGGATGGGAGACACCAGTTAATCACTTAAAAACTATAATAATAATTTGAGCCTAGTGATGGGGGGGGGGGTCACAGGTGAAGAAGCACATTCTCAGAGGAGAGAGAGAGACGGAAAGAGAAAGAGCGATGCTACCACATCACATCGCAGCTCTCCATGCAGCATGTGTGTGAGGAGATGTACACATCGGAGACACAGAAACAGTTATCTGGAACATGTCTATATTTGTGGCATTACTGTGTCCAGAAGCAACTAAATATAAGTACACCTAAGATTAACTGAAAGTGTTATGGCCATGTTTAGACCTTACACCATGCACAGTGATAATGAAAGGTACTGCTTCCCATTATTCATACTATTCATTTTAATCAAGCACTTTGAGAAAATATCTGCAGACTTGGGTAAAGAAGATTCAAATGGGACATACAGGTATACTACACATGGCTTGTGGCAAGTGCTTCAAGTGCACCAGACCGCTTGTAAAACAGACTTCAGCTGGTTTCACATCTGTGGTTCTAAGGGTTAGTCCCGACTTTATTACCCTTAGACCACGAGACCATCGCACTATCACCTTAACACAGTCTAGTAAGGGTATGCCTTAGGTTCGTATGTTTGTGTGCTGAGAGATATGAACTCACACTGGTCAATGGTGCAGCTATTTATGGATTGTAGGAAGCCCTCCTAGGCCTGGAGTTTCCAGAGAGCTCCAAGTGGCCTTAGACACTTAAAGACATACTGGGCCCCTGGGGGCAGATAACGAAAGCCTGCAGTCTCAGTAAAACAACTGGAAACCTTTGCATTGCTTTTTATTACACGCTGTACCCATTCTGCTGACAAAAATATTATGTAAAAACCGGTTTCTTTTATTAACCTTTTTTTGGCTGACAAGTGTCGGATTTTCAGTCTTACGGTTATTTATCCATTTATACAGCAGGGTCCTCTTATGAACCGGTTTATCATTAAGTACCTTGATCAAGGGCACTACAGTAGGAGAGGGATTCGGACCGGAGTCTTCCAGACTGTAAGACAACAGCTTTAACCAATACACTGCCTTTTTAAAGTGTATATATATATATATATATATATATATATATATATATATATATATATATATATATTTTAAAAAAACCTAGATTTGTCACATTTGGTCATAATTGGTATAACCCCACCTTTTGCCCACCACACATCAGACCCAACCGGGCAACATGAACATGATATTTGGACAAGCATTTAGAAACATTTCAAATTCGGGCAATAAATAAATAAGCAAATAAAGGTGCACATTCTTGTTGAGAATCTTCGAGGACACAGATCCTTTTCCCAAGCGGATTTCGCACTAAAACACTGAAATTCAACCGCTACAAGTAATTATAGGCATTTCCAAAGTGTCCTCCAAAGTCAACACTGGCCACTGAATTTTATTTCTGGTCTATGAAGAATAAAGTGTGAAAGTAACATGTGATTACTTTAAAGAGCGATCCACCGTCACTGCATCTTGTTGAAATATATTATAAATGACCATAACCATTCTGTGTTATCCTACGAATGCATAAGCGACACACACCCGTCCTCATGTGAAGCAGCAAATACAACGTAAGATAAGAGTGAAATAAGTCTTACCTACTATAAAATCGACGTTGGTGGATTGTGGACCTGCGTGCGTGTTTACTCTTCGACCATAGTGCTGTGGGCACGGAGCGATGCCGGAGGGACCAGAGGACAAGCGGACCAGAGGACCAGAGAACCAGCGGACGAGCGCCGGGCGTCCGGGGCTCCCAGCTTCCTGAATTCGACGGACTCTGAGACCCAGTCGCGGCGAACTAGCGGCGTTGCACGCACTGGGTATCACTAAAGGACTGTACCAAACCAACAGCAGAAGGGGGAAGTCTGATACGAACTACACACTCCTTTAAACATCCAACTAGGCAGTGCTTCGTTTGACATTTTATACGTGGGAAACTCAAATCAAGGAGACATAATCGCCTTGTTTCGTGAAATTTAGGCACTTTTGGAGCTTAAAAGCATGCAGCCTCGCCACTGGCACCTCCTGGGTTCTATGGTACTTCTCCAGTCAGGTTCCAACAAGGGCATTTGCTTGCCATGCAGCGCTGGAGCCGCTCGACGTTTTGTCAAAAAAGGAGCAATTCATCGCTTGCCAGAATCTTCAGCCTCATCAACAGGTTTACACATCCACAGGGGTCCGTGGTGCTCAAATATCTTTTCCTAGCATTTAATGTTTTTTTTTGCAATACCTGAGGCAGCAGGTGGCCTGTTGCTTACAGTCTAGTGGTTCAGCCTGAAGGCTGTTGGTTTGAATCCCACCTCTTGTTGTAGTACCCCCCAGTCAAGGTAATTGATTTAAAAAATCCAACTGTGCGAATGGGTGAATCATTCATTATCTAGCAATGTGAACATCAGCAAAATAAAGGTCAATAAGACCTATATATAATTGTATTGTAATGCTTAGTATCTTTAACCTCTACAAGAATACAGGCCCAAGGCAGGTTTTCTGGAAGAAAAAAAAATCTCTACAAGCCTAGTGTCTGTACCCAGATGACACCACTTTCCTGAAGAGGCTCTGGGAATCACCTGGTCTGTCATCCTGAATTGCAAAATGTATTGGCCCAGTACATATGTAGGTTTAAATCTTATTATATATTGATGTTAAGATGCCTCCATGAAGTCATTTTGTACAACCCCCAGATCCAGATCTCCAGCAGTGACTCACTGCTTGGTTCACTAGAGTCTATCCTTTCAGTAGACCTTCTCTCCTGTGGGACCTCTTCCGTGGACACAAATGAGGAAATGCATGATGATACAAGGATGCACAGTGGGTTGCAGATGACAGCGTTATCCCTGAAGTTTAAGATTTCAGCCACATCATTTTCAGTTGCTGAAAGTCAAGCAGAAAAGCCTGGAATATCACCAGTATGCTTTGGATTCAGGAAATAGTTCGCAACTGTACAATCAAGAAGGAACAGTTCATCTAAGAGGGAGTTTGCAGCCTTTTTATGGGTAACATAATAAAATAAAGAAAATTCTTTATTTCTGCAAATTTCCTCTCAGTGAGAAACCATAATCAGTAGTTTAATATGTGATTTCACAAGTTCCAAATACCATTCCACACATAAACACATATATTGTAAAATAGTTATTACTTCTTCAGGAAACAAAAGTACAACTACAAAAAGTATTTAACTATAGATCCATTTTCATTAACCGCTTATCCGGAACAGAGTCACAGTGGTCCAGAGCTTATCCCAGAACCACTGGGCACTGGACTGAAATTGCCACTGGATGGGATGCCAGTCCATCACAGGGTGACCACATACACACATCCATTCACACACGAGGAGCAATGTAGAACAACCAATTGACCTGGAACACTTGTCTTTTGACTGTGCAAGGAAACTGGAGTACCTGGAGGAAACCCATATGGGCAACATGCAAATTTCACACAGTCTGAGCCAGATTCCAACTGATGCCCAGCCCAGGCGCTGTGAGAATCAGTGCTACTTGTTGAGCCACCATGCTCCCCAGCTAATTCAAATACCAGAGCTGACTGAGTTAAATATTTACGATTGAGATTTTCTTCCCATCAAGGGGAATGAATTTGGGTTCTATGACTCCAAAAGTGGCAGCAGTATCACTTGCACCACAGTACTCTGCACTCATGTAGTCGTTCACCCATCTACACAGTACAGTAATGCAAACTTTGAACAGAATGAACAGGGATCGGACCCAAATGAAACTGTACAACCCAGGTGCTGTGAAACATACACAGTGCCATTCAGAGTCTTAAAGGTGACGCTACATTACAAAATGAACCTGTGGCTGATTTCTAGCATTTTTGGCTTAGATTTTAGTTCCTAGTTTGAGTAACGCTTAGGGTGTGGCAGACTGTTTTGAGTCACTATCTTCCTCTCCTGTTGAGGAAGAGTCTTCAGTTTCATTGTTACGAGTAATTCTAGTCACTGAACAGTTTGTGAAATTGGGAATTCAGATAAGATTTTCATATTAAAAATGATACTACAGTAGCTGAATTTTTTTCATATTTTTTCACTTTCACAAGATGTGCTCAATTCTGGATAACTCAACCCAAATGGGTCATAATTGAAGCCTGCATTAGCTGTGCGTGAACAACACAGGCCATTGATCTAGTTTTTACTTTTGTTTTAATGACGCAAGTCTCAGACCTTGTATGACAAAGCTGCAATGAACGGCATCAGAATCATGGCATGGTGTACAGCAGGGACTGAGTTCGGAGCTTGAAAAACATTCATTACCAGCACCAGGAGAATTGGGCATGGAAGGGTTGCCTTCCAGTCCTGAGGTTTAGGAATTAGGAAATGGTCTGGTTGAGTGGACATGTTTGCACCACGCCAGCCCACTGAACACAAAGAGGCTGGGCTGGGCCAAATGAGCCGTGTTTTATTGATAGCATCTTTCTTTGTCACATGTCCACTGGCATTTAAATAATGCAAGTATACCAACTGTGGTTTTAGCGTCTGACGTCTTGTACACAAAAGCGGCTGTTCGCTGTTGGATGCATGAGGCACGGTTGTTAAACAGGGCCCCTGTCGTGATAAACCACAAAAGGACAGCTTGTCACAAATGGCTGAAATACATTATTGTTTTGTCATTCCAAAATTGTGGCACTTTTCTGCTTTATGCCTTACATTCACAAAGTGTGTTTTGAAAATGGCCAATTTTAACTCCAAGTTTTCAAATTTCATGTTGAAAGCCTCTGTCTCTTTAAATACACATTGACAATTATTTAAAAATATCCATATTTTTGTGGCTCTATTTTAATTCTGAGAAATGTCCCAGTGGCTTTAAATACCAATGTGTAACTGCTTGTGAAAATGAAAAAAGAGAGAGAAAAAATTAAGAATATGGCCATGGGTAATAGGGTATGAACCACATACACCCTCAAGCTGTCAAATACTTTCAGCTTAAACAAAACATCCTTACTAACAAGTGCGTAAATGTTTTACTTTTTCACTAAACTGTGAGCCATGCCTGGGATTGATGCAGTTTTACATCCTGAACTACTTAACAAGAAGCCTAAGGGTAATACAGCAGTACAAATAAGAATAGTTCACTACATCAGATGAAGTAAAGATGCTTGTTTAATTTGCATAGAGGCAGTTTCACAATGGATCAGGCTGATTGAGTAAATTAGACCAGAGATGAGACTTTTTTCATTATATAATGCTTAGAAAGAGCTAGAGAAGGAAAACAGGTGTGGAGCAGTGCTGGCAGTGTTTGTGATAAGGTCTGTCAACAGTAATAGACTGGAGTGAATATAATTCTTATTATCCAAACTGTTTGGGGCAGGAAGCAATATAGTGGCCTTTGAGCGGGATGGTCCCAAGATCAGATCTCACTCCTGATGTAGTAACCCTGAGCAAGGTTCTTACGCTGAACTCCTCCAGCTGTACAATTGGGTGAAAAATAGAAAGCAAGGTAATAAACAAGTGAACACTGGTGATAAATTAATAGATACAAAAAGAGGGTCAACATGAGAAAAACAAGATATACCAACAGATACACTGCTCGGCCAAACAAAAAGTCACCACGTGGATTTAACTTAGTGCTATGATGTGGGGTTGCTTCAGTTGGTCAGGTCTAGGTTCAGCAGCGTTATGTGCCCAAAAACTGAGGTGTGCTGACTACTTCAATATACTGGATGAGCAGGTTTTTCCATCAATGGATTTTTTCTTCATATTCCAAGAGGAGGATTCCAGGATTCATCGGGCTCAAATTGTGAAAGTGCTTCAGAGAGCATGAGAGAGACATCATTTTCACACATGGATTGGCCACCACAGAGTCCAGACCTTAACCCCACTGAGAATCTTTGGGATGTGCCAGAGAAGACTTTACGCAACACTCCGACTCTCCCATCATCAATACAAGATCTTGGCGAAAAATTTATGCGACTCTGGACGTAAATAAATGTTGTGACATTGCATAAGCTTATCAAAACGATGCCATACAAATCTGTGCTGTAATCAAAGCTGAAGGAAGTCCAACAAAATATTAGCGTGTGTGACTTTTTTTTTTGCCCAGGCGGTGAATTATACAGATTCTATGTATTTAGATTGGTGTTTAGTAGGTTTAGGTTGTACAGTGTGGTTGTTTGATTCCTACAGAGATGTTGCTGGGTGGTTACGATTGTTCTACATTGGTCAACTTCATTAGACCTTGAACTTTCCTGTATGGTGGTTAGAAATATGCACTGATGATGTCATAATATGTCCATTAAAAACATATTCACATCGAGTTATTTTGCTGATCCTTTTCTTGCAAGTCGTGTACAACCCGGGATACACAGAAGCACACCTGGATCAAATTAATCTCCACTATCAGTTTGTGAAACCATCTGAATATGTGTATTTCAAAAGCTGCACGGTCTGGCCTTTCAAAGCAAGCCCAGTTTTCTTAAATTACAGCACTGGAATTTGCCGGAAACCATCACCCAGTTAAGGAGAAAATAAGCAAATTCGCTTCAGTGCAGATAATTATTATTTGTGAAAGTTCCTTGATTAAAATTACTGCTTCGCTGTTCCGGTGAGTTTCCAGGTATGCGTTTCCTGCTAAGTAATATCATGAATAGTATGAAGCCAAAGTGAAACTGACATTTAGGCATTACTCCGGGGTTTCAATTGAAATACCTCTTTTAATTTAGATTTCCCTATTTCATTTTCTGTTCCAAACATAGCCTGAATTTGAGCCTTGGAAGATATTTTTAAGTGATATAAATTCATTTTCAGGACTCGGAGTCTAAATTACAGCAACCCTTTATATATAACACAGTTTTGTGCTGTTACAATAACATTGCCTAGCATTGTCATGGCGACCTGCAGAAACCGGACTGATAATTTACTTTGCGGTGATTTTTATCTAGGTCAGCTGTAGTGGCTCACAAGTCTTCCCGTTTCTAATGATAGATATTTATTGACGCGTACAAGGTAATTTACCTAGATATGTAGCAGCAACATTACTTCAAAGCCTTCAACATACAGTTTGCCCCTAGTTAGTTTGATCTCTACCCTGTAGGGGCTTTTATTGCATTACATTTTCAATGTTTTTCTTGCCCAGATGGTACTAAAAATCCTGACTAAACAAAATCCCTCTCTGTATAAAACTGTTTGGAGAATAGATGCCTTCAGATTTTGTTTACTTGCATTTTAGCCACCTCCCACCCACCTAACCAACAAAGCCCAGAGCTAAACTGTCTTCTGAGATGTTTCCCACCTTAGGGGGTTCTTCAAATGCTTTGATGAGGACCCTGCCGCTGTGTTTTGGATTCCACCGTTCCCCGACTGTTTTTAAATGCCTATGTTCTACACATTCCCACTGGAAATGTTCCCAAAGGTTGAGGTGCCAGTCGATGGAATAACTATAAAATGTTTATTCATCACCACTTGTGGAACTGCAGTATCGCAATACGTTATAGTATTTTCCATGTATATCGTGAGATTGTTGTAGCCTCCCAGTAGAGGGTACTGCAGAGGATTTTCTTGGATTCATGTTTTGAAAGTAGAGAAATCAGGGCTGCAGGAAAAACTGAAGCTGTGGTGCTTACAATGTGGCCTATTCCCAAGGGTGATGTGGCCACTAACAATGTATGAGGCATCAGTCACAAAGGTAGAGAAGCTGGAGAGGCTGTTAAGCTCGTACATTAGGAAGTGGCTGGTTCCTCGATGTCTAAGCACTGTGGCTTTATATGGGAAAGGGATTCTGCAGTTGCCACTATCAAGAGCTTGACAGAGGAGTTTAAGTACGCAAAGGTGAGATTAGAGTTGCAGCTGTCAGGTAGCAGGGATGAGGTTGTAAGGGGGCTGGTACTCAGGATAGTGACAGATAGAAAGTGGGATGCGAAGCAGGCAATGCAAGAAGCCAAGGCAAATTTGAGGTGGTAGAAGTGGTTGGGAGGGTCCAACAAGGGAGAGGAAGACTAGGTTTGTGGACAGGAGACCCGATGTGGAGTAAGGCAGGCCCTGTAGACAGAAGGAAGTTGGTTATAGAGCAGATGCATTGTCAGAAGGAAACAGAGGGGTGTATTAGGACGGTCTCACAAGGGAAGCAGAGACAGTGGGTGAATTAGGAGGGAGTTGAGAAGAGGAAGCTGAGTTAGAGTGAGCTATGGAACATGGATGCAAATTGGATAAGGTTCCTGCTAGGAGCTGTGTATGATGTGCTGCCATCGCTACAGAACCTGAAGCAATGGTTTGATGAGGACCCAGCCTGTCCTCTGTGTTTGGAGGTAGGGACAGTAAAACATGTATTAGCAGGTTGCAAAGTTAGCTTATCGCTGGGTAGGTATACGTGGAGGAACAATCAGGTGTTGAAATGCCTGACTGCAGCCAATGAGAGGTGGAGGGTGCAGGTATGATCAGGTTGTGAGGCTGGATGCTCAGTGGTTCAGTTTGTTAGAAAAGGGGAGGGGACTAGGAAGTGTTTAGGTAGAAAGGAGATAGGGCAGTTAAGGGGAATTAGAGACTCGGAAATGCAGGTCAACCTGGGAAGAAAATTAGTGGTGCCCCAGGAAATAGTCAATACAACCTTGAGACCTGATGTGGTACTGTGGACAGTAAGCTGGCGGGTAGTATCACACAAACTAGAGCTAATGGTCCCATAGGAGGGACTAGTTGATGACGTGCATGAGAGGAAGAAACTCAGATATAGTGAGCTAGTGGCGGAGGTAGAGGGGCAGGGTTGGAGTGCGAAAGTGAGACCAGTAGAAGTGGGGTGTTGCAGTTTTATAGCCCGGTCAACAACAGCGTTGTTTCATGAACTCAGGATCTGAGGACAGAGCTTGCAGCAGGCGGTGAAGGAGATGATGGAGGCTGCTAAGCAAGGAAGTCATTGGACATGGAGGAAAAGGACCGGTGTGGGTGGAAGTCGGGCAGCAAAGCCTTGAGCTGGTAGGATTTGAGGTTAAACGGTAGTGGTTAGCAGTAAGTAGGAGGTTTGTTTGTGTGATTAAGATGAAGCATAGATTTAATGGAGGGATAAAAATGGTAGGAAAGGAGTTTCTTCCTTGCAGGTTACAAGCAGCAGAATGGGCAGTGAGCAGATTGTTAGAGGGGGTGCTAAGCTGAATAGCACGTGTTGCATTGTGTAGCTCGGTATCGCAGTGGTGCACGCGGTGGTGGAGGGGAGCAGTTCTGCGATGCCTGAGCTGTGGTCGAGCCTTCCAGAGGTGTCGTGGGCCTAACTCGACGAAACACCGATGAAGAAAAGTGCCCACTTGACAACTCCAATGAGATACTGCACCATCACTTTTTTATGCCAGGTTTGGATTTGTAGTTCGCTAGAGTTGGTTTTAGGGAGATACAAACCATTGCATAGTAACTAGATGGGCTTGCTGTGGGTTGACTGTGGGGTTGCTGTGGTGGTGAAGGGTTAGTATAAGGATTAGGGTGAAGGTTAGATAGGTAGTGGGAACCTGGTTCGTATTAAACACGCAGTGCCAAAAAAAGGAGCTTAGTTTATAAAGGGGATCCCATTACCCATCTAATCCTGTCCTAACCCCCACGGAAATCCCACAGCACACCTACAAACCCGCTACACAATGGCTAACCTATCAAAGCTAGTGCCAACTAACTATAACTCTAAACATGGCATGGCGCAGCAATGGCGCGGTATCTCATTGGGGTTATCAAGTGGGCACTTTCCTTCGTCGGTGTTTCATCGAGTTAGGCCCATGACACCTCCAGAAGGCTCAACTGTGGCTCAGGCGTCCCGGAGCTGCTCCCCTCCACTACCGCGCGCACCACTGCGTCACCCCGCTGCTCCTCACATTACCTACCCTTTGCCTTAGCGTCCTCACACTCACCGCTCTTTCTACCTGCCGTCTCAAAGGAAGAAGCCCCTCGCCACCCACTTTACCTTTATCGTGCTTCGCAACAACTAACCACACCAACACCGCCGCCTGCTAACAGCTAACCGCCATCACAACTACGCGCTCATGCTTCGCCGGCACCCACCTGCTCACCGCTTCGCCACCCCACTACCATCTGCGCTGGTCCTCTTACTCCAAACCCAGAGACTTCCTTGCTCCACAGCCTGTGACAACTCCTTCACCGCTCGTTGCAACTTTTGCCCCCGGATACCAAGCTCGCGGAATAATGCAAAAGTGGATCGGGCTATAAATCCACGGCATCCGACTTTAATTGGCTTCACTTTCACGTTCCAGCCCCGCCCCTCTACTTCCGCCGCTAATTCGCTATATCTGAGCTTCTTCCTCTCATGAGCGTCGTCCACCGATCCTTCCCACGGAACCGTGAGTTCTATAAAATAAACTACTCGTTGACTTGCTGACCACAGCACCATATCTGGTCTCATGCTTGTACTAACTATTTCCTGGGGCACCACTAATCTTCCTCCCAGGTCAACCTGCATCTCCCAGTCTCTTGTCCCCCTTACTACACCTAACTCCTTCCTGCCTCCGCATCTCCTACCCTCCCCCCCTTCCCTAACAAACTGTACCACTGTACCTTCAACCTCATGTCCCGACCGTATCTGCCTCCTCCAGTCTTCAATGACCACAGCCAGGCACCTTAGCACCTGCTTATGCCTCCAGGTGTACCTACCCAGCGCTAAACTAACCTTACAACCAACTAGAATATGTTTCACCGTCCCAACCTCCGAGCACAGAGTACAAGTGGAGTCCTCACCCCCCCACTGCTTCAGGTTCTGAGGTGATGGCAGCACATCATAAACCGCTCCTAGCAGGAACCTTATTTGATATGCATCCATACTCCACAGTTCCCTCCAGCTCAGCCTCCTCCTCTCGACCCATTCCCAATTTACCCACTGTCCCTGCTTCCCCTGTGAGACTGCCCTGACACACCTCTTTATTTCTTCCTGCCGACGCACCTGCTCTATCATCAACCTCCTTCTCTCTATCGGGCCTGCCTTACTCCACATAGGGTCTCCTAACCGACAAACAAGACCTTCCCTTCCTTGCTGTACTTTCCCGACCATCTCCAGCTGCCTTAAGTCTGCCTTAGCTTCCTCTACCGCCTGTCTCGCGTCCCATTTCCTACCTGTTGCTATCCTAGGTACCAAACCCCTTACAACCTCATCCCTGCTACTTTTTATAGTGCGAGTTCCTTTCTTAGCATGTGTTTGATATGAATCTTTAGCATGGAGATTTAGTTTTAATAAGTAATATTAGATTTGAATCCATGTCTGAACACAGAGCCCGGGCCTTGTGAGGTAGCAGCACTGCCTATGGTCAAAATTTATTTATTGTTATGGTGCCTGTAACAATGTTCACCACCCCCTTGTACCTTTCATGAATTTATTGTTAGAGCAAGAAACCATGTTATATTTAAGTGAGAACTTTGCAAACAGGGAAAACATGGAACAACCATGAATCTGCACAGAAATGGCTTTTCTCTGAGTGTCTGAGCAAGAAGAGCCACCAAAGAAGGTGACCAAGAGGCCTATGGCAACTCCTATGGAGTTCATCTTCCATGACAGAGGTATCATAAAATGTGCAGGTGCATGAGACAACAGTGGCATGCATGTTGCCATAAATTTGGCGGCTAAAAATGGTCAATGAAGAATGTCGTTAACAGTGATGAGGTGTTGCTAATAATCCTCAATATGAATGGATACACTATTGGTGTCTCACAAGCAGACCACAGTTTTTCAGTGTTCAGGATTGTGATGCCAATGCAGTGATGAGGAACACAGGTCTACCCCAAGGGTCAGTATTGCCTCTATTGCTGTGATACAGTAGCTGTTGCTGTAACAACAGCATCATGAGCTGTTCTAGCCACCAGGTTATTCAGTTGAGGTGTACTAAGAAGCTTCTGGGAGTGCTTCTTAGCAACAGCTATCTGCCTCCACATTACACAAAGATCTATAATGATTAGATTGTATTTATTACTTTTTTTTGGTTATTAATTTTGCTTTTGACATTTATTTACTGTTACGTGTATTATGAGTGCCTTGCGTTATATGTCTTGTGCTGTATGTTGAATTTCCCAGCAGGGATCAGTAAAATATTATTCTATCCTGTCCAGTTACTTGAATCATTTTTAGAATTAAAACATTAATTGTAAAAAAAAATTTCAAAAGTAACTGGACAAGAATGTACTTTTGCTTTAAAAACAAGCTTGAGTAAAAGTATTAATGTCAAAACTACTCTGAAAACTGCTTTGTCCAGAAATCTACTGGACATCAATTGTAACTCATCACCCATTTGTGCATTTGGCAAAATGTAATGATTTATATTATTTCTATGAGTAAAAAAACTGCTAATTGTTTTCTTACAAGACAAATTTTTGTTCCATATTAGCAATGTATAGCAGAGTGTTGCTGCTATTTTTTTATCCTGCTGTGACCCATTTTTATAATAACAGTTTAGTATATAAGCATGTTTATGTCAAATTTACTAAACTGTCAGTTTTTCATTGCATGAGAATTTGTGAATTAAGTATTCCTAGGTTCAATGTTAACTGCATCCTTATGAAAAGTGCCAAAATCCTGTCCAAAAAGTATAAACAAACATGCAGGAATTTTATGGGCCACCAAGCCTGTCTCTTGGCAACCACATGCACATTATTGTGCATGTTGTCGCCAGAATTATCTGTCCCTATGAAGAGGTGCATCAAGTGTCGTCTGTTCTCATTATGCAATACGTCCAAACATACAGAACTTTTGACTATTTTAAATACAGACAGCATGCGGCCTGAGTGTTTAAGCTGTACCATGCAAAATATAGTGACGTTTTAAAGTACCCAAGTTTCATTGTCCATATAACATGCTGACATTATGGTGAAGGGGATGAGGCACGAATTAAGTAATTAATTTACAAGATGACATGAGGTAATAAAGAACAAAAACGTTATATGCTGACAATTTTCGGCACTATTTGATGGGAACTGCCGAATTTTGTCGAACATGCAGCTTTAGTGGATTTATAGTTTTAGGACAGGGTTGCCATGTTGTATTTGGAAAATAGTCGATTACACCCAGTGCATTGAGGAAAATCCTCTCTCTCTCGCTCTCTCCATATATAGGATATATAAAGTATATATGTAAAGGCTGGATTCTATTGCTCGTGTGTGGGACTGATATTGGGATAAAACATTTCCTTTTACAGTGCAGCGCATAGGGGCCGAGTGAAATCACCATCTGACCGCTTCGTGCGCCTCCGCCGAGGTAAAGCAGAAGCACAGTCTGGAAACCCCGCCTGACTTCCCGAATTGCGACACGACGCGAAGGAGTAACGCGGATTCTTGGGCGGCCGCCTAGCCCTGTCCCCTTCCCGCCACCGCGTATTTCTTTAGCCACTTTCACGTCATTGTCATCTCATTGCGACAGTTTGTGAGCAGAGAGGAAGAGAAGATGGGCGCCTGTCTGGCGTTGTGCTCCCTGGCCAGCTGCGTGAGTATGGCGCCGCGCCGCTTTCACGTAGACGAGGACGCTTAAGTTATTCTCCACATAGAACGCGTGACGGTGCGTTCACCGTTGCTGCACCGTTACAAGGAATTTCGTGTCGCCCGACGTCTGACGCCCATGGCTGCAGTGACGGGCAGACGGATTTCAGTGTTATTCAGCGCCGGAAGCTTTTTTCCTGTCGGGCGAGGGGAGGCGAAACTCGGCGGTGTTTTCTCCATTTTCTCCGCCGCTCCATTTCGTGCTGTGCTAAAGCGCTGCATGGCCGCCGGACTGTGACGCTTGTTGTCGGAAACAGATGAGCTGCGTTTCCTCAGAAAACTTTCTGGTTTGTTGTGAAATAGAATGAAACTGCCCGTGTAAGCGTGTTTCCTCTTCCTTGGTGGTCATTTAAGCCCAGTGTGTTATGCTGAATTTTTCGTTCCCTTCCTTTTTGGGAAAGAAATTCCGCCGCAGAGCACTGAGCCACAAATCGCCCTGAAAACGACAAAACACTCGCGTACAGGTTACTTGTCTGCAGCTTCGTTTTAGGCTAAAATCTGTGCTTTAGCATCTTTTAGCGTTTAATGCAGACTGCAAATTTAAGAGATTTGCAGGCGTATAGCAAAGAAATGTCATGCTCTCCTGTATCTCAGCTTACATTTTCACATTTAAGTAAAACAAAGAATTTTCCTGAAACACTTTACTACTTTTTACCTGTTGCCTTTGTTGCGGCCTGAAGGTTGTTTGTTCAAATCTCTCCTGCTGTAATACCCTTGAGAAAGATTTTCGCCCTTAACTGCTCACCTGGACAAATATGTAAATAGCTGTCAATTATTTAATATTGTAAGTTGAGTTGGAAAAGGGCTCAGTTGAATAAATATTATTAATGTCAATAATCCAGGTTGTAATGCCGTCTGTGTGACAAAACCTGTACAAAATGAAAGTGTCGCTTAAATCGGTTCATCCCAAATGTATAGGCGTACACCTGTAAACACTGGGGGAAAACAGGTCAAGACAGTTTATTGCATGTATGCAAATCTGTTGAAAGAATTATGTATTCAATATTTACTCATTTATGAAACATTTAATACATGCCTTGTATGCTCTTATCAGTTGTGTGTTCGTTGGTTTGGCTATTGTGTTCGTTCTTGTTTGCTATTTCTTATTTATTTTTATTTTTTTTTGCTATTTCTTTGTTTACTAACTTTTAACTTCTGTGTATATTTATAACTGTATAATATAATGTATATTTTTACATCTATTCCTTACTTATTTTCCTTATTTATTTTTTCTTAATTTATAATTTATTTAATTTTCTTATCTTATTTATATGTTTTATTTGCTGAGGATGTCTGGAAGCAACACTTTCCATGGGCACAACACTGCTACGCTGCTGTTAGTGTACCCGTGACAAATAAACCTTGAACTTGAACTAACAGCCCGCTATAAACTGTTAAATCCATACTAGTATTTTGTTATTTGCTTAGGCTGCCTGGAATGATGCAGGTGTTGAAATTTAGCTGTAGTTTACCAGTGTTTTAGTTTTTTGTACAGGTGACTGGAGAGGGTATCTAATAACAAAAATTAAATTAAAAAATAGATCATTTGCATTTACTGTTATAAAGCAGATTGTGCTTTTGTACCCACTGTTGACCTCCAACTGATTTGCTATGACTCAGTAGGTGTTTAATAACTGACTGTCCTGAATTTAGTTAAGAACTGGCTGTTGGCCATTGCTGTTTGAACCTGTAACAGGTGTGTAGCAATACTGTTAAAACACACACTACAGTAGTGCGTAAAATAGCGTTTCCTGGATTCACACTGTTAGTTACAGGCTGTCTACCTTGGCTATGTTATGAGTCTTTATTTATTTTAATTATTTATAATTATATTTTACCAATTTAAGTAAAGGTCTCCTGTTTTGTTTCATATGGCCCTAGGATTCTTGGGGCTCTGGGCATTTGCCTACTTTTGCCTTACGGCAACTCCTGTCTGTAGGTTTCATTACAGTGTGTGTTAAGTAAGGAAATGTTGTCCACTGCTCATTGTAAAAGGATTACGTTCACGGTTCTCATCGCTCTCACTCTTACTTTGTGCTGTGCTCTATCTGTCATATGTGTGGGAGTTGTTTTGGCACTCGAGGAAATGTAGTAGGATGGATTTTAGGGGGTTGATCACAAACCTGTCTTGTTCTGTATCTTCATTTGTCTCTCCTAAGACTTTGACCCTCTCAGATACAACTTTTGGACTGTCTGCTTTCCTCACGATGCCATGTGTATTTACCTGCCCATCTCCCTCCCACAGGCTTCGTGTCTCTGTGGCTCGGCCCCCTGCCTGCTGTGTGGCTGTTGCCCCTCCACCAATAATGCCACGGTTACACGACTTGTCTTCTCCTTCTTCCTGCTACTGGGCACTCTGGTATCTGTCATCATGATCCTGCCTGGCATGGAGGAGCAGCTGCAGAAGGTAGGAGGGCCTCCCTTTCTTCTAGAGGTTAGATGAATTCTGACCCATGGAGCCAAGTTATGTGCCCCTGTGGCAATCATTCTGTCCTGCTGTGAGCTGAAAAAAGAGATAGAATTGACTGATTCTGAATGATTAGAAATGCACCAGAACTTTGGGATGCCTGAGGGTGTTGCTGCTACTCCAGCCCTGGGTTTTCAGAGTCAACCAGTTCACGTCATGGGAGAGTCATGGCTTCCTGTACTGTTGACCCACTTTGATTGAATGTTGATATGATTGTTATGCAGATTTAGTCTTTATCTCAAAGAGAAGCATGAGCGAAGTTGGGTCAAAGGTGAATTGTGCACAGCAGACTTTCTTAAAAATACCGCTCATAAATCTTTCCTGTTCAAGAACATAATTAAAGGCACCAAGCCCCATAGGCTATAACTCTGCTTACAGTAGTTTGGCAGGCACTTCTGTTGTCAGTTGTAGGATTAAGCCTCATTAACAGAAGGCTTTTATTTACCCTTAAGGAAAACCCATGCATGTGCACCAGCTCACTCTAAACATCTTGTACACCCCCCCCCCCCAGATTCCCGGCTTTTGCAAGGGTGGCAGCACTATCCCAGGCATGGAGAATCACGTCAACTGCAATGTGATTGTGGGCTACAAGTCAGTGTATCGGATGTGCTTCGCCATGGCCTGCTTCTTCTTCTTCTTCTCCCTCATCATGATCAGAGTGCGCAGCAGCAAGGACCCCCGGGCGGGTCTTCAGAACGGGTATGTGTAGCTTAAAGACTGGTGAAGGGGTCTGTAACCTTGACCCTGGTTGCCTGGTATATACACAGGTTTTCAAGCTTGTTTTAAATGTGTGACACAATCAGTGTGAGACACCAGAAAGTAGTAATTCGATTAGGAATAGGGGTTCAGTGTTTAAACGCAAATACAGAATGAAGACCTACACCAGGGGCTCGGTTTGGAGGCCACTGGGTTGGCTGCTAGTCCGAGCAAAGTGGTCATTACCAGACTTTGCAGTCACCAAGCAAAGTGTAATATTCTTTCTCTTTGTTCTGCTGATGCTTTTGCACCAGATTGCTGCTCCTTTTCAGAGATTTAAACTGAGTTTGTGTTCTGCTGAGAGAAGCCACATCATTTGCGGTAGCATGTGTTCCACATTAAAAAGGTGAAGACATTAGAGAGCTTTGGCTGTAGTTCAGACAGTGTGTTCTGACTCAGCCTGCTGCATCTCAGGATTTATCTTCAGGGTTTTGCTGAAGGCTTCAATGCTGTTTTCCCAGGTTCTGGTTCTTCAAGTTCCTGATTCTGCTGGGCATCACAGTGGGAGCATTCTTCATCCCAGACGGCCCTTTTAACACAGGTAACACACCCCCACTTTATGACTTTACTGTAGTAGTTTGTTAGAACACAGTAACTGTTTTTGGGTTTATGTGACTGGAAGATGGATACATCCTGTAAGCTGGGAGAAGTGGCGTTCTTTAAACGTAATTCTTCTGTTGGCGCCTCCTCAAAACTGCTAGACCTTACAAGGAGGACAAAGCTCCAGTCAATATGGCTCTGTGTCTCACAGAGACACACAGGCCCCGTTGCCACTGCAAGGTGACAGTCTGTTGGTCAAGTGACATTGTGATACGCATTTCAAAAATGGTCATGCTTTTATTGTTGACTTTTTTTATACAGTGTATGCATAACCACAAAATTTAAACAGTATGTATTTTCTTTGTCTGCCCCAATCTTTCTGTCGCTGTGCTTGGCACCTGTGCTTTAGCTCCCTCTAGCGGGTGATTGTGATTTGCTGTTATTGCCAATAGTGTAGTGAGACTACAGTGAATTCATTATTTTTAAAAGTAATTTAGTTATTGCCTTTGTCAAAAGAATACTATCGGATAGTGAATGTTGCAATGATTTGTTCATTTATAAAGCAGGTTATTCTTATTGTACCAGTTCAGGATGAGTACCTTGATTGAGGGTATTGCAGCAATGCAGTTTGAACCACTGAACTTCAGGTAACAAGGCAACCACTAGTACGCTGTTTGCTGCTTTGTTATCCCATGTTGCCTGGCTGTGCTGTCTGGACAGGGTGGATATATTGAAGGACATATTTTAGTTGCAAACCCCATTTCCAGAAAAGTTGGGATATTTTCCAAAATGCAATAAAAACAAAAATCTGTGATATGGTAATTCACGTGAACCTTTATTTAACTGACAGAAGTACAAAGAAAAGTGCCCCCCCCCCCCCAATAGTTTTACTGACCAACTTAATTGTATTTTGTAAATATACACAGTTTTAGAATTTGATGGCTGAAACACATGCAACAAAAGTTGGGACAAAGTTAAAATAAGATTGAAAAGTTTGCAGAATATCCAAGTCACACTGGTTTGGAAGACTCCACATTAAGCAGGCTAATTGATAGCAGGTGTATCATGATTGGGTATAAAAGTAGCATCCATCAAAGACTTAGTCTTTGCAAGCAAGGATGGGTCGTGACTCACCCCTTTGTGCCAAAATTTGTGAGAGAACTGTTAGTTGGTTCAAAAGGAACATTTCTCAACACAAGATTGCAGAGAATTTAGGTCTTTCGACATCTGCAGTACATAATATTGTCAAAAGATTCAGAGAACTAGGAGTCATCTCAGTGTGTAAAAGGCAAGGTCAGAAACCACAAGAAACCGTCATGCTACTGTGACAAATATAGCCAGCTGGGCTTCAGAAAACCATTGTCACTTAACACAGTGTCGCTGCATCCAGAAATGCAACTTGAAACGGTATTACTCAAGGAGAAGCCCATACATCAACTCTATGCAGAAATGCTGGCCAACTCTCTGGGCCAAAGCTCATCTCACATGGACCAAAAGACTGTGGAACCATGTGCTGTGGTCAGATGAGTCCACATTTCAGCCTTTTTTTGGGGAAAAAAAGGGCATTGAGTTCTTACTACCAAAGATGAAAATGACCATCCAGATTATCATCAGTGAAAAATGAAAAGCCAGCATCTGTGATGGTATGGGGGTGCATCAGTCCCTATGGCATGGGTGAGTTGTATGTATGTGAAGGTACCATTGACTCTGAGGTATATATTAGGATTTTAGAGAGACATATGTTTCCATCAAGATGACGTTTCCTCCTGGGACATCCATGCTTATTTCAGCAGGACAATGCCAGACCACATTCTGCACAAGCTACAACAGTGTGGCTTCGTAGACACAAGAGTGCGTGTGCTTGACTGGCCTGCTGCCAGCCCAGATCTATCTCCAATTGAAAATATATGGCGCATCATGAAGAGGAGAATCAGACAACGGTGACCACCGACTGCTGAGCAGCCGATTTGTTATATCAAGCAAGAATGGACAAAATTTCCAATTGCAAAACTACTACAATTAGTATCCCCAGTTCCAAAATGATTAAAAAGTGTTATTAAAAGGAAAGGTGATGTAATACAATCGTAAACATCCCTCAGTCCCAACTTTTGAGTGTTGCAGCCATCAAATTCAAAATTTGTTAGTTAAATAAATGTTCGTGTGAATTACCATATCAAAGATTGTTGTTTTTATTGCATTTTGGAAAATGTCCCAACTTTTCTGCAAATGGGGTTTGTATATAACTGGTATGCCTTAAATTTTGAACGATACTAAATAGTTTCCTCTGTTGTTCAGCAGGTAGTGCTGGTGCCTCAATGCGTCTTAGTAGTGAATTTGAACGAGGGCTCAAATCCACCTCATTCTTTGTGGAGTTTCCACGTCCTCTCTGTGTTGATGTAGGACTCCTTCAGGGGCTTTGGTTTCCTTTGTTATGACCCCTGTATGAATGTTAGACTTGGGGAAATGTTTAGGGGAACAGGGCTGTACATAAAGGGGAATATGGGAGCATGTTGTTTGGATAGCACTTCAACAAAGGAAAACCAAAGCATATATTTGTGGAGAGATCTCTTGTGAGGGAGATATGTGAAAAACAAGTGAAAATATATATGAGTTGTGCTCTGAAAGTGTCCCCAAAAACCAGCTACTTATTCTAGTGTGCTTACCAAAAGACAAACTGACTACCTTAAGCTCGGAAAAGAAAAATGGCAATGCCAAAACAGTCTTCCGCTCCTTTCCATCCGCACTAATCTAAATTGCCTAGCAAAAAATATACAAATAGATACCATTTTCTCTAACCAAACACTATAACACACAAAGAGCACACATTAAACACCATCAAATCTAACCAGTCACAAATCAAACCAATACGAACACACTACCAATCATTCACAAAACCAAGCAAAGGGAACAAAACTCTGCAAGTTGCCAAACCACACGCCACACCGTCCTCTTCGTCCCACTACCTTCTTTATAGTTCCATTAAACCCATCCACAATTTTGCTACACCTGTGCTACCTCTTGCATTAACATAAACCCCACAACCTGCTAATTCCTAACCGATATCGTTTCAACAGTGAAACCCTGCCACGGTTGAACTTCTCCGTTTGTTTTCCACCAGCATTGCTCCTCTTCCTCTATATCCACAAACTTCTCTGCTCCGCAACCTCTGTCATCTCCCTCACCGCCTGCTGCAGGTTCTGACCTTGGATTCTGAGTTCTTGAAACAGCGCTGTTATTGACCGAGCTATAAAGCTACGATACCTCACTTTTCACTCTCACGCTCCATCCCCACCCCTCTACCTCCGCCACCAGCTCACTATACCTAAGTTTCTTCCTCTCATATGTGTCTTCAATTAGATCCTCCCACAGGACTCAGTTTAATAAAATACTACGCTGTATGCTGGCTTACTGACCACAGTACTACATCAGGTTTCAAATTTGTACTAACCATTTCCTGGGACACAACCAGTTTTCTCCCAGGTCGACCTCCATTTCTCAGTCTCTAACCCCCCTTAACTGACCTGTATCCTGTCTGCCTAAACATTTCCTAATTTCCTCCCCCTCCCTAATAAACTGAATCATTGAATTTCCAGTCTTACATCCTGACCTTACCTGCACTCTCCATCTCTCAGTGGCTGAAGCTAGGCACCTCAAAAACAGATTGTGCTTCCATGTATACTTACCTGGCTACAAGCTAACCTTACAACCTACTGCTACATGTTTTACTGTTCCTGCCTCCAAACACAAAGGGTAGGCTGGATCCTTACCAAACCACTGCTTAAGGTTCTGCGCCAATGGTGGCACATCATAAACAGCTCCTAGCAGAAACTTTATCCGATTTGCATCCATACTCCACGGATCCCTCCAACTCAGCTTCCTCTTCTTAACTCCCAATTCACCCACTGTCTCTGGAATCTCTTAATTATCTGCTGAAAATCCAACCTTCTTTAACTTCCCCCTAACCAGTGAAATGCTATGTGACTTTGCTGGTTTAATCTTTAAACTAGTCCACTTCAAATTCCATAACAGTTTTCTCGCACACGCTGTTGTCGTGGTCACCAGTGTCATGTCCTTAATATAGGCCCTAATTGGAGGAAAACTGAGCCCATTGGGTTGTCTGTCTCTCCCTGCCATCCTGCATGAAGCCCTAATTATTATGTCCATTGCCATAGTGAATGATAGTGGGGAAGTGGTGCTGCCCGCCATAATCCCCATTTCCAGCCGCTGCCAGGCTGTTGTGTAATTTGCTGTGGGGAAACACATCCTGATGTCCCAAAAATACTCCTTCACTAGATTAGCTGTCTGACCTGGAACTCTTAAAAAAAAAAAGAAGTCAAAAGTACTCCAGATAAGACTGTTTAGAAACACCACATGCAAGTCCCTTTTCTCACACTTAGCTGCTTGAATCTGATATTGCACTAGTATGCTCTGAACATCCCGAGAAATCTGAGACACATTATACTTAAAATGTTTTGCTTGATAAAGCTGTATTTTATTGGAATTATTTACAATTCGAGTGCATGGCTCCTCTAGGGATTTGATCTAGCAACCTTCGGGCCACCGATTAGTTGAACCCAATGAAAAAGGATGCTTTTTTGTTAATGTTAAAAATTGAAAAGTTAAAAAATAAGTAAAACTCTGGCCACACTTGTGACAGAGTTTGAAGTCTGAAAAGTTGCTTAATCAAGCAAAGTGCACATGAATCTGGTTGTAACAGAAGAAGTTGTGTTTGCAGAAGCAGTGGATGGATCACCACTTGGACATTAGTCAGCCAGTAGTGCTGAGTTTGAAATGCATTAATTGCCAAGTGGGTTTTAGTGTCCCAAATGCCAGCTTAAGTGGCATATAGTATTGTGTCAGAATATTAGTTAATTTGAACTTTGCTGTTTCCCAAGAGAAACTAAATGATTACTTTTTAATATGCCCAGTGCTTGAAGGTTCAAAGTACTGTAAGATATTGTGTTTACTGTGAAGATTTGTTTTAATAATGTCTCTACCTGTTACTCACTATAATAAGAACAAATGGAAAAAAAAAACATTATCTGCTGCTTAGTGTTGAATAGTACAGACCAAAGGTTTGAGTAATGGCAGAAACTTAAAGTGTATAAATTGGTTTGCAAAATGGAGTGGTCATGTGGTGCTCTTGCAAAATGAACTGGGTCCTTCTGCCTTAAGAAGAGGGAAAACCTCCTGCTCCTCCCAGCTGGCCCCATATCCCATCCCAAGTTCATATCCAGGACAAAAAAACTGTGTCTTCAGCAAATTTGCAAAGCTCCATGCTCCATTCCTCAGTGTCATACTTCTGAATAGTCCTTCTCTTTAATGTAAAAGATTATCATCCAACACTGTAATCTCTTAGGCCTTCCAGCCTGATCCATTTGGCTCATGAAGCTCATTAAAAGTATTTCTGATAGAGATACTGTCATACCATCTTGGCAACCTCTCATTCTCAACAGCCCACGAGAAGTGTTTTTTCCCTTTCAGATGCAAAGTGCTTATTTTTTTCAACAGCATTTAGGCTGTGGCCTGAAAAGCAGGCCGGGGGTGTGTATTGCATCAAGTACACAGTGAAGTAATGCTTTTTCTCCTCTCCTCTCGCACCTTTCTGACTGGCAGTGTGGTTCTACTTTGGTGTGGTGGGATCTTTCGTCTTCATCATCATCCAGCTCATTCTTCTTATCGACTTTGCTCACAACTGGAATAAGACGTGGCTGGAGAATGCCGAAGAGGGTAACAGGAACTGCTGGTTTGCAGGTAATGATCCTGCTGTGTTCGTACAAAAACCGTAGCGAGCAGCACTGAGGCTGTTGCACATGTCATGCACTTAACACAGCCGATTCCTGTGTTCATACCCAAATAATGTTTGAAACACAAAAATGAGATGTGGGCATTAAGATTTATCTTGACGTTAACCTTTAAGGTAACTCTGACTGAGGTGGTACCTGCCCACTTTGTTGGAAATTATTGGAAATGGAAATTAAGGTGAAAATGCCTTTGAATGAATGGCTCTTTCTGGCCTGCAGGCCTGCTTTCCTTTACCTTCATACATTACGCCCTGGCCTTCACATCCGTGGTGCTCTTCTATGTATATTACACCCAGCCAGATGGTTGCACTGAGCACAAGGTCTTCATCAGCCTTAACCTCATCTTCAGCATCATTGTTTCCATCATCTCTATTCTACCCCAAGTGCAGGTAAGTTCCACACAGTAAGTGCTTGTAATAGTGTTGGCTTCATCCATTCTGTTGTGTTTGTGCCTATGTTTGTATGTGTGTTAACTTCCACAGGAGGTCCAGCCTCAGTCCGGCCTGCTGCAGGCCTCACTCATCAGCTTGTACACTATGTACGTTACCTGGTCTGCCATGACTAACAATCCTGGTAAGTCCCCCATGTCTCTCTTTATAACCTCCTCTATACTCAGGCTTTGAGCTCATTTCAAAAACTCACATTCAAACCTTGTTTTTCCTTCATTCAACATTGGCTGCTGTAATGGTACACCGGTGAGTTTGGAACTGCACCTTCAGTTCAGTCCAGCTTTTAGACACTTGACCCTGCTCCTTTTCTTGGCCTTGGTGGTGATAATTTTATGTGGTGGTTTACAGCCTTCAAGACTCTGCTTCTTACTATTGCTGCAAATTAAATAGCAACACATAGAGCATTTATTTTGTTGGAGTACTGTAGTGGTTTCAGAGTTACTGGTTACTGTTGTGTGATCCCCATACTCCCTGTTATCTGTCCATTTGCTTGCCTGTATGTCCACAGACCGTAAATGTAACCCCAGCCTGCTGAGTCTGGTGTCCAACACCACTAGCTCCCCAACCCCCACCAACGCCCCAGGCCAGGTGCAATGGTGGGATGCACAGGGAATTGTAGGACTGGTCATCTTCCTCTTCTGCACCCTCTATGCAAGGTATACCCATGAAACAAAAGGGCATGAAACACAACTTCTCCTTCGCTGGAAACTGCTTCCCATAATACTACTTTGGCTGCAGCGTGATATGGGAATAAAACCAGTTTTTATGTTTCTGTGTCTAAGCCTTTTAGTGAAAACACACAAAGCATTGTTACTTTCATGTACTTGAGACTTCTGCAAGCTGGCACTTGATCTGTTTACTTTGTGTAAGAATTAGATGTTTATCCTAGGCAAATCCTTTAGCTTTTCTTTTTATGATAGGCACTCAGTGTGTTGTCCTGGCTTTAGCTGGTGTAATTGTCTTTGTTGAGCTTTATTGAATTGGTGTTCATTTGATAATAATGGACGTCCCAGTAAGTTTGGAGCGAAGCCCCAGCTACTACAGCGTAAACCGAACGCAAAGGATGGCATTGATTTCGGCACCTCACCTGTCTTCTCTCACGCATCAAAATGTTAGGATACTTTTTTTCCCGGTCTGAGCAGCCAGCTTGGCACCCTGGTTTACTTCATCAGTTTTTTTCTGTTCTTCACACACGAACGGTCCCGATAGTTTGTGGTTAAACTTGATCTCAGTATGTGTAACCGTTGCCTTTTAGTGCCAGACTTTGACACCTTTCTGCACCTCACTTTCCATCTGCAGCATCCGCTCTTCCAGCAACACACAGGTGAACAAGCTAATGCAGACAACAGATGGGGCCGGGACTTTGGGGGATGACGGGGTGGAGGAAGGTGGGCTGCGGCGAGCAGTGGACAATGAGGAAGAAGCAGTCACCTACAGCTACTCCTTCTTCCACTTTTGCCTCTTCCTGGCCTCACTCTACATCATGATGACCCTCACCAACTGGTACCAGTGAGTGTCTCCGTCACAGCAGTGTAGGAGCCTCAAAAAGATGAGCTCAACTTCACGATTTAATGGAAAAAAAAAAAAGCTCTGGTGGTGGAATCCCAATTGCATGCAGTTTTATTAAAACAAGGATGGGACAATTGGGACAAACATTTTAATTTGCACAGAAGAGAAACACATTTTGGCTGAGCTCTTTTGTCAGCTTGTGTATGCAGTATGTAAAGAAAGACACATGACCGTATACAGGGAATAGGACTGCTTAGGATGCTGTAACTCTTAAACAGCTGCTTAAAGCCAGTTATTGAATGGCAAACGTAAATCGCAGGAAACAAGGACAGCACGTGGTTAAACGCTGTAATTCTAGAAGTTAAAAATAATGAAGCTTACAGAAAAGAATATAAAGAGCTCTCCTCGTTGAGGCTGTTTGGTGATCTAGTGTTTAAAAAGTTACTCCAGGCCTCCCTCTTTGGCAAACGTGTGTCATATGCGAGCGCTCGGCTTGTGTTGCACGGGATTAAAATGTGTGGCATCAAGTGATTTTGCTTTATTTCTAATAGAACATTCATATTCAGTTAGTCTCCTTTTTATACCCCATTTACATGCCACGTTTTTGTGGTACCGATGTGTGTGGACCATAGTGGTTTTAAAATGCTGGGAAGCTAGGCCTATGCTACAGGGGTCACTTTAGACTGTCAGACCTGTACCATAGCTGCTGTCTTAGCAGAAACCAGGTATTTAAGTGCAGACTACTATAGATTTGTTGCATGTAGACTCCTGAGTCTTTCACCGTGTTTACAAGGCCTTTCTCTTTCTCATCTGTTCTCTCCATCCACCCCTGTGTTACAGACCCGACACCACTTCCCAAGTGATGCTGAGCACCATGCCAGCCGTCTGGGTGAAGATCACTTCCAGCTGGCTGGGTCTGACACTCTACCTGTGGACCCTGGTGGCACCACTCATCCTGACCAACAGGGACTTCAGCTGAGCACAGGCGGCCGCACACGGTACTGACAGCAGAGCGTGCATCTTGGTGACCGTGAGCACCCATGTGAGAGCGCGTTCTCGTTTTGCCTCTTATTTCGGCCCGTCACGCTTGCAAGGTCTAAACTCTGCATAACGGCTACTGAAAGAGCCCACATTTTCAGTTTGTTTTTGAGAAATTATTTTCTTATTTTTAATCTGTGTTCCTCTCTTTCCCTACTCTTCCTACGGAGTGTGCTTGGATGTTTCTGTGAGTGATAGGACATTTATTTGTATATATTTATACAGATTTTTAATTACTTTAATTTTGTCAAGTCGTGACAGTACAGAGCTTTCAAAACTTCCAAGTCAGAGACTTAAAAGCAAAAAACAAACAACACAATAAAATGCAGGTCTTAACCCTCAAAAAAGAGGCCAGACCCTTGAAAAGAATGGATGCAATGAGCACGCACTACCTGTTATTAACGCAACTCCTCACTCTGCATTTGGTTCATTTTGCAGCTGCTTCAGTCTTGAACAGTCATGGCTGCAAATGATGAATGTGTAAATGTAAGTAATGAGACTCCCTTCTTGTTGAGGTTATGAGCTGCAGCCAGCGATGGGGGAGGGACAGCACTTGTGTGCCAGAGAGGTGGAGATCGGGTGATTGACAGGGCATGTTGACTAGATGGTTTCGTAAGCGCCGGCTGCCCCGTCCGGAGCCCCCCGTAGCAGTTGTGCGAGGGCAAGATAAGGCTGGCTGCAGGGTCACCCGCTACCCAGGAAATAGCTGGAAACCTCATGACTTTGTGACTGACTGTTGTTTGTAAAGATCGGGGTGGTGATTCAAAAGTCGTCCAAATCCCAGGTTTTTCTGCTGCTACTTACTGTTTAGTGGTGAATAAGTGGGAGCAGTTGTGGGGAGATGAGATTCAGGGTATCTTGCTATTTTTGTGTGACACTTTCATTTGCCAATTCTTACATTAGTTTCTGCTCTGGTCACTGAAGTTTATGCTTTCATTTGTAGTTGTCAAAATTCTCACTTAGTGACTATAGGTCCAGTGCAAATCAGTTGAGCAGTTATAAATGTTGGCTCGTACAAAATTGGGTCCAAGTTTGAAGAATTAAAAAACAGGCTGTGTTTGTGTAGTGGGCCAGCTGCAGTACAGTGATACTTGCGTATTTCAATGCATGGATAAGATATACAAGTATGACAGAATCTTTGCAAAGTTGTTCTCATGAAAGTGTTTGTTTTGGAATTTTTATTGGCTTTGTGAATGGCCACTTCTGAGGAGAGCTGTGTTTGCCTTATTAGAAGGATGTTAAAAATGAATATGAAAATATAAGTACGTAATAGAACTAATTAGCATGTTGGCAGTTGAATAATGTAGCCCACTGTGAGAAATAAAGCATGATTTCTAAAAAAAATAGCTTTTAGCTCATTGTTGCCAGGTGCTGTAATCCATGTCATGAAATTTTTTCCAAGTGCCTTTTTTAAAATATAAGATCTTTGTACGGTCCGCGTGCAAGTGCCTTCTGTGCTGTACTCAAAAAACATTGAACAATTGCAAGACTGGCGGAAGATTGTTTCCGTGTATTGTGTCTTTATATTTCCAAAATGTTCCTGATTTTCCTCAGGTCGGGACATGCATCGAATGCTGTTTTTTTTAATGCAATAAATATATTCCCTCTGTGAAGGTGTCGTTTTAGTGGCTTCTTTTGCGTTGGAACTACGGTCTCACACGGCAGTGTTGGTTCTCAGCTCGGCCACTGGGTGGCGCCAGTGCCCCTCCTCTTGGCGCCCAGTTGGCTTCCCTTTTTTACTCCGGTGACAGCCACCACGATGGGGGTTTTTATGTTGGATCATTAACATAATAATGACATGTGAAGATGTATTTGAAAAAATGATAGGCTGACCAAATATGCATTTTGTTGTCTGCATCATTTCACCCCATTTTCTCAAATTGTAGCATGAAAATATTTGTGGTATTTGTGTAAGGACTGCAAAGAAAGTTTCAACAAGTCAGTTCTGCACAACCAGTTGCTACTGAAAAAGCAGAGAACCAAATGGCAGACTCTGTGGTGGGAAGTGAAACAGTTTGGTCCCCGCTGACAAACCCCTGTTAGGTAGAGGGCACAACACCAGGCCTATGAAAAGATTAATGTACAGCTCAACATTTAAACTTTTGTGACCAAAGTTTTGTTTTAAATGTATAAATGCGTGCATGTTAGTTATTCAGTGCAAAACAACACATTTGGCTAATGAATAAGGTGTTTTCACACTGAAAGGAACTAGCTGCCAAAAATAAACTAATTTTACAGTTGAAGAACCCTACTGCCTCCGACTCTGGGCTGAGGAGCACACTGCACCCATGCTGAGGTTTGCCTGCCTGGCACTGATGGCTGATGTGTGTGGCAGAGCTGTGCGTTTGTGCACCTCCAGTACTGTCCCTGGTGCTATGTAGGGGGTTCACACACTAGCATGGCTCCATCTTGGGCTCTCACTTTGCTTCCTTGTGGAACCGGTATCTGTGCACATAACCGTCTTCAGTATTTCTGTGAGTCCCCCTCCCTGTTCCGATGTCAGGAGGCCGGACTCAGAGTGGCCAGAGCTACTCGAGAGAAATGGGTAAATATCATCAGGACACAAGTTATTTGCCAAGTAGACCCCCAGCGCAGATGTACTTAGGGAGGTGTTTCACTGGACAAACAGCAGCACTGTACCAAACTGCACCTTCCTTCTCAGGTAACCCAGCAATGCCAAAGTGTGTGTGTGTGTGTGTGTTGTCCATGTACAGCAGACACAGTATTAGTCACACATTTAGAAGTGTAAAGCTTGCATTTGCAAATCTTGTTTGTATTGTAACCTTTAGTGAGATATTTATACCTGCCAACAGTGAGGAATCCCAAGCTCGGTCTCCATCTTGTGCACTGTGCCGCTGGAGGGCCGGACCGACTGCTCCCTCTGCAGCTGTCGTGATGAAGAAAAGGGTGACAGTTACGTGTTAGTCGTCTCTTTCCAGCTGCATGGTAATTTTGCACTTTGTCTTGGCTTACTGCTCCCTTCCCACTTGACTAAAGCCTGTAACTGAGGTGGGGGGAAATATGAGGTCTGTGCTCCTGGCTGCACTCCCCTCTCAAAACGCCCCAACCCAGGCAGTGTCCTGACTGTGCCAAGGCCGAGTGTTGTTCCCTCTCATAGTGGGAGCTGACACAACTTGTCACAGCATCACCCTTTCAGGAGTATGTGGTAGTGGCAGGATCTTGTCCTCTTTCCTCCCCATCTTGTTAGAGCTCTTAGATGTGGCCTTCAATTGGTGTCCTGTGGATTGAGGGGAAGTAATGGTGGCGAACCTGGAGCGTTTTAGCAAAACTTCCCCCCTAAAGAAGTCTCTGAAAGCCAGGAGATGGGAGGTTACCCACCTGCCGCTGTCCTCTCTGGCTCCGGATTAGACCACAAAGCTGCGTTTGCGTGTACGAACCACTAACTTTGGGCTGAGCAGACGACCACACACCTCCATTCCTTCCCCATAATTCCTCTGGTGGCTGGCAGCTTGGCAGTGCTCTGGCAGGCTGGGAATTTGTGTGTGTGTGTGTGTGTGTGTGTGTGTGTGTGTGTGTGTGTGTGTGTGTGTGTGTGTGTGTGTGTGTGTGTGAGAGAGAGAGAGAGAATGTGCGTAGCTACGAGAGGACAGCTCATTTAAGCCAGTTGTGAGACTGAGCTTCTGATCCAACAGATGGACACACGCTCCATGTCTGTCAACCACGTGTAACCATAGAGACCATCTTTCTTACATATTGCCCATAATCCTACAAACACACATTGTGACACTGCCTTCCCCTGGCTCTTCTTCTCTCTTGCCCACAAACACAGTGACAGTTGCAGAAACCCAGTGAGGAGGACAACTCTCCCCAGGTGGGATATTCCTTTCTCTCCTTCACACACCTTTTGTGACCTCCGGTGCGTAACCGTCTCTGTGTGTCTCGCCAGCTCTGCGCAGCACCTTAAAAATAACTCCGGTCCCAGAGCGCTTGCCAGCCCACATGCTCTCTCTCCATCCCTCCCTCATGCTATCTCTGCTTCTGCCTGCCTCCCTCCCACCCTTCTCTTTCTGTCTTGCTTGCATAGCAAACAGTGAGGGAGGGGACCACCAGACCTTCCTGTGTGCGCACATGTAAGCTGACACGCTGGCACATCCCTTGTGGCGTCACCAAGGAGCTCGCATTGAGGTCTTTCCGTGGTGGCCAGGCCTTGTTGTTGGGCCCACTCCTTCTTCTGGTGGACTGCTGACCCGGTGTCCTGGACACTTTTATTTTTCTACCTCAAACTTCACCTTTCCAGAGGCTCCGTATGCCTTCGCAAGCACCAGGCACCTTGTGCTGAAGTACTCAAAATTATTTATTAGCATTTCTCCCTAAGAGGAAAACACATTTATCAAAAATGTTATCCACCATCTCATACACTCTTTAATGGTTCCTTAAACACAATGCCTGATGTTTAAAAGCAATGCATTTGGCTGCGGAGCTGACAGGTGTGGGATATTAAAGAAGATGACCGCGGCCCCGTCGGTTAAAAGCCATGCGGCGGTTGCCTTCTGACCCCCCACGAAATGGACAATGAATTGGGCAGAATGTTCCTTAGATGGCTGTAAGATTCCCCCAGTATAAGAAAAATACCTTGTTTTGTGCTGCGGATAATTGGTGTAATTTGTACCCAAAAAATGAAAGATAGGGTTTAACAGATTAATAATGAACTGTTCCCCTGAAGTCCCCCGATGTGCTCAGTTGAACATTGCAGGAGTGTTAATTACCGGCGGTGGAGAATTGCTCCGTCTTATCTCTGTAATTACAGCAGGTTGCAGCGCTTTAGAAGCACCTCCTTCACCTCTCTCGGTTCTCCGGGGTGTGGGGGTTTTCAGCCAGGTCGTAAAACTTGGGCCCGGTGACTAACAGGGGCCCTTGTCCCGGCCCCTTGTGGCATTTGAGCCGTCGCATGGTCACGGAAACGCTCGTTTTCTTAGGCGTGAACCTCACAAACAGACCCACAGAGAACTTCCCACACCCGGCGCTGATCCGAACACAACCTTGACCTAAAACGGTGAGGTAGCTCTGTTCGCCCAGAGGGTAATTGCATTTTTACAGCATGGATTACATTACGCTTTGGGTGTAGAGCAGTAAATCGAGTTTCGTTCGCGGTGGTGCGCATGTGCGAGTGCATATTTACCCAGCATTACCTCACAGGAGAGGCAGAAGGGGAGCGCTGGCTGTTTTCTGCTGCAGGCTGTACTCTTCTGGCAACTGAGTTTTGTCAGGGCCTGATGAGAGAGAGAGAGAGAGAGAGAGAGAGAGAGAGAGAGAGAGTGTGAGCTTCTTCCCAAGGGACGTGAAAGGCCTGTAAAATGCTAGGCCTGGGTGGGCTGAGCTGGACCTGAGATTTACACCTTGGACCAAAAGCGGACAGTGAAGCTCCAGCTCGTAAAGCTGAAGCTTTTTAGGAAAAATCCACAAGAAAATGCGGCAACGCCGAGGCGACCGTAAATCATCTGCCGATGTCCTCGGTTTTCCGTTCCCCTGCTGCCGTGACCCCGTTGACTGCATTCGTACCCTGCTCTCCCTCAGCTTCACGGCTCTGCAGTCGGCTGTGCAGCTTACGGCGACCGCTAATCCTCTTACATAACAGGGCAGAGCAGCCTGGATAGCCACACGCGGACGGCAGCCGTTTGGTTACATAAACCCGTTAGGATCATATTGTGGCGCTGTGTGTGTATGTCCCCGTCAGACTCCTCCCCCCCAAGAGTTACCAAGCTGTTCTCCCCTGCAGACATAGCACTAATGGGGTTTAAATGGATCCAACGTTGCTCTGGCTTCGGATTCGCGCTCACAGCAAGTGGTACAGCCATCAAACCGGCGATGGCGGGAAACAAGCAACAAAGAAACGGCTCCACTGCAACATCGCCATTTTGCTGACTTAACTTTCCCAGTGCTGCCATGGCAACGGACAGCCGCCCCCACCCCACCCCTCGCTCACCTGCCCCATCGGTGCCCCCTTCCTCCCACAAGGACGCTTACATTATGATGGCACTCGATAATGCAAGCGGTGTCACGAGGGGGTGAAAAAGCTGTGACTCACAGCGCTGTGGATGACGTAGACTGAAGTTGATGCTGCGCGTCTGACTGACGTGACGGTGGCGACACGGCAGGGTGCAGCACTGAACAGAATGACATCCCTAGAGTTGCTTAAAGTGGAGGTCAACACTGTAGTCTGCAGACACAAAAATCCAGCGTGCAGGGCCAAAAGATCGCTCCTGGTTGCAGTGCTGTCCAAGCAGAATATCAAACGCAAAGCAATTGCTCAATGTTACCACACAGAGGAAGGCAGATATACCCTGCTTGTAATATCTTCACAATCTGACCTAATGTTATAGCAATAGTGGCTTTGTGGTAAGGACCTGTATTTGCACACTGGGGTGATCCTTGAGATGGGTTTGACTTTGTTCTTCACTGACTGCTGGTGCCTGCAGGTGATCTGCTCCCCCGTGGTGAAGAAGCCAGACACCGCCAGGCTCAAGCACGCAGCTGTTGCGGAGGGTGGTGTGGGGGTCTCCAGGCAGCACTAGCACCCCCATACACCTCATTCGTGGGAATGTACACTCTGTGATGAAGGGCTTGGGTGTACAGAGACTTCAGTGTGCCAAAGGTGGGGGGGGGTGGTGGAATTTCCTTCTCTTAAGTTCTCAAGGCATTATTGACTAACCAAGGACAACCAACACATACACATACATAAACTTGGTGAAGACAAAGTAAACTCAGAACTAAATGCAATTTTGACCAAGCGTACTACACCACCGTTGTGGTCAGCCAGCAATCTGTATCAAGAACATTTTGGCCACACCTTCCTGCAGGGGTCATCCCTGCTGGATGATGCAGCACTCATCCCCAAGCACTTAGACCAGACACATGGACCAGGGCCTGGACTGACGCTCACCATTCTTACAGCAGCCCAAACAAGTCAGTTTTGATGGAAAATGGTGCTGAAAAACAGTTGGAAATCAGCAACAGTCTCAAACCTATGTTTGTAAGTACAATAAAACTGTCACTGAGCAAACAGACATGATGTATTTCCCGCAGTAATATATCTGCAAAGATCTATGTGAGAAATTATGCTTTTAGCCATAAAATGGACAAAGAAAAGATTTTGTACTATGATGTGTTCTAGAAGCACAACTACTTATTCTTCCAATATTTTTGCTCAGTTTTATCCAGCACAACATGCAATCCATGACTAGAGAGATTCTGCACCAGCAATGCTCCTGCTGGTATTTGAATCAGCAAATTTTAAGGTACAAGTATGTATCATTTTTGCACTTTGAGCTACAGCATTCTGTATGAAAATGTGCTATACAAATAAATGTTATTTAACTCAAAGACACAAACTGTGTGTGTGTGTGTGTGTGTGTGTGGGGGGGGGGGGGCAACAAGTCTTTTCCAGTGTTTAAGCAAACCTAGCACATCCCCTCCCATATTTGTGCCTGACCTTTGGTCTCCCTAGCAGCAGACAGGGAGTGATGCCACAGAAGCCAATAACTGTCCAAATAAAATTATTAAACCTGAAAACTGCCCTATGGACTGATGAAGAAGAGGGCAGGACTTTCTGGTATCTGCTGATACCTCCACAATTCTCATGGACTGAGTCTAATCCCCCAACATGCCCAGGGGGCTCCCAACATGTTTAAATCACTTAGTTCAGCGTTAATGCTAGCAAAATGCATGGGCCACATGGGGGCTATTATGAGGGTTAACCATAAGCAAAGGCTCCAGTTCAATCAGCCATCTCCCTTGGGGGTCTCAGCAGGGGAAGGCCATTGTAGAGTGTGCTAATTCACTCTTGTTTGGCTTCAGCAGCAGAAGTGTGCAAGAAGTTGTGCGAGCCATCGTAAAAATGGCAAGTGAAAAAATGGTTTCAAAAAGCTGAACCTCAAACTTGCTATCTGGTTTACAGAGCATATCGTTTTCAGCGATGTTGTATTAAGCAAGCATTTGTTTTATCGCTTCCGTAAAGTAAATAGGCGGCATTTTCGGATGGGCCTCATCTGTTGTATAGTTATTGATGACCGCCGCCTAACGGACCCTAATGTGTGAACTACTCGTGCAGCAGAGCAAACAAACGGCCGAGGTTAACTACATCAGATCCAGAATGAGAGCCAGTTTTTCTTGGCCTTCTTGCTGGGATTCTTTTACATTTTTAATTTTTGATTTTTTTTTATATCCTTGTACTCAAATTACACGGTACAGTGGGTCTAGTTTTCACCGGGCACTGGCAAACAGAAACAGGTTTGTTCTCTCCTTCTTGCCTTGAACAAACTCTTGCTCTAGGCTGTCACTCGGTCCCCCAGTAGCGGCCTCATGGCCCACAGCCACTCACAGAACCACAGGGGCACACCAGTCCCATTCAATATTTACAGTATCATTGCACAACATTGTGGGCAAGCAATGAGGCGTGTGCCATTTTGAAATGGTGGTGACTTAAAAGGGAGCAGCGAGCACATGGACAGCCCCGTCAGGAGCCTGTGGAGTCCAGAGGATGCCCCGTGAGCCCAGCTTGCTCATGCCTTATGCCATTTTTGAGACTGCATGACTGGTCAGTTTTCAGTGCTGTGGCCATGGTGTTTTGCATCAGTTCTGCATGAATGGCAATGCTGTGCTGTGGTTCCTACTTCTGGCTTCCTCACCCTTTCATAAGACACAGCAAGAAGGGTCAGTGTTACCTCAGGCCCTGGACCAGAGCAGCCCTTGCAGTCCTAAGCAACCCGTCAGTCAAACGTGTCTGGCGTTTATTACATCGTTGCCCTGGGTGCAATATAACTACAAACACTATTTGGATCGACTGTTATATTACTGCTAGGGATGTCAGGAAATGTGGTACAGCGCGGCGAGTTCACGCACTTGTTTCTACACGGTGCACACATGCACCTGTAGTTTATTTGTATATTTACCGGCAATGGGATTGTAAATGTATCTAACAAATGGGGCATTTTGCTATATATCATTAGAGCATGAGCGCTAAAGGCCTGTATGGGTCAGACCCCATCTCTGCCTGCCGGTCCACACGCATCCCTCCCCTGTCTGAAGATCCAGATCAACCACCTGCGAGGTGTAGCACAACATGGATTAACCTGCATTTGGTACTGCCCTTCTCAATCTATTTCTCCATCGCTCTTTGTACTGTATGTGTGCATATGAATACCTAATACTACTAATGCATGCCTCTATTATTTATTATTATTTATGACTAGGTGCTGCCATAGAGCAGCAGTATGCTGTTGGAGTCCTTGCACCTCCAGCTCTTAGCTTGTGTCTGGAATTCCCCTGTGATGTAACTATGGCACAGTTTTATTTACTCTACCCCAGCACGGCTTGCAAGACAATAACCCGTCTGTTTACGAGTCACTGCTAACCCGCAGCGCCTGCTCTGCCCTCACCGCTTTCCCTTGTTTTGACCCCAGTTTTTTTTTCTTTTTCTTTACCTCTTCTCTATTTATTTTGGCTAAATGATAATGGTTTACAGAGATGTAATAGTACAGCGTTTAACACATTTTTTTCCGTACCCCCCCCCCACCATCACCACCACCACCACACACCTCCCGCCGAACGAGCGGCCTTGGAATTTTCGGAATGTTCCATGACGTCACCTGACAGCAGCTCCCGTTCATTAGGAGGCGGGAATTTTCACGGGAAAATAGCGGAAGCTGCTTTCGGCCAATAAGAAAGCGCCTCTGGCGCCTCCCCCTCCTCCTTCATGATTATTAATCACATGCAAATATTTAAATAATTAAAAAAACCGCACGCGCTATCGAAGGGCGGAGCCAACGGGGGGCTGTCTCGTGCGGGGCGGCGCGGCGCGCAGTGTTTGCGTAGCGCGAGACGCCGTGTTTTTGTTGTGCCCGATCAGCTGGACGTCGCGGGGCCGCGCTTCCCGCTTGACAGCTGCGGCGGGGCGAAGAGAGAGAGAGAGAGAGCGAGAGAGAGAGCGAGAGAGGGGAAGCGAGGGGAGGATCCCCGGCGGTGCCCACCTGGGTCCCGGGCGGACACGCGCACGCACACGCGCACGCCGCCACATTCCGGAGGACGTACGGCACCGGGCAGCGCGCGCGCGCGCGCCTCTCGTCAGGTAACCTCCGCGGCCGCTTCGCGCGGTCGCCCAATTCACGTTTCGTCGGTAACGCTAAGTATTATCACGAGTATGTTTTATTTAAACATTTTTATGGCCCGGTTGAGGAGAGGGTGAACACTGTCCGAGGTGAAGTCATAAACACGTACACGTCGAGCTCACACGTACGCATGTTGTGCGCGTTTTCGCATAAATCCTAGATGATGTAATTGTGACATTTCGTAGTTATCGGTTGTGGAACTGCTAAGCTGCGGAGCAGTCGTCCGGTGGTAGTCGTCACCGGTTTTCGTTTTAATAAACGATATGTTAAAAAAAAAAAAAAAAAAAAAAAATCGCAGTTGCTGTTAAATTGTTGATACAGCCCGCAGGTTATGTTGTTCACCATTAGTATACACGTTTTACATTATTTATGATTAACAAAAAACGCGTTTCCGTAGGGGTTTTTGTCAGCGTATGCGGTTCGTTTCCTAAAAATGGTATACAAACGGAGAAGCGTCCACGATGTTCCGCGCTACAGATGCGAGAGCCGCAGAGCCGCCGTGTCCCCGTGTCGCCGGTGCCGTCGGTTACGCGCAGGACGTGAGCTCACTCAGTGGCGGACAAAACAGAAGCGGTTTCGTCATATTCGTGTCGCTCAGAAATGACAGAAATTCGCTTACGGACGGAGGAGGTCTGTTGATCCGCAAGGTGTCCAGACGTATCGTGCAAGAAAGCGGCGAGAGAAAGAAAGATTGTGTGTGTGTGCTGGCATTGCACAGGCCAGCACACAGTAACACGGTACCACACTGTACTGCCAGATGTAATGGACCGCAGAGTGTCAGTGCGGGAGGGCAACGAACCGCTCCATGTGTCACCTTGTCACAGCATCAGTGTCGTGTATTAATATGCCAAGTGACTCGAAATGACAGCATGACTGCAACTCGGTGGCTGTATAAATTAATACACGGTGGGGTTTCAATATACAGTACAATACAGCACCATGGTGTGTGTTTTTGCAGTGTACAGTACTGTGGTGTGACTACATTAGACAGTATTGTGGTATGTGTGTGTCTGTACAGTATGCAGTACTGTAATGTGTGTTTGTACAGTATAGTGTGTTGTAGTGTCTGTACAGTATACAGTACTCTGGTGTATTTTTGTACAGTATGTAGTACTGTGGTGTCTCTGTACAGTATAGAGTATTGTGGCATGTGTGTTTGTACAGTATGCAGTATTTTGGTGTGTTTTTGTACAGTGCAGTACTGTGGTGTCTGTACGTATACGGTATTGTGGTGCATATCTGTACAGTGTGCGGTTGTCGTATTTCACTGTAAGGCATAAAGTTGTGGTTTTTTTAGTGTACAGAACAGTACTGTATTTTCTTGGCATACAGTACAGTGGTATTTCATAGTACTGTTTATAGTGCATTATGGTGTTTGAATGGAGCTTACCACTCTGACAGACATAAAGGGCATCTAAGGACAATCTGTGCAGTACTTTAAAATGTCAGTCTATATGAAGGCAAAATTTATTGGCCCTATTTACGTGTTGCAAGGGGGCAGGGTGATGGGTTTGGGTGCAGCGATGTTCATCAGCTATTCGTGTATAATGTAAAGAAAGCTGTGTTCACGAGGGTTTCCTCCAGGTGCTCTGGTTTCATACTGTTTATATTACGGTACTGTAATTCTGGGTAATTTAAAGCAGAAATTGATCCCAGCTGTTTCCCCTTAAACGTCAGTAATGATTTCTTTAAATCAGTCTCAAGACAAACATGGAGAACATACATGTGTTCCCGATTCACTGCTAATCTGTGACATGCTTTCTTACATGTTTGCCAACTGAAAACACACAGGGTACAAAGTGTGGTATTTTTGTCAGGTTACCAATGGTAGGGTAAAGAACTGTAATTTAGTCCACTGGGTTTTGCAATGGGGTTCAGAATGAGCTACATTACATTGACATGTACTGGTGTTTTTATTCACTGCGGTACATCTTGTGTTTATACTGCATTTAGGGTCAATCATGCACTCTTTAATAGTGGTGATTTAATACAATTGAATGTATGTTGTGGAACATTATATATGCCAATTTTAAATGCAAAGAAGGCACCGTTTTTTAAAAAAAATTCTGCACAAAAATGTTTCCACTGAAACCTATAACAGCTGAATTCCTCCTAGAATCTGAACTGGCAAACCTTTTGGTTAACGGTTATAGCTGCACTCCTCAAATAAGTTGTATGAATTCTGCTGATGTTGCTGGTGTTTGGCTTTTCTGCCGTAGGCCTCAAAGTGCCCAGTTCTCCATTTCCTCAATTCTTCCTCTAGGCATTTGTGTTGCTGGTGTGTATATTCACTTGGTTACGGTTACCTGAATGCGGCTGGGTAGACCAAGATGTAGTCTTGCGCTAAAAACTGTACTGGTTGCGGCTTCCAGTGACGTGGGTTCAATCCCAGGCTGACGAGAATGTTACGTAGAAACGGGATCACTTTAGCGTATGCTTGGCTGCAATATCTCAAGGCAGTTGCATGAGAGCCTTCAGTTGCTAATGCTGAAATGAGTGGCTGTGCACTTTGGGGATTTCCTTTACTTGTTCGTATTCCGGGAGGTGTCACCCCTGCTGTACTTTATTATGAGCTGGGTTAGTTTAATTATTAACAGTTGTGTGTGTCTTTTCACCAGCAAACTGAATGTGTGGCCCTGCTGAAGAGGTCAGTGTACCCTTGATCACGTTCGATTGTGTTGGGTCTGTCTGCTTGGCAGCTGTCAGCCTGATTCGGCCACATGGTTTACAGTTACACACTGCGCACAGTGTGCCCATATGCTCAGCATGCAGACTAGACTGTGCCAGATGTGTGCTGCTCAGACTGTGCCCAGGTGCCCATTGGATAGATATACACTGTGCAGGTGTGCACGTCACAGACCGCATCACAGTGGCACTTATGAGCAGCGCTAGCAAACAATTAAAAAATCTGCAGCAAGAGGCTGCCCAGTTGCTCCCATGTAAACAATCCGGGACTTTGCTAAGCAGGTAGAAGTTGGGCTGTAGTGACAGCTGTGATTTTCAGTGACACTAGAAGGAAGGAGTTCAGAAAATATTGCTACCTATTGAAACTGACTTCCAAGAATTGCATTTACCTCTGAAGCAGCACTATTTTTATGACTTCTCTTCTCCCTCTGTCAGCCTCTGCTGGTGCTGGAGGTATCCTTATGTCATTTTTTTTCCTTTCCCAAACTGGGTGGAATAAATGTACTGATTATAACAGGAACTGAGCTCAATTCCTCTCAGCTGTGTGGTCTTTGCGGAAACATGGTCTCCAAAGTGCAGGCTGAGGAGAAGCTTGTGGAAGCCCCCACCGCCCCACAACCTCACACATCTAAAACCATGTTCCCCGCTCTGCCAAATGTACTAAAGTTAGTACTGAAAAACAGTTTTTTTGTGTTAGTTTATGTCCAGTCTCCCTTGGTCCCTTTCTCTGGACGGGGCGTTGAGGTGTAGGCCGTTCAGAGCTGGCAGAAAGCACATCCTAGCCCTCTCTGGAGCGAAGGTAATACAGCGAAGCTCTCCAGGGGGAGTACGCAAGAGGTAACGCAATTACTTCTTATCGAATCAGCACAAAGTGGCACACTTGCAGGGCCCGTTTCCCCTGGATCGACTGGCTTCGCATGATGCCAGCTGATGCAAGCGGCAAAAGCACAGCATGCGGCCAAGAAGTAACTGCACCGTTATTTTCCCCAAATTTCAAAATGGTTCTAAACCACTGCAAAAAAAAAAAAAAAAAAGAAAGAGAGAGGGCTCTGATTATGCACCTAATCTTCTTTTAGGTTCATTTTATTGGTTATGCGATATATCTCTGCAACACATTTTTATGGACATGATCTAGCACTTGGGTTTTTATACTACAGTTTAACAGAGTAGTGTCTGCAGGAGCGAGGATCCACAGTGAAAGCACTTCTCTAAAATACGTTTTAAACTGGCAGATGGCCGATGGCTTTCACCACGACTTTGTCTGAGACGGCCAAGAGACAGCGGGGTGCATGTCAGAACCAGGCCTCTACAGGAAGCCTGGGATTCTGGACCTGAGAGAAGCTTGTAGGCAGTGTGATGGATCATGATCAGGCCTTGAAAATGTGGAATTTAGAAATTACAAATTAGGTTTCAATCAAAATTAGGAAACAGTTGCAAATGTTGGGGATGTTTTGGGACAGGATCTCAGGCAGATCTGTTGATATACCAAGACCAGCATACAAAAAATAAATAAAACGAGACCAGGAAATGTGTTATATGTGGCATGCCTCTAAGGCCTCAGGACTAATTTTTTAAAAATAAACTAAAGAAAAATGGAACAAGATTCATTGAGTAATGGCATTAGAAAACTGCTATATTGTTTGCCTTTTAAGAGACCTGTGGTGGTCCTGTCTACGTTTAGCTGCCCAAGCTTGCCAGGGTCACAAGGGTTTTTGTGTTCACAACAGACTAGATGACTCTGGGGCTGGGGTCATGGACAACAGGTGGCGATGGGCCTTAAATTCATGCAGCACATGAAATTATGCATGAAACATAAAAAGGTTGTGAATGCCATGTAATGCCGTGAGCACTTTCCCTATGCTCTTGAAGGCTTGTGAAAAGGGAATGAAAGTGAAACCACAGCTGACATGAGAACCTGACCTTTGTGGGGTTGTGGTTGAATCTTGAGGTCTCAGCACTCTCTGTTCAAGAGTTTTGCTTCAATACTTATTCTTGCTCTTCATTTTAATTTTCTTAAATTACAAGTTGATGAAGTGTCTGGCCTGTATTGTCCCTGCTGCGTACCCATAACGCCTGGTCTACAGTAAAGTTTAACTTTCCTGTCCCTACATTCAAATTGTGCAATACATTTACTGAGTACAAACCATATTTAATCATTTATTACAGAGAATTGTTTATTTTAAATGGTTTTCTGCGCTTTTTTTTTTTACAAACATTATTGCTAGATGCTCATTGCTGTACAAGGAGGAGAGAGAGTGAGTGAGTGATGGCTTGATAGTTACATAGGCATTTTTTCAGTGTTTTAGTGATATTTAGAGGAAATTGGTTTGGATTTTTATTCAGGAGTAACCTTCTTAAGGTTATACCAACAGTAATGTAATGAACCTTGAGCCTTAGCCACTTTGCTGCCACCCACTGTTGTCTTTTATTGTTGGCTTAAAGGGCAATATCTTCTCAGTGTAGCTGCTGTCATCACCTGTCACGGTGTCAGTGTGTGTATGTATGTGTGTGTGTGTGTGTGTGTGTGTGTGTGTGTGTGTGTGTGTGTGTGGCATGAAGTAAATCAGCTTCCTGCCAGTAAGCCCTAAAGCAGGAGCTACCCCTCCACAGCCCCCTTGTTCTCTGGCCTGGACAGGAGAGTTTGCCTGCTGTCAGTTGATACAATATTCAGTGAAACCAGAGGCCACATGTAACCAGAGCCCCCCGGTGAACCCTCCTGTGTGGGCACTTTGCTTTGAAGACGGCTGGCAATGGGCCCATTTTAAATGCATCAGATGTCATTGGTGATGATATGGCACGAGTTTTTCAGTAGTACAACACGATGTCTCCTCAGGACTCGGCAGAGGGAGCGAGCGAGAGAGAGAGAGAAAGAAAGGCAGACGAGAAATGATTGAGTGGCACACAGAGCTAATCAGAGTCCTGGGTGACGGCTGCTTCCTCATCCATCTGGGGGAGGCTTTGTCACTACTCCTGTCTACCTCCAGGGAATGCTGGCATTGGGGTAGGGAGGCACACCGAAGTAAAGTGGGATGAAATGCAACGCTAAGGGACCCTTCGTTTTCCATCTTTCACTGGCCTGCTTCATGCTGGGAGTCTTCTTCTGCCCGTGGACTCAGACTGATTGGTGTCACCCTTACCACGCAGCCATCATTCACGTCCATGTCATTTCTGTTGGCCTTGAGACACAGATTGGGGCTGATGGGGGGGGGGTTGTGTTTGCTGCTGTTCTCCAAACCAGAACCCTTGCTGGCTGTGCTTGTTTTCACAAGAGAAAGGCTCACCATTCATTCAGGGCTGGGCTTGCAAATGAACAGCAGCCACCAGTTTATTCTCACTGATAACCCTGTGGGATATGAACCCCTTTCAGTCTCATAGGGTAGATTGTGGGCTGTCTGCAATCGTGTATGTTGCTTTGGGAACATGCGGAGGGGAGACACAGGCATGACAGGGATCTGCCAAGAGGGCTGTTGATTCAATCCATTGGACCTGTAATCTGCTGCATCCCCACATGGACCTCACGTTTGGGAACATGGATGTGCTTGTGTGGTACTCAGCTCTTTGCATCCTTTTCCTTGCTCTCCTCCTTTGACTTCCGGCGTGCGTTTCTGACCTCGCAGTGTGCAACTTGAAAGGGACAACATCCTGCTGGATGCCATGGCAACCGGCTAAACAGTCACTATTGTTTTCCCATTCATAGGTTTGTGTGTTCAGTACCCCTAGCTAGTGCTATACAAAGAAACCTTTATGCCAGCATTGATCTTGTTTGATGTGTGAAAGACTCGCAAGCATTTATGAAATCCATCGGTTATGCATTCGTGCAAAAAATGTTTGGGCAAAATTCTCTTACATTTAGGTTGGTTTAGGATTTAACAATAACTCATTACTCCCCAGTCCTTGTCCATTGTGCATGTCTGTGTGGTGAAATCTTACAGACAAGCTGTAATTAGAAGTGCATCAGTGGACAACTTTGGACAAAGAGAGCAACAACTTTTGTAAGTTTGTGACTAACAGTTAATGTTCAGGTCCCTGGAGGAGACTTCCTGTAGCCCTCAGCAAAGTGCTTGAATTGAATTGGCCCAAGGAGAAAGTTTGCCTCTGTTCTGAAAGTTTTGATAAAACCACTGCTGCAGTAAACCATCAAGTGATGTTTGCACTTAGCAAACATTCATACACGCTCTAGGCAATTTATTAGGTACATCTTGCTAGTACAGGGTAGGACCCTCATTTGCATTCAGAACCACCAGTATTCTGCAACAAGGTACTGGACGCATACCCTCAGGGTTCTTACTTCATGCTGACTTGACAGCTTCACATAGTTTCTGGAGATTTTTAGCAGCATATTCATTCTACTATGGTGTATTCTGCATCATCCCAGAGATGGCTTAAGAGGAAGGGACTGTGCAGGCCATTGGAGTAAAGTAAAGGAACTGTTATGTTTGTGGAACCATCCTGAGATAACATGCTTTGTGACTTGATACAATATCCTGCTAGAAGTATTAATTTTAGACAGTTGAGACTGAGTATGAAGAGATGGATCTGGTCAGCAGCAATGTTGTAGTACTTTGGTTATCAAAGGATGCTCAGTTGGCACTAAGATACCTCACGTGTACCAAGAAAACATTCCTCACACCATTCCTCCACCACCAGTCTGTACCAGTCAGGTACACCCAATAAAGCTATTGTTGAGTGTACATAAAAAACACTTAACACTGATGTATATTTTTGTCCCTTTCTGGTTTCCTCTTACCTCCTTTGTAGCATTGGATTATTAGTCCTACAGGGCCTTGCTTTCCTAAATGTGTCTTTATGGAGGGGGACAGATACACCTAGTGACCCCCCTGTGACTGTTTAGCTGTCCATCCCCGGGCAACGTGTTGGAAACATATGAGATCCCTCTGTCTTGGCAGAACTATTTGTCAGACAGGTGTCAGCGCTGTGGCTACCCTCATTCCAGCTTGTTCATTTCCTGGCTCTCTATCTCTTCAACATGCCCTGTATTGCTCTCTCTGTACTGTTCTCCTCCTTGTCCTGCAGCTTGTGCATGTTACTATGTCAGCTGACCACCTTTTCTATGCTTCCTCTACAACGTATCTCCCTGAAGTTTGACCCGGAGGGTGATTCCTGTGGTGGGAATCCTATCATGTTGCTTTGTGACACTGATTTCTGCCATTACTCTGTGTGCCTGCTGCTGAATCCACATTTCCTCTTTCAGCGGCCCTGGCAGTACCAGACTGACGATGCGGCAAGTAGCACCACCACATTTCTTCTACACGCAAGCTGCTAGACTGTCCTTTCACTTTGACTCAGTGCTCTATGAAATGGGAACCTTCTGGCCCTTACAGTGTTTTCATTTCCTTCTACACAAGGATCCCAAAGCAGTTGTGGGAATGAATGGGTTGCAGTGTGATCTCTGTGTGGACGTGTGTGCGCAAGAGCCTGTACTCCATGTCAGTAAACCCCGAAGAGCAGATTTTTGTTGGGTTGCGGTTGTGTTCCCACAGAAAAAAAATTCTAAAGTTAGTCAGCTTTAAAAAAAGCTCATTGTTATCAACTTAAATATGGTTTTAAATTCCACTGCAATGAGTTAGAAATCATTTATTTTAGTTTCTTCTGCTCCAAGGTTTTTTTTTGCATCATTTTGGATCTTTGTGGTTTTAATTTAGTGATTCCAGCTGTGGTGCAAACCAAATAATAACAGTTCTGATCTAAAAGACATCACACATTCCCAGCCAGGATACTCACCAGTGTGTTACAGCGTAATGTAGAAGCTTCAAAACCACTGTGGCCGTGTAGAAGGGAATCATAACTGGCTGAAGGCTTCAGCTGATTGACAGCTGATGTAAGCTCTGCCCACAGTCAGTCATTCTACCGTCACTACTTGCCATCCATCACCGACAGATAAGATCAGAAAGAAGACTAGATTTAAAAAAAAAGCGCTTTACAAGTGTAACAACAAGAAAGCAGTGTGACTGTTTAAATTCAAAACAATTACACATATTCACCATTTTATCCATATTACTGTAAAAACATGTTGCAGCTTAGCTGCTTAGTGTGCAAGTCCTTGTTTTTTGATAATGTGGTTATGGTTTCGTCAAGGTGTAGTTGCTCAATAAGCTATACACAGATTAGCCACAACATTAAAACCACTGACAGGTGAAGTGAATAACATTGATTATTTTGTTACAATGGCACCTGTCCAGTTTGCTGTGTATAGGGTTGCGTTGCTGCACACCGGTCAGAGTGCCCATGCTGACCCCTGTCCACCGCTAAAAGTGCCTACAATGGGTACGTGAGTGTCAGAACTGGACGATGGAGCAGAGGAAGAATGTGGCCTGGTCTAATGAATCACGTTTTATTTTAGATCTTGTGGACGACCAGGTGTGTCTGCATCCTTTACCTGGGGAAGGGATGGCAGCAGGATGCACTACGGGGGGAAAAAGGAAAGCCGGTGGAGGCAGCGTGATGCTCTGGTCAGTGTTCTGCTGGGGAACCTTGGGTCCTGGCATTTATGTGGATGTTACTTTGACCCAAGCCATCCACCTAACATTGTTGGAGACCACCTGCATTTCTACATGGCAACGGTATTTCCTGATGGCAGTAGCCCTGCCACAATGCAAAAATTGTTCAGGACTGGTTTGAGGAAAGTTTAAAGTGTTGTCTCGGCCTCCAAATTCCCCAGATCTCAATCCGATCAAGCATCTTTGGGATGTGCTGGGAAACAAGTCTGATCTGTGGAGGCCCCACCTTGCAACTTACAGGACTTAAAGGATCTGCTGCTAACGTCTTGGTGCCAAATACCACAGGACACCTTCAGAGGTCTTGTGGAGTCCACATCATGATGGGCCAGAGCTGTTTTGGGGGCATGAGGGGGGACGTACACAATATTAGGCAGGTGGTTTAATGTTGTGGCTATTCGGTGTATAGTCTTAGGCTGAGTGTTATTTATATGTGTATTATCCTGTAAATAATTGAAACAACAGAGGGTGGGACAGTGGCCACAGTAGGTAGTACTGCTGCTTCACAGTATCTGGTCTTTTTCGGCATTGGTTGATAGCTGGGTTAATCTGTGTTGAGCGTGCATGTTCTCTACATGTACGTTTGTTCTGGATACTCAGGTTTCCTCCCTTAGTCCAAAGACATGTGTTTCAGGTAAATTGGAAACTCTCACTTACCTGTAGTGTATGTGTGAATAAGTGTGTATAAGTGAGGCTGCCCTGTGATGGACAATCCTGGTGTCTGGACCTAAGTGTACGCCTCATGGCCTGTTACCGAGCCTGTGGTGGTTGGGGAATGTGTACTGTATGAGCTGTTAAATTGAGCCAATGTGATATCCCTGTAGTTATAAGGAAAAACGGGTAAGGTGTATGTGTGTAGGGAGGGACAAGGGAGTCATACTTATTGTTTTAGTCCAGAATGGTGTGATACTGTAAATGGATTGTCTCTAGCGTGCCAGTGATGTGAATGTGCTGATTATGTGGATTGGGACTGTAAGTGAGGCCCTATGGATCCAGTCCTAATAGGGTTGGTTTTGTGCTGTTAGGGCCCAGTTACTCTCTTTACCGGCACTTCTACCTGAACTCCAGTTCCACGCTTCCAACTGGCTGATCCCCAAGATGATGGTAGAGTGGCGAATGCCAGCTTCTCCAGTCCCTGGAGTTGTCATTATTGTGTTCAGAGAAACTCAGGGGGGAAATGCTGGGCTGTTGTGCCCCTGATAAAAAAAGGAACTGCGGTCAGCCTTTACAACCAACCAAACACACACACACGCACACACACACCCTCAGTTGCATAAACAACTCACCAAACATACAGGATTGCATATGTATTTATGGATCTAACCACGCATTGACAAAAATAGGGCAATTACACACACCCTTTCTTAGACAAATATGGCTAGATAAGCACATAAATATTTACTTTGCGCAGCAACTGTTGTATATAGTCAAGGTATATAAAAATCCACACAAATAATTGAAACACTGGCAAATACAAGTTCATCTTAACACAAAACCATAAATGCAGGTGTAAAAATGTTGTTTATATGGTCACAAAAGCACATGTGCTGGCACTCATGTCCATTCTCTGTTCTAAACAGATTGTATGCGGGTGGTAGGACCCCAGCATGGGCTGTTCAAAGAGATGCCTGTGATCAGGGATTCAAGGTTGCAGCGCTTTGTGCTCATGTCTGTGATAGCCGCACCTCCACTGGGAAGTTGTAGATGAAGGCAATAGTGGACCAGGCCTCAAAGGAAGCAGAGCATGGATGTGTGAGGTGCAGACGCACCCCAAACATGTTGAAAAGGTCACTGAAGGACAAAGGATAACCCCTTGTCCTAATGCATGCTCTAATGGCTGGTTTGGACCTTGTCCTGGAAACACAGGGTGCTAAGAAAGGTAGGGGACACACTGGGCACAAGCCAGTCTAATTCAGAGTTGTCATTATTATTGTTGTTGTTGTTGTTGCTGTTGCTGTTTTTTTTGTTGTATTCTTGCTTATCTGACAACGTTACACTATGTGCTATTCCAGTTCTATCTATTTACTCTGATAGTACACTACCCTGTACGGTATATTATTGGTGTGATTTGCAGTAATTACCTTTCTCGGGGGTATAACCACAGCGTGTCTGCAAGTTACAAGTGCATATCCACAACCTTGTCCCTACATTGGTGTGCCATCTGGGTGTAACACATTCTGTAGTGGCGCATAGGTTTTTGCTTGTTCTTCATCTCTCTTACAGTCCAGATATGAATGTCCTCGCTGAAGCTTAGTGTTCTTGTGTGTGGCTGCTGAGCTAAGGGTTTAAAAGTTAAGAGACAGCTGTCTGTGTGGAGTGTATCTGAACCCTTATTTTGGTCGCAGCTGCTGAAACTGTTCAAGCGTGATATCTATCCAGCAGGAGCTGCTGGAGGAAAGAGGAGTTTACTTGCAGGGTGGATAGTTCTCAGAAGGTTCTTGTGATTTTCTCTGTTTGCTGTAAAATGGCCAGGAAGCTTACTAGCTCACAGGAGGACCAGCAGAGTGCATGGTTTTGCTCCAGGCTAATGGTACATTGACTCAGAAGCACTGTATGCCTTCAGGATTGTGGCATTCCTGTGATTGTTGTGACCACAGCTTGCATTTCTCACTGGGACCCAGACTGCTGAACATACAACAGTAAAGACAGCGGTTTGAAGTAGGCTCTTTAAAGTCATCCAGCAAACTATGTTTAAACAGCAGAGGTTTTGTCTAGGAACAGAAAACTGGGTTTATTCCAGGTCCAATTTACATTCTAGTGGGTAAATGTAGGTATTTTAGGCTCTCTGTGCACCGCTGACACTTGGAGCAGCATGCAGAAAGGTCACTCTTAGCGTGACAATGTTCAAGTACAGTAACTCTCTGGGAAGCACTTTTTTGTATTGACTCAACAGACTTTTGTATTGACTGGAAGAGGGACTGAAGCAGAGAAGCACTGACTGGATTCAGGCCCATGAAACTTTCGGCTTCTTCGCATGTGGGGGTGTAAATTTTTGAGTGGAGAGATGGGGGGTATTGAAGGTAGTATGGGCCAGGGCCATTTAGGAGAGCCCACACTTGAAGAAGAATCTGTACAGACTTTGGTAGGGAGTTGCAGATGCTATTGCATAACGTCTGATCCTGAGGTTGGGGCTGCAGGACTGATGAAGATGCTGCTGTGCGCTGGCCAAATTCCATTCAGACAAATGATAAATGGGCTTCACCAGCCTGACATTTTTTGAATGAAGTATGCTATAATCTTATCTTTGACTTTGGTTGTAGGCCAGTTCAGCAAATTGTGCTGTGTTGACATTGGGAGAAACTGATTCTAAATGCAGAGACTGGGAAGCATTCCAGGACTGCTGTAAAAATATGACATAGAGTAAGGCACATTCCTAATAGCTACAGTATGTCCACCAAAGCCTGACTGGTTGACATATGGGTAAAAATCATGTTTCCGCTTAGTTAAGGCATTTCTGGAGCAAAACCTGGAGTCCTGTAGGGAAGAAGGACATGTCGCACTTTAGAAACCATTTCCCCTTCATTGCGTGGATTCTGTTCACCCATCTTACTGTACCCCACAGTAATTGCTGAGCAACTAGTGGTGTTACTTACTTATCGACACAGCGAAGTTTTCTGTGCGGGAGTTCTTTTTTTTTTTTTTTTTTTTTTGCAAACACATCTCAATTGTTTTGGTACAACCCACAATAATGGAAAGTCATCACAGGATGGTCACATGGTTAGGTTTCAGGTCTGATGAGAATTATGGGTTGTGCAAACTGGTATGCTGTCATGAGGAGTAGTGGTCAAAGAAAAATATACAAACAGAGAAATACTTTAATGCAAATGTTAGGCACATAAAGGATGATTCAAAAATAATTGAACACAAATTATTTTATTATTCTGCAACTATCCCATAAACATGTTGCCTAAACAACTTTTACAGATTTTGGTAAGTTGTGCTCATTTCCACCTCAGGAACTCAGTTAGTGAGTAATACATTTATGATAGCGCTTTCTTTTTGAGTTCTATTTGAATTAACCTGTATCAGAATCACAATCTGATTTATTTGGCCATGTATGCATACACATACAGGCAATTTGTCTTTGGTTCCCAGTGGCTCATTGTGTACAGTAATGTAAGTTTAAGTACTGTATACTTCAGCCATTCTAAAAAAGACATGATTCAATGTAACTAATTAGACGGTAGATTTCTGTAACCTGTATGTGATCAGGATGAATACGGAAAGCCTCGGAAACAGCAGGCCTGGTTCTTAACTTGAACCACAGGTTCCTCTGCTGTGAACACGAGTGGCGCTCTCTCAGGAAATCTGGCCCACACTGATCTGAATAGGCCCATCTGGGCTGTCCTGTTTTGATAGACCATGTGGTTGCTTCCTGGGAGCAGTGCTTCACTGCAGGTCCCTGCTGCCTGATCTGTGTGTGTGTTTCTGAAGGACTGCGGTTTGGGAGAACAGCTTCTCCTTGGCTCTCGTTCTTTGGAAAGGAGCATTTTAGGGCAGCAGCTGATGAGCTGGTAGAGCAAATGAAACCAGGCTCATGTACTCGATGCAAATGCTCCACGTGAGATTTTCCTTTTTCTTCAGACCTTACTTGGGGAGTACCTAGCTATGCCCTAAAGAAAGCCAAATGCACAAGATCTTACTCCTGACTGATGGGACTGAAAAAACTTTGCGTTTGGCTTCCTTTAGGGCAAAACTAATGAACTATCATGATAGTATTTAGCAGTTCTAAAAAAACATGATGAAAATGCAATCTGTCTGATCTGTTAAAAGTTTAATTTTAGAAAAGTCCAAAAATATATATTTTGAACAACATTAATGGGTCAGATTTGAGCAAAGGGTTACAGGTTTGGGGAATCAAACAAATTTGTTTTCGAGCCCATAAACAACATATTGAGTCCAAATTATAAAACATTGGTGTTATAAAATATTATGTCTACTAAGCGCATTTAGTAAAGTTGAATTGATTGCTTGGAAAGCAGCTATCAGCTCAGCATATTGAAATATATCATTTTAAATTTTAGCATGAAAATCGTATCTGTTGTCATCTCTGTGACAGCTGTCAGTCACTCTGGCGGTGACCAGCGTTCACTACTGAGTCGGGACCCTTTCTGTAAAGGATTGCCCCTTTCCTGCTTTATGTGGTAAGTTGACAGCAGCTTTTTGACCTGGGGAAACCTTCAGTAATTGGTCTAACCGAGCGAGTAATTCGTCGAGTTAGAGGTAATTAAGAGCCCGGCTAAAATGAGAAGTTCACGATGCTGTGGTCCAGGGCAATGAACTTCCCATCTCCCTAGCATGCATGTACACAAAGCAGCTCCTTCCTTGTTGACTGTCAAGGCCACTTTGGTGGTATGGACACAAAATCCTGGATGTTGCATTGTGTTCTTTTACGTGAGATTAAATTAGAGGTTTACGGATGGAAATGTAGCTGACGACTGCAGTTGCAACAACAACGGGTCCTTGGTGTGCAAGCATTGAGGTTATGAATGTGCTAAGGTAGACACACTTCTCAGTTTATTTAACAGTAGACTACTGCTAAAATGGTCCCAAATGCGACTAAAAATGAATGTTGGACAATGATGCCCTGTGGCAACTGACCAGAAGCACACCTCTTAGTTTCCTTTGAGCTCAAGAAGTAACTGTGGGTCTCTTCTTACTTGTTTCCTGTTTGCTGTGCAGTGCCATCTTTCAACGTTAAAGTGATATGAAGAGCCACATGCATGTTTCATTTTAATATGTGGGGTTCAAAAATAGTGTGTTGAGTTATGGTGTAAAATAAGCAAGGTTGTCTTTTTCCCAGTCCGGGTGCTTTACGGTGCAAGAACGATAGAAAAGGGAAAAATTTCAGACTTCTCTCAGCGGTTTGCATCCATGTTGAACTCTGGATCCTCATCGGTGCTGGACTCGCAGTCGGTTAGCGTGAGTCAGGTAGAAGGCGACTTGGAGGAGCATGTGTCCCGTCTCCTGACAGACGCCTCGCGGTTACACCCTTAAACCGCTCGAATGGCAGTTTAGAACATTGTGACTTCAGGAATTTCCCTGGCTGAGGTGAGACAAATAGAGACAAAGTTTTGTGACTTTTGCTCCACAGTCACACAGGACGTAGCTGTGACAACAGATTTTGTGAAAAGTTCAAATCATTTCAGAAAAGGGATGATAAAAAACATAAAAATGCCCGTGACTGCGTGGTGAAGAAGAGTGCCACTGGGCAAAGAGCCTTTAGCCAACGCTGTGCCTTGCACCTGTGGTGACAAAAAATTGGGAGAACGGAACTGAACTGAATAAAACTCAACAAAGCCCATGACTGCATGGGAAGAACTACCATTCCCCACATTTACTTCACAAATCTTGCCAATGAAGATGAGTGTGGATGAGCCCAAGACGAACGACAACGGCACTACGCGTGCTGAATGCACAAACACTAAGTGAAGCTTGAAATACACTTCTGGTATCACGGATTGTGGCAAGGATGCATCTGCGGGAGTGTCAGTTAATTCCTGACATATTTAGATTTAAGGCCCCTTGCTACTTAATACTTCTTTAATAGCTTTTAAATGTGTAATTTTTTTGGTGAGAAAAATTAAAAATTGGCTCCCAAATATTTTTGCTTAGGAACCACTTGATTGCAGCATTTTTTTTTTGTTGCTGTTGAGCCCAGAGATGTCTATTGATAATAAAAATGATTTGTTCAGAAGTTAGTGTCCTACAATTTTACCCTTTGTCTTGCTGCTACCCTGCAGTCTAATTTACATTTATTCATTTAGCAAATGCTTTTCTCCCAAGCAGTGTTACTCTTTCATTTGTGCTTTCATTTGATACAGACATGCGACTGTTGACGCTGATGCTGCCGTTTTTCGTTGCTCACATTTCAGAAGTAGCTGTCTGTAGAATTAGTCAGATCAGAAATATGTAGATGATCCTGATAGATGATGTGATGTGATGCAAGATCAGGAGAGAAACTTGGTTTGAAAGAGATTGGTTGTGAAGATGCTTTAAAGCTGAAAAGGAATCAGCAGTTCCGAAGGAGACAGGAAGTTTATTTGACCACATTGGAGCAATCTGATGAATCTAGAACTTGCAGTTTTTTTACCCTATGTGAGTGGAACCACCAGGCAGCCAGAGGTGAAGGACTAAAGTGCTCCTCTGGGGTGTTTTGAAGTGGTCAGGCCTTGCGAGTTTCGCATATTGTAACTGTAGTCTCGAACTTCGTAAAGGCAGCTACAGGAATCCGGCAGGAAGATCAGGAGGAGAGAAATGATGGGAACACTTTGGCAGGTTGAACGCAACTTGTGCAGTGGTGTTCTGAATCAGGTCTTACCCTTCACCTTTCTACTGTCCCGCAGTCTTGATTTTCACTTTACTGCTGTTTTGCAGTCTTACTCTGTACCTTGCCACTGTTCTGGAGCCCAGGCTAAGCAGCTTGTCTGCTGTCCTGGCTGACATTGTCTGGCAGGTGGTCAAGAGTCAGTATTTGTGTATTTCTGTCTCGTCTCTAATTTGCCCCCATGTTGTTTTGCTCAAGGCAGTGGCTTGAATGCCCCATAGAGGCAGATAACATTTCTCCCACTCAGTTCCGAAACTGTATAGATTGCTCCAATTCCCTGCCCCCCGCAAATAATAAGCCGTAATGCCACTTGAGGCAACAACATAAAATATGCAGACAATTCAAACAATGCAGGTTATGAACAGACAAACATGAATGATACAGAGTTTTGGTGGCCAGGATGGTCAGTGTGTGCGTGCACTGTGGATACTTTGTACAACGCAGCCTCTGCGTCCAGCATCGTTGATATTGTCTGTACAATATTGCATATAGAGAGACTGTAGTAGTAGTGCAGGAAGAAACCAGCTTTTTACTTGTATTATTAAAATATATTTCAGCCAATACCGAGCATATGGAAATTTGCTGTCAACAGTAACTACCATACAGAAGAGAGAGTTTCGCATATGAAGGAGAGTGATCATCTGCCTTGGTCCATCTCAGGATAAATAATCTGACACGCTGTGACATGCCAAGCGTGTGCCACCACTGATGCGGCTAAATTAGATGGAAGACAGTACGGTAGATGGTAGACGAACTCAGTCATCTATTTGGTGTGTGTGTGTGGTCTGTGTGTCACTTGTGCAAAACTGCAGTGAGTCTCATCCACTCAGCCCGCAATGAATGCTTTTGCTTTTGCTGGATGCTGCACGATGAACTTCTCGTGGTCCTCGAGCACCAGCATAAATGCCGTCAGGTGTGCTACGTGCTGAGTGTAGGGGTCACATTTATGGTCTTCGGTCAAAGTGGAGAATCGCAGTGAGTTCAATTTAAATGGTTCGCTGAGCAGCCTTTCTGCTGTTTGCTCTTGGTGCCTGGAGACAGTGATGTCGACAGAGTGCAGGATCTCGCAGCAACGTGGAGGCCTGGAACGCTGTATGAAGGTTTAACGTTTTCGGATAGGGGTGAAATGGCTGTATTTAATATGTGACAGGATTTGTGCATTTGCACCACTATAGTATAAATATGTGGTTTTTGTGAGTTCCACTGAGTTGTCTGCTCTGTGTCTTGGGGCTGAGTAGCACTGGATTGTCCCTTTGGCCTGCAACAGATATCCCCTGTAGATGCTCCATGGTGCGTACATCTGTCCTCCTGCTGACAGTTAATGAGTTCAGATGTTCTCATCTCGCCCCATAGCTTCTTTCTCTCTCTCAGGAACATGACAGCATGCAGGAGAAAGGGGATATGTGCATAATATGTAGGTGTGCCAGGTGGTGTTGCATGGGGGAGATCGATGAGTGACCCTTAGTGATCTGGTGGTTTATGACACGCCTCAGTGCCCAGCCCTGCCGCACCCCAGCAGGCCTCTGGTGGGAGTGACATCAGTGAGGTGTCCAATCTGATTCGCTCTGCTTGTGTGCCTGCCTGCTGGGCCACCTTCTGGGACCAGGATGTTGGACTGGCTCATTGACTAATGCACTTATTGGATGGGGAGAAGGACAAGCATAGCACCAACTGCATGTCTCCAGCATGAGGATTTTCACTTCAAAGCATTTGGCCTCCGTTCCCAGGTTTGACCTGCTCTTTACACTTGGATGGCATGCTGAGTGGTTTTGGTAACTGGCTGGTAGCTTGCCCATGGACTTTGTCTGCTGGCTGATGGGATGGAAAATGGTGGTTTGTCATTTTATCAGTTGGTTTTTATGCTCTGTTTTGTTTGTTTATTGTCCTCACCCCACCCCTCAAGTAGAGGAAGACGGTGGTCTTCCAGGCAAAGTGTTACTCTATATGGAGCTCTTTGACTTCACATCCCTGCCGTTGCAGCTGTGGGAGAAAGGGTGTTCACTCCCTCAGTGGAGAGAACTCTGCCTACTTCCACTCCTCCACTCTATCGATTGGTTCAGATCCAGTTTCACTCCCATACTCTTCTGTCCTCTTTGCTGTTGGTGTGTGTTGCGGGTTTGATGCCTGGTCACCTTGTGCTGCTGGAAGGAGAACCCTTAGTGCCATGGTTACCTGGGGCCACTTGCTCTGTCCTTTTTTAGGCTGTTTTTATGCGTGTTTCCCCCAGGCAAAAGCTCTTCCTGCATGTGGATGCTCAATGGCATGTCTGTGTATTTGTGTGTGTTATTATCTCTCACGTTCTCACAGTCTGTCTCTCTCTCGCTCTCTCCCTCTCTCTCTCTTTCTCTCTCTCTCTCTCTCTCACACTACGTGTGGATCTGCATGTTGGATTATCTGCCAACCAGACGGTGTGCAAAGACACATGCAGATCCACATGTAGGGCAGGGGAATGTGTTCAGAGTCAGTTTTTCCAGAGTTTGTGTGTGTGTGTGTGTGTGTGTGTGTGTGTGTGTGTGTGTGTGTGTGTGTGTGTGTGTGTGTGTATTTGTAATTTTTGCTGTGCTCTGCTCCAAAGACAAAAACAGAACAGTCATTCTCCAGGGAATACACAAAATATTTATCCTTCCATCTTCCTCTATTTCCATCTGCCTCTGCAGTCTCAGTTTCCTCCTGTATCCTTCCTGTACATCTTCCTCTCTTTGTATGTCTTGCTCAATCCATCACTTTTCCCTGTCCTTCAATATTTCTGCCCTCTGCCCTATAACTTTCCTGTTTTCACTTCTAAAACATGCTTGCTCCCCTTTTCTTTCTTAGAAATGTTCAACCGCTTATGATGTCAAGGGATGAACCACAGGTTCTCTTGACATGTTGTGCAGAGTTCCTGTGCAGTGGGAGGAGCATTTTCTCTCTCCTTTGGGGAATTCTGATCTATCTGGCCTAGTCCTGGTGTGGGAGTGGGCACTAGACAGTGTTTAAGGCTTGCAGCAGACTGAAGTATACTATTCTAGCTATGGTGGTCAAAGGTGCACAAGATGGTAAAAGTTATATGCAAAGAGTATGTAAATATATCATTACATTGCAGTTGTCTGCAGCCTTCTTTGCTACAGCCCATTAAAGACTGCGCAGATGTTTTGCTGCACAAGGTAGTTTGTGTTCCTGTGCAGGAGGAGCGATGCGGGGCCTTTTCCTTCAGGGTTTTGCTGAGAAAATTCACAGGCCACATTCTACATGAATCTATCAAACAGGAGAACCCACCGCTGTCATAATTAGGATATTTCAAAAGTCTTCTTTCTTCTGCAAGAGATTCTGAATGATCCTTGTAAGTTAAAGTGTCTTTGCATCTTTACATTCGGCAGCTCTTATTCCATTTAAAGCATAGCTGTCACTTTACATTTGTCCTGAAACAGTCCATTTTAAATGTGTGCACCATAATTCTGTAGACCTGGTCTTTACTTCACACTATACCATTTTGCATTTCTCAGAAACAGTTTTGTTTGGCAAATCTGCTTTTAATGGTTATGAAGAATTTCCATTTTGGCTTAATGGTTGCTATGGGTTATAAGACGGTGGTTCATGTTGGCATCAAAACAATATCTGAATGGAGACTTCTGTAAGGAGAATATGTCATCAGTACAGTAAAAGATGAGTGTATAATAGGATGTATGTTGGCCATCAGTAGCTTAGCTAGATGATGCTGGCAGAGGAAACTGTGTAATTAAATTCCCTTTACATTTATTCATTTAGGAGACACTTCTCTCCAAAGCAAAATAAGATTCAAAGGGAACAAAAGATGAAATTGTTGAAGCACAGTTTGTCAGATACTGCCATTTTACCAGCACACAAGGACATTGGTAGCTACCTGTACTATTAAGTCTGATAGGAAATTTTGTGGTGTGACACAAATACAGAGCTGTCAGGAAATTGGGAGAGGAATGAGTCTGAAAGAAAGATCTTTATGGAATATTGAAAGGGTTTCAGCAGTTTAGAAGAAGAGAGAGTGTAGTGTACCAGTCTTTCTGGGGGGTTTGAGTGATCAAGTCTTTCAGGTAGTGAAATGCAGACCTTTTGGTGTTCTTGTGGGTTGAATCCCACTACAGGTGACCATAGGGAGCCAATGGGAGAGGCGAGCAGGGCAGATACATGGAGTAACTTTGGGGTGTCAGACATAACCCATGATACAGTGATTTGGACTTAGAGTGGCCAGTAGATCAGGCAGGAGGGACTTGTGGTAGCCCAGGTGGGATATCTGCTCAGACCAGGAGCTGTGAAGAGGGTGTTGTGACATATGAGTGGATCCTGCAGGCGTTATATCTGCAGTATCATAGTATAGCTTCATTGTGCTAGGAGAAACTGAAGCTTGAGTCAATTATCTTGCAGGTTCTTGAGGAAGCATTTGAAAAGGGCAAATTGTCCACTGTGATAGACAGTTCCCTGCAGGGGGATTGACCTCCTGACAAATAGAACTTTTTAGTCCTGGTAAGAATAAGCCGTACATGGTAGTCAGTCATCCAGGTATAGATGTCTTGAGAGGCATGTTGCAGTGTGAGAGGATACATTTGTGATGACTGGAGGGAAAGAAGAGATTGCCAGTGAAGCATTGATAGGAAGATCCATGAAAAGCTATGGCGGAGCTAATGGGAAGTGGTATACATGGAATAGAGTAAGGGGCGTAATACTGAGTTCTAGTGAAAATCAGAAACTGAGGAGAAGATTGAGTGAACTATGCCATGTCATCTTCTAAAATCTATGCGATAGATAAGTCTCAAGCCATTTCAGTAGTGACTCTTTGATTCTAAACTGTTCAAGAGGGGAAGATAAGATGTGGTGGTTAATGGTGTCAAAATGATACAGGGAAGTCAAGGAGAATGAAGGCTGAGGGAAGGGAGGCAACTCTATCCAATTGGAGAACTTCTGACACTGTAAGCAGGAGAGCCTCTGAGAAATGGCTAACATTGAATTTAGACTGACGCCCATCTAGGAGATCCTTCCGGGGCAAGGAATGTGGATAACATCTTTTAAGCGGTTAGAAAAGAGAGGAGAGAGATTAGATTGTAATTTTGAATATGCATCAAAAGAAGGTTTCTTTAACAGTGGTGGGGGGTTTAAAGACAGTTTGTTATGCTAGTTATGTATCTATGAGTTTTGTCTGTGTTTGTGTGCTAAATACTGTACATATGAACCCTGTAGTTTGACACTGCATGGAGTCACGTGAGAGTTCTGCTAAGTGCATTTCTTTTTTCTCAGTGTTCCAGGACAGTCAGGCTTCCATGGTAGGTCTGTAGAAAGACTTCATTTGATAGGCTCCTCTTCAAAAGTTACATAATGGGTACGTTCCTTGACACCTCTTTGGCTGAGTGTTCTGCTAACAATACTGCTGGATAATTCTGCAAAAGCATTAGCAAAGACAGGGTCATCAAATGCTGAAAGGTTTCTTTTGGACTTCCTGAGAAATTCTTGCCTTTTGACCTAGTGTTGCACTGGAAGGGGTGAGTGAGCATGGCATAAGGTGCTCAAGTGAAGCTCATTGCTGGAAGTAAATTTTGTATCATTCAAAAGAGGGTGCATGGTAGCCCAAGATGTGAGACACATGTCAAGCTAGTGATATAGTACTGCAAAGCAGCTTTGATACGGCATGCATATCACTCTTTATTCTCTGTAATCTGATGCAAATGCATAGTGAAATACTGCAGAAGCAGCCATGGCCATGAGATTGGAACCTGCGCGGACAGGCCATATGAGACAAAGGGAATGGAGCCTACCTGGACGGCCCGTACAAGGTCAAAAAAATGGAACCTATGTGAATGGGCCGTACCAGTCAGCCCCCCATGCAGGGGTCTGTCTTGCAGTAGAGGGAAACTGTAAAGTTGTGATAGAGAACACTTTAGGGTTGAATGGTTTTGCCAAATCTGCTCACAGTAGCAAATCTGTTTGCTCGTGACAGAGCTATCTTTTTAACATATAATTGATGTTAGCTTTTTTAATTTGGATTCAAGACTGCTTTAGTTAATATGTAACCTGGAGCAAAGTCCATTGGACTACCTTAGTTGCTTATATTGCTAATGAACCTTATAGTTTTCATGTAGTTGGGCTTTGTTTGGTGAATTGGGAATAGTTGCACAAATATAACAATTATTAGTTTTAATAAAAGATTTATGCACATATAGTTTTTACAGCAAAAACATATATTTCTCAAAACCACTTAATAAAATGAAAATCCATATTGCTATTCAGAGAATACAAATTAGTCACCACTTTTGTGAATGTATGACACCAGCCATGAACCACACTTCTGAGGGAATATCTGTTTAATTTTGGTGGATATGCTACCTTAGTGTAAATACAATGTCCTCGCTCTTTGCTCATTACAACCTGAGTCACTGAATTACATGGGGACCATCTAAAATTAGTAACTACTTTTTAAAGTGAGAGACTTTAACTGGGGAATTTATTTTGTCTTATGTGTGCAACAGCCACTTTTCAATGTAATGCTATGCGATAACAGCGGAATAGTTTCCTGATTTGTAGCTCGGTTATGGGCTCTTTTTATTTTGTTACTTGGGTCTGAAGATCATGATGTTCAGAGAACATAACCCACATAACACATACAAATTTAAATTCAAAGTTCTCCACAAATAGAACACACTACTGGAACACTGTATAAATGTAGAGGAATAACAAATCTCAGGCAGCTGAACCAGAACAGTTTATTTCACAGAGGGCAGTGGAAACACATATTCACAAGAGTATGTATGCCAATATTCTTATCACTATTCTATTCTTTTTTTTTTTTTTTTTTTTTAGGAAAAACCCACTGTTTAAGCTCTTTGGAACAGCTCCAAGAAACTCTGTTTCTATATAATTACATTTGACAAACATTAACCAAGCTATCTGTCAATCGACTGCTATTGTGTACTTTTCACAAGGATTTGGGGGCGGGGGGTGCTCTTAAGATCTGCAAAAACAAATGAACATCCTTCTCCATTAAAGGAGCATGCCACTAAATTATGTATTATGTATTCTTATTATGTAGTTATGCTTTAAGCTAACAGGCTATTGGTTGAAGTGCTGAACAGGAAAGATTCTTGTTCAAGTCCCAGGTAAATTTCACCCAGGGGTTTGCTTTGTTGCGATGTTCTTAAACCGAAATGCTATCAGTCCTTATCCTATGCCGAAATGCAGGTTGTCATGGTAAAAGGTGTCTACACAGCGAAATGGTAATAGGACTAATATGTGAAGCTAGCGGCCCACTAATGCTGATAATCCTTTGTAACACAACAGTGGCTTTTGGAGATCATATCCTGCTGCCAAAAACTTATTTCTGGTTGTCTGGCAACAGGATGTTGAAAGAGGTGTAGTTACACGGTGCCATTGTAGAACTGAGCCGACTGGAGCCCCAGTTTCCTAGTATGCGCTGGGGCTGTCAGTGTGCCAAAGACAAAGGAGAAGATGTACAGAATGAAAGGTGCTGTCTGTTACCATGAAAACATGTGGTGTGTTTGAGAGCAGAGCACTGAATGTTCAAAGCCATCTCATTCATGAGAAGTGGCGTTAGGCACAATGGCAGAGACCATGGAATGGTATGGTTTATCAGCAAGTCAGTGTTTCTTTCATGATCGCTCACAATATTGCCTGCATCCCAGTGCTGGATGAGCCTGCTGCTAGTCTGGCTGTTGTTGGACCACTCTTTCATGCTCTTGCGAGAACAGACACATAGATTCACATGCAAAACAAAACCTATGGCATTTAGCAGTTTGTTCTAGGGTGCAAAAGGCAGTTCACAAGTTATATTTTGCCCCAAAACTCTCCGATTTCAGTTGCATTGCATTTATTTATTTAGCTGACACTTGTTTCTAGAGTGACTTACAGTGTTATCCTGCTTACGGTGATTTAACCTTTTTGTACAGTTGAGCAATTCAAGGAATGTTCTTTACTCAAAGGTCCAACAGCAGGAGTGTAAGGCAGAGGCATTTGTAAACACTACCCCTTCTGTTGTGCATTAGTTATTGTTTTAGAATCAAATTTGATCTTTTTCATTTACCTCAGCTTTAGTTTCAGGATACAGTATATCATCAAACTCTACCCTTGTTTCCTACCCTAATGGCTTGTACAGTAACAAGTGTACGCAGACTAAAATAAAGCAGTAAGTGGTTGCGTCCTCAGTCTAACATTGCCACTGTTCTGCCCTATCTCTGCAGAGAGACCTTGGCGATCTTCTGAAACTGGCATATAAGAAATGTCTTGTGATGCTCATTCCATGGAGTGGTCCAGCAAGGAGCTGACAGAATGACCACGGAATCAATAAGAGTCTAGACACGCAGGGTTAGGACCAACTCTGTGGTACTTTGGTCTCACTGTTGGCTCATGTCTGTGATGTTCAGTTGTGGTTGGGCCACAGACACTGGCTTGAAATGGGATATCAGCCAGCTCAGATTATGAGCAGCAGAGACCAGTATGTTACTTGGAGCAGATGGAGGTTTTGACTCAGTTTGCCCTGTTCTTCATTCTCAGCACAGGTTGTGTTGGCTCCTGTCTCGGTTACAGAGCATGGAGGTCTACATGGTGACTTTTGGGATGTGGAATGTTATTCAGAAATCAGCAATAAGGATTTTCTTGGTCTGGTGCCATATACTAAGTACAATCCTGACTTACACATTAAATTAGAGCTATTAATAAACCTGCATAAACTTGGCCACCACAAGCCACTGTGCTCCCAGTGAAAAATCTGACTCTTCCATTGTCTCTCACCCACCAGGGTGTCCAGCTCCACCTGAAGCCTTTTCTGTCCTGCCCATGTCAGCTTTTTGTTCCTTATTTCCCTGTGTGGGTTCCTTCTTCAAAGCTGCCCTCTTACCTTCTCTTCTCTTGTCACCTGGTTGTTTGTTCTTCCCCTCCGCTGATCTTCCAGTCTTTCACACTGCCTCTTCTCTTCTCTCTTTTCTCCTCTGTGCTGGCCATGTTTCCCTCCGCAGAGCTGATATCAAGGTCACACTTAGCCCCTGGTCCCTTTCAGCCCACCCGGGAGGGGGCGCTCATTAACTTGCTCCTGCTGTTTCACCAGCCAAAGTCCTCTGGGTAGCTGTGGCCTCCATCAACAGCCTTCCATGCCTGGCTCGTGCCTTCATGCCAAGCATGCACAGAAGTGCTCTGTCTAGGGGCGAAAAGAAAAGGTGTGTTCAGACACAGGCATATAAGGTCACACAAAGGGCATATAATTTTAGAAGCTTTTACTCATGCACAAATGGGGTGGGCAAGTAGAGTAAACCGTCTTTGTTAAAGGTCACACAGCTGATGCAGTTTCATCTGAGTTTAAATGTAAACAGCTTGAAGGGACATGAAACGATGCCTGGTGAACTGAGGCCTCTAGCAGCACATCCCAAACAGCCCTGTGCCTGTGTGTGTGTGTGTGTGTGTGTGGGGGGTTGGGAGGTGTCCCTTGCGGCTTTGTTTAGGATCTGAACATTGGTGAGGGTCTTCTATCTGCAAGCATCAATAGTATGTACACTCATAGTCCACCAAGAGGCACATCATCCCGCATGTGCAGCTTGTGGATGTATCCACAATGGGGGGGGGGGGGTGAGTCGTAGGTGTACCTGGCAGGCCTGAGTGTGTGAACAGACTCCTGAGGGCTGGAGCTTTTACCAGCCAGGTTCATCAAGTGTCACAGTGCCTGACAGGAGGTGAGCTTGGCTCTGGTGCATAGCCCACTACATCAGCACACAAAGGGAGGGCAGGAAGCCAGCTATCGTCAGAGAACCTCCTCTCTCTGTGTGTGTGTGTGTGTGTGTGTGTGTGTGTGTGTGTGTGTGTGTGTGTGTGTGTGTGTGTGTGTGTGTGAGAGAGAGAGAGAGAGTCTGTTAACCTGCTCCCACTCTGCTTGCTTGCTTCACCCACTATGAATCAACTCTACTTCGGCACATACAGCTGGCAGTCATGTTCCCAACCAAGCTGGGGCCCCCTCCCTGCTCATACAAGGTGCCCCCTGGAGCTATGACCACACTGCAGTGGTCTGTATCCCAGAACAGTTCTTGCTCTGTGGTGTGGACGGGCCCCTGCCCAAGCCCAAACACCCTGGGGGTGGGGCTGCTGTTACACGCCCCCCCTTCCCAACTTTATAGGCACCATTCTTATTGACAGTTTCAGGCAACTTAGTGATGCAAAATGGGGCAACATAACTCGGAAAATAAAGAATGGGTCAGTGTCCTGCCAGAGCTGTGCTCCCGTGATCCCGAGTGGATAAGTGTTTACATTTTGTTGAGTAGTTTTTTGGACGAGGAGTAGGAAGGAGCAAGATTTACACTACCACACCACCATGGTATTAGGACATAGGATCACTGCATATTTTTCAGAGTACAACTTTAACATAGCATCAGCAATCGCTTCTGTATGGTGTTGTGAAGGTGCTGCGTAGTTTTCTAGAGGAGGTTAACTTCCTCTTCTGGTGCTTGCTCATGGTGGACCCATTCAGTGTTGCATAGCAGCCCACCACATGCTTCCTGCCAACAGTGTTCTCCAATACTAAAGACAAAATGGAACAGAGAAAAAGTAAAATAAATAAATAAATAAATAAAATAAAAAAGTAGGTTTGCTTTGTACAGACACTTTTACATTATATCTACATAGATTACTTTGCCTAACACTTTTTTGACCAAAGTTACAGGGGTTTGCCCATTGATAGAGCTCCTTTGAGTTCAGTGAGGCTACTGTCACTGCTATGCCACCTGATGCCCTGTACACACTTAGCTAATGGTGAGTAGTTATGCCTTTTGTTTGTTTTTATAGTTTGTAATGTTTTATGAGTAAAACAAGAATAGAGAAATAAACACATTCATTTTTAGATGGAAGTGGTTAGCCTGAGTAATTTAAATTTGTGTTGCTGTCATGTTTGTGGGCTTTTCCATCTTCAATATTATCTGAGTGTGGAGCAACAGTTGAGAGCTGCTTACACTTGAGAGTGATAGGGGAAAAACATGATATAAAAAGAACGCTAATATGAAAAGGAGAAGTAAATCAATGTGAGTTATGGTATTTTAACTCTCCGGAAGTAATTTATGTGCAAATGTGAGAGCTGGAAAAAGTCAGAGACAGAGATGGATGAGGGACAAAAGAGGAGGGGGTGAGTAATGGCAATAGCAGCCTTTGTTGTGCAGGTCACACACAGAAAGAGGGAATTCTATTTCACAAAAGAGGCGCAACACTTGTCTTGTTTGCCTACATGTTGAAACGCCAGCTTGCCTTGTCCTCAGTCAGTTCAGCTGAACAGGAGAGCCTGTGTCCCACTGATGACCCCATCACCTCTGCTAATATCCAGGCTCACGGCTGCTTGCTCGAGATAAAATCACACAATGCTTGGCATCTGTGAAGATGACCTTTGGACCAGAGGTCCCCTTTATGCTCCAGTGTTTCTGACACAAGGACAGGGTTGATGCTTTATCAGAGCTGAACTGCTCTAGCACAGCATACATTAGTATTCAAGGGTAAAAGTGTATACTGAAAAAATAGTAATTATGAATGACTTTTGAATACTACTACTACTACTAATAATAATGATAATAATAATAATAATACAGTAATCCCTCAGTATCCAAATATAATTTGTCCCTGGAAATGCATTGAATAAAGAATTTTCAGGTACAGCATACCTAGTTTAAATAGGGATGCAGATAAATAAAGTGCTCCCATCCCATCAAAAAACTGCTATATAACTACCAACCCATAATAAAACTCTGTAAACACCAGTTACCTAATTATAAAGCATTTGTATAATACAAGTGTTATGCATGGGAGATGAGAGGGCACATCTGTGGGGTTTGGAGAGAGTGTTTAGTGTTATGAGATGTTGAATAAAGGGAAGATGTAAATGCTTTCTGCCAAAGAAAAACTAGCAAAAACAGTTGATAGGACACCAGCGTGGGCTCAAACATGCATGCTTTGGATAAATTTGTAACAGTACATAATACAGTTTATTACACTATATGCAGTATTTTTTTGTCACTGTACTTTATGATATTGTATAGTATTTGCAGTTTTTTTAATTTACTTTGATTTTCACTTCTGTTTCAAATACAAAACAAAGCTGCCTGATATGACTGTAGAATCAAAAACACAGCTCCCTAAACCTTTCGGTAAAACAGTAAAAATACAATGAAACTTCTGCACAATGTTAAAGTCCTCTGATGAAAATTCAATTTAATTTCTTGTGAGGGAATCTATGGGGACATGGCCAATGTCAGTGCGACCAGCCAGTTGGTATCCCTGCCTGACAAGGGTGGCTCAGCATGTGAAAGACAGAGGGGGTGATACAATATGTCACCAATCCATAACTCAGTACAGTCACAGGGCTCATTGTTGCAATATGTAGATCTGGGTCAGTGACACATGAGCAACACAGTGTCACCAGTAGGAGGTTAAGAGATGGCACTCGTTTTCAGTGAATAGAACAAAAACATTGAACATGACTGTGAAATACACATAATCCTAATGATCCTAGAATCCTTGATACAGGGAATGAAAATGTTATTATAAGTGTTGCTAGTACTGCTAATTCCTGTTTAGCTAACACTTTTGTCCAAAGTAGTTTATAATGGTAAATACACTATCTAGTATCTAGTATGAGTATCTACCCATAAACGCAAGAAAACAATGTAATACTCACATTGCGGAGTTACCAATTCACCCGAGGGACTATGTAGTGAAGCTGTTGGAATTTACTGTTATTATTAAAGTATTATCACTGTCTTGTGTATAACTTTTTCTGTTTTCCATTTTCATAAACTGTTTGTCCAGGGTAGGATTGCAATGGTTCAGCACTTATCCAGGTAGCATGGGGTTTGACACGGTACATCCAGCATGGGACGCCAGCCCATTGCAGGATAATAACACAAACAAACTCTTATTCGGTCAACACAGAACGAACAGTTTACCGTCAACTTATCAAGCACGTCTTTGAACTCTGGGAGGAAACCAGAGTACCCAGAAGAAACTCGTGTACAAAGGAAAGAAGGAAGAAAAATGCAAACTCGGCTGGATTTCAATATACTGTATGTCCAACCGCACAGCTCTGAAGTTGTGCGACACCAGTGCTAGCTGCAGCACCACTGTGCCATTTTTGTAATGCAGGAAGTCATTTACATAGACGTGTGTCTCCCTGTTCACAGAACCTACAGATAAAGTAGTATTATGATGGATACTCTTAGCTCTTTAAAACAGAGAAGCTCTCTCTCCCTCTCTCTGTCTCTCTCGCTTTCTGATTTGTTTTTCATCTTTCTAGGCTGTTTGGTAAGCTGTGATGTGGGGCTCGTAAATTATTTAAGCACGCAGGTCAGAACGTTTCGAGGAAAAGAGCTGACAGGCTAGGGCTGACTGAAGCTGTAAGCTCCACCTCCTGCTGGGGAACAGGGGGAGGTTGGGGGGTCCACCCAGGGAGGCAGGCCAGAGAAGTGCAGCTAGTAAGCACAGTAATGAGACTGCTGCCCCCCAGGAGGTGCTGCACCAGGCCTACTGTTGCGTTGTCAGATGGGGAAGCGGTAAGCCAACTATTTGAAACCTCTAGTATGATGCTTGCATCATGAGCTGTGACAGGCACCTTGTAGTCCTCTGGTATCCTGCTGATACTGTGATGAGAGGACCATTTCAAAGATGTAGCAGAAAGGTGATTGAATAACAATGCTTTTTTATACCTAGCCATGTTAAGGTAAACATTTGCAGGAGTTGATTAAAATGCCTTCAAGGCTACTTACTTGGGATGAGGAAGCCAGAAGATCTTAAAATAAGTCAATTCCAGCACTCTGTGCATGGAAGTGCTACTGAGTCAAGTCCAGCTCTTAGGTGAGCGCTGGTGTGGTTTCTAAAGCAAGGAGAGATGGAAGTGAGTTGCCGCTGCCTTTTTCCATGCAAACAGAGGGAGAACATGCAGTCTCCTGAGCTGGACTCGAGATGCACATCAGGCAAGGAACTAAGAGACACCAGTTTAACCTGCTGTGCCACTGCATCCCATCCTACAAGCTACATGAGGAAAACCTGCAGTAAAAGTGATCAAACTGGCTGATAAAGCATAGCATTAGATGATCTGTCTTTCTGCATTTTTTATAAGGCAAAGTGAGTATCTGCTATGAGCTCATTTTTTGTAAGCCTCTCTTCCTTGACCGCCTTAGCTCATTGTGGAGAAAGAACATTTTAAACAAAGAGGAATGTGAACAGGGAGCATCTGTGTTCCACCATTGGTCTCTTGGAGTTGCGACTCACAAGTTGCAGGCAGGGGGCTGGAGAGGTCTGACATTTCTTCATAAAGCATTGAATAGAGAACGGGTGCATGTTTTGGGGATGTTGCCTGGTAGTTGTTACTCCGTGTGCAGTATTTTAATTGACACCTTCCTCCAAAACGTCTTACAACGATTTACCCATTTATACAGATGGACAGTTTTTACTGGAACGATTTAGGGTAAGTACCTTGCACAAGGGTACTGCGGCAGGAGGTGGGATTATAAACCTTGGCTTGTCAAATGCAAGGCAACAGCTCTAAGCAGTACACCACCTGCTGTCCCATTAATGAGGCTTATTTAGCAGTTTGCTAAACAGGAGCATGTTGCTCCAAGGTGTGGTACCAGGGAATTCATGAGCTGACCGCCAACCATGAATACGTTGTAGGAGCTCACGATCACATTACGGTAAGGCGGAGTAGGGCTAAAATGAGGAGCAGTGTTTTTTTGTGAGCGTTGACACCTGACTCATGATTACGACCCTCGCCCTGCCACAAGAGAGCAAAGGGCTCAGGGTGACTCCGGCCTGTTGGCTCCATCATGAAGTTCCTGCTGAAGTAAGAGGAAACTGTGGGGCATAGTGGAATTAAATGAACACCTGTCTCAAGATTAAGACAAGACCATGATGGGTGCAACGTCTTGACTCTGTTATGTAGGAATTGACCGTGTGTCCAAGTTTCAGGGTGAGCTGTGAGTGGGATCCGTAGTAAACATTGCTTCAGAAATAGAAAAAAAAAAACAAATCACTGTCCCTTAAGGTTTCGATCTCTTTTCTTTAAAGTGCTTTATCATCCTCTTACATTGCTTTTATCTTGTTCTCTGTTTATGTTTGCTTTTTAATAGTTCCCCTAAAAGCTTTTAAATTGCCATCCCTTTCCTGTTTCTGAATATGGCTGTGTGTTTATGTGTTTCCCTCTGTATTTGTGTGTGTTCTTTTGTGTGTTCCTCTGTGTTTTCTTTTTGTATTTTTGTTTTTGTGTATGAGTTTGTTACTTGCTGTTCTTATACCTGCCCCTGTGGGTTCCCCATGTGTGTTTCCCTGTGTTTTTTTCTGTTAATGTCAGATGTGCTTCTTGCCTCTGAGTGTGTGTATAGTATGTGTGTTTACCTGTTGGTTAGGCTCATGTTGGCAGTAAAACACACACAGCCTCTCTGGACCCTCTCATTCCCCCAACCTCACTGTGCGCTGTTGCTGGAGCATCTAAGTGGAGAGCTTTTAAGCACCCTTTCCTCCCCCAGCACTGCCTACCCACCATCCTCTCGCCTGCATCCCAGCCACTCCTTCTCAGAGAGAGAAAGAGAGAGAGAGAGACCACTGCTGGTCCTCTTATGGCTTGAACCTCTTTTAGCCGCAGTCGATGGAAAGCTCTTCATCAAGCGTGCAGATTTCCTGCTAGGTGGATCGATACAGACTCGGCAATGGGAATAAGCGGCCCGCTCCAGTGCCCATCCCTTTGATTTTGTTCCTCTATCTGAGACACAGCAGTGGATTCTGGGTAGCCTTCTTTGCCTTCCGCTTCAGGCTTGTCTCTTTGCTGGGCCCACCGCTGCTGTAGATTGTGTGTTCTGCCTAGGGCTTCTTTTGAACTTTCCGCTGACTATGCTGCTGTTGTGCGTCCTGAGTGGCCAGTTGCTGGCCATGGTGGGTGCACCCCTACCCCCTGAGTATCTCCTCCATTCTCTGCTCATTGCTGTCTACTCTCAGCCCTTGGCAAATGTTTTGAGTCCCATGCTAAGTTGAGACTACTTGAGTTGAATGACCAGTTACCCATTTGACAGAATGAATCTTACAATGTGCTCTTCCAATAACACACTACAAATTTTCCATAATTTGTGGAGCTTGTTGGATGTTTATTTGAAGTTATGAATATTAGATCACCGGGAGCTTTGCAGCTATCACTCACCCAAGTTTACCAAGCAGTTTTTTACCCAAAACAATTAATGTAGATTCGACCTGTCTACATTTGAGTGCCTTTCTTTTAAGGTTTGAAGATACGAAAACAGTGCCAGCGTCGGAAGGTCAAACAGTAACTTATCAATAATAGGTCTAGGTCTATGGGGCTAGGATAGTAGGAGCTGGGAAGATCACTCTGTGAGCATGTGTTTCTATGTTTGCATGTGGGACTGAATAAGAGCAGCAAGCTCTTCACTGGCACATGTTCCACCTCCAGCCAGTAACTTATACTCTGGTGTCCATTGTAAAGTCATTTTAACCCCGGAAAACCAACAGCATTGTGTGAACTTGTATAGGAAACAATAGACAGATTTCCGATGACAGCCCATAGTTTGCTGTATATAGAGATATTTTAAGCACTTGCACATGTGGCAGATTTGTTTTTTTAGATGAAAATTGTATAAGCAGCATTTTCAGCAGTGGCATCACCCAACGCTGCCTTCTGTGTGTGCTGTGGGACAGAAATGTGTCCGCTGTGATAGTGGGGCAGTCAGTTTCCTTGTGAGTTAGATGCTGATGAGGTGAAGTGCACTCCTTTTGGAAGCCTTCTGTCAATGTTGGTTAATAAAGGAAGCACACATTCTATACCACTTCACTGGTTCCCAAGGCTGTTCCAGATTTGCTGGTTGATCCCTTACCATCTCTGAGTTTGACCTGAATAGATTGATATGTGGTGACTGGCCAGATTGCTACAGCGAGCTGGCTTCTCTGTCATGATCCTGGAGCTATTCATGGGCAAATCTATCTCTTTGGCATCGAGCATAGTTACCCTGAAAGGACCATCTCGGAAGTGGAACTGCACACTGAAGCGTTCAAATTTTGTGTGGCATTTAAATATTGAATTGTATTAGTGGACCAGACTTTACCGTAAAAACACATCCCACGAAATCACCCGGCCACCACCATTTTTGCCCTGCATTGTTGACACCCGACAGCATGGATTACCATCTCTTTGTGCTCCCATGGGAAACTATAGGATCCTGGATTTGTCCATTGTCCATGTTTTTACAGTCAACATTTGTCCAGTCTTAAGGGTTGCTTAGGTGAACGCTACTGCACAGTTTCTTTTGCTCAGAGTAATGCAGCTTTGGGCATGTGGGTGTTGTACCCCATTAGTGACTCAGCATGGGGACCTGTTTAAAAGCATTGGGCTCCTGTTGACTCCATGTTTCAGTGCTTGATTGTCACTGATGCCCCTTGTATAACTATTGTGTAAAAACCCAAGCAGGGCAACCACATGGGCATCTGACACACCAGAGGTACTTGTTTCGGTGTTAGATTTTTCACAACAGGCTGTCCAGGGTGCACCCATCTTTACTTAGGGCCCAGTGACCCTGACTAGGACAAGCCACCAGTAAGAGAGTGACAGTGATCCATTTCAGAGGAACACATAGCACACACACACACACACACAGCATTCCTGGGCATTTGCTGACATGTTCAATGGCACAGTCTGAAACAGGTGATGCTGTCACTGACTGAGCAGTCTGTTTTATGGAAATCGAAACTGTAGCAATAACGTGGGTAGCGTTGACTATATGCTCTCTTATTTGCATAATAAAGATCTAACAATATTATTTTATTTATTATATATATTTTAAATATTAATAGGATTTGATTATTAAAAGGATGTAAGTAAAGCAAGAAAAAACAAATAGTTCTTTTGCATATAAATGCACTCCTTTTCCATTGAGATTCAATTCATGCATGTCACTTGGTTTCAGATTTGGCCTGGTGAAAAGAGTGATGCATCTACTGTTGGTAAGAAATATGAAAACTCAAACATTTAAGTAACCAATATATGTATATTGTGTTTGAAGTAGCAAAAGAAATGAAATTTTTCTGTGCAGTTGATAGCAGTTTGAAGAACTATCTGCTTGGACAAATAACTAAGAGCAGTGCACAAAAAACTGCTCATGTGTCTGTGCAGTGCATAGAAAACTGTGGTGTACAATGATCAACAAGCAGTAGTGCATTTATGGCGAGAAATACAGTGTATAGGTACAAAGGACAGAACACCACAACAAATTAAGTCCCAAGTGTAATGGAAGGAACCATTTGCCAGTTGCTGAAATATGAACACTAACTGAACTGGCTCTGTGGAATGTATTTGTTGGTTAATGTTTCTTCTTTCAGGCCATGCCTAACCTACTTGCCAGGTTTGTGCTTTGGCCATCTCACTTTTGACTGAACATAATGTAGACCTTTTTTGTTCACTAAAGTGGCTTATGCAGTTGCATACATATTCAACCTCCCTGAGACTGTAAGGGTTTACAAATTTAACCTTTTTTGAAGACATTGATTTAAAAAAAAAAAAACAAAAAAAAAAACCTGTATCAGTTGAGTGACATATTCAAATTAATACTGAAAATGTACTGCGTCAGGAGGTACTATGTGATATTGCTGAGTAGCAAGATATATTTATAAGGAAGCTATATCATAATTATTCAACCCCCTCATTCAATATTGCTGTTTGTTAAAATCACTTATTAGTCTATATACTGGTGCAAAATCTTGATTAAAAAATGAAGTCATTGGGAATGCAATGATTTCTCTTAAATCACTACAGCTGTGATACATACATAAATAGAAGCTAAGAGAAGAAATAGTTGCTTTACCAAGAAAAGGCAACACAAAGTTCTAAGAGAAACAGTTGGCAGGAACTCGTGCTACAGCAGCAAACCTAACTGGGTGTAGAAGACAGAACAACAAAGCACCTGAGGGAATCAGATGGTTGAATAGAATAGTTAAGAAAAATCCCCACGTTACTGCTGAAGACCTGCAGGATGCCATGATGAAGGCAGGAACTTAAGCATAGAGGGGCTTGGTTAATGTTGTGGGGGTGTGTTGCTGCTTCAGGGACTGGCAGTCTTCACTGTGTGACTGACATCGTGGATTCTTTAAAATGCCTGGCTGTTCCGGAGAAGAATGTGATGTGTTCAGTGCATAAATTGAAGCTTGATGATAACTTGGCCTTCCAGCAAGACAATGATCCTAAGCATATGTCCAAATCAACCACAGCTTGGTTCAGTGATCGATTCTGGAATGTCCTTGGGTGGCCCTCACGGAAGCCAGAATATCAGTGAGCCGGAAGCATTTGCACACAAGGAATGGGCTAAGATTTCAGCAGAGAGGTGTCAGAAGCTTGTAGCATGTACAGGAAATGTTTAATGGAGGTTATAAACGGTGAAGGATTCTCCACAAAATACTGACTTTAAATACCGAGTAATCTTGCACATGGACATTTGAGGAGAGAATTGGATTTTTTTATTTGAAGTATTAGTAAATTCAACTTTATGTTCACAGAATCACTCACAGTTGATATACACTGCCTGGCTGAAAAAAGTCAGCACTTGGATTTAACTTTGTGTTACGATCTGGGGTTGTTTCAGTTGGTCAGGTCTAGGTTTAGCAACGTTATGTGGCCAAAAAATGAGCTCAGCTGACTACCTGAATATACTGAATGAGCAGGTTTTTCCATCAATGGGTTTTTTCTTCATATTCCAAGATGACAATGGCAGGATTCATCAGGCTCAAATTGTGAAAGAGTGGTTCAGGGAGCATGAGACATGAGACATTTTTACACATGGATTAAAGGGTTTATGGTCTATACTTTGAGAATCTGTCCAAAAGCTGCATAAATAGTAAGACTGAGCTATAGCCATTTTTTGCCAATTTTATTTTGAGATTACGATACTGTGAATTATGTGAAGTGTTTATTAAGCTCTGCTGATGGTTGTCACTGCTCCTGTTTTTCAGTCATGACATAAATTCAGTTGTGTTTCTTCCCAGTCAAATCCAGTGGGCTGTGCTGACATGTAAAGTGTTTTGTGGCTTTTTCGGTGTCCCCTATTGCTTCCCCCAGTGCAGTTGGCCCAACCTCTTTCTTCCTGTACTCACCAGAAAAAATCACAAGCAACTTCTTGTTGGCCACTTCCTGTTTCACACACTGTGTGGCCTATATTTTACCTTATAGAAATTTTAGTAGCAAATAGTGCTCCAGGAAGCGGGTTACACTGAGTTTTGGATAAATCCGTGGATAATGGCCACACTGAAATGCCCCGTGGTAATTTTAGTTTTATTTCAAGCTGCTACTCCAGCCACGACTTTGTCTGTTTATATATCCCATCCTCGTCTCAGGATGACTGACTGTATTTCCTAGATTACGCGTTTATATTTATTTATTTAGTTGACGTTGTTCTTCTAAGCAACTTGCAGCGTTAAACTTCTGACAATGATTTACCGATTTGTACAGCAGAGTAATTTATACTGGGCCAATTCAAGGTTCAGTAGCTGGAGGTGGAATTTGAATCTGGGTCCTTAAAGTCTAACCGCTATGCCGTCTGCTGTCCTCGTTCTTGTTGTGATCTAAGTTTGCTAAAATATCAGTATATACTGTACATCTCAACTGCAATTACCTGCTGTCATCTTACCTAATAGTGGAGGGGAGCCACATGTGGCTCGTAGTCAAGCACCTGGAATTATATATATACATAATTGAATTTAATATTCATTTGAGAAGTGTCTAAAGGCAGACCAGCAATAAAGAATTATGTCAGCTATTGTTCCATGATTTCCTCCAGCACACTGGTGCCAGAAATGTGAGGAACAGAAACGCTATTAGTTGCCATTGATAAGTAAAGCAGGAAATGGATTAAATACAGTGACTACTCTAAGTGTTTAATCATGGTTGCAGTGCCTGAGGTCAGTGTTGGAAGCGGTGCTAAGGGAGTAGCTGGTAAACATGTTAAAGTGTCCCAAACAGACCTTGGGGCCTTTGAGGCAGTTAGAGCTTACTGGACAGATCCATCTTGGTCAGAACTTAGCTGTGACGAGGGGTTTGTGCAGGAGAAGCTAGGGTCACCTCACACCTCGTGAATGTGCGAACACACCAATATGTGTTAGCAGCAAAGAGTAACCAGATGAAGCAGCCAGTCCAGCCAGACTGCCTTAAAGTGGTGGTAGAGGAGCAGCATTACATCACCACAGAACACTTAACAGCATGACTCATTGATGATGGTGGGCATCATTACAGACGCTGGTGGCATGCACACAGCTGTGTTTATGATGGACATAAACTTGCCTTTGGAGTCTCTGACATCTGGCCTATTCTGGAAAGACCTATGCATTGAATCTCAGGGCACTGGAAGAATGTTGCTGATCTGAAATTGCTTTTCTGAATTTAAGCAAATAGCTATTAAAATGTGTGACCTTTACAAACTTGGTTAAAGATGTCAAAACGGTAAAACCACTGAAGCCCTTATAAGTAAGACCGATACTCTAACTGTCCTGCAGGAGTGCGTAGTGACCATGCAAGCAAACTTATAAAAACAAATCAGTGTTAAAAAGCAGATAACCCTGACCTTTATTTGGCTCACCAAGGATTTCTCTATGAAAATTAGTGTTATGTGAAAATACTTGATAGCTTTTCAGCCGAGAGCAGAAATTTCCAAGTAAATAGATAAACCCTGGGCTTCATATAATTATTGTATTGATGGCTGTTTAATGAGTTGATATGCTGATAAGAATCAATCTTTATCAATAACAATATTCTTCCAACAGCATTAGTAATCCAAAATGAATCTTACTGCATACTTGCAGTAACACTATACATACAATATGAAGTACTTTAATATTTGCACTTTATATTAAGTGCTTTATTAGCACTTTGTGTTTTTATGAATCAATATGAAGTACAGTGCATTGCTATGCTGTACAACACTCTACTGGTGCTATACTGTATTATACTATACTGTACTTTAGTATCTCTGGGAGCAGTTCCACCGGCACTGTCCTTGGGGGCAGTGTTGAATAACAGACACAGTGCATGATTATTTCTGTCTTTTAAATATATATCTGTAATTCCTTTGCCTGTCTGATGACTGCAACGGACTCTCATGACGTGTTCATTGCATTCAGTGGGATGCTGAGGCAATGAAAGCAGACAGAACACCAGACAATTCGTCACTTTATGTACCAGTCAGAAAACTCCCTGCTAGTGAACTGGTTGAGTGACAAAACTGTGTCAGACACTCACTGTTTACTGGCTATGTAAATGAAATTAATCATTCAGACCAACAGCATACATAAGTGGTTTTTCAGTAAATGGTTTTTCCCCCTTTTTCACATTTTATCAGACATTTTTTGCATGTTATGCTAGCCTATGGAGGAGAAAATTTTGACATAGTATTAAATGTTCCCAGAAATGTTGGCTCTGCCCAAATCTATCCAAAAGCAAAATGTGAAATTACCCAGAATCTCTTGAAGAGTCAGAGAAAACAGCTCAGCCTCTGCTGCTTTTGTTAAGATCTATGAGATTCATGAAGGGTTAGTAAGGAAGAAACCACCAGTCATTAATGTGGTCATCTCATATACAGTAATCCCCCTTATCCTGGGTGAGGTACATTCCAGGACCCCCAGTGGATGCCTGAAACCATGGATAGTACCAATCCCTGTACTGTATATACAATATTTTTTCCTGTACACAACGTAATTTTACTTAATAATGGTTTGGGGTCATTATTAAGTAAAATAGTAAGGGTTACTTGGACACAAGCACTGCGATACCACGGCAGTCGATCTGCGAACTGAGACAGCTACTAAGTGACCAACGAACGGGCGGGTAGCATATACAGCGTGGATTTGCTGGACAAGAGGGACGATTCACATCCCGGGCAGGGCAGAGTGAGATTTAATCACGCTAGTCAGAACGGCGCGCAATTTAAAACTTGTGAATTGTTTATTTCTGGAATTTTCCGTTTAATATGTTCGGGCCACGGTTGACTGGGGGTAAGTGAAACCGTGGAAAGCAAAACCGCACATAAAGGGGGACTACTGTATCCCAAAATGCATCTAGATGATCTTTTAATTCCACACCAGCATTTTATGGGTAGATTGGCAGAGTAGAATGGAGCTATGTTTCCTTCCTATGCTCTTCAGTGAGAAAACAGTTTCATCATTAAAACATGGTGGTAGTGTCATGTTTTAGAAATTCTTTTCAGCATTTGCACAACTTTCCATCTGGAGCTTTGAATTCAGTCTCTTTATTGAGAAGTACTAGTGAGCTGGTGTAATGGATTGTGCCTTGCAACTTCTCAGCTGTGGGTTCTGACATGGGCCCAAATCCTGGGTTCTCCCTGTGTTTGTGTGGGTTTGCTCTGCGTCCCTGCCGAAAAAGATGCAATTAAATCGACAACTGTAAAATGTCAGTGGTGTGTTTGTGTGATTGCCTTGGAAAAGACTGGTGTTCCATCTGAGTCGGCACCCCCTGCTACTGGGATAAGGTCTGGATGATGGTGACCCTGCCTGACACATGGGCTGTGGATGAGACAATTTTACAAAGTAATGTCATCATCCATCCATGGGCTGAAGTGCAGCTGGGTAATGCTGGAAGATAATGGTCTGAGGCACGTAAGCAAATCAAGTTCCTAATGGTTTAAGAACAAGAAATTTAATTTTGGAGTAGCCTAATGAAAGTGGGGACTTAAACCCCATTCGGATGTTGTGGCAGGATATAAAACAAGCAGTTCACGTTCAAAAGCCCACATACCACTGAAGCGAAGCAGTTCTGTGTAGAGGACCGGGCTAAATTTCCTCCGTAGTCCTGTAAGAAACTGATCAATAGCTATAAAACATCTGTGGGTGCAGTTATTGCTGCTAAAGATGCCCTAAGTCTTAAGGGACAATTTAATTTTCACACGCATAGTTGGGTGTTGCATAACTTTAATGTAATAGTGACATATGTGTCAGAGTCATTGTTCTGATAAAGGAAATTATGTTTTAGTTGAAAGTCTGATAACGTTTAATATGAAGAAATGTACAATGATGCAGAAAATCAGACGGGTCAAGCGCTGTTTAATGGTACAGAACACGTCAGCTGCTGGTTATCAGATGTCAAAAAAAGAGTGATGAGGAAGTGTTTCTTCACACTCTGAATGCCCAGTCATTACTGGTTGTATGTCATTACTTTCCAAAACACATTCAGTCATCCCCCGATTTGTGTTACAAGGATTCATCTTTATAGGGAGTTTCATCTGATACCCCTGCTTAGATCTCTGAAGCATTTCTTTACATTTATGAGGAGAGCACTTGGATTTCTCCCAGCTCCTGGCAGCTGAGCAGCATGACATATTTACATTAACATTTATTAATTTAGCAGACACATTTCTACTGTCTGATCCAAACATTTTTATCTAGTCTTTAACTGACACTTTTATTCATGGCGATACACAGTGCTGGATACACTGCTGTACACTCTCCGCAATTATTCCTCCATCTATACGGCAGAGCAATGAAATAGATAAGCACACAAACACCCACTTGCACTACGAGCAACAACTTAGAGCCACCGATCCACCTGTCTTTGAACTGTGGAGTAAATCAAGGCGCCTGGAGGAAACTGCTGCTTTCAGTGTACTGGCACACAATAGCTGTAAAAGAGCTGAACGTGTGCAGGTACATACCTATGCAGAATTTCAAAGTAATTCATGAATGGAAACAATCTTAATGCTATTATTAACTATTGATGTAATTGTGTCAACGTGCATGGAATTTGGCAATATTGTAGCATAAACGTGTGCCTTTTGGAGCTCAGGAATGGATGAAAATGTTCATCGACAAGACTATGGGTAATGACATCTTTTATCGATGAGAGTTTGCATTATAAAGGGTTTCTCGGGAACGCATTACCCGTGTACGCAAAGACTGTGACTTTGGCTCCATGGTGTGTTGGTGACTTGCTAGCAGGACAGGCGACACAATGTCTTACTTTTCTTATTCATTTACTATTACAGCTCATTTTAGGTACTTAGCTTGCCAAGAACTTTGTCATAATCCAGGAGCATATGCAGCTGGAGTATGCAGGGTAAAAGCTTGTGCTAAATATGTGCATTAAACCAGCGAAGAAGTCCTTGGCTGCTTTGGGAATCTAGAGTGCAGCTGCAGTGGAATGAATGGTGAAAACTGTGGCTCAGTAATGGTGATCGATTTAAATGACATAATGCAAAGTGCAGCAAAGAATGAGAGGGGAGCCATGCCAGTCTGGTGAAATCATTTTGGTGATTTGCTTAAGCCAGAAGTCAACCCAACAAGACATTTCCACTGTGTTCTTGTACTGCTAAGTTCATGACCGAGTTGATTCAGTGTTGGGGTTCAGCTCAATTCAGCGGCATCTCTTGCCGTAAACAAAGAAACTTTGAAGGAAGGTGATTTAAAATATTAATCATAATGTGCTTGACTGCACAAAAGGTTTTGCTTTTAAAAGGCCATGGCTACCCACCGAGAAGTTTGTGTATTAAAAATTTCTCATTTGTTTTCTATTAAATGCCAATGGTTGTGGTGAGATTGGTAGCTTCCTCTTAAAAACAGGACAAGCTGATGCTAGTGACACATCTGGAATCTTGAGGAGGACAAGGGAATGGTCAGGATGTACCTGCAGCATTCAGGATGTCCTCTGAATTATAGAGCATCAGGCTTTGTGTACACAGAAGTAGAACTGTATATGGTGCTCAGACCCACAGTGAATTACAGCTGAAGCATCTGGCCATTAGTGAAATCCTCACTTTCAGGACTCTGAGAAATAACCCTTCTGTTAGATTACAGGAAACATTTTCATGAAATTTTGACTATGTTTGATGAATGTTACAGTTTTATGGAGCTGTTTCTGGCCCGTTATGCTGAGAAATATACAGCGTGAATTTTGGCACCATGTCTGCTGATGCTGCCAGTGTAAAGACACGAAAAAGGGATTTAGGGAAGACTTCCACATGTAACTGAAGTGGAGGCCTTAAATACCTTTAAAGCAGGCAAGCCCTGTCTGCTCCCCGTCTAGGGGATTCAGTCGGCTGAGGTTGCTCCCACATGCTGTTCCTCCTGGTAGAAACTGTCATCTTTGCATTCTGCTTGTGGATGAATCACACTGTATGTATTGCAATCTTGCGTCTTTCATTGCCAAATGCTGCCTCTCTTCTGTGGAACTTGTTAGCATTGATGATGTTTATTTTCACAAAAAGTCATTCATCTTTTTTTGAAGAACTTGCAAAGAGGGATGCCAGATTGGAAGATCCTTGTGCGTAGCACTCTGGCCGAAAGCTCAGCTTAGTTTTAAGAATTAGCCTGTGAATAGCATCTTTCTAATGGATTCCCAGGCCTCAGGGCACGTGTTTTTAGGGTGTCCCAAAGTGTGACCTTGTGTGTCTCTTGCTGTTTTTGCAGAACCCGTGGCTGTGGACAATCTTGGGAAACTTCTAAAACACCATTCACGCGCAGCTCCACCTAAACCAGTCAAACTCCTTTCCGTAAGTGGACATGAAATGAGACAAATTAAAGGCTGTTGGAATCATAGTTTCCTGCTAAGCTCAAGCTCTGCCACTAAGCTGGAGTGGAGCATGTGTAGAGAGTGGAGAGACGTCCGGTGCTTTGTGTGCCAGGTGCCAGTGAGCAAGCTGGATGCGTTGACGGACGCACAGTCTGTAGGAGCTTGAGTCAGAGGGTTGCTGCTGCGAGAAGTCTCCTCAAAAACATGCCGTGTGTTGTCCTGTAGATCAGACATGTGCTGCAACTGTTCATTTCATGGAGCAGTAGCATCATTCATTATTCATGCACTTTGAGGTGTTTTAAAGTAATTGCTTTCTGTGTTTGTTAAACTGGCACTTTTATTCAGGTCGACTCACAACGCAGCACTCAAAAAGTTCTCGCCACTCATTTCCATTGCTGGCTCAGCAGTGGAGTAGCGGGGATTAAACACCTGGGTGATGAATATGGCAGCACGCCGCTCCGGCTTTGTGTCTGATTTGTGAAAATCCAGTTGGGACACCACGTTAGTGTTTGTTCTGGGCGCCTTGCTCACCTGTGCGTCGCTCCCAACTCCCAGCATGCTGTGGTCCCACGAGAGCCACCATAGTCCACCTTGAGTCACTGGTGACCCTGTTCACCCAGTTGTTTTCCAAGACTCCTCTCAGTCTTGCAGTGCTGCCTCAAGGGGCTAGAATATGTAAAGCAATAGCATGAAAAGGCTTTGGGGAAAACTTTGCCATTTCTCTGAGCAAGGCGCCAAAACAGGGTGTAGGATGGTGTCAAGTTGCAGAAGTGAGACAGCATTTTAGAAGGTCTCCACCCTGGTTGTTGCTAGTACAGGAGCACAGCACATCGCAATGCAGCCCTACAGATGTTTTCCTGTCTTGATGCAAATATGTCTGAAACACATTTTTTCACATGTTGCTGTGCCAAAGGCCTCATGCATAAAACATATGCAATGCCAAATGATATCCTTTGGTTTTATCTTTTCATTTAATTAATATTAACCTTTCTTTTAATGTTACATCATTACATAACCAAAACTCATTTGATGTTCAGTTAATATGTATTTTTGTCATATTCGAAGGGGAACTTGTTATAGCCCGTGAATAATCAGTTGTTGTCTCACTTATTCATCGAGCTTAGTGCGGCTTAACATCGTAACCGAATTTGCTATAAATTTGGTCAAAGGAGGATGCACTGTGTTATTTTCTCATGGAAGATTTTTATTTGTGCATTTCCAGTTTCCCCTAGCTCTCTCCAAAAAGGCTGAGTCAGTGAAGTGACTCCTTTCTTGGCTCAGGCACTTCTTGCGGCCTCCCACTGTTTGCGACTGGCAGTCCCATTGCAGGTGGTGCGTTTGCAGAAAGGTGCGCTCATAACAGGCCTGTTGGCGCTCTTAGCAAGGAGAGAGAATCGGCTTACCCAGGTGGCGTATGTCTCCCACACAGCTGTTGGACTGTGCTGGATAAGGAAGGTCACTGGTTTGTAAAGAGTACATTGAAGAAGGAAGTTTTCTTAAGGCCTTCTGGTAGGTGTTGCCATGGTAACAAATGTTCCAGTCTGATTTAGAACTGGAAATTATTAAAATGTGGTAAAAATAGAAGTAAAAGGCATTTTTGCATGGACTATCAAGATGACTTTACCTGACTTTTAAGTTTATACTCTTCACAAACTCATCAGCATTATTGATCTGTTTCTGGGAACACCTCGTGTTGAAAAAGGCATGTTGGATCCACTTGTGCGCTCCTTGGTGCACGACCCTGAGAGGTGACAGTGCTTTGGGTGACTTGGCAGGTGGGCTCCCACATGCTAATGAGGATCAAGGAATCAGGGCTTCATATTGTAAGTCTTGAGATGATGTGAAAGGCCTTTTACTGTGATGTTTACTGTTTACCTCACACAGCACATAAATAAGCACAGCTGTAAATGACTGGAGTCAGATGAGGCCTCTACATTGTGACCAGGATATTACAACAGTGTAGAGTATGAGCAGTTGGAATAGTGCCACAGCATGTAATGCTTGCAATTCACAGCTCCTGGACTCGGGGTTTGCATCTAGGCTCCAGTCCAGTTCTGTCTCTGCATGGAGTTTGTTTTCCTGTGCTTCGTGTGTGTTGTCTCCCGGTGCTCTGGTTCAGTCTAAATTACGTGTTTTAGGTCCATTTGTAGGTCTAAATGTGTATGCCTGGGTGTGATGGCCCTGGGACGAGCTGGTGTTCTGCCCAGCATGCGCCCAGCTTTACACCCCATGCTTCGCAATGCAAGAGCTAGTGCAACAGAAGAACCAGTGCCATCGAAGTGGTTTCTAAAAATCAGACGGACTCCATGTTCGCACCTCATGAAAACTGGGATGAAACTCAAAGTGACAGAATATTCACCACCTGAATTACTCTAACATGTTGCATGTGAGAATATAAAGGAACTGAATAAAAGAGCTCAGCAAAATCTGTGAACCAGGTTTTTTTGAGTCCTGAGGAACGCGATCCACACAGGATTTATGCTGTTTTGGTAGGTTAATACATGACATTACACGTATATTGCGCCTGACAATTACTGTTTTAATAATGCTGGAAATGGTGGGGTTTGCTGAGCCTTTCTGGTGGCGTCAGCTTGCCTACTGAAGCTGACAAAAGTGAGATGCTTGGAAGAGTAAAGGAGCAGGATTGTGTCACTACTCTTCCCATACATCCCCCAGCAAGGCCACTGTACTGAATGAGGTGAGAGGATCCCACCCCAGCCCTGCACCCTTCAGCACAGTGAAATCCAGCGGTAAAAAAGGCTTTAACGTCTGATCTTCTTTGACCCACGGTTCGATATGACCGGATCGTTAAATGTGCTGTGATGCCCCTCAGAACAGCTGCGCCAGGGATGTCACCATAGAAACGTCACCAAGCCATGACACACAGAACTGTCTGTGTACGAATCAATGACCTCACTCGAAACGCCAGCACTAGGAATGGTTTGTCCCTGTGAAAGAAGTGTATGCCTGCTCTCGTTTTCACGTTCTCTTTAATGTCACGAGTCCATGTAGAGGAACTTCTGGTTTCTCCTGGGCTGAGGAGGCAAACATGTTGATTCCTCCAGTCCCGGAGTAGCTCTGTAGATGCAATGTACTTTGAAAGTAGGAGGAGGGGGGAAGTTGCTTAGCTGTGGGCAGAGTAGTGCAGCGACCCAAGGGCCTTTGTTGTGGCTGCTGCATATTCTGTGCAAGGTGACGGGTGGGAATACACACCCGCTTGCACAACACTCTGGGTTTGACTGGGCAAACAGTTCCATGGCCTTCTGTCAACTTTGTCACTTTTTCACTTTTCAGTCCTTTTCACAAAGGATATGGCTGTATTTTAATTAGTTGTCATTGCGTATGTTATCAGATATTGGGGAACCAGTAAACATCAACAGTAGCGTTTGGTGGAGACATATACTATAAACACGGGGGTACATTAGGCTTGCTTGCCCCCGTTATACTATATGTCAGTATTACATTTTGTAAAAATGAATGTTAAATGAGATCAAGAGTTAAGGAAAAAATCACTCTCACACCCATATTATATGGTTATTGTATGAAGTGCATAAAAGAAATGCGTATCTATCATGCATTGACCCTCAGTATAACGTTGAGAAGAACAAAAAGTTTGTATGCTCCCCATGTTCATGTTGGATTCTTTTCTTCCCACAGTCCACGTGAACTGGAGACTCTGTGTTGCCCATAGTATGTGGATTTGTGTGTGGATGATTGTAGGGGTTTTTGCGTCATGTGTCCAGCACAGTAAGTGACCTTGCACAAAGGTTTCATCTGAATGCTAGTATGAAATCATTGTATGCTGCATTGGAGAAAAATGTCTGCTCAATCAATATATGTGAATGTTAATGATGTTTCTGCTGTCAGGGAAAGCCACATAATGTAAAACAAATTTCAAATGGAAGACAATGTAGATGCTAGTCCCTATGGTCTATACTGGTCAAGAGTGAAACTTGTGTCCAGTGACCAGTACTACCCAATTTGGGGGATGCCCTAAAATTTATGTGGGTGAATTACTGGTGTCTAATTGAGGAAAAGACTGTAACCGGGCGCAGAGGTGTTCTACCTTGGCCCACTTCCTACCAGGTGCAAGACTCTACACAGAAGAAAGTAGGAGTCTAAGTGTAGCTATGCACACACACCCTTAATGGACCCCCTGGGCTGGATGGATGTGTGACAAAGTAATGTTAAAAAAATTGCTCCTGCTGACTCAAATTCAGAGTAGCCCTGGTGGAGTCGGGGGAGCTGCAGAGCACTTGGGTGAGTCCTTTGTGGCCGCATGATGCACATTTCTGGTGTTGTTGTTGAGCTTGCGGTTTACTGCTTGCAAAATGCTGCTGGTTGTCACATGTAAGCAAGCACAGAAATCGGGTGAGAAGTTCAATAGATAAAAAACATAAAATCCAGTGTAGCTCCCACTGGTGTGACCTCTAGCAGAGGCCTCATTCACAGAATTTCTCTGTTACCCGTGTACTGTCCTCTAAAAAGGAGTCCTTGGAAACCAGTCGGGCTGGCGACCACAGATTCCATATTTGCAACCCCTATGTGCATGCAAATAGTCACATGCCATTATCTATTTTAACTTGGATATGAAATGGATCAGAAGCACTACTGTTGCTGGACCCCGTGTAATATTTTCATAATAATAGCAGGAAATGCCCAAGCTCTTTAACCCAGTCAACATGTTATACTTCACAAAACAACAATGTACTACAAAACTGATACTCAAATAATGTACAACCCCAAATCAGAAAAAGTTGGGACAGTATGGAAAATGCAAATTAAAAAAATGCAGTGATTTTTACATTTACTTTTATTTCATTGCAGACAGTATGAAGCCAAGATGTTTCATGTTTTGTCTGGTCAACTAACATTTCATTTGTTAATACCATATACATCCATTCCTGCATTTCAGGCCTGCAACACATTCCAAAAAAAGTTGGGACGCGGGCAATTTAGAGCTAGTAATGGGGTAAAAAAATTAAATAATAATGTGATTTCAGACAGGTGATGCCAACAGGGGATTGTAATCATGATTTGGTACAAAAGCAGTATCCACGACAGGCTGAGTCTTTGAGGTGCAGAGATGGGCAGAGGATCTCCAGTTTGTCAACATTGTTGAACAACAGTGTTCATCAAAGCAGGATTGGAAGGGATTTGCACATTTCTTCCTCTACAGTGTATAATATCATTAAATGATTCAAGGAATCTGGAGGAATTTCAGTGCGTAAAGGGCAAGGGGGCAAGCCTAAGCTGAACACTCGTGATCTCCCGTTCCTCAGACGGCACTGCATCAAGAACCGTCATTCAACAATAGCTGATATAACTGCACGTGCAAGGGATTACTTTGGCAAACCTTTGGCAAGCACTAGAATGCAAAGTTACATTCACAAATGCCACTTAAAACTTTACTGTGCAAAAAAGAAGCCTTATGTTAACCATGTCCAGAAACGGCGTCGACTTCTCAGGGCTCAGAGGCATCTGGGATGGACCATCACACAGTGGAAACATGTATTATGGTCAGACGAATCAGTATTCCAGATCTTTTCTGGAAGAAATGGACGCTGTGTTCTCCGGACCAAAGATGAAAAAAAACCATTCAGACTGTTATCAGCAACAAGTCCAAAAGCCAGGGTCTGTCATGGTATGGGGTTGTGTCAGTGCCCTTGGCAAAGGTAATTTACACTTCTGTGATGGCAGCATTAATGCAGAAAAGTACATTGAGATTTTAGAGCAACATATGCTCCCTTCAAGAACACATCTTTTCCAGGGATGTCCATGCATTTTTCAACAAGACAATGCAAAATCATATTCTGCACACATTACAAAGGCACAGCTGCGGAAGAAGAGGGTACAAGTACTGGACTGGCCTGCCTGCAGTCCTGACCTGTCCCCAGTAGAGAATGTGTGGAGAATTTTGAAACGAAAAATGCGTCAACGACCCCGTATTGTTACACACCTTAAGAAGTGTTTGCTGGAAGAATGGGACAAAAGAACATCTGAAATGTTTCATTGCTTGGTATTCTCAGTGCCAAACTGTTTTTTAAGTGTTGTGAGAAGGAATGGCAACATTACATAGTGGTAAATACTTTACCGTCCCAACATTTTTTGGAATGTGTTGCAGGCCTGAAATGCAAGAATGGATGTATATTAACAAATGAATTGTTAGTTGACCAGACAAAACATGAAACATCTTGGGTTCATACTGTCTGCAATGAAATATACTGCCTGGCAAAAAAAAAAAAAAAGTCACCACCTGGATTTAACTTAGTGTTATGTTCTGGGGTTGCTTCAATTGGTCAGGTCTAGGTTCAGCAACATTATGTGCCCAACAAATAAGTTCAGTTGACTACTTGAATATACCAAACGACCAGGTTTTTCCTTCATTGGTTTTTTACTTCCAAGATGACAGTGCCAAGATTCACGGGGCTCAAATTGCGAAAGAGTGCTTCAGGGAGCATGAGAGAGACATCATTTTCACACATGGATTGGCCACCACAGAGTCCAGACCTTAACCCCACTGAGAATCTTTGGGATCTTGTGCTGGAGAAGACTTTACGCAACACTCCGACTCTCCCATCATCAATACAAGATCTTGGCAAAAATTAATGCAACTCTGGACGGAAATAAATGTTGTGCCATTGCATAAGCTTATCGAAACGATGCTATGCAAATGTGTGCTGTAATCAAAGCTAAAGGTGCTCCAACGAAATACTAGTGTGTGTGACTTTTTTTTTTTTTGGCCGAGCAGTGTAAAAGTCAAAGTAAATGTAAGAATCACTGTGTTTTATTATTTGCATTTTCCATACTGTCCCAACTTTTTCTGATTTGGGGTTTTATTACTTATAAACATGGACTTAAAGCATTAAATGTGTCTAATGTAGGGAAAAATCAAATTTAGATAATAAGCCATGGCCAGAAATTCCAGTCCCTACACAAATTCACCTGCATATGCAAACAAGGGAAATTCAAGTTTTATTTTCACCGTATCGACATTTCCTAGTTGAAGTTAATAGCTTTAAAAGTGCACAGATTGCCAAGATTGCCCTACGCTGGAAACACAGTGGAGAGAAGGAAATGTTTATCATACCACGTTTTTTTTGGGTGACATTCAGAGCGGTGTCCTTTTACACATGATGTGAACTTCTTTCACTTCTGTAAGTTTCTCTCCTGTGAGAAACAAACAGAAACCATGCATGCTTTTGTAGGTAGCAAAGTAATGCAGCAGTCTGACTGTTGAGCAACATATTTCTACTGAATTCATATAGTCTGAATATCCCATCCTCCAAAAGGGTGAATAATTGTAAAGTTGGCTCCTTAACACTATAAAGTGTTTTGGACAAAGGAGTAAAATAAGTTTAAGTGAGTCCTAGCCCAGGTCACCATGTCTCATATCAGCCCTGTGAGAACCTGCTTGTCCAGGCTTGTTTTCAGAAGCTGGGTGAGAGCCACTGCTTTTCCAATCTCTGTCAAGAGGCAGATGGATTGGTGATGGTGCAGCACTCTGACTGCAGTGCCACCAGACTGGCTTCTCTCCTGTCTAAGTGTGAAGGCTGCCTCCAGCACTCTCCTGTGCCCACAGCGCACCCTGTCTGTTGCTGCTGGTGGCTGTATTTCCAGATTTTTACTTTGCAAATGTTCTGCAAACGCAGTTTATACCAGTCTTTATATTTTCCAAAGGGAAATAGACACTTCGGAGGCCTTTGGCTCTAAACTTCTATGAGCCGAGAGTCTTGCATGCTGTAGATTGGTGCACAAGTGTCCCTACAGGGCCACCCGACTGCTTTCCCTGGGGCAGACGCGATGGTAGAAGTGTAACTGCAACTAGCTGCAACCGAGTTTGATATATGGGTGGCCAGAATACCCAAAGAAATGCCATAAAATCCTTAGCTTATGCAGCAGGCTCTCACGGAAGCCTGTATGTGCTTGTGAGTATGTATGTATGTATGAGTACACTCTGTGTATTATGGCACAGATTGTCACAGATATTCCCGTGAAAGTGAAAGAATGCTGTTTATAATGCCAGAATAAGGCCCATGGGTTGCAGCACAGCCCTATGTGCCTCACTTTCCATGAATTCATATTTAAAGAAGAGTCCAAATTTTTCTTACTGTGACTTACACTGTATGGCCAAAAGTATATGGACCCCCATTCTAATGACCAAGCTGAGTTGTTTCAGTCGCACTCACACAGCATACAAACATATTCTAGACAACTGTGCGCTTCCAGCTTTGTGGCCACAGTTTGCGGAAGAAGAAGCTCCTTTCCTGCTCCAGCGTGAGTGCAGCCCCCATGCAAAAAGCAAGCTCCATAAAGACATGGGTTCCCAGGTTGGTGTGGAAGAACTTGAGTGGCTGCACAGAGCTCTGACCTCAATCCTACTGAACACCTTCGGGATGAACTAGAACGCTGACTGCGAGCTAGGCCTTGTTGTCCGACCTCAATGATGCTCTTTTGGCTGAATGGGCACAAATTCCCACAGCCACGCTTGAAAATCTGGTGGAAAGCCTTCCCAGAAGGGTTTGGCTGTTATAGTAGCGAAGGGGGGGCAACTCCATATTAATGCCTAAGGGTTTGGATTGGGAGGTTCAACAAGCACATATGGGCATGATGTTCAGATGTCTGTATACTTTTGGCTATAGACCGATCAGCCACAACATTAAAACCAGATGCCTAAAATTGTTTAGGTCTCCCTCGTGCCGCCAGAACAGCTCTGACCCATCAAGGCATGGACTCCAGAAGACCTCTGAAGGGGTCCTGTGGTATCTGGCACCAAGATGGTAGCAGCAGATCCTTTAAGTCCTCTAAGTTGTGAGGTGGGGCCTCCATAGATCGGACTTGTTTTTCTAGCACATCCCACAGATGCTCGATCGGATTGAGATCTGGGAAACTTGGAGGCAAAGACAACACCTTGAACTTTTTGTCACGTTCTTCAAACCGTTCCTGAACAATTATTGCAGTGTGGCAGGGCCACTGCCATCAGGGAACACCGTTGCCATAAAGGGGTGTGCATGGACCGCAACAATGTTTAGGTGGGTAGTACGGGACAAAGTAATATCCCAAAGTTTCCCAGCAGAACATTGCCCAGAGCATCACACTGCCTTCTTTCCATTTTGCATCCTGCTGGCATCTCTTTCCCAAGTAAACGATGCACACACACACACCTGGCTGTCCACAAGATCTAAAAGAAAACGTGATTTGTCAGACCAGGCCACCTTCTTCCATTGCTCCATGGTCCAGTTCTGATGCGGTGGACAGTGGTCAGCATGACCACTCTGATCGGTGTGCGGCAACACAGCCCCATACGCAGCAGAATGCAACGCATTGTGTGTTCTGAAACCTTTCTATCATGGCAAGAATTAAGGTTTTCAGCAGTTTGTGCTACGGTAGCTCTTCTATAGGTTCAGAGCAGATGTGCTCACCTTCATTTCCCACGCACATCATTGAGCCTTGGGGGCCCAGGACCCTGTCACCAGTTCACCAGTGTTCTTTCCTTGGACCTCTTTTGATAGCTACTAATCACTGCATACCGGGAACACCCCACACCCCATAAGTTCCTCCATTTTGGAGATACTCTGACCCAGTCGTGCAGCCATCACAATCTGGCCCTTGTCAAAGTCGCTCAGATCCTTACAGTTGCCCATTTTTCCTGCTCCCAACACATCAATTTCAACAACTGACTGTTCACTTGCTGCCTAATATATCCCCCCACCCCTTGACAGGTGCCATTGTAAGGAGAAAATCAGTGTTATTCACTTTACCTGTCAGTGGTTGTGATATTGTGGCTGATTGGTGTATATTATATTTGTTTTCTGCTGTTTGGTTGTTTTCTGTTTTACATGGGATGTAGAGCCCCAGTCCAAACTCCAGAGAATTCTCACCAGACTGACGTATACTTTTCACCTGTTTTGGTCGTTTTGTATGTCAGAAACCTGTGTGTCTTTCTGTTCTCTACCTGTCCCCAGGAATGCTTGCTGGGCAACTAGTAGTCTCAGCTGCAGTGTTGGAACCCCAGTGCATTTTGGGAGCCGAATAGGACTCAAATGCAGTGAAAGAGCAGTGTGTGTTAGACTGGCTCCCTGCCACCCCACAACACTCATCCTCTCCATCTTCCCAAGATATTTGTGCACCAGAGTTGTTCCAAAATGGGCCCAACTGATGAGTATGGAGGAGGGTGTGGTGAATTGGCATTGCTCTCAATAGAGGTCCTTGTTTCTTGGGCTTAGATTAAGAAAACTGGCTCTGGTCCATGCAAATTCCCTACATGCATATTTGTTTGTGGGGGCTCTAAGTGCCAGTGAGGAGGCCTCTGTTTGCCCACGGAAACTTCCTGACATCTTGCGGGCATCGTGGAGTGTTTGTATACACTTAGACTTGCTTGTGCAGCTGTTTGTTAACTGCAGCCCTCTAGTTTGTTGAGGGGTCTGAGGATGGAGTTTGCATCCATCTGACTTCCAGAGCAAATGAGATGGTGCCACCATCAAATAAGGGCCTAGGTACCACCCCCAATGCAGCTGCTTGACTCGAATTAATACTGTTCATGTTCTCCTGGGTGAGGCCAGTGTCTTGTGTTCATCTTTCATGTGTTCATTTTGGGTTGGTTCAGATTTGAGTCAAAGCATTTTATGGACTAGACTAGGTCTGTTTTCAAGAATCCCTAGAGCATTGTGATTGTCATAAACAGTTGTTGAACTTTTATTGATGTTCAGTCATTATGATATTAAGATGTTATTTTCAAACTGGTTCCCATGCATTAGCTGATGGTGGGGAATTGAAGTCCACTGCAAAGGCTTCAGATGAAGAAAAAATTTCTTTTCTGCATTCTTTCATGGGTCCAAACCAACTTTACCACTTCCTACTCGGCTGAATGTAGCATTCTCTTGTGAAAGCACAGATTCAGTAACTCAGACTCTAAATGCCAGCACAAATCAGACAGACCCATGTTCCAAAACAACACACTGCTATTTTCCTGGGTGCTGTGACTAATTTTTTCTGCTTGTCCCTACCAGTATTCCATGAGGTCCTGTTCTTTTGATAACGTTCATGATGAAAGTGCTTCAAGTACAAAATGAAAGTGCAGGCAGGCTTAGTGATGGAGCAGCTGTTGTGTCTCGGTCACACTCCCTATCTCTGTTGATCACGTTTGGGTTTGTTTCTCTCCGACTCCGCAGATATCGATGTCAATGTCACTTCCTCCTAGTGAGCGCTTCCTGCGCAAGAGGTTGAGTTGGCGTGGTGGTGAGCACGAGTGCTGCGATCCCCGAGTTGCTAATTATAGGCCTGCAGCCCACGCACCTTGAAAGACGTGGGTGTACAGAAAGAATGTATTGTCTAAAAGTAGCACTTCCTTATTCTATTTATGGCTGCCCCCACATTGCGTCACTCTCTCCTTTGCTAAATTAACTTTTCCTCTCTTAGCTCTTATTCACTTGTTGAAGTTTGACTAGGTTCCCCTTCCCCCATTCCTAAATGAAGACAAAGACTACTGAGCCCTTTTGTGATCTTCGTGTTCTTCTGGTTTTGTTTCCCTTCCATCTCACTTGGCCTTTATCCATGTTTCCAGTGCCATGTTCCATGTTTCCGCAGTCATGATTCACATGATGCAGCCTGGCTGGCAGAAGCTTGGTTCTTTCACAAGATCTGGGAGGCGTTCAGAACCTCCTAAATTATGTATTTCATGCCTTGTTGTAGGTCGGTGCTTCTTGCATTGACAGGGTCAGCCCCAGGACATCAGAGACAGTCAGAGCTGAACCAGAAAGTGTTTAGAGATGTGGAGATAACAGCACTTTAGTGACCAAGTACATTTGCACATACAAGGAATTTGACATGGTGGATGCTCATTCAGACATATTTAACATAAGAGAGGAACATAAACATGGTAGAATAACCATATTGGGACTGAAGTTGAAGAAAATGCAATAAATGCGTACAACACAAACAGTACAGTAACCGGGGTGTTTGAGGACATCTGTATAATACGGGCATAGAGGTGGGTACAGCAGGACATAAATGAGCATAAGCATAAATTGTTGGACATTTTTACGTAAAAATGTTTTTTGGCCTTACACTATGCTTCTAAATGCTATGCTATACAAATTCCAGCGCAAATGTAATGGCTCCAGGTGAGATAATCATTATAATATATTGCTCGCACCATGTTCTGGTTCCATGAACTCCGTCGAAACCGTTCACAGCTGTATTTTTTCTGGCCTTTGCAAAACATTTGCAAATTCCCGAATATGTACCTGAAAGCGACCTGTGCTCTTATGGCCTTGTCACGGCTGTGGTGAGAATGTGAAACGTGTAAGCAGGTGCTAAGTTTAGCAGCACAAACTTTGTGCGAGTGTGTAGAAGTCCTGCAAAAGAGCCTCCTGTTATATTAATTCAGATTTCCAGTGGGATTTTTGTCCAGCACGAGAATAATAGTTTCCACCAAGGTGTGTGTGTGTTCGTGTTTCGGCACATGTGGGAATGTGTGCGCATGGCTGTACGTGTAGTACAGATGATGTGGACGCAGGGTGTTCTCCAGTGGACTCTCAGGCAGCTGGTGCTCAGCCAGCTGACCCAATGCACGCTCTGGCTGCTGACTTCCTGCCAGCGCTCCCACAACGAGTAGGCCTGTGCTATGGAGCCGCCCACAGGCTAACTCATCATGAGGGTTCATTGCAGGGCCATTGGGGGTGACACGAGCCATCCCTCATGTCCATTGTGTCCTCAATTCATCCAGAACACACAGTATGTGGCCATTTTCTTTTTAACTGAGTGTTACATGTTTATTTTAAACATCTGTACACGAGTTATAAAGATCCTCAAGTGCCAAGAGTGGACAGAAATGGGGTGAGAGAGGGCATCATCATTTTTTTTTTTTTTTTATAAAACCCAAGTATATACTTTTCTATAAATAGTTGGTGAAGGGGACAGATTTGATCCTTCAGGATCAGAATGATGATATAGTCACTTTCATATTTTTGGAGGTTGGGAAACTTGGAATGTTTTTATTTTAGGGTGGCGGACGTGTGTGTTATTTGTATCTTGGGGAGGGTCTCTTTCTTGGTCCCTTTCGTAATACACCACCCCCCCAACACCCCCACGAAGGACAAACAGAGTGTACATTGACTAGACCACCAGATGACCCAACCACACCTGGAACACCTTCTTGGTTTGAGGGAGTGGGTTCAGGGGAGTTGTTGTCATAAGTGGCAGAGTCTCAAATTAGGCATTTTTCATTTCTAATTCAAGACAACAGTGCAAAAATACACCTGATGCATTAAAAATTCTCCAAGTAAATATTGCTTTAAACCATTTTATTTTTTGTGCCTTTCATGGCTTGCAACTCCAGTTAACGTAAAGTCTTAAAATGTACATAATTTTCTTCATTTGTCTCAGTTAAAATCAAACTGGTAGTCTCTAAAATATACTCTCAAAATTATAAGTACAGATAGTGCTATTCTATAAAATGGAAAATGTTCAATTAGGAGATTTATACATACCCTGCGATAAAATGTATAACTGTGCTATTACAGAGCTCAGATAGATATTTCGAGACAAAATAGCTGCATTTATTGGAAATGGAAAATGAGGGTCAAAGATGGAAATAATTTGGATTATCTTTAGCTTCCAGTTTGATGTAGGAGCAGAAACCAGACCTTATGGATGAGGCTTTCACTTTCTGCCACAGGAGAGTAACACAGGGCAGGACATAGAACGGGGGGGTGCACGGAACAGCCGACAGTAAAGGAAGCGGGCGGTCTCTCACGCCCATAGGGAAACTGGTTCAGCTAGCTCTGGGCCTGTGTCAGAGCCATTTTCTGGAAAGTCCCCTCCCAGTTCTCTGCTCAAAGTGAAATTAATAACAGGAGCAGCGGAAATGCTTTGCGTACAGAATGGCTGCAGCTTGGCACCCAGTGCTTGCAGTGTGCTGCATCTTCCTGTGGTGGCTATCTGCATGGGTTGCTCTCGCTACACAGCGGTACACACAGGAGCCAAGAGGTGAACGTGTGCAGTACTTTAGGAACAAATCGCCACTGCTCCATGCTGCACGAGAGCTGGAGCTTATGTTAGCCATGTGTGCATTGCACCCCTTCCTAGAATCCAATTGGAGGCTTATGTGGGGAGTCCTGCACTGCACCCAAGCTTCTTCAGATGGCAGGTGTGCCCAGGGTCCATGAACACCGGGCCCTTGGTTTCCTGCTTCCTTTGCCTTCAGTCTCTGAGAAGAAGACCAGAAGGTGGATGAAACTGGAGGAGAAAGTCTCACCGCTTAATGCAGTGCTTGACTTAAGCTGCCGGTGTTAAACATTAGCCTGGGAAATAAAACAACCCGGGACAAAAACACTCGGTGAGTTTGTAGCTGTACGATCCTCCATTTGTAATTTTGCAGACTAATTGGGTTTTGTTCTGGATCTGATTGAGAATTTGGCCCTTGAGTTGGGTTCTATTCAAAAACCTATTCTTTCTGCAGATTTTAAGTAGCTTAACATTGTAAGATGCTTTGGAAAGAAGCAAGTTGCTTGAATCCAATTTATATTCAGCTTTAGAGTAACATGTCGTACTGATGAGAGCTGCTTTGTACTTGAAGGATCCCGGTTTGAATAAAAATTACTCAGATTTGTAAATAGGTAAAAAAAAAAAAAATTAAGTCACTCTGGAGAAAAGCATCAGCAGAGCAAATAAAATGTAAATATTTCAACAAGGATGGTATAATCACATTCCACCCTGTGAAAAACAAATCTCTTCCTTGAGATGGCTTTGTGTGACAAGACCTGGCAAAGGTTGTGTGTTTCTATGTTCTGAGCTCATAGCCCTGGTTTCCCATCATCCCCTCTGCTTTGAGAGCACAAGCCTGTGATTTATGTGTCAATTAGAAGATGTTCAGTGTATTGCAATTTGGGAATCGATAAAGTTTGATAGTGTCGGCTGTGTTAGTGGTCCGTTTGTCTACATCCTTATGTAATTATTACTCGAGAGCACACAGCCTCCAGGAAACATATATGTTTGTGTTTCCAGGGCTAACAGGTTGTGTCATGTTGGCTGCCAGGCACCGCACTTGCTGACCAGGTAACATAATGTGGGTTTCCACAGAAAAATGTGAATTGATTTTTAGTACCATTACTCAATTTATGCACTAATCTTCTGGATACAATGCACTCTGGCCAAAAAAATTGGCCTGTGTGTGTGTGTGTGTGTGTGTGTGTGTGTGTGTGTGTGTGTGCGCGTGTGCGCGCGCGCGTGTGTGCGCATGTCATATAATGGGCATCTTGATATCTATAAAGCTGAATGTCTGTTTGTTTATTTATCTCTTTGTTTATTCTTTATGCATAGCTTTGTTTTTCAAGCCACAGCCTTGAAATTTGGTACACAGGTACATCTCACCCCAGGTTATGTTTTTGCATAGTCAAATGTGCGCGCGCACACACACACACACACACACACACACACACACACAGAGAGTGCTGCACACATTAGTGATGTAAGGGTAGTAAAATTAGGTGACTTTGTTTTTTTTCCTTTACACTTAACTATGACTGTACTAAATGCAACCATTTTTAATGGTAAACCAGTTTGGTGATTATATAATTATATAATGTGTTCTTTTTTTAACCTTTCCTTCACTAAACCTTTTTGATCCAGGAAAGGTTATACGTATGTAAAGTTTATACACCTTTAAGAGAGTGGCATCATGACAAAGAATGTTGGATCCTGGGAAAGGCAGATGTAATATTCATGTATAAACTGTGACTGTAGCAAAAGTTAAGCTAAAACTAGCCCCTGCAAAAACTTAGTTTTGTTTTTTGTACATGTGAGTACACATTTCATTCACATCAGACCACCTCTTTACACCTTGCAGCACATACCTGCATGTGTGCGCACGCTGCGTTTGTGTGCTACTGTACAACCGGATCCCCACAGCATGTGTGTAGCTGGTGTGTCCTGTTTGATGATCCTCTGAGTATTGTACTGCACTGCTCCTGCTACAAGGTATTTCACAGTGTTTTTGTTATATTTGGTAAAGTAGATGTTTGCGGGTTTTTGGATGGGCTGGGAAGCATCAATATTTCTTCCAGCTGTGTGGATTTACGTATTTTCTCACAACGTGGCCTTTTCTGGAACTGAATAGACACTCAAATGGAGGGCTGTCTGTAACTGAAACTAAATGTACATTGCAAGGAAATAAACCTTTGCTTGGATATTCAGTGGTAGTTAGTTTCCCTGAATGAGAACTCTATTTATTCATCATTTTACGTTCTGGAGTGACTACCTTTACCTGTCTGAGTCATGTTTGTTATCTACTCCTGTATTTTTAGTTACCTAAGATATAAACATGGCAGCAGTCAATTGTCAAGGCTTAGATGAACTAGATTCATTTGATGACACGGATGAAGGTGTTAGCTAAATGAATAGCGGCTGAGGACGAGATTATGATGTCTCTTGACCCAAGTGAGGGGAAACTAGATGTGACAGTCTGGAAGGAAGGTGATACAACACACAACACTTTGTATATTGATCTGGCTGTCTAGTTGCACTTCATCACTGTAGCTGCAACAAATACGACTCAGTGAAAGCATAGATCAGAGCTGCCGTGGCTGGGCAAATCAGAGATACCTATATTGAAAGAAAATGCTATGAGGGGCACCGTGCCAGGGTTCGATCCGCAGTGCGCACCTGCAATTCGCAGCCACCTCCCCCCCTTTGAGCTGGTGACCTTTCACCCTTGGTTCTTTAATGGTTTGCCTTTTCTATGAGTCTAGACTGAGTGTCCCAGCTGAAGTGCTGCATCCGAGAAAACAGAAATACTTGTTGTGGACGTGCAAAAAAATTAAAAAGGCAAATGTGCCAAAGTCATTGGTAGGTGAACTGGGGAGTAGAGGAATGCAGGAACTGTGAGGAGAAGGTGTTGCAGGGTAAGGTTCAAACATGCCAGGTATCCATTGTGGGACCTTTTCGCTACACCATGGCTCCCTTCACTTCACCTTGACATTGTCATCGTATTTGTGACGTCTGTCTCCTTTAGCAGTAAAGGCAATACTGTTTGCAAAACCCAGGCTTAGTGGTGGTGGCGGCAAACAGTACAATTACGGCTGCACTAAGGGATTTCACATGGTCACCTGTGGGTGGAAATGACTACTCCTCAGTTCCTCCTAAACACCAAGCAGTACCAAAAGGGTGCCCCACTGTTGCTCTCTTTTGCTTCAGGGTCAACTGCCATTTCTCTCTCCCTCCTCAGTATCTTTTCAGGATCATCTCCTAAATTATCTTCTTAGGACAGAAGACTGAAATACCAGGTAGCTTTTGACTTTCAGTCAAATCAAATCACTACTGTCTTACCAACCCCTTGGTATCAGACGCAGCTACACTTTTACTGTATATTAAGTGCTTATTCTGATTAGCTTTATATCTTTATATGTACATCTTAGGCTATAGACAGGGAGTAAAAGTGGGATTTTCTGAATTCTGTGGAAATCCAATACCATCCCACCACATTGTGTAGAAAATAAGTAAGCTGTGACTTTTTTTTTTTTTTTTTACTGTTTTCCTCCTGCCTCTGTAGTTGTCTGATCAGAATGTAGTTGAGTTGTGCTAGTGAAAGGACCCCTGTTCACGCAGAAAAACAAGTGACAAAAGGGACAACGGATGTGAGAAATCCCCACACAGGAGCGGCTGGGTTACAGGCACCCTCCACAAAGCTGGCATTGAGGTGGCTGCAAGCCTGTCGCGGGCAGCCTGGCAGGGCCGCAGCCTGTCGCCAGCAACACAACAACACTGCCGTTGAGGGTTTGTGAGGGAACTCAACCTGTCTGCTTTTGTGGGGTGGTTGACTGACATGCTCACTGAGGGTAGGCAATCATGTAGCAAAGGAAATGAGCAAAAGAAACAATAAAAAGACATAACGGCAAAGATGGTGATAAAGTGGAGAAAACGATGGAAAAGGAGGAAGGCAGAATGTACATACATGTGAATAAAGGAGAAAGAGAGTAGCGTGAAGACAGAACAGGAAAATGGGAACCGAGGAACCAGTAGGGAAAGTAATTGGCCAAGAGCGCTACCTTTATCATTCCTTCCCCTATTCCGAGCCTGTTTAGTGACTCCTACAGAGCTATTAATTCTAAACCACGAAGTGTCATGGCTGTGTACCCATCTTAATATCAGTTTTTGAGCGGGCTGTGAGATGTAGATGCTTGTAGGCACCAAGCAGTCTCACTTGACTCCTTGAAGCCCTAAGCCTTACCCCATTCCTGTAGCAAACATATATGTTTGGGTGTTACCCCTGTTACCCCCTAACATACGCCTCAGTCAGAGTTTCCGCGACAAGAGGACACACACAGCTACAGCTTTCTGCGGTTTTGATGCTTTATTTGGAGCTTACTGGTCAGGGAACATAGGGCTGAGGACAGGGCTGCACACTCAGTGTCTTGATTCAGAGGAGAATTCCTCTTCTTGTGTATGAGGAGGGCTTAAATAGTTACGATCAACACAGGCATATGTGTTAGGGTTGGCATGGTGTCCAGGTTTGGGTTGTGTACAATGGTGTGTGGAAGGCCCTGTGTATGTCTGCGGTTCTGAACTGTAATAAACTGTGGATAAACTGAAGGCCTGTGTGTTGAACTGTGAGTGACCTGAAGAACCGTGTTCTGTCTCCCAGCATGCAACAGTTTCATATCCACTTTATTTTGGAAAGTCAGTAAGAGCCTGACTAAAAGAATGTTAAAAAGTCCTTGTAGTGACTTCCATGGGTGTACAAAATGAATGGAAAAAACCGGATCTCTGTACATTTCAGTCCCTGAGCCTCAGTGTTGCTTCCCTGAAGTTTATTCAGCGTTGAGTTCAGTGTAATTCTTCAGTTTGCAATGTCAGTTGGTTGGATTTTTTTCAAGGTGGCAAAAAAGTTATATTGAAAAGCAGTTTTTAATTGGCTTTGGGATTCATATAATTGTAGGGATTGTAGGCATTGTTAAGGTTCTTTGTGAGGCGATGCTCCTTTATTCTCCATGCATCCTTTTCAGGCCATTAAGGGCCCATTCATTACCTATTAAAGAGTTACTGCTGAGTACTTATGGAAACATTCTGTCATACAAACCTTTCCTGTCCTCTTCTGAACACGGACACATGTAACCTTTGTAACAAATTAACATATTTCTAAGGAGAACGGTCATGTTAAGTTTTAATTCAACCCTCTTTCTCTGCTGCCATGAGAGTCTTATTGAGTTGGTCTTTCAAATATCCAACCTAGAGCCACTTACCCAGTCTGTGTTTATTACGGTGTGTCCAACCAAAGCTCCTTGCTGCAGTTTAAAATTCACATATACATGATGTCTTTTGAGACTTTGGCATGCTGTCCTTTTCAGTGGCTAAATTTAGTCGGTATTTAAAAGAAGCCTTGAGATTTTCGCCTTCAACCAGCCAACGGTCAGTTTCATTTTTTTGTAGACGTAGCAACTATGCTTTAGAGCAGCGTGTTGCTTTGAATTAAAAGCTTGTTCTGAAAATTGTGAAATTATCACTAAGTCACATAAAGAGAAAATGGTTAGATTATACAGTTTACTTATATTAAGTATTGTTTTAAAACCTTTAACATCCAATAAAAACAGGAGAACAGGACAGAATGGAGGTTCTAGATGAAATGGCTGTCATTGTTTTTTTACTTTTGCAGTTGTCTTTAGTGTTTTTGCATTATGCCTTGCAGACTTCTTGACAAACACTGATTACAGTTCTCTGAAGCAAGAAGTAAATTATGTGAATATATGGTAAACAGGACGTACGGCTAAGAAATATGTTGACAGATGGGTCTGAGAGGACCACCCCCTCAGTTTTTTGTAGCTAAAATAGAAAGGGAGAGAATGACTCTAAAAAAGCAAACATCCGTTCAATTCTTGAAATAACCTGCAGAAAACTAGAAGTCAAGTATAGCAGTACTCGCTGTAAAGGTGGCAAGAAATGCCATAGTGGGAGGGGGAACTTAGAAGAAAGCCTTGGAGAACCCCATAATTACGTTGGAAAGGCCTTGTGTTTTGATAAAAAAATATATACGTATTTTAGCACAGTGTGAGGAAATGTTGAGCTGTTATGTGCATGTACTGTCCCACTTGGTACACTGCACAAACTCTATAAATGTATTTACCCAAGACCTTTTTTCCAAGCATCTTACAACATTGAGCTACTGTGACTTTTGCAGGCGGTGGCTCTAACTACTATGGTACTTGCTGCCCTACGTTTTGCTGCACACAGTAAAAAATATAATCTCTCAAAACTGTTTTAGTTGTGGTTGTAGAAGAAAATATGGTGGCTATTCTGCTTTTCACAAAGGAGTATGTTTGAAATCACAAAGATGCAGTTTCTCAGCAAGCTGTGGCCTGGAATCTACTGCAAAGCATTTTTACTTATCGTCTCGGCCCTTGGAGTGTCGGCGGGTGAAATTGGTTAAATCGGCAAGATGATTTAGTGCAGTATGGTAATAAGTGCTTGGCTAATGCAGGAACTATCACATGCTGGTCCCGGAAAGCATCGGTGGCTGGGATATCGCTCTCTCCCTCCCTCAGGACAGAGTTCCTCTGGTATTTCCTGTATAGTCATGATGCTGGCCTGCCCTGGCATGTTCTCACATATGACTTGTGACCGCATAACCAGTAAGAAGGTGTCTTCCGTGATGTCATGCTGGTAGTATGTACTCCTCTCCCCAGGGCTCTGTACTTGAAGCCCCGCCTGGGAATCCCTGCCCCAGCATGGTCCTGCAGGCAGGAAGTGGGCCGTACCCGGTGAGAAACAATGGCAAAAATGCAGGCTCACACCCATGTGTGCAGTAATTGCTCCCTATCCAACGTCACTCATCTGTAACTTCATCCTGGAGAAACTTCCCATGATGTCACTGCCCAAATATGGAGCTGTTTTTACTTTTTTAATACTCGTGTGACCCTCCCACGACTGCAGAGAAAGAACAAGAGAGAAAGTGAGAGTCTCCTAGCCATAGGCTGATGCGCGCGCGCGCACACACACGCACGTACACACGCAGCCATGAATGCTGACAGTCAGCTTGTCACTGGACCAGTGCAGGACTAGGAGAGGCAGCAGAGACATCATCAAGCAGGAAACAAAACAGCATTATCATGCCGCTCACATGAACAGACTCAGCCCTCAGTGTCAGTTTATGAAGTAGACCCCCCCCCCCCACACACACACAGGTTTGGCACCTTATTCTTGTTCTTCTTCACGTCTTGTTGGCTTTGCTGATACATAGAACAGGAATTCGGAGAGGGGAGGTGTTGGCCTTTGAGGAGGGGGCATCCACTACCGTCTACCTGCCTATCAGCTGTTGTCACACTGCATGAATGTGTGTCACCTCCCCTTGTTTTGCACTCCCTGCGTTGTGGTGCTCATTCACCTCTTTCTGCGTCTCTCCCTCCCTGCTCCCCCCCCCCCCCCCCGTTCGCTCTCTCACTCACTCGCTCAGTCACTCACACACAAACACACGTACCCACGCACTGTCTTTTCCTCTCAGATGCTCTGGCTGATTTTGGACGACAAGGACGGCACTACCTGCTCCCCAGGTATCAGACACAGATGATCTCTGCCCCCGATCGGTGGTGGGACCGGTCGCCGTGGGGATGCCTGGCCGTATTTGTGAAGGCGCACGGTGAGTGTGGCGACTGCCTGGCTGCTGTCTCCCCGCATCCTTTGTGTTGCCGTGCGCGGAGGCACTGCCTGAGCCCTGCAGAGGGGGCTGGCGCTGTCTCACTTTTTTAATGAATGAGCCGCCTGTGCGAGAGTCCTCCCGCCACTCGCTCGCTTGCTCGTCCGCCTGCCCGCCCACTGCGCTGTGCCTCGTCGTCGGCTCTCCCCCGGAAGATCCAGGAACCGTTGTGCCTGTGTGTGTGTGCGTGTGTGTGCGTGTGTGTGTGTGTGTCGCCTGACTGGGAGGGTTTTTTTAAAACATGCTTACTTGTGACTGAGCTCAGATATATCAGGAGTGCAGACGCTGTGTTACGCTGGCACTCGGATTGCCACACTCCTCAGGTAGGGATGGGTCCTCATCTGCTGTCTCCTTGCTGAACTCTGACTGCTTGTTTTAGGAGGGTAGGTGATGAACCTCTAAGGGAGGCGCGAGACCTCAAATTCACTTTACGTTGATAGAGTATTTTCTTACAGTCTGTTGTCTAAATGTCAATAGTAACATGATGTGACCATGTTTAGGTTGCCAATTTAAAATAGTATGATTGTGTTCTGAGTGATATTACAGTTTTGTTACTATTGTTAATTTCTTTCAGGATGAGATGTATAGCATGGAACAGAGGACTTAAATTTCCTCATTCATGCTTTTCTCCAAAGTGACTTACAAGGTTCGCCTACTGTTTATGCAGCTGTGTAGTTTCTACGCAGGCATTTGAGAGTTAATACCATGGTCAGTGGTACTGCAGAAGTGCATGGGATTCAATCCTATGCCCTTTCGGTTGAAAAGCAGCAACTCTGGTCACTGCGCCACATCCACATCTGTTATTAGTTGAAGAGGAAAGTAGCCCGTCGCTGTTGTACCTGTGTCGGAAACCTTACTTTTGAAGAACGTTATTTCTATTTTGTAATACTAGCTTTCTGATTTTTGAGGAAATGGTTTTATTAAACTATAAAATGGGTTCCTGGATGAGGGAGACATATAGAACTGATGGGTTTTTGTGTGTCTGTGTATGCACTTTGTGTTTATGAGGGATATGACTTCACTGTGGTGATGACCTGGTCCCAGTCCAATTGTGTTGACTGTGGACTTAAGTTTGCTAGTCTAGATAAATCAAGAAATGATGGCTTAACTTCTTCAGTGACATTTTCCTGTCCTACTGTGTCCTTTTAAAGATCAAGTGGAGGACTATTGGTTTAAGCCAGTGCAGATCTCACTTTTTTAAAGGTTAACAGCCAAGGGATGTGATTTAAGGGTGATCGAAAATTGAAGAGGTTTTAGGAAAAGGTAAAGGATGACCAATCGCACCACCAACATCTGTGACGCCAGTTGATGTGAGAGTGGTCAGGGATTGCGCTTACCCTGATTTTAATGCAGAAGGCATTTTGAACCCAAATGGTGCTGGACTCTGCTTGAATCAGCAGTCATTTCTGGATGGTAGTCACATGAATATTCTGATGCTGGGCTTTCTGAGAGATCTCTAATCTCAGAAATGTAATCTTATGGTCACTTAACAGCATATAAACGGATTTTGAATTATTTCACTTGACTGAAGTTTGTCCCTGTTCATCCGTGGCTGTTTTTTTTTTTTTCATGCTGTGTTTCAGAAGGATGGTGTGCTGTTTTGATGGCTGTGGAGCCACCCCGAGTATTATTGGAGGACTGCGGGTCATGGGGCTGGGGTGGGGGACCCCCCTTGGCACTGAGGACGTGTACTCTGGTTTCCATAGTCTGGGGGTATGGAACCAAGTGTTTTTCAGAGTGACGGGAGCCCTCTGAAACAGGAGGGGTCAGGCTCCATGCTGCAGTGGCATTGCTGGAGCCTTTTTTTTATGAAATCAAATACTGCCCTGCCTCAGAATACTCTGGAACAAGTGAACCACAGAAAGGTTGCCTTACGCTTCCTTAGCTCGGTCTGAATTTGATTGACTGTCCATTTAATTACATTCCATTTCAAGATTCCAGTACTTTCAGGCCATGTTTCACACATTTACAATTGTGTCTAGCGTGTTCAAGTCTTAGTTTAGCAGATGTGATAAACAGATCAGTAAAAATAATTTTTTTGTGAACACCCTAAAAGCTGAACATTCAAACTTGGGAAAGTCCAACAAAGTGGAGGCTTGGTCTTCTAAGTGGGAGTGGCTGTTTTTGTTGTACGACGAATTAACTTCAATTACGTTTATTTACTTATTTGATACTTTTCTTCAACTTACAAGCTACTTAAAGTTATTTAGACAGCTGGGTCATTTTTACAGTATTATTTTAGGGTAAGAGGTTACCGGAGGTGGGATTGAACCCGTGTCCTTCAAGTGCAGGATGGCTGCCTGAAGCTGCATTCTGACATCGTAAAAAAGAGACATCTCATCTTATGGACCACGCACATCTCTCTACAGATATAAAGGATGCTTGCGTAACATCTTGCAACACCTTTTTTTGTACCTCGAGTATTACATAAAAGTAAGAAAGAGTGCGAGAGCGACCAGTACACATACACGCCTGTGGAAAAGTATGTGGTATGACATTGAAAAATACGGTGCCGTGGTTTGTCATGATGTCCTCTGTGGGAGACAGGTGGGGTTGCTGTGAGGTTTCTAATGTTGGCTGGAATGGAATGTGAGGTTCAGGTCTTTCATTTTCATTGACTTGTGGCTGCTGCTTTCAGTTTCTAGTTTTTTAGGAATTGTTCCCCTTGCTGCCTTTATTGGACATTTTTTGAAACGGAGAACCCTCGTGCTGTTAATTCCTATTATCATTGTTGTCCAAACTGAAAGGGCTTCAGATAACATGAATGTCCCAGCCTTTACCTCATATATCACCATTTCGATGTAGCACTGGTCAGGTTCTTGCCTTTTTCGTTTCAAATGTTCATTGGAAATTTCTGTATTTATCTGAAAAGTAAATCTTCACCCTGCAAAGCTCAGGAGTTTCCACTCCAAACGATCCATTCCATCTGTTTCACACCACACACCTCAGATACCTTACTTCAGGTTGAAACATGAAGATGCCCACTGTGTGGTTTTCCTCAGAATCGGTTACATTATGACCGGATAGTTTCTGTAAAAACTGAGAGCTATTGGGAAATTGCTTGCTTGTCAGATGTCTTGAAAACCCTGCCTATTGATGTTGTTTTATGTTCCCCAATTGTGTTCTTTGCATAAATCGTATTATGCTGCTTTGGGACTTATTAGAGATACCTAGAGGTTGAATTTTCTATGTTGACATTGTTGACTTGTGGACATGGCTGAAATGTGAGAACATCCACTTCACAGTGCTCAAACTACCCTGGAGAACAGCTCATCCTTAGTCTTTGTTATGGTTATTATGTCTTGTTAGAACAGCCACCTCTGTTGTTTTTTGGGGCGTCTCCAGGGTAGACATCCTCTGTGAATGTCAGACTGCTGGTGACTTTTGTTGGGCTTTGGTTACACGAGGTGTGCAAGCAACGTAGCTAAGAGTAGACTCTCGTAATGAAGGCTTTGTCCTTCCTGCCAGTCTGACGAATGTGAATGACATCTTTTCGGCTGCCTTTCTGCTGCTCCCACACCTCGCACTTGGAGAAGGCCAGGTGACTCAACACGAGGCACTACCTAAGAATGCTCCAGGCTCTCGCTGTGCCAGAGCTCTGATGTTTCCCACAGTGAACAGAGAGTGTGAATTGCAACCGCAGTACAGCCCTGTGACGGAGAGTTCATTGGGATCCTCTATTTATAAAATCATAAGAATAAAAAGAAAGACACAAACATTAACATTTCAGAAAGGCTGTATAAGGTATTCAGTGATTAAACTATTATGGCTCACATATTTAGTTATAGATGTTTTATTTTTAAAGCAATATGGTTATAACTAAGGTGGCACAGTGGTGCTTCACAGCACCTGAGATATTTGAGCATGAGTTTTGAATCCCAGTCACTCTGTGTGGGGTTTGCACATTCTTGCTGTGTCTGCATGGGTTTGGTCCCACAGTCCAAAGATCTGTGTTTCAGGTTAAATGGTCACTGTAATTTGGGGCTATGTGACTACCAAGTGATGGACTAAAGTCACATCCAGGGTGTACCCCTGTTGTCTGATGCCCAGTGATCCTGAGATAGGCTCTGGACCTGTATGACCCTCACCAGGGCAAGCTGTTAAGGATACTGGATGGATATATGGGTGTTATAAATAAAAAATTATAATTAATTATGTGTTTATTTAGTCGATACTTTTATTTGAAGTGATGTAAAATGTAAGCCACTTGCAATTTCCCCTTTATACAGTTGTGTAATTCTTACTGTATGCTAAGTACCTTGCTCAAGGGTGCTATAGCAGAAGTAAGGATTCAAACCTGGGCCTTTTTGCTTAGGGCAATACCCCTATCATGAAGGTGAATATACTGTAATTTGAATTTAACTATAAAATTGGCTTGTTTTAAGGTATCGGTAGGTTTTTTCTTTTGTCTTTGCTCTTCTAATTTTTGGAAATCAGACATAATTCATGAACTGCTACTAATGATGTGATAATGAATCCAACAGTGGGCTGGTCATACAGCAGCCGTCAGTCACGCTGAGATTTTAGATGACTATAACTCTCTTTACTGAGGGCAAAACAGACATTATTTGATACTTTAAAATAGCATTTTAACCAATAAATAGCCTTATTTGCCAAAATTGTGTAATTAATTGGGGACCGGTTTGACTTATTTATTTGCTCTTTTGTGATTTAATTTTTGCTGGTGTTGGGATTGCAAAAATAAAACCGCAATAACGCTAACTAATGCCAAAAATGAGTGAAGTAAGTATGGCACAGAAATATGTAGGCTTTCATAGCTTAAAACAAGGAGGCAAACCCTTGACGCTGTTATTGATGCTTTCTGGGAGTATTCATGGTATATATTTTAAGAGGCATTTTACATAAATGAATGAGTGATGATGACAGTATTTAGTGTATTTAGAGGAGCAATTTCTGCATTTTGTATGTGCGGAGCTCCTGTTTATACTGTGAGAGGCTGTGTATTTTTTGAGTTTTTACACAGCGGCTACAGAATGACATTTTCACTGGTCCTGGTGAGACGGTGACCCAAGTGTCAGATCACCATTCCACCCTGCTATGCCACAGCACATCGCTGACAAATTGCAAGGATTATTGTAGCCACCAGGAAAATAATATTATGGCTGCTTATGGGGGAAGGGGGGGAGTGTTAAATGTGATGGGAGCAATACCAGAAGGTATATAGTGTATTTGGCACCTGGTTTGGCTTTCGAAGCAGTACCACTGTGAAAGGAGTCTTGTATTCTTGCAGGGGGTGGGCCAGTGGGGGCCAGGGAGGGGATGTGGTTATGGTACGTTGGAGGCGAGGCCATCTCCCACTTCCTCCCCACCAGCATGTGTCTGTACTTAGGGAGGATGCTGAGGGGATAAATTTAGACCTCCAGCTCTCCTTCCATCTGCTGCTGCTCGGTTTAGGTCCGTTTCCATAGGAACTAGCACTGGGCTCCCTTAGATGGGAAACGAGGAGGATGAAAGGCGTTTTGGAGAAAGAGTTTTTATTCTTCTTTAGGCACACACTAATTCTCTATACATTCTTCCTCCCAGACTTGTGCTGGACTTTTTTGTAAAGATTCCGTGCCATTGGCAGGTGCCGACATAACCGTAAACAGTTTGAACAGCCTCCCGCAGACCGGCACTCACTACAACCTTTGTTTAACCTGTGCGGATGATGAGATCTGTTAGCTGCGTTTTACAGCAGCATGAAGCCACCAGATTTGCTTGGTGACTGAGGGCGGCCAGTTCACGAGTCCCCGGTGGAAGTGGCTCATGGGGTGAGAAACATTCCTTGAAAGACCATGCTTTGTGAATGCTACACTTCCCTGGGATGTGTGGGGCCGATATGGTGCAGTGACGTTGTCCTTTGGCAGCACTGGGGAAATGGGCAGTGGCCAAGCTTTTACCGTATCAGCTGGTGGTGTAACGTGAGCGAGGACTGGCATGAAGTGCTGGATCTCTGTGTCACCGCACTGTGCCAAGGCCCTGCAGTTCTATTCGTTTGCTCAAAAAATGCCCTTATTCAGGGCAATGTAGGCAGGTTAATATTATTCCTGCTAGGTTGGTATTTAGAAAGGGATTTGGATCAAAGGGTGTTAGAGGTATAGCAGGTCTCCCCTGATCCCATAATTCTCCAGGTTGAACCGGGTGTTGTACTTTAACCATCATTCAGACCCGGTCTGCCATTCGTCACTGTGCCACCGACGCTTGTCTGAAGGGGTTCAGCAGCACCACTGGAGAGCTTCATTCCAGCTGTGGTGCTGATAGCGCCTGTCTCTGTCCTGATCCAGTTCCCCAAGAAATATCCAGAAATTAAATCAAAGTCCCCCACCCCCCGTTTTGTATCTGGATATTTATATCCTTCTGCAAGGTGCAATTAACACGTGCCGAGCAAGGTGACATTTCAGTTGTCAGATGTGCTTGCGCTGAGCTCCTGCTAACTGAGCCACGAGCTGTATGAAATCTGCATCACTAACTTCCAGGAGCTCTTCAAAGTGTTTCTGCATTTTTGGAATAGTTAAGTACTTCTTGGCGTAAATGTAAAGTGTATGCAGTGCATCAAAAATATGAAAAAATGTGTGCGAGACCTAACGCGATAATGTTATGCAATGGGTGTGTGTGTGTGTGTGTGTGTGTGTGTGTGTGTGTGTGATTGACCAATTTCCCGCTCAGCAGCGGGATTATTAGTGTTCTTGTGTTGCTCCACAGTAAAAACAGAATGGTGTTCTGGTTGAGGACCGGATGGCCATTCTGTGCCATGTAGCTTTTAGTCATGCCTGACTGCAGTATGACAGCTAAGTTACATGTGTTGCTTTGGAATTTATCCTGCATTTGTTTGGGAACGTCACTTGCCGTTACTGCCAAATGTGCAAAAAGCTTTCAGTTACATCTTTACACTACTTCATCTAGTGTTTGTGCAACCCCAGTCGTATACTTTACATTAAATTTTTTATTTAGATAAAAACTTCTTCGAAACCACTTAAGCAGCTTACAATGATTTACCCATTTGTGTATCGGGGTCATTTTTGCTGCCGCAGTTTAGGGCAAGTATATTGTTCAGAGATACTGCAGCAAGAGATGAGATTCAAGCCCGGGTCCTTCAAGCGAAGGTGGCAGCTTGAACCACTGCGCCAGCTGCTACTCCTACACTGCGAACAGCACCCAGTCCAAGCCGACCCTAATGAGCAGATGGGTGCATGTAAGTCCATCCTACCTCACACATTGCTCAATTCAGGGTCGGGCGTTGTCACCATTTTTCACGTGACCTAAAACTGCGTTTGTCGGCAGGTGTCAGTACCCCCTACAAACATACATACATGCATGCGCAAGCACGTACACTTTGCACATACACGAATATGTACACACATATCTACGTGCATACAAGTACACACATGCACAAATACACGTCTAAGTGTACGCGTGCACACACAAACGCACACCCAATTTGCACTGCATGTGCGATGGATCCCCTGCATTCTGGCACCTCCTTTTTACACTGTAGGTGCTGTCACCTCACTCGCCACCCTGGTGTGCTGTTATTTTCAGACAGCCTGTTTACATCCTCCGCAAATGTCTCACTGCATCTCAGTGCTGTCACAGCATTTCGCTTGTTCGCTCAGCACAAACAGATGTCGTCCTGGTCACGCGTGCTGTGATTTACACTTACTGTACGTATGGTCCCAGGTTTTTGAACGAGCGTGAAAAGGCGTAAGACTGCAGTATCAGGATTCAGATGCATTTGTACAACCATCCGCTTTCCTGAGGACATCTTTATCCTAGCTGTGCATACACTATGTAGGCCTCCACACAATGCACGATGGTTATGGGTTTAAAGCCAAGGTTCTGGTCCCTGAGAAACTGATCATTGAGTGACTCATTTCAAAAAACACACACGCCCTAGTACAGGGTCTCTGCTTTCTGAGTACTGCACTAACACACTGCCAGCCCCTAACACCAACAATTCTCCTGGCCAGAAGAACAGGACTGGACAGCATTTCTTGGTCTTGTGCTCTTCAGGTGTGTGGAGTTTCCCAAACTATTGTTGAACCTCTGTACAGTGTCTGACTTGTTGCTGGACACTGTGCCTGACTACACAATGCATGCGGTGTGTCTGTGACTAGCTGTTGGTCCCTGTGTCTGCGACCAGATGATGGTGCGTGGTGGCCCTCCGCTCCTCGACTGAGACGTCCTTACTGCTGCTGCCGCTGCTCCTTCTAGACCCTGTGCCCTGTGGCCATTTTCACACCCCTCTGTGTGAGAGAGACAGCACTTCCTCTATGAACCTCTGTTTCTGCTGACTGTGCATCCCCGACTTCTCGCGCTCACACACACTCTCTGATCCCGCTGGGTGTGTGATGCCCACCCTTCTCCGCAGCACTTGCGTTGCTTAGCAAGAAGATGAGGGTGTTGCTGCTGGTCTGTTTTGTGGCACAGGAGTGTTTTCTGGGGGGTGCCCGAGGGGACCCATAACTAAAGGCACTAGCGGCAGTCAACTGACATGCACCGCTGGACAGCTGCTCAGCTGCCTCGCCGCGCTCCGCACCCCGACCGGTTAGCCATGTCTGTAGTAAGCAGGGTGGCGGTGGGCCCGTGTACTGCAGCGCTGCAGCTGTTCCGATGCTATGGCTTCGGTGTGAGAGGATGTCATCCGCCTGCTGGCGTTGAGAGTAGACGCCTCCTCCGTAGCACACAGCTGTGTTTTATGCCTTTGATTTTCTGCTCCGTGCCCGACCCCACCGCTCAGCCGTATGCGTCAGAATGGAACTAACATGAGCTGAATCGGGTGGGGGTGGGGGGTTGATAACGGTAATTCAGACTCCCACTCATGTACCGTAAACAGGGGCTGAATCACGGAGCTACCCCCTCCGCATTGGACCCAGACGTCCTTACATTGGCGCCTGCTCTGGCAAAGAGCTGGACAGTCGTCCATTGAAGGGAGGTTATTGTGTAGAGGATTCTGGAAAATGTGTCTCTCGGTTTAACTACTATGACTTCTGCAGGTCTCTGCAATGGGTGTGTGCATATGTGTGCAAGTGTGTGTGTGTGTGTGTATGTGTGTGTGTGTGCAATCGCCCAGTTTCCTGATCTACATTTTAGCTGGTGAATCTCAGTGCAAATCCCTGTGTGGTCTTTCACACATACCGCCCACGTGACATGTGCCCCCCCTCCCTGCACCCTCCCTGTATAAAGTGGGCTGGCCTTTAAGGATGGGCTTCCCCATCCTGGGGCTGGGAGCCAGAAAAGGCATAAATAATTCACCCCCCCCTTCCTCCTAATTGCTCAGTTTAAGGGGCGCATCAATGGTTAAGGCCGCGCTCCACATTGGGCAGCTGGGCTTTCGTGCGTGCGAGCGTGCAGGGATCCCTTACAGGGAGTTCCCTCACAGCGCCAGATGCTGCCACAAGCCCACCCCTCGCCATCCCTGTCCGTCTGCCACCCGTGTGCTGCGCCAACGGACAAGTGAGGGGTGGAATTAGGAGGGCAGCGGCATTGCTGTGTCATGTGACCCGCATACGATCCCCTCCTTACGCTGACGGATGTAGCCAGGCTCCCCATAGGGCTTCCGCCAGCCTATTGGACTGCACCATGTTCTTGGGAAGGGGTGGCAAAGTGCACTCCACACTCCTGTTATTACATGAAATTATAGGCAGGGGACCATGCAGTAGATCTGCTAAATGTATTTTTTGTCGTTCTTGCTACTATTATTGTTCAGTTTTCCATTGTCATTAACTTTTTGGTTGCTTTTGCTGTAGTTAAGAAGTTTTTTTTTTTATATATCTTCAAAACTGTCTGGTTGCTTATTTATATTTATTTATGGTAATGGTTCCGCAAGCATATGAAGATGAAGACCTTTAATATAGACGCCTGATAGGTGGAAAACATGGCGTGCAGGTGCATCGGACTATAATAGTCATTGCCGTCAAAACTCTGTCATTGGTCCTAGGTTTTTATTTTTTGCTAAATTGTTCTCTGCATTGACTGCTTCCAAAGGCAGCAAAGTAAGCTGGTTAGTAAAAAAATGTGGAAGTGAATCTTAAATGATGAAAATGTCACAAACAAATGATGATGGACATCACACAACATAATGCTGACAGGATTTCTCATGATGCGCATCCATGAGACACACACACGCACGTGCACACAGACCGGTGAACACCACAAATTCTGATGTTTGAGACACTCATGGATTTTCATGCTTACACAAAATTGTACTAAATTCAACATTTGAAAGGGAATAAAGTTTGGAGATTTATATTTTGTTCTTTTTCTTTCCACTTGACTACAACTAGTGCTTGGGTATCGCTTTCTGTGGCATCCGCCTATTCGACAGCACTGACATACTACTTCTGTGCTAAGTGCAACTATGTAAATGATAAAACAGTTTGGTGATTATAAAACGGTTTATTGCCTTGTACCTTTCCACCACTACACCTTTTTGGTGACATGGCGGTGCAGTAAGGGACAGAGCCGATGCCTCATAGCACCTTGGCTTTGTGTTTGGATACACTGTAAGCCCAAGTCCTGCCCAGTGTGTGCGGTGGTCTCCCTGTCTTTCCTTCCATCTGGATTTTTCCAGATGCTCCTTTTTACTCCCACAGTCTGAACATGTGTTTTTTATGTTAACTGGTGTGTCTGAGTTGCCCTCGGTGTGTCACTTTGTGAGCGAATGCTTGCATGTGATGCTGCTCCTGTAATAATCTGATGCCCTCACCAGGGTGTACCCTACCTTACCTCGCACCCTGTGCCTCCAGGATAGGCTCTGGACCCCACAACCCTAAACAGAACAAGCAGCTATGGCAATACCGTTGAAGAGCTACTATGCCTTTCTGGCCTTTTCCGATGATGTGTATTTAAGTTGTTCTTGATGCACCTGCCATCTCTTTGCTCACAAGAATGGTGTTGATTCATTCCAAAAGGAGTGACGTGAGATAAATTTAAATTAACAGCAGAATCGCAGCCCTGCTTCAAATGATTTTGAATAGCATATGAAGGCGGTTCCTAACAGCTGGTCTCTGTCACTTCTTCACTCTGACATGCTGTGCTGTACTGTAAAATTCTGCATGGAGTTGGTGTATTGGCCAAACTTTATGAAGTAACATTCGGTGCACCATTTTGTCACTAAAAGAGTGTACTTTGATTTTCCTCCCTAATGGACTGTCTATATGATAATGAGAATGGCTAAATATAGGCCCTATCTCATGAAAGCTTCCTGTGTGAATTTTTGCAGGCTTCTCTGCCTCGGTCTTTTGTGAACAGATGTTGGAAATGCAGACTTTGTCTTGAAGCTGTCTAGCAGTGAAGGTGGGCTGTGTGAGGACGCATGCGTATTTTTGTCCAATGTGACTAATGAAACTCAGCATTGTTTAGAGAACATATGCACTGCTCACAGAATCTGGCTCATGTCCCCAGTCACTCCCTGCCACCGAGGCCTCGGCTGTAGGTAGCAGTACTCCGCTCAGCGTATGTTCCCCTATGCATTTGAAAGAGTTTACATCTCAAAAGGTTGATCCCCACCGTGTGTAGATTTTTAAACAACGAACCTTTGGAACCCTGTGATGGCCTGGTGTGCCTTCCTTGCGCATCACCCAGTGACGGGCTGTGGACCGCCATGATCCAGAGAGAGCCTTTGGGTGGTGTGAGGAACGGGGGTGTGTGGCAACACCACGTGTTTGTCTGTTGAATGGGATGTTTAAAATGAATGCATGGAGACCCCAGCTGTTGCCCTGTAGGGGGAAAAGACATTAGATCATCACAGATCTCCTCGCAAAAAGCAAAACACCTGCACAATAAGGTGATAAGAGGCAGAAAGGATTGTGATATGACAATTTTTGGTAGCATCTTGCACTCACCCCCCTGGTGCATGCTGGGATTTGTGGTAATGATGTTGTGTAAATGGTCTTAGATGAAGTGTGAACACAGTATGTGGAACTATATTTAGGCACCGCCAGTCTGGTGACTTGTGATAGATCTACTCATTACTGTGAACCCCCTATCCACCCCTGATCTCCTGTCTCTTTTGATCACTTCCTATTCCCCTTATCTGCAGCGCCCCCTAGTGTTGCAATTGGGTTTTATTGAGGAAAAAGCACTGGGGGAGCACTCACAGTCCTCTTTTCTCCACAGTCAGAGGCTGAAAGTAGTGCAACAACAAAATTTGCTGCGTGTTAAAAAAAATAAGCGATCTATCCTGCCAATGTAAAAACCTTGTAACAACGCTGTGCACTTGGGTGTTGACCTGACAAGCTGCAAGCAGCAGGGCTGCTCGGAGTGCATGCGATCAAACTGGTTTGTGGGAAGGATGCTGCGTGCCGCCCAGTTGAAATGAAAAAACCGTTTTTCTTTTTCCCTGCATCTGTGTTGTTCTTGCTGTCCTGCACAAAAGCCCACTTCCAGGCTTGGCCTGACTTGAAAAACAGCTTGTGTCATTTGTCTGAACAAATTAGAGTTGTTTTGGAGAGACTGAGCTATAGCATGTTTACTGGACCCAAGTGCAGTCACATGTGGCTCATTGCCCAACTCTTTGGCCTCTGGTCAGTGCATGCTTTTTGTGCTTAAATTCTGCTATGTTCAGCTAACTGCAAGTGTACCTGTGAAGGTGTTCTGGGTTGTTTGATGTCCAAAAAGAAAGGCATCTAAAATTATGTCAGAAAGTTTTACCATTAAGTAGCATTGTAGTGCTGAAATTACTATTTTTCCTGTTTTTGCCCATGGAATGTATATTAACATTCCTATTTATTTCAGTGGTCACTGGTGAGTAGATGCCGACTAGATAAGGTCTGAAAAACTAAAAGCATTAGTGTTTTACTGTTATCTCACATCGTTCAGTTAAACTTGCACAAATGACAAAAGTGGATAAATGAGAACTTTTGAATCTCTCTGTGTCAAAGACTGTTTAGTGATCAGCAGAAGGATGTAGAATGATTCTTTTCTTTTGGCCTAGATGTGCATGAGAGTGAATATTTAAAAACAATGCAGATGTAATGAACTGCACCTCGTATTGTTTAGACCTGGCATCGTAACTGTTAAATTGGTCTGAAGAAAGCAGCTCAGCATAACCATGCATAGGACTGAGTCATGTTGTATTGAGCAAGAAGTCTGGTGCCTCTGCAGTCTGCTATTGAACTTTTGCCCTGCTGGGGCTTGCTGTTAGCCTTGGGAGGAAAAAATATCTATTGGCAGCCAGCCACGCTCCCAGGCTCAACCATCTCTCCATCCTGTTGTGTTCAGAGATAATAAATCCAGGCTGTCGAAGTGCTGAGCTGTGACAGGCCTCAGGTGAGTGCACCTGTGAGCGAGGTCTCAGTCTTGGCATGGTTGTGTCCTGGCATGGTGATGAGGGTAGCTGTGGGACAACCGCTTACGAGTTGGCTCAGATTCCTGCCAGGGTGCTGGAAACACCCCTGTTAGGGTTGTAATTCACACCAGGGACAGATGTATTGATCCAGTTACCACCCCTATCTTGCTGACTCACCTATAAGGGTTTTCCTTTAGGCGTTGCTGTCATCCAACAGATGTTTCTGAGTTTTTTGACACAATTATGATTTGCAAAAATATAAACCTGCAGCCTTATAGGTACGATCCCAGTGTCAGAAGAAACATATTCCCATCTCTTGATAATTTTTCACTGTTCTAACACATAAGCTAAATTCCCACATTAGTCCAATGTGTAGTAATACCAGTAATTTCAAAATTAGAAAATGTGATGCTTTAAAAATGGGCAAATCAATAGCGTTTGTGTTGGCACAATAACACAGCTGCATCGAGGATGCGGCACCTTTTGCACCTTCTTGAGATATCACACATAGATGAGGGAAAGCAGCTTGCATAGAATTGTCTTTTCTCTCGACCCCTCCAGTTCAGATGGTCCCGAATGGATCAATGCTTTGCTGCTCCATAGACTTCCACTTTTAGCAATTATTAACTACAGCTCTCCAAAACCTGTTAAGCACATAACCCGAGTTAGAGCAGCCAGGACCACTTGGACTATTTAAAGTGAAGAATCACTGTAATGATGTAAAGCTGTGAAGGTGCATGGTCTATTTTTTCATTTAGAGGTGGACACCAGAAATGAAAGTAGACTGATTCGCTTACACTGAAATGTTTCACAAGGAAAGGTTTTGTTGAAGAACGCAAAAGCTCCTATAATGTTTTTATTAAATCACATATTCTATGAATGTTGTATAATGATAGTCATGCTTCATTTAGTATAGAGATCTTTTTTGTTCAGGATCTCTGTCATATTGATGGAATTGAATTTGCACATTGCCGACATAGTTTGGCAGTAGTGGTGGGATTTGAATGCAAGCTTCATATGTAAAGATATATCCAGAGATCTGTTTTCAGAAACGGTTGATGCCTCTTGGGAACATGACTCGTAATGATTAGACATCAGGCATAATAGTAGTTTCCAGTTTGAGGTGGAGATAATCTGATCCGTGCTGTGTTTGTGTTTCCACAGACCCAGCGAAGTGACAGCCAACAGGAGCAGTCTAAGTCAAAACTGAGGAAACTGAAATGCTCAGCCTCTCAGGAGCAGACTGTGTCCACGCCCAGGCATAGTGTGGTGCCAGACCGTGAAACAGCTCATAGATCCAGAAGGAAGCACCGCCAGCCTGAAAGGCAGATGACTTAAAACATGGGGGCGACAGAATGCAAGGGTGACCACTCAGGGTTGGATGATGGAGCAATGTTTTCTTCTTCTGTGTTTCTCCTGGTCCCTCGCTGACATCGTCTGTTCATACTGCTAAATTGGTATTCTTGCCCTTGATGGATATGATAAAAAGAACTTTTGAAATAGTCAATATTGTGGAGTGAAAAAAAAGGAACAAGATAAAGATTTAGTTTCTTTTCAGAAAAAATCTACGCCCAGTATAACTACCAACTTTCTTAATGCCATTACATTGAGGGAGAGCACTTTAGCTCTGTGGCTAAGTCCATGAGGCTGTTTGGTCTGCCTAAGGAAGAAGCATTCCCAGTGTGTATTTAAGGCCTCCTCCCCACTCTATGGAGGCCAAACACAGCCAGCCGGCCGGTGGGGAGCGGTCGGGAGGGCAAGAACAGGTTCTGTCCGAGCAGCCTCCAGGAGACCACCCGCCTGAGCAGCAGCAGGCTGCCTCTCAACCTGCGCACAGCGCCCAAGGCCGACAACAACACCGGCAACCCAAGCGGAGTGACCTGGCACGACAGTTCCTCAGGCTGCAGCAGCAGCAGCAACAACAGCCTTCTTCTTCTGGAGCAGGTTCAGCGTGGCAGCTGACAGATGCCCCTGGTCCCTCGGGAGGGAGCTTCCCATCCTCATCCTTGACATCCTCTTCCACACGGGGTTCACATGTCCAGGTGCTCCCACCTCATTGTAGCCAAGAAACCCAGGAGGCTGCCCCTCCACGACGAGAGCGTAAGCCCCAAAAACCAGGCAAATATGTATGTACATATTGCGGTCGTCCATGTGCCAAGCCCAGTGTCCTGCAGAAGCATATTCGTTCCCATACTGGAGAGCGGCCTTACCCCTGTGTCCCCTGTGGCTTCTCCTTTAAGACAAAGAGCAACTTGTATAAGCATCGTAAGTCTCATGCCCATCGTATCAAAGCAGGACTTTCCACTGGACGGGAGGATTATACCATAGGGGGATCCGAGGGGGGAACGCAGGGGGAGGACCCGGAAGAGCCCACGGAAGGGGAAAGCACAGACTCGGAGGATGAAACGGGTCAGCATGCTCCATCCTCCTCCCAGGAGAAGGTGGGTCCACAGAAAAGCAGCAGCACAGAGCTCTCGGGTGTAGAGGAGTCTCAGCGGGCAGAGGACTCCCAAGTAGTGAAGCAGAGGCTAGCCATGCGGCTGAGTGAGAGGAAACGTGTTCCAGTGGCCTCTTCAGATGACCCCCCATCCTCCCTTGGTCCTGGGAGCAAAGGTAGCACAGAGTCAGGCTACTTCTCCCTTTCTGGAAGCACTGAACTGTCCCAGGTGAGCCCCCCTAATACCAATGCCAAATCCTACGCTGAAATAATCTTGGGTAAATACGGACGTCTGGGGCAGCAGCAGAGGGGTCCCCATCAGCAACACCTTCAGTCCTCATCCACATCTTCTTTGGGACAAGAGGAAAAGGGCATTACTTTCACAGTGCCGAAAACACAGGTCATAGAGCACATTACTAAACTCATCACTATCAACGAAGCAGTAGTGGACACCAGCGAGATTGACAGTGTCAAACCTAGAAGATCTTCCCTCTCCAGAAGAAGCAGCATTGACCCCAAAGCAGAGGTGCCAGGGCCCAGTAGCAGTAACAGTGGTCCTATGAATGTAGGCAGCTTTACAGGTGAATCATTCCATCCTAAGTTCTCTAATGTTGAGTTGATGGCCAGCCAGGCTTCCACAGTGCCTCTTCTGAGAAGTCATTCAATGCCTTCCTCAGCGGGTCAGGGCGACTCTGCCACTACATCTTCCCGCAGCTTTCGCCTCAGTCATTCCTTTGATGAGCGGCAGGCTGCAGCAGCAGAGATGCGGGTAGGCCACCATCATCGCATGCTCAAACGGCAGCCTGCTATTGAGGTGCCTCTTGGAGCAGAGTTCATTCCCGAGGAGAGTGTCCCTTCCGCTTCAGTATCTACCACCACAATTGTGTCAGACCCAAGCCGAAAACAGAGACGTGGACCCAGACTTTACGAGTGCGAGGCCTGTGGTGCTCGTTGCAAGAAACGTGAGGCCTATGAGACACATCGGCGTAGCTTTTGTTTGGCACGTCAGACTGAAGAACCTGAGAAGGGAGTGGAGAGTGGCACTCACCGGGAAGACAGACCGCAGATGATGCATTATAAAATCAAAGCTGTGGCGATGGCTGTACGTAAAAGGAGGAAAGAGGAATCTCTGGAGGAGGATCCTCCTAGCCCTGGGCCGGCTGCTGTCTCCTTCCCGCTTACAGCCCCCACCCCAGTACCAGGTCGGGAGGAAGGCTTTGAGAGGGACACTTCCTTGAGCACCTCATCACTAGCAGAACAGGACCGCAGAAGTACTTGGAAGGAAATCTCAGTGATTCAACATACCAGCTCATTTGAGAAGCAAGAGAGTATGTCCGTGGAGTGCCAGGAGAAAGAGAAGTTAGTTTGTGCGCCATCTCCTATTGATGAGCACCAGTTACCACCACAAACCCAGCAGCAACCCCCATCAAAACCTCATTCTTTTTCCCGTCTGGTTCGCCAACATAATATCCAAGTTCCGGAAATTCTGGTGACCGAAGAGCCAGATGCGGATATGGTTTCAGCCTCAACCTCAGTTGCTTCGTCATCAGCTAAGGAGCCGGAGAAGGTGGAGGAGTTCCAGTGGCCTCAGAGGAGTCAGACTTTAGCCCAGCTTCCAGCGGAGAAGCTGCCACCAAAGAAAAAACGCCTTCGTCTGGCTGAGGCAGCCCAGTCTTCGGGAGAATCAAGCTTTGAATCTGTGTCACTTCCTCGCAGCCCCAGCCAAGAGAGCAGTATATCACACGCCTCCAGTCGCTCCGCGTCTTTTGAAGAGTCAGGCAAACCTGACTCTGAGATGCTGCCAGCCATTCCATTGTCAAGAGTTTCACAGGGATCCCACATGCTGACTGTCCCTTCTGGTCCCCACCAGCACCATCACCCCCACAGAGAAATGAGGCGCTCAGCTTCAGAGCAGGCTCCGGCAAGTGCCCAGCACCCAGTCCAAATAGTGGAGGCTCGGAGCAAATCTTTTGACTATGGCTGCCTGTCTCCACAACCTTCCACTACCACCTGGAGGGAAAGGCGGAAGTGTCTCTTAGTGAAACATGCCACACTGGGGGAGCCAGACCAGGAGGAACAGATTGCTGGCACTTCTGCCAAAACCGGAACACCTCTGGTCACCACATCCATCTCCAGCCATCTTGCCACTCCCTCCACCGAGTCCAGCATAGCACAGAGCTCCTCAAGACTTAGCCCAGATTCCATGGGGAAATCTGTTCAACTTGTCCAGTCGTCAATGCCTGGCCTCTCCCAGTCCGCTTTCCCCTTGCATGCACAAACTTCTGAGGCATTCCCTCATGGGCAGCTGGCTCAGCTCTTACCCACCACAACAGGTCTCGCTGATGTCCTATCTGCTCAGATTATCCCACGAGCCTTCCTTCAAACAGCTCCACCAACACTTCATCCATCACAACTCCACATTGGTGATCACATGGGTGTACCAATCCAGTCCTTCCCATCCTTGCTTCCCATGCAGTATCCCTCTGGGGCTGCCCAGGCCCTCTACCTTCCCATGCCCAGTGGACTGACCCTCCAGGTTCCCTCTGAGCCAGCTTATAGGGACTCAAAGCCGTCTTCTTCCTCCTCACAAATACCTGCCCCCTATCAACACCTGCCACACCCTCGCCCAGTCATTGCTCCTTGCCTGGAGCAGCTTGCACCGGTCGTGTCACTGGTTGTGCCAGTCCGCCTCCAAACTCATGTGCCCACTTATGCCAGTGCCATGTACACAACACTATCACAAATTTTGGTCACCACCCGGGCTCAGGAACCTGTGTGTTGCTCTGCCATGGTCCTTGTGGGCAAACTTGAAGAACGTAAGATGCCTAGTCCGTACTTAACAATCCCCACCACGAAAAGCTACCTCCCCATGGCCTTGCCCTTGGGGCTGGAACTCAGAATGGGTTCAGAAGAGGGGTATGGGTCACCAGGCATGGGGGGAAGCAAGCGCATGCTCTCTCCAGCTGGCAGCTTGGAGCTTAGCGCTGAGGCACAGCGGCAACAGAAACGTGTGAAGGAAGAAGAAGGGGATGAAGATGATGAAGCTGACAGAGAAAGACAAGGAGGGACAGGGGAAGTTAAAGATACTTTGGTTGTAGAAGCTGCAATGCAGCGTGAAAGCAAGGAAGAAGCAGGAACAAAGCAGGAGGAGGCAGAGATGGATAAGAATAAAGAGGCCGTTGAGCATCGCACTGAGCCCTCCAAGGAGGAAAAAGAAGATGAAAGCAAAAAAAGTGTCACAAGGGCCTCAAGTCCAGAGAGTCGGAAAGGCCCGGTGTACCCCAACCTCCACACTGCAACCTCAGTCAGCTGGTGCTACCTGAATTACATCAAACCCAATCCCTCCCCCCAGAGAGATGCCCGAGCCTCAGTCTACTCCACTTGGTGTGTTAGCATGCACAACCCCAACCTGCCAGGCCTCTCCACCAGGGCAGCGCTGGCGCTGCTGCGTTCCAAGCAGAAGCATGGTTTGGAGACCTACACCACCGCTGCAGCTCCACAACCCGCCACAGGCAAGCTGGTCCCAGCCAGCACCCGGAAGCCCCGGATGTCTGAGGTAAATTTAACAGTAGTCATCATTAAGCTCACTGAGCAAATACCATTTCTCAGATATTTGTGTTAATGTTCACTTTAATGTGTGTTAAATCTAGTACAACATGAAGCTTATACTGTTAAATGAGAGCCCTTCTGTTATAATTTTGCTTTCACTATAGTTATATATTTATTACAATGACATAAAATGTTTGTTTGATCTACACTTGAATGACAAAAAACTAAAAGCAACTTGAAGCATTTTAATATAGTTACTAATTCAGAATAATATAATGAACTGATTTTAGATAGACAAAGCTTTTGTACACATATTTTTCCATTGCATATTTCCAACATAAGTTTTCAGTCGCACGTACAGTATATAATCTTAATTTGAAAGCAAGGTATAGATGTACTGTGAGTGTAGCTGATGGTTCACTAGTATTGTCACATTTAATGGTAGTCAAATTGCTTGTGTGTTTTCTTCGATGTAGGTACGGACCACGCCACCCCATACCTCTGTTGAAGTGAAGGAGGCACCACAAGCTGAGAAAGAGGAGGAGAAAAAAGGGAAGAAGGAGGAGGAGGCACCATCCACATCAAAACGCAGCGAGCCACCACGTATCCGGATCTTCGAGGGCGGGTAAGTGTGAACTAGGAGAACTCTGTCTTCATTAGCTTTGCTGTACCCCAGCCATTAAACGTCTGCAATATTGAATGAGTAAAGACATTTGGGTTCACAGAACCACAACAGTGCCACCATATTATTCATGAAAATCTTTATTTATGGAGGATTTATGATTAAAATATGTGAAACAATTCAGCTGTTTACAGTTTGCTCCAGATGCTCCAGTGGTGTGCTCATGATGTGGCACGAAGCCCCGCATCCCTCTGATTTAAGTCAGGCTTTAATCGAGACAGTTTGGAGAGGATCACGTCCATGTTTTCTGTGGACATCATTGTCCACTGCTTAGGCAAGGAAGCACCTGATGGCTTGAGCACTTCACTCTGGGGTAAAAATAACATAAATGCTAATGGGTGATATGTACCTGAGAGGAGCAGGATTTGGACCGCATGTCATTCTTTTCCTGTTCCATCGGTTTTTGCTTTCAGATCCATTCATCTAAGGTGAAGAATAGTGCTACAGTCACTCCTATATATTGTGTATTTATATTTTTCCTTTTCAAGCTGATATTTTACTTTTGCATATAAAGGATTTTATTGCTTTCCATCCCCTCTGCCTTGTAAATAAAATCTGGATGTTCAGGTCGATTTAGTCAGATTTTTCAGTCATGATTTGAAAGTTAAACATTGTGTTTTAACTACCTAGCAATCTATTAATGAACGATCTATTGACAAACTATTTAACAATCTGTATTTGTCAGGCAGGTATGTGCCTAAAACCAGTTTCTGTGCTATTTTACCCTGTTGCTCTACCTTTGAAATACCAAATGATACATTACCTCACTTTTCGTTGACCGCATGTCATATGTTTCATTCAATACTGTTTGTTTTGGATGTTGTTTTAGTGTTGACAGTACAGCCCACTGTTTTGCTGGTGCATCTGGAGAGGAGCTCCTTGTCTTGTGTGAATGTGTGATGTTGTTGATGGATTTCAGCACCCCTCTGTGTTCAGAGAGTGACAGAGAAACAGACTGGAAGGACCAAAGCTCATAAACCTGTATTTGCCCTCAAGAGTGTGCTGGGCAGTTACCTGGTGGATTTGCTGTGGTGCAGCACCAGTGGATGAGTGCTGTTCCCGCCAGTCTATTTGCAGGTCAGCTAAAAGCTCACCTGGCAGTGGGACCTTCACAGTAGAATATGTCTGCTAGGCAGCACAAAGCTCTCCGCAAATCTTTCAGTGGACCATGCCAGTGATCCACAGGGTCAGAAAACAGCCATGTTTGATGAACGCATTCACCGCCAAATCTCTTTTACTTAACATGCAGATGGTTGGACTCACAAAGTTACATCGTCTGAATTTGTAGTAGGTTGATAAAAAAAGAAAAAGAAGGACTTTAAAGGGTCTTTCAGCAGAAGCAAACTTAACTCCCCTGAATCATTTTAACAAAGCCAGGCCAGGACCAGGGTTGCGTATGTTGAAATTAAGGTTTCTTAGAGGGAGACGGTTTGCTGCTTGTTGTCTACGTTACCTGAAAGGAGAACGGTTTCGCTTGGAAGAAGAGAGAGGTTTCGTGGAAAAGGAAACAGTGGTAGGAGAAGAGAATTGTGAAGAAGTGAGAGTATACGTTGCGCGTTTGAAGGTGTTTAAGGATGAACGCTGAGTGGCAGAAGATAATGAATCTATAACCTTAATAAGGCTTGTTTACTGCAAGCGGAAGCAGAAACGGGCCCAGAGGACCAGCAATGAAAAACGATCTCCGCCCCCTCTTTTTGTCTCTTTATTCCTCTCCTCCTGTCCTTGTCCTGTCCTGTCACTTTCTATCTGTCTAAATCACCTCAATGTCCCTCTGTCTCTCCTTCTCATCACTGCCTCTCCACCCCTGCTTTGTCCTCCCTTCTTACTCTTCTGGTCCTCCGTCTCTTCTTCAGTTTGCAGCCCTTGGCTTCATTCTGGACTCCCTCCTTGTCTCTTTCGCTCTCTCCTCTTTGCAGTTCTCTGTGATGCGCGAGACAGACTCTGGGCCCAGGATGCGGCCTGCCGTCAGAGAGGTAGACCGGTCTCTGCTCCTTCCCCATTTTCTCAACATACCCATCTGTTCAACTTTTTTCCGCATATTATACATGTGCTACAGAGTCGAGAAGGTCATCAGTGGTATTTTTTGCAAGCTACCATCGGCGTTTATATTTAGAATGTTTTACCTTCCATGTACTTGTTTACACGCTTGAAATCTCCGCATTGCTGCAGTAACAGATGGAGGCATCTGTGTCCCAAGAAGTTTTTTTAATGTTCCATCCGCATTGACAACCTCACTTCTTCCTCCCTTGATTCCTTTCTGGACTGATCTCTGTCCACCATTTAACTTTGCCAACTTTCAGAGAGTTTGAGTGAGCCGAGACTAAAGCGGCATGTAGCTGGAAGGAAGTATCGGACTGTTAGGTTTCAGACAGGTCCTGAAGGGAAAGGGAGCCAGGCTGATGAGGCTTATAGAAAGCCTCCTAGTTAAAACCCTCTTTCAGTGTGAAGCGACAGGAAGCCCTGCTGTTTGTATGACACACATTGTTATTCTAGCAAAACAAAAGTATGCATGCATACTCCCATGCAGTCGGTTGCTCTTGCCCACTCCCACATACTTTTCCTCATAGGCTCATGCAAAATTACATACAAATACACATCAGTCTCCATTTTCAATATGTCAGGCTGCTGACCTCATTCTAACATGCAACCCAATTTCTATAAATACTTAGCAGTTCAGTTTGTTTTTTTTTTCTTTAAATGAATTAAATGTATGTTTTATCCTGATCCTTTATGGGATGGAGCCATTTTATGCTCTGGAATGTATAATAAGCATTATCCATTTGGAGTACTGCAGTTAAGAAGGATGAAGTGAATAGCAGGAGGAGTCGGTGTTCAGAAGTCCAGCATAATGTGGGAAGTGTGAAGGCAGGGCGGTGAATACTGGCTCTAAGTTGGACTGCCATGGACCTGGCTTCTGTTAGAACCTCTGGTTTGTAAGATTGTCAGCAGATTTCTGAAAGTTGTCTCATGTAGATGTCTCATGGTATTGTTCTTGAAGTGTCTTGAATACTTTTTGTGTCCCAAATTCTCAGTCCCTTCTCAGTTTTACTGTACTATGCACAGTTGGCTGGTCTACACCTTCTTGATCCATAACCTGTATGGTCCTGACTGCATGAACATAAGCTGTCTCAGCACTGGGTTTTATTGAGCCTTTTAGGCTGGCCTAAAAAATCTTGATGTGGAAGGAAGGAAATTGAAGAACATGTTTGGCAGTTAAATCCAACTCAGAGCATATATAAGCAATCTTATGAGAGTATGTTGTGTGAAGTATATTGGCCCACTGGGAATTTTTTACAAACTGTGGAGCATTGGGCTAGACCCAGGTTACTGGGGTCATCTTCCCATTGCCTGTTAACTCATTTGAAAGATGGAGCAGAAACAGAGGAAAAAGTCTTGCCGTCTACTCTCCTTGCCAAATTTCTACGTTCGAGTATTCCTGTCATTGACTAAAACGGCAGGTCTCGTGATTGTTGGAAATGACCCTTCCTTCACGTGGAAAACTTCAAAGGTGGCCATCTGGACCTCCTCGTGCGGTCTCTGCGGTGACAGTCAGCTCCCCCAAGACTGTCTCATCCTGTGACTCAGTCACACTGGGACAGCTCACTGGTGGACCTCTTCTCCCCGTCTCATCCCTATTGTGCGTTTGTGCACAGGGCCATGTTTCATACAGTCAGTGGAAACCTGCAGAGGTTTCCTGGTTAGAGACCCATTTCTATTAGTTTTGGAATTTTTCCCTTGTGAACATATGCTGCGCAGGCTTGGCCGTCTCAGCACTGCAGACCTGACGAAATATTTTTGAACAGCAGCCCTATATAACTGTCAATATTAGACCTGTCTAAATATTTGTGCAAACATTTAATGTAAATAGTTATACGTAGACATTGATGGCTGCTTAAATTATTCACTACTTTTATGTCAAAATGATTTGGAATGTTTTAAAACAATATAGAAATATTTTTTAAAAATATAATGCATACATAGTATTTTTTATGTTAGCGTATATGAATATTAGTGGTCTGGCTGCATTTCTTAATACAAATTGCATTTAATATTTTAGACAACAGTACACTAATCTATTCCAGCTTAGTGGCTAAAAAGTAGAATAAACCTTGCAATACTCTCACAAGTATGATTTTATGTTTAACGTGGATTTTATGAAGTTGTAAACATGTCTGTATTTGCAAAGTGGTGTAACACGATTTTGTGCTGCTTAACACCCCCTTAGCCAACACTGTTAATTATTTGGGCTGCTGGCTGGGCTAGGTTTCCCCACCCTGTTTCCGTGTTGTAGTTGGCAAACCCTTCCAGACACAGGCACAAAGGCTAAATTTTCTTGGTCCCTCTTTTTCAGAAGGGGTAGTTAAAGTGAAGGTTGTTTTGAGGCAAGGTGTGTGTGCGTGTGTGTGTGTGTGTGTGTGTGTGTGTGTGTGTGTGTGTGTGTGTGTGTGTGTGTGTGTGTGTGTGTGTGTGTGTGGGGACGGGGGGTTAAGGCTCTGCTAATCCTGTCTCACACCATAAAGGATGGGCTGTTCCATGACAAGATGGGAATTAGTGATCAGTGGATACAACTGCCCTGCGAGTCCACTGGAATCTTCTATCTGGACATGGATTTAGAGGTGCAGGTGCAGTGCTGTGGGAGTGCTGGCTGTGTTGCCTTTGGGCTTGGCAGGTTATGGGTTTGAATCCCAGGGGTCTTCTGGTGCTGGGGATGTGGTCCAGATTGAACCAGCGAAAGCCCAGCAGGCACAGTGGATTCTACAGTATTTATATGGGGAGCTGTATAGAAGAGCCTGCAGAAACGATAGCAAATATCTGTAAATCATAGGTAGCGTTTAAGGCCACGTGGAACTTTTCAGCCAGATGCTGCAGTATGCCAAGTCGCTGATTTACCTTATAGAAACCCATGAGAAGTAATATTTATCAAGCTTAAACTATTACATTATTTATATTGATTTTTGGGCACATTTATTCCAAGTGCTTTGTATATCGCTTCATTTTTTACTGGTATGTAGAACAGTAATTTTACATCTAGTTTGGGTTGCTGAAAGTTTTAGTTTTTTAAATCCCCTACCATATTTACTTCAGACTCATACACACTAGAAGTTTTCTGTTAGAAAAAAACAAGATAACCTGGAAGAAAGAGCCATAGTGTACAAATAAAGACATCATCATTTGTCCATTTGACCTGCAGTTCTTAAGAGTTTTGAAAGAACAAATAGTAAGCGATAATGACCGAATTTTACTTTACATCAATACTGGATTTAGGATTTAGACAATGGTTTCTTCTCTGTGTCAAAGCATAGAATTTGAGCATCAGATCTACAGTGTGAACTCCTGGGCTAATATACTGTATCTCACGAACCCCAATAGGTGCAGGCACTGCACTTAAACCGAGTGCCAGAGCCACCCATAAAACCACCACTCAGATAATGAAGTGGAGAAACGTATGTGTCCGAGACCCAAGCGCACACACACACTCGTCTTTGTTGTGAGGAAGAGAAATAAATTCAGAGAACTCCTGGACTTTCTTGACCTCTAGTCTGTTCAGAGAAGGCAAACATTCTGGGACTGGAGGGGGGACTGTGGCACGGGGTGGGGGCAGCCTTGGTCTTGTTGACAGGCTGTGAGATGAGAAATCCCACAGAGCGTGTCAATCATTGACGCGCTGCTCCTCAAGCCTGGGACATCGCAGCAACACTGCCACCCTGTCTATGATACGGATGAGTTCTGTTCCAGTATCAGCGACTGTCACAGTAAGCATCTGAACTGTGTGACATGGCACCATGAGCTGTAGTCAGTGTGGACCATCCAGTGTCTCTCACCTGCATGCCTGCAGCCCAGCGGCACAGCAGGTAGCTCTGATGCCTCGTGAGTCTGTCAGGCTGTGTGGTTGCATGTGCATCCGATCCTCCTTAGTCTGTGTGATGTGTGCATATTTTCCCTGTGTTTGCATGGGCTTCCTTCTGGGGCTCTGGCTTATTTTCATAGTCCCAAGGCACGGATTTTAGGTGAACCGGGAAATCTAAATTGCTCTTGGTGTATGCATTGTTACATGGTTCTGGTTTATAGGTTTGTGAATGATTGAAAGGAGTTTAATGTAGTGTATACAGCATCACAAATATCATGGGCATGGGGTTTAGTTACACAGGGTGGTTCAAAAAGGACTGAACACGTTCATAAATTTATTCTTCACCAAGTTACTGAGGGAGAATGCCTACAACTTTAAAGCTGCAAAATGTGGAAAAAATTAAAGGTCACTCTACAAATGGGTTTAGACTACAAGTTCGTATATTACTTAGAGCCATCCATCCATCCATCCATTCATCCATCCATCCATTATTGTCAACTGCTCGATCCTGGCAGTCTGGGGCCTATCCGAGACTCGCTGGGGTCTAGGCTACGAACCGACCTTTGGATGTGAGACCAGTCCATTGCAGTGATATTAGTTGCCAAGCAATAAAGTTATGAAAATGTTTAGTTCTTTTCAGGTCACCCCGTATACTATGCATAGGAAGCATAGGAATCATTGTATGTTGCTTTGGAGAGAAATGTGTAATACATGTAATGGAAATTAGCATCAATGGGCATTTCAAACGTTTGAATGTGTGACTTTTTTATCTCCAGCAACCACTGAATTGGCCTAAAAGGAATTTTTCCAAATAAAACCACTGGCTGCAATTCCGCACAACATATTTTAAATGTGCAAACGGGTGGTTTGGTTGCGAGAGTGGACGGCCGACGCGGATGTGCACCCGCCGGCTGAAGCATTTACCCGCTCCTTGAGAACAGCGGAAGCAGCACGCAGCAGACAGAGCTGTGCATCTTGGGAGAGGGCCTTATGAACGGAGCCTGGATACAATCGAGATGAATAAGAATGAAACGCTATGTCTGCGCTCTTGGTTGCCAGGCAACTTGCTTTAGAGTCTCCTGCCTGTGAGCCCGGCTGGTGCGGGAGGGAAACAGAGCGTCGCCGGGAGGCACGCACCGTGTTCTGCTATGCCTCTGGAGCAGCGTGTGGCGAGGGGGTGGTGGTGGCGCTTGTCCAAGCTGCCGTCTGGCCAGTTGTCTGTGTACAGCCCAGCCTGGGGCCTTTGGTTCTGGTTGGCTTGAGGACCATCATCTGTAATGGACGCATCCTTTCAATGCGCCAGCCTGCTAGGAGCGCTGATACCCCCACCACCCCCAGTGTCGCTGAAAGTCACAGACAATGCCAGGGGTCCCCAAGCCAGTTCTAATGTAAACAGGTTAAAAATATTTCAAACAGCTTTCGGATGCGTTTTCACACATTGTTCAGTAACTCTGTTGCTTCTTTTAATTCGTAATTATCGAAATGTCCCTCTGTAGTGGAAGAGGCAGTGTTTCATGCCTTGACTTGGTAAAAGATGCTCTGTTTTAAATCACTTTGCACGATGGAAAGCATCATCCAGCTTTTGTAATCTGTGCGTACCAACACGGCCCAGTTGGTGGTTCACATTCTACTGTTGTGGCTCTGTGGCTTTGGCACAGGCACCTGCGCACAGTGGTTGTTGCTGCCCAAAACATTTGCTCAGCCCGTCACATCTTTCCTCCCCTCGGCTTGCAGTTTCCAGATTCCCTGCGTGTTACAACTCTCATCTTTCACTTTCCCCCCCGCACATCTCTTACGCAGCTCTCTGTAGCCCCAACATTTCTTATCCCCCTGCATCTCCTTGCTTCCGTTCTCTCGCTCCCATCTCCCACTCAGTTTAGCTCCCACCCCCTCACCTTCTGTCGTCCCCCCTCTCTTGCCCTCACCCATCTGTCCCCCCCACCCCCTCCACCCTCACATGGCCGCTTCCATTGGCCTCCCTTCTCATCGCTCTCTCTCTCTTTCTCTCTTTCTCTCTCTCTCTCTCTCTCTCTCTCTCTTTTCTCTGTCTCTACTCCCTGCCCATGTAGGTACAAATCCAATGAGGAGTACGTATACGTGCGCGGGCGAGGCCGGGGAAAGTACGTGTGTGAAGAATGTGGCATCCGCTGCAAGAAACCCAGCATGCTGAAGAAGCACATCCGCACTCACACCGATGTCCGGCCGTACGTCTGCAAACACTGCAACTTCGCCTTCAAAACCAAAGGTGGGCGTGGTCTTCACACTCTCAGCCCGGTGAGCCCGTGGGGCTGCTGCCTCTGACCCATTTCTGCCTCCCTGCAGGGAACCTCACAAAACACATGAAGTCCAAGGCTCATGGGAAAAAGTGCCAGGAGATGGGGGTCTCTGGGTCCTCCATAGATGAACTGGAGGCTGAAGAAGGAGGTAGGACCTTCTGGCCTTTGGGAAGTTCTGACCATCTCTGGTAGTTGGACCAGAGTGCTGTGAAACAGGCTGGCCGCGCACGTGTGTGTGTGTGTGTGTGTGTGTGTGTGTGTGTGTGTGTGTGTGTGTGTGTGTTTGAACTTATACAAGAGCACAAAGGCATTGTTACTAAAGTACACCCTAATACCGAAATAGAACGAAAACAAAGTCGGACGATGAGCACTCACACCCACGCCGAAGCACTTGGCCAAAGCAATACGCTCCATCTCTCCTGCGATAGTTAGAAAAGCGATCCTCCTCTTTGCTGCGGAGCTTCAGCAAACATTAATCTCATTAGCATGTAGTAAATATCTGTTGCAGATTCCTATGCCGTTTGTCTCAGCATTGCTTTTTGCTGCAGTCCGCATCGTACAAATTTATGGAAGATGCTTTTTGTGTACAAGTTTCTCTACAAACTTGTACAGCTGTTTACTTGGGCAAAGCATTTGAAAGAGATTGCGTAATGGAGAGTAATTTATTCGCTCCCAGTTGTGAAGGAAAAAAAAGAAAGGGGAGATAAATGAATAATGAAGCACTGAAGGAGTTGTTTTATTGAGTCATCTCTCCCGGTGCATTCTGGGAAGCGCCGGCGGGTACACAAAGCTCCCAAGGCTGTGGCAGCAGATGAAAGGGTCCGGGCTGCTATAACAAGAAGCAGTTGCTTCGGCCTCCGCAACCCCTCCAGTGTTGTAAATATAGTGCCGCCCCACCCGCCAGTTCTCCCCTGGCGAGGGCGGATAGCACCGTGAGCGCCACGCACCCCAGCAGAGCCAAGGACGGCCCATTGAAGCCCTCTCCGCTTAGCCGCTGCTGAATATAACTTGTGAATGGAGCATTCAGGATTCTATTATGATTAAACCCCTTCCCACTCGCTTGTCGGCTATCTGTAAGGTTGGTTGGTAAGGTTGAAGGTAACCTTTGTTCGAGTCGGAGCACGTTTATCCTCTCCAGCTCCGTGTTCCCAAAATTATGGGCTGCTGTGCATCTTGGGTCGGGTCTGTGTCATGAATATGCGAGCTGTGTGTGTGTTTTTTTGTGCTATGTGCTTTATGGCGTCCGGCGTATGCCCTGTCGCTCATTACCCTCATAGCTGGAGTGTGTGCCTCCTAATCATGGCTGCCGTGCTATTGTTGAACAGCTGGGGGTAGCGAGGAGAGAGTCGGCGGCTCAGAGGACCAGGAAGAGCATCAGTTCTCCGACGTGGACGACTCGGATGAAGACGATGACAACGAGGAAGAAGAGGAGGGGGAAGAGTCTTCATCACACGATGAGCCCCCTTCGTCCTGCTCCCCCGATACTCGCCTGTCCAGCAGCGGTCGATCAGACAGCGGTCAGGCCCCGCAGCGGGACACCTCCGAACCGGGGCTCCCCGCCGCCCAGGAGAGAGAACAAGGCTCACGTCAGCAGGACTACCCATCGCCCCGGAGGCTCTGGCCCAGTGGGAGAGATGCCTCACCAGGCAGCAAGAGGGCGCTGTTCTCCCGGCGCCGATGGGAAGCCTCCCCGCGGGCCTTCTCCCCCAGCAGTGAGGGCTCCCCACTGCGTGGCCCTTCCCCTGGGCGAGAGATGTCGCCCCTGCGCTGCCTGTCGCCCCGGCTGGACCTGTCCTCACCCAGTCGCCACCTGTCTCCATCCCCCGAACGTGGTCCATCTCCGATCCGGCCTGTGTCTCCCCTGGGTTCGCTCTCACCCAGCCGCTACACAGGCCCTCCTGTTCTTCCCTCCCCGGTTCCTGCCCTGACCTATCAGAGGCCCATGAGTTCATCTGCCCGTCACCCCGGGGACACACACATACCCGAGGCCACTGAAAGCTGGCAGGTAGGCAGGACTGTACATGACATTCACTTTCACTGTCTTTCTTAAGTACGCGTGGCAGTGCATTAGGAACACTGCAAACAAAATTCGCAAAAATAAATGCAGTCGTCCACATTCAGTGCTTTTTAAAATTCTGATGTAATCAGTTCATACAGGCTTTCATTTATGACACCAGTTTGTTTTTTTTTGCGCAGTCTCACCTTGTGCTTTTATACATCCTTCAGTTTAGCGACACTACCGTGCCACATGTAGTGGTGGCTTAAACCTACCGCAGCACCGCCAGGAAGCCAGTCTTGAAACTTACTGACTGCACCACACATAAATACAACTAAAGCAAATAGTAGCGATAGCTTAATTTATAGCCCGCGGTACACCATATTCAGTGTAGCTATCTAAATTTACAGTAGCTCCTTTTTTACTTTTACGCCTTTCCATTATTAGAGATGGCAAAAAATGGATGGCGCCGATTCGCTCTTCAACAATGTGTTTGTCATAAACCAAAAAAGCATCCGAAAATAACGGCAACCTGTAAATACACGGTCTTTTATTTGCTGTCCAAACAGTGTGCAGTTACCAGACTGGAGGCGCAGCGTTGTGGTTTCCATCATGATGCCGTGCGATCTGTGAAGAATGCATCCTTTGTAGCTCAACACTGACGTATTTTTGTTTTCTCTGCGACCCCCCCCAATCTTTTCTCAAGGAGCAGGTAGGCTACCTGAGCAAGGGTCCGAGCCTGACCGCCACACGCCTGTCCCCCTCACCGGGTGAGTTTCCGGGGCACAACCTGCCACGGACGGTGGACCACATCTTCAGCCACCTGCCTCTGCACTCCCAGCAGCTAGTGAGGACCCCTTGCCTCATGATCCCCATTGGGGGGATCCAGATGGTGCAGCCCTGGCCCAGTTCCCATCCAAAACTGCTCCGGTGCCCCATGACAACCACGTCGCCTACTTCACCCTGGGGGAGGGGCTCGGGCCAAACCCCAGCCAGGACGGAGATGGCGCAGGGCGGATCTCCAGGGCCCAGTGGGCCGGACGCTTTGGGGGACGCAAGGGTACGGGAAGAGGAAGCAGGAACCAGTCAGTCAGGGTTTTGCACAAGCAGACAGGAGGTGCACAGAGAAGGCCACACCCCTTCAAAGACACTCACTCCTCAGACGGGATCAGAGGAGCTCAAAGATGCGGGCGCAAAGCAATATGGCAGCTCACGCACTCACTCCCAGATGGGCGCTTTGGGCGCGGAGACAGCCGACGCACAGAGGGCGGAAAGTGGCCCTGAGATAAGGGGGCCCTCAGACCGTGTCCCCAGCCAACCAGCTCCTCCCACCCAAAGAACTAGACCGCCTCTTGAGGAGGGGGCGCCAGGTGCGCGGCACAGGGTCCTCGTGCCACAGTCGGCTCTCGAAGGGACCGACGAAGCCCGAGTCCAGACCAGTGCAGGCCAGAGCAAAAACAGCAAAACAGGAAGCACTTAATCTCCACCCATGATTCTGTGTACAGAGTCACTAAAGATTTTTTCAGTTACTTTTTTGTTGTTTTTTTATGATTTTGTTTTTATACACTTTATTACACTGCTGTTTACTTGTGTTTTTTTCTTCTGCAATATTTAGAATTGTTACAAGATGCACCTTTATTGCCAATACTATTTCTGTCAATCTGTCTATCCTTCTTAAACCTTTATTTATCTTGCTATTGTCATATCTGTTTGAAAATGCGAACATACATTATATATGATGAATACACATATATTTGTAAATGACCAAAATCAATACAAAAAACAATAATTCCAGTTTTGTTTGTTATTTGTTCGGTATTTCTCGAATTGTAGTTTATTGTGCCTTTTCTGTCCAGGTTTGTTGCTTGAAATGTAGATGAAAAAAGTTAAAAGGCTGTGAAATTTTTAATATATATTTTTGTGTTTGGATTGGTGGGCGTTGGGGGAATGGTAGTTTGTTTTTTTGTTTTTTGGCCATTTTTACAGTCAGGGTAAAGGACAGACAGCAAAGAGTTGCAAAAGAAAGAGACCTGAAGAGCAGAAACAGAATGAATTGCAAAGAAAATGCACTGAAGTCATATTTTTTATATTAATAAAGACTAAGATGTTATGTCCATGTACAGAAAAGAAGTTTATGGTCAGTATTTATTGCAGCTTACAAACATAAAAATGCTTCTATTATGTTTTTTTAATGTTTTTTTTCTAAAACATGCAGTTACCTATGTCACTTACCCGTATGTCCTCTTTTTGATAAAGTTCTTATGACTTGAAATTGAGGTACTAGGTCGAGGCTTGGTATCAGGAATGGGGGGGTGAGGGTGGGGGGAAACTGGGCTCAACATCCGATTGCCCTGCAGATTTGGAGCAGGGCAGATTTCTAGTTTCTAAACCAATAAAACTGCACCTGACTTTGCCGGAACCTGGCTTTGGCTCGATGCTTTCAGTGTGGCTCTTCGTTGTGGTCCTGCGTGCACTGTTAACTGAACGTGTTTCGACCAGCAGTTAACACACAGCCTGAGGACAGGGGTGCACCCACTCGCACACACCCGCACGCTTGCGGCACATTCCTACAGACAGATTTCCAAAGAAACGTCATGAAGTGGAATTGATCAGGGTGAGTAAGTAGCTCAAGTGGCAGCGCAGCGGGGCAGCGGTAACCGCAGGGCTCAATCTCACACGGGGTGGACTTTACTTTTGCATCCTGTGGGCACAGTCCAAAGACAGGTGCAGAAGAAGGCAAAAGTAAAGCGCTTCCCCGGCTCCACTTACCATGAAAACCATAGGAGTGGTCATTGTCACAAGAATTGCACTTGAACGTTCTTAGCTCTTGGTGCCTCGTCAATTGGACTTGGGACCAAAAGCTTGTAGGTTTCAGTCCCAATTGTAAGCAAATGTTGGCAACATCTTGCCGGGTAAATGTGTAAACTATTGTCTGCAATTCTGGGTAAATTAAAAGACGCTGATAAAGGAGGAAAGCTATTTTTCACTTTTTTGCAGCAAAAAATACTCAGTTTCATGGAGGGGGCAGTTTTCCTTAAAGCCGTGAATGAAGCACCCTCCTCACACATTATTGATATTTTGCAGAAGTTGTCTACAAGGCAGTGTTCAACTTGACCTCCCAAGAAACCTTTGCATGTCTTTTTGTGGCGGCAGCGCTGGCGCAGTCGTCCCCTAAGCAGTGAGTGTCTCCGTACGGCTGTGAGAAGTATTAAACGTGGACTGCGCCGATTACGAAACCTTTACTGCATTTATTTTCTCAATGAGGTAAAGCTCACAACCTCAGAATTTCACAAATAAAATAATCACAGGTGAGGCTCAGGTCTTGCGAACAGGAGCGTTTACAATAGGCCGAGTTCTCATTGTCCTGGATCGTTTCTGCAAGGCCTCTGAGAACATTAAAAATGTCTAAGTGTGAAGGCGAGTTGCTAGGATACCACGCGTAGTGATGCATTTTTTTTCTCTGAATGAATACCCGGCAGGGAGCAAAACTCCTGGAAAAAATGAACTGAGAGACTCAATTCAAAGCTTACCTTTCAATAGTGGAAGCAAGTAGAATTGTGGAACTATAACTAAAAGGTTGCTGGTTCATATCCTGCAGAGGGGAGAATGTCCAGCTAATAATACGGCTGAGATCCGTGGGATCTGTACTGGGTTCTGCACGATTATGAAGGTCCACCCATTCATCTGTTTCCTTTTCTTTTCTTCTAGGTGAAGGCATGGTATAAGTTCACAAAGGTTATAAGACAGTACAGCGGCAAAGGCTCGTGTGGCCTCCTTCTTTTGATGCGTGACCTGCGCTACTGCACCATTAAAGCTTTGCTTAGCAACGATACTGGTGTTACTATTGTTTTACAGAAAATGTATTATTCATAACATCATTTTTACACACCCTGTATGTTTTACTGCTGCACTGTTATTTGGCTTCTGTACTTGGGCCGATTTGATTCTCAGACCTCTTTGGTCCATCATTCCCGTCCATTTGCTCACCTCTGCAGAGTCGCTGTAGTTGAGATTTGCAGCCCCGGCGCAGGGGATTTGTTTGTTACCCCAATTGACCCTATTAGTAAATTAGTCGGAATACCACAAAACAATGGAGTGGATGGCACATCTTTTATCGGCAACAAGCTGCTCCTCTGAAGATTTAAATAAAAAGATGATATTTCAAGTCAGAATCAGAGATTCAATCGATATCCCAAGCAAGGATAGTTAAGGCCAATTTAATTGAATGGCTAAGATGGAGCAGAACGTAAGCTTGGTTTCCTGGGCTGGAACTTGGAAGCCTCGATCCATGGGATGTGGTCTCATTATAAAGTCCAGCTGTCGTGTTAAAAGCCTAAACTTATTTCCAATTGAAGGCCGTAGTAGGGTCAGCAAGCAGACAGGAAACGAGGGGGCGTATGAGTGGGTGGGAGACGCAGCGAAAAAGTTTCAGCGCTGCAGTCCGAGAGGCAAAAGGAAAGGAGCAGGGTGGGAGGAGAATGTGTAGGAGAGGGAATGCAGGCAAGGAACTGGGTGGGGTTCTGGGGGGGTGTCTAAAAACATGGAAAGGAAGGGAAGGCGAACAGAAATGAGCCAACTTGAGCTCGGATGCTGCTGGCTCAGCTGCGATTTCACAGACGTCCTCCAGAAGAGGAACGCCGCTTACCTCCCCTTACGCTCCGCACGGAGAAGCAGATTCTCCACTCTGATGGCTTTCAGTGAGTTGGTTTAACCCTGCTTTCTCAAGGGTGCAGTGCTGATCCCACTCTGGAATTCTTGTCCTGTGTTCTTTCCCACAGAATTAGGACTTTCATCAACCCTCTGTTCTCCATCCCCATCTCTTGCTGCCAAGTGACGCCACTTTTCCCCCTTTGAGGGCGGAAAGGCTTTACCTCTGTCAGCACTGCTGAGAAAAAGAAGAGACAGAAGGTTATATATTCTTGCCAGAAATGAGGTAATGGATTGTTCATTTTTTACCACAGGCTTTATCTGCCTCCTACCGGCTTTCCCTCTGAACTGCAGCACAATGAATTGTTCACCTCAGTCCGCGATTCTCCATAAGGACGATGGCACGAATTAGCATGCAGTCATTGGTTGCCATTGGTTGCCATTGCCGTCAGGGACGGGAACCAAAGCTCTGCTGGTAGCTGCGGTTTCTCCAGTAGCTGTAGGACTCAGTTAAATGACCCCCCCCCCCACAACAATGGCAATATATAATAATTTTAGTATAAATTTGTTGTAATAAAGTACTGTATTCCATGTTAAAAAATCCTAAAGAAGTGGCATGCAGTGGAGACCATGGCATTAAATCGATTGGCGTTGTTGTGGTTGCTGTTGGTTTATGGGTTTTTGTGTGTGTTGCACTATTTGTTTTGTGTATTTAATAGCGTTCTCCATAAGACCACCGTGTATCCCATCATGCCTTGTCACTCGTGAAAGGGTCACAGCCCAGCATCCAGGTTTTACAACCGATCAGCCACAACATTACAACCACTGACAGGTAAAGTGAATAACATTGATTTTCTCCTTACAATGGCACCTGTCAGTGGGTGGGGGGATATATTAGGCAGCAAGCGAACAGTCAGTTGTTGAAGTTGATGCGTTGGAAGCAGGAAAAATGGGCAACTGTAAGGACCTGTGCCACTTTGACAAGGGCCAGGGTGACATGGCTACACATCTGGGTCAGGGTATCTCCAAAATAGAGGGACTTGTGGGGTGTGGGGTGTTCCCGGTATCCAGTGGTTAGTACCTACAAAAGTGGTCCAAGGAGGGACAACTGGAGAACTGGCAAGAGGTTCATGGGTGCCCAAGGCTCATTGATGTGTGTGGGGAGCAAAGGTGAGCACATTTGGTCCAATCCCATAGAAGAGCTACCATAGCAAAAACTGCTGAAAACCTTAATTCTGGCCATAATAGAAAGGTGTCAGAACACACAGTGCATTGCAGCTTCCTGCATGTGGGGCTGTGTTGCCGCACACCGATCAGAGTGGCCATGCTGACCATTGTCCACTGCATCAGAACTGGACCATGGAGCAATGGAAGAAGGTGGCCTGGTCTGAAGAATCATGTTTTCTTTTACATTGTGTGGACGGCTGAGTGTGTGTGTGTGTCATTTACCTGGGCAAGAGATGGCAGCAGGATGCACTATGGGAAGAAGGCAGTGTGATGATCTGGGCAATGTTCTGCTAGTTCTGTGGATGTTACTTTGACCCAAACCACCCACCTAAATATTGTTGCAGACCACACTCACCCCTTCATGGCAACAGTATTCCCTGATGGCAGTGGCAAAATTGTTCAGGAATGGTTTGAGGAACATGACAAATAGTTCAAGGTGTTGTTTTGGATTCCAAATTCCCCAGATCTCAGTCCAATCGAGCATCTGTGGGATGTGCTGGAAAAACAAGTCCGATCCCCACCTTGCAATTTACAGAACTTTAAGGTTCTGCTGCTAACGTCTTGGTGCCAGATACCTTGGGACACCTTCAGAGGTCTTGTGGAGTCCATGCCTTGACGAATCAGAGGAGGAAGACCTGCACAATTTTAGGCAGGTGGTTTTAATGCTGTGGCCGATGGGTGTGTATTCAAAGACTCCACCTGAAAAGGACCCCCAGTAGGTGGCGTCACTTGTCCACCAGTGTTATTTATGCAAAGAAAGGATCAGCTGAAGGTAATGAGTGTGAAAGATGGTAAATCCTCGAGATGGTCTAGAAAAAAGGAGCTCAAAGTTAGGCCAAATTAACCAAGAACAGAGGAAGAGTTTTGATGCCAATTTTAAGATAATGGTGAATCATAATGGGGCAGAGGTATCACACAACTCTCAAACGGCTAAGAAATATGAAGTTAAAGAATGTATTGTTTAAAAATTGCGAGCCCAGAAAAGTTTAAAAATTCAAATATGGTAAATATGAATACTATGATTTTTCTTTCTAAAGGTAATACATGATGTTCCAAAAACCTTTTTTTTTTTTCCAAAAATTAGTGTTGAAAAAGAGGGGGTCATCTTATATTTGAGCTGATATGGCATTTTTCACCCAAACTAATGTGGGAGGGGGAAGGAAACAGCATTTACTTTTATATTTGACAACTAGCAGGTACCATTAAGGGTTGGAGGTTTTGACCTCCAATCAAAGGACCTGGTTACAATTTTCTTATCACTGCTAGGGGACTCTTGAGCAGGATACTTACCCTGAACTGCTTCAGTAAAAAATACCCAGCTGCTGTATATGAATGGCTACGCAATGTAAGAAGCTCCATACACAAAGGGTCATGAAACCTGTTATAGGCTCAGGACCCCTATGGTCCCCCTAAGTTAGGCTGGGTTAGGAGTAGAATAAGTTAGGAATTCCTATCTTCCTGCCTTGTCCCACATGAGTGTTAAGAAATAGAGTTTATGTTAAAAAAAAGAACGAACGTGGCGTCTCGATTCCTGACAGCCAGCGTCGGTGTGATGCTGTTCTTCCATTTAGCCACTAGATGTCAGTGTAAAACAGACTTGGGGACCGAAGGCTGCAAGGACCCAGCGTCGTTAAGCTGCATTGATACCGGAATACGTTGATGTCTTGTAGGTGAAACACACCATTCTGTTAGGTTCAGCCTGTCAGAGACCACAGTTTTCCCCATGGTTTATTGTTGAATTTTTGCACAGAATCACGACCCACCTATTTTTGAAATGTTTCTCTTGTGAAGGATCATTGTGACAATATTGCATAAGACAAACCGTGCTTCTCTTTCTGCGGCAGAAGCCTCCACTCTAAACCGAGGCTCCTCAGGCCAGCGCGCAGATATGATGCTTGAAATGTGTCCTGGGTCTGGCCCAGTGCTTCGTCCAAGTCTAACTAGATGTCCAAACCGCTTTAACACTCACCTCTTGAGCTGCAGGACCAGCAATTCTCACCTAAGGGCCCTTCTCATTTCCAAGGTCTGAACTCTGAGTGAGCCATGCCAATTACCTTGCAGAAGTTTGCTGTTTATTCTCGTGATCTTGTTCTTTCTGTCACTGCTCAGTATTCATGACCGTAGGTGTAGCTGGCCATGTAGACTCCCTGACTTGGGGAGTCTACACGGCCACTGAGGACGTAACTCTCGCTTATCCACGACGGTCCTGTACTATGTTTGCGTTACTGCCCCAAGCTACTGGTTGAGCTTGGGATGTTCCCTGACATGAAAAACTCCAAAAAATGCTTTGACTACTCCACCAGGCACAGCTTGCTCTCCCATTTGCAGAGAACAGCCTACCTTATGACAGTTGTGAACCATACTGAGGTGGAGGTATCCATATGGATATTGAGGTGGTGACTCTCCATGGTTACCTGTGAACTGCTCTGTTCCAGCTGAAGTTTCATTTCAATGAGATGAACAAGAGCACCCCATTTGCAAAAAGCAGTGACCTCAACCCCACCTGGGCTTTTACATGCTGCCCATTAACACAGCAAACAGCAGAGGAGACCAGATACACCCTTGGCAGAACGCAAAACGGCAAAAATTTTGACACAACTTGCACTAAGATACAGGGAGAACCATCTAGAAGCACTCAGAACCCCATATCCATGAACATGCTGGGAAACAATCGCAGGACTTTTCCAAGCTAACAAAACTCATATAAATAGAGTTTGGACATCATTGCTCCTGACTCTGAGGCTCGACAGCCTTACCAATACCCTAGTATAGGCTCAACCTCAACCTCCTTTCAGGCCCAAGGTACTTTTCCCAGCCCTCCAAGGAATACTATCTAGGGAAGAATCATATCCACGCTACTGCTGCCCTGCCACTGAAGAATTTGTTCACTGTCACACTACAGTTTGCCTGACAGATTGTGTTTTTTTAAAAGCTTGTGACACTGCATCCTTCTCCTCAAAGTTCTCCTTCCATATCCCAGTGATCATCCAACTTGAGGTCAACCCATAACCACACTTGTAAGAGCAGTCGCTCCCCTCCAGGATCGCTGTATTTCAGGCACACTTTCCGCAATGGCACCAAACCTCTTCCATATTCAGCAACCATTATCTTTTGGCTTGTGAATATCTTTCTGCCAAAGATGAAACTGTCCATGCTGATGACGCACCGTAGACCTCCTTCTTTAACCTGACAGCTTCTACTACGGCTTCTACTGCTCAGCTCCCATAACTGCACTGACTGCCTTACGTCTGCCACCTATGGTAACAACTCCTATAATGGAATTCTTGAACAGATTCTGTTTAGACTCAATATCCTCAGTCTGCCTCTGAATGCAAAGGTAAACTCATCACAGACTGGAGTCTCACAACCAGGGATGCAATTACTACTTCACTTGGATTCCTGAAGGGACGACCAGTTAAATACTCCAGCTAAAAACTTCACATATAGCAGATTCTGCTTCTCCAGGATTCTCTGTCCTTCTGTGAAATTTCCAAACAGGACCAAAGTGTATTAGTGGTACCCTCTGCAGCACCATTTCTCCATACCCCACACAACTTATTTACAAGGATGTACATTTCTCCTAGATCTTCCCAGCGCGACTTGTCTCTTGTCCACTGGAGCTACGTCCGTCTGTGCTGTGAGCAACTGAGCGGCCTCTCTTGCGGAGCAAAGACACATCAAAACCCACGTTCACGGAAGTTCCACGGTCAACACTGTATTCTGAGGAACACTTTACAGTCTTGAGTTTTCACCCACTGTACAAGCTACAGCCCCTCTCTTCTCAATGTGGTGTGTCTTCATGTCCCAAGAACTACACTATGCCACCAAAAATATGAAGACACTTGAGCATCACACCCATAAGTGCTTGTTGAACCTCCCATTCCAAACCCATGGGCATTCATATGGAGTTGTCCCCCCCTTTGCTGCTATAACAGCCCCTACTCTTCTGGGAAGGCTTTCCACCACATTTTGGGAATTTTTTCCCATTCTGCCACAAGAGCGTCTGTGAGGTGCAGCTGAAACAGCTCAGCTTAGGCATTAAAAGGAGGGGGGGTCTCATACTTTTGGCCATAGAGAGTATTTACCATTGTACTTTTTCAATTACATTATATTAACACTCCTGGGTGGTGAACCCAGGTGGTGCAACTATGTAGTGTACTATCTTATCTTTTTATTTGTGGCTTCCTCCTTGTAACCCCAATCTGTACAATTAAGTACTTTCATTATCTGACACCTTTGCCCAAGGTTCAATGTGGGATAATGAACTTTACGATGACTTTACATTTTTACAGCAAAATTATTATCAAAGTAGGGTTGGGTCACATTCAGACCATTCACTGAATGGAAGAGCACATGGTCTGTCTGCTTTTAGGCTGTTTGACAACATGACAGCCTTGAGGAGTGAGAGACCACTGCTCAGGGAATTCCTTGACAGGAAAACAGATATGCCCAACTACTGGACCAGAACTACATGAAGTGTTATTTGTCTGGAAAGAGCTCTGAGATTTAGATAGCAATTTAATGCACAATGATAATAAGGAGTTAATAAAAGGGAGGAACAACTGCTTGCCTGATGAAGTAAATAAAACATAAGGCTAGATGAGATTTATTCTAGACAATAAAGAAATATGATGCAAAAATGGGACATTTTGCTAAGATCAGTCTTATTCATAAAATAAAAGTCACAGGGACAAAACAGAAGGGGGAGCACACAGAAGCTTAGCAAAACAGTGTACTTTAATTATGGATACGCTGATGTGTTTCAGCAACGCTCCTTCTTCTATGCAAGTAATGCACTGAATTTAAAACGTCTTAAATACTCTAAGTCAGCCATGGGGCAGGTATGAACAGTCATTAGAATGGGTTGTAAGGACAAAACTGGACTTGAATAAGATTAGAACATTTGTAACAAGAAAAGGATAATTCTTTTTAACTGTACACTAAAGTGGTTGTTTGGTATTGCACCCGGTGGATGCTGATGAGAGCACATGTAATGGGCGAGAGCCTGATTTCCATTAAAAAAATAATCTGATTCCTGATAACCACATTAGCAGCTAAAATCCAGGATACAACAAGATCTTGTATGGGTGGAAGTTCATGCGCCAATGCACCAATGAGCAAAAACTGCTCTACCGTTCACGTTCAGATTTCCTCCCTTTCAGAGGACATTTCTGAGACCCTCTGGAGAAAGGTTGCCAAAGTCCATCAGTCTGGAGAGGGTTTGCACACCACCGAGTCTCAGTCAAACCAAAGTTAGGGCCAACTTATGAAATGGAAACAGTTGGGAAGAGTGGTCCACCTACCTAGGAGTGGCAAAATATTTCCACAAGCAAGATGTAGACTCATTAATGAACTCAGAAAGTGCCATAGGTCAACATCCATAGAACCTGTTATACCTCAGCTTAATGTTCATTATTCCACAGTAAAAAGAGAGGCAAAGGGAAGTGTGGTGCTGACTCTGTTTTCTGGAATATAAATGTATATAATATATACTGTATGTAGTTATGTATATCTTATACATCAGTTGAATCATATATATATATATATATATATATATACAGTATATAATACATATAAAGATGTACATTATCTTTTGATTTATTTATTCTCCAAATTTTCTCCCCCTTCCAACCATGGACCCAAGGAAATTCATTTTGTGCTCCCTGCTCTAGAAGGGGAGCACAAAATTCTGACCTGAATCTCGCTGAGATGCTGTGGAAAGACCTAAAGAGAGTTTTTGATGCCCAAAAACTTGCAGATGTTGCTGAGCTAAAGCAGATCTACATCCTGTGAGCTCCTGGTCAACAGCTACAGCAGACTTTCAGTCACAGTCACTGCAACCAACAGAGAGGAACCAGGCACTTTTCCACATCTCTGATGCACATCTCATTGTCTTCAGCACCAAGGTAACAGCATTAAAAAAACTGCTGTCACATTTTCTGTCTTGGCACCCATATGAATACTATCTGAACTCCAAAAAAACCAAGTATCAATTTTAATGCCGAAAACCCTGACAAAATTTGATCCTTATTCACAGCACTGTCTCTTAACTCCTATTTTAACCCGACTCTACCAATGGGTGAAAAGGAGCGTTAGATTAAAAAAAGTGGGATTAGTAGAAACCATTTAAGATTATTATCCATCCATCCATCCATCCATCCATCCATCCATCCATCCATCATCTTTAAATGGTTGTCCTGGTTTGGGTCACTGTGGTCTGGAAACCAGTTGCACCGTGTGCCAGTCTAGGAGACCATACCTTGGGGGGACACCAGTCTATTGCAGGCTGGCTACAGAAAAATTCACACACACACATACAAACCATGGGCAATTCACAGTGACCAATTAACCTGAAACACATCTTTGGACTGCGGGAGAAAACTGAAGCACCTGGAGGAAACCCACACAGACATGCAGAGAAGATACAAACATCACACAATCGGAGCTGAATTTTGATCCCCGCCCAGACAGGCCAGTCCAATCCCGTGAGGCAGCAGCGCTACTCTGTACATCATCGAGATCATTATTTTTCTATAAATATTTTATGCAGCAATTTTCCAGAGAAATTAGCTAATACACATTTTGTTTATTAGGACTGAAATTCAGCAGGTTAGAAACTTGGTGATAACCTAATGTGAATCACTGATGTGGTGGATCTGACGTTTATCCAGTGGAGCAGGTTTCCTGCCATTGCCTGCCATGTTTCTCTGTTTCACAAAGCCGATTGTATTGTTGCTTCAGGGAAATCACTATCTCGGTGCCTTCAGCTAAATGTGACATTTAAACTGACTGTTGGGCTCAAACCCAAAGCAAATAAAAAACACATTATGCATATTATTTTTCTGAATGAACATTTTATTCATTGTCATGAGGGATGCGGGAAGGACATGATGGAGGCCATAAAAAGTATGAGGATGGTTCGCATAGCACAGCTAGGGGTCTCCGAGCCATTCGGAAGGATTTGCAGCAGCTCAGAGACCTTTGTTTGTCCATCAGACGCAATGACCATCAGGCAATTCTGCTGTCTCAAAAAGTTTGGATGCCAACAGTAAAAAAAAAAATTGTTTAAACATTTCTCATATTGAGCACACATTGTGTTTGGTGTTAGCAACCGCTGCCAACAAACTGTACTTTGATCTACTAATGTTACCTAATATGTGGTTATATCATTATTTTTATGGAATAATGTTTTACTCAGCTGTGATTCGTAGAAAAACTAGTTACTGCTACTGCTTGCATATTTCATAAATTTTAAATGGCGTAATATAGAGATTGTAAAACATTGTCTTTATACCCAATACAACTATCCTAAATACGATGCGAGTATTCTGAAAAAAGGCATGTGCCATAGATATGCTAAATTGTACAATAAAGCTTAAAAATGCATGGAAATCGTATCAACAACAAGTGTGCTGCTTCTTTTCTAAGATACATTTAACATCAGCTGTTTAACTACATAAACCTGTTCACCATTTACCAGCTGCAATGGACTCCTGTCCCGTCCACTGTGTGTCTCCCCAGCTTTGCACTCAGGGAGTCCAGGACAGACGCTGGACTGCTGCTGCCCTGAGCAGAACAATGGTTAACAAAGCTGAGCGTGAACTATTTACCTTTAACATTTCTAAAAGTAATTGTTTATTATTAAACTATACCTAAATGTGGTGAAGTACAAAAACACAAAGAGGTATTTTTCAGTTTTTCCCAAGAGTCTGGGTGGCACCGTGGACCATCGCATAGTCCTTACCAGCGCATTACAGTAATAAATGTGTTTCAACCTGCTGAGCAGCCCTGAGCCACAGGTAAACCGCAATAAAATGCACTTGAACTACAAGTCTGTGTTCCAGGTTAGATGGCACAGTTGCAGTGTAGCTGCACAGCTCTGTGTAAAAAGAAGCATCCAGACCATTGTGAGGGTCCCTGTGTCCGCAACACAGTGAACAACTAGTGCACAGCTCAGAGTGCTGCTCCACATTTGTGTTACTGGGCTTCACATGTGAATACCGAGAAGAAGCCAAGTCATGTGGGCCGATGAAACGATTGCACAGATTTTCATTTTGACATGATGAAATAAGAAAAACAGCATGTGGGAAACAGGATTTATCACCATTTGTTTTTTGCGGTGTTTATCAGATTTTCATGTGTGGAATGCACCTTCAATGTCCAGAGAAATGTTAGAAAAAGTAGAATATTCTTCTTGACTTTATGGTAAATGGAATGACCCCTGCCCTCATAAAATTCAAAGGAAAATGTTAATAAATGCTAGAGAGCGACGCCTTCGGTCACTGCTGAACATTCCGAGCGTGTCCGTGAAGAGACATGCTAATAAAAGCTAAAGACGTTCTTAAATGATAACCTTTTATAGAAGCTCTGCTGCATCACACATACCCAACCTTCTTCCCTGTCATGTTCAAACCATCTCAGAACCGCAGAGCTGTTCCCATCTGAAAACCTGCGAGGCATTCAAAGAAAGAGTATAATCTCACCACAAACCACAGACAACAAATGAGGGGTTAGGAAAAGGCAAAACCTCTGTGCTGATTTATGAACGGTATGCCTGAATAAATAATGATTAAAGCAACAGAAATGCAGTTTGTCTCTCCTTGTGGTGTGAACAAGTCCACATTATTAGAAATTCTAAAGAAGAGAAAGAGATGAACTGATATCCCACTGCTTCAACTTCATGTCTGTCACCATGGTTACGCAACCTGTATGCAGGTGTTTGTGGTAGGAGAGGGGAGAGTGATGCACTGCCTATAACCCGTGCGCTGAGCCCTGCCGCAGCATTCCCAAATTTGGAGTTGTCGCGCCAATTTTTTCGTTGATTCGGCCCCAAAGGGCTTCCGGAAGTTTCCCCTTTGTTCTGGCCCTTATGCTGCTGGCTCCCACAGAGACGGCTATCAGGCTGTCTGGAACCCTGTTTACATTCCTGGCTGAATGGGCAAGGGACACACTCACCTCTGTGGAATGAGCGCTGAGCGTGGGTTCCGTGGCCCATGTGAGTCCTCAACCACCACCGGGGGGCGTAAAAATTTTATTTCTTAAAAATAGGCCTCACCTCCGCTGGGGCAAGCCCCCACACTGTGCACTCCAAACCGCAGACCTCCCACCCACTTCAGTGTCGCTTCCCTGCTAATGCATCCTCTCTCTTGAGAGGGTGCAAAGAAAGTCCAGTCTCAGAGTCATGTATCGCCATGGCAATACAATGTGTCCAGATCCGGGTTTAGTGGTGTTTTGCAACCTAACCCGCGCTGCAGACTTGTCCATGATTATGCCGTTCGCACAATCCTGTCACTTAAACATTAACTTGGATGCTGATATCACTGAGACTTGGCTTAGTGAGCGCCCAGGAGGGGTTTTTATTGCTGGCGGAGTGAATGAACTGGCCGAAAGCCAGGCTCTGTGCCCACTCTGCACTCTAACACACACCCACACTTAGGTTTTTTTGAGCCGAGGCAAAAGGGGCATAAATGAGGGACGTGGTGGAATAAGAAAGAGGGAAAATTTACTTATTGGCACAGTGTGGAGGAAGCCCATAACTGCAGACACAGCTTCAAAACAAGGGCTATTTTTACAGCATCGTTCCTGAAAAAGGGAGGCCGGCAACTCCTCAGCGATGACACGGCACCAAATTGGCCTCAAGCGAGGAAGTGCAGGGGGTTTAATGAAAGACAAACAGAGAAGCACAGCCCTGGATGCAGCCGTGGAGGGAGGTTTGAAAGTGGGGACCCTCTCCCGGGATGCTTCCGTCTAAGAGAAACGTTCAATCCCTCCGAACGTATAAGCTAAAGTGAGACATGCTTAACTCCCCCTTTAAGAGGTGCTAAAAACCCAAGTGTAACTCCTACAATGAAAAAGTGAAAAGCAAGCAACTAATGCTGTCCAATTAAGAAGTTAAAAATAGACATAAAAACACACCGTCCGTGCTGTGAAAAAGTCTCCCTCTCCGATTTCCTTTAGTTTTGCATCTTGCTGACGTTAAACTTATTTGAGACGCTTCTTGCGGACGACCTGAACCTCGCCGGGAAAAGATCACGCCAGCATTGTTTTTATGTCATGGTGAACACTTTGAAATGGGCAGCTTGAAAAGGTAACCCCCTGTTTTACCCCGTTTTAATAATATTAATTTCAGAGGGAATTAAGGGGAGATGAGGCCTGAACCTGGGTCCTCCAAGTGCCAAGTGGTGTTATTATGCACTTTTGCACCTTCATTTGCAAAAACCGTTGTGCCCAATAATAAGTTTGCAAGTGAATTCTTCCCAAATTCGTCCACTAAAAGCTCAATAATACAGCTCAATCCCTTCATTTATTCATGTGTTAGGTTTTCAAGCTAAAATGTATTGAACATTTGCTGTAAGATATGTTTATTTATTCAATGCCATGGCCAGCTCATACGACGCAGTTTCTCAGCATCCTGCTATCCTAGTGCGGGAGGGGGCAAGATCCCAGATGAAGTGAACCCCAGTTTATTGTCTTCATATAACACGAAGCAGCATCAATGTTCTCCACGATAAAATTAATGCAAATAAAAAACGTATCAAGTTCACAGCCTGGAAGATCTGTGTTTGGCTTTGCCACTACAGAGTAACAGGGATTTCCTTAAGGAAAAGATGTCAACAGTGAGCTTCACGGTGGCAAAGCTGGGCCACGAGGAAGACAGCGTATTTGTCAGCGTCTGGTGAAAGCACACTGTGAAATTTGGGTAAAAATAGAACTGTGTCTCTCCCTGCCATGTAGTTCTGTAGTTTATGTCTGGATAGTACTGTACTGAATTAAAAATTGCACCAAATCTGCCTGCTTTTGTTCCTCTTCCTGTTCCTCCACCTCTCTTTAAATCTTTTCCATGCGTTTTTTTTTTTTTTGCAGCCCATAATGGCAGCAGGCAAAGGTGTTGGCCTTTTTTTATTGTGCATACATTTTTAGAAAATATAATGAGAAAAATGCAATTAAAAGTAAATATATTTGGAAATAAATGTGCAGTGTTTTACACTTTTTGTAAGTAGGATGTTTGTAAGCTGATATGCAACTACACAGCTGATCGCCAACCTATGAACATTATTTGGGCTGAGAGTTGGTTTGGCACTTGAACATTCTGTGAGTAGAATGAGATACCTTGTGGCTAGTAGCTTGTGTAATGGGAGGCTGAAAAAATGGTGGCGTTGGACCAAGTGAATATACTTTGAGAATCATTTGTCCATATCTGTATCTCTCTGAAATGGGAGGGAGTTTTGCTGAAGGAAAGAAGTGTCCAAAAATTAAAGTATGTAAATAGCAACCTGGACAGCTTTGCAGGATGGGAGTCAACAGCAGGGTTTTCCAGCACTGCAGACTCACCCTCTCTCTCTCCAAAAGAAGTAGATGCTCATATATAACAGCTACAGGCTCTTGTCTTTTCCAGCTGGACCCCATTGTGGGGATTTTGGTGAGAGGGGTCTTAAACAGTTTTTGTATTTAGCAAATGATTTACTTGTCTATGCCATGCATCTTCCCCAAAGATGACTGAACACATGAGCATACGGATGCCATGAAGAGCAACGTTTGTGTGAATGATAGTGATGTGCATAGAATAATAATTCTCTCTCTCTCTTTCTCTCTCTTGCTCTCTCTCTCTCTCTCTCTCTCTCTCTCTCGATCTCTCTCAGCCCATCCATCTACTCAGCTGGGGTGTCTCATGCACAGCCATTCACCTTCTCAGCCAGGACAGGAGCATTTGCATCATGTAAAAAAAAAATCCACATAAAGAGTTACACCAGGATGTTAGTGCCCATCTGTATCTCTAAAATCCTTTCACATGACATTCAGAACAAATGCACCGCTATTGGAGGAGATCAACGCTAAGCTCTCCCTGGAAGCTGAAATAATGACAAGGCTTCACCTTTCTTACTTGAGACACATCTTGTGGAGAGAAAGCTCACTGGAGAAGGACATCGTGCTATGTTAGCACAAAAGAGGAAAATCTGCAATGTGGCAGGAAGATACAACAACTGCAGCTATAGACGTCCCTCTGCCAAAGATTAGCCATTTGGCTGAGGGCCGAACAAAGTTCAGGGCAACTATCTGCAGAGTCACCATGAGTCAATGGACTCAACGGCACAAATTTCACTAAAATCCAAAATAAGCGTAGCTGTTTAATCTTTGATCTAAATTATATGCTATTGACCTTAAAGTGCAGACAAAAACTGTGCATCACCTGAGAGCTGGAGGTTTTACATGGAGGTGGAGGATGACAGAGCGGTGGCTCTTCTCCGACCACTCAGACCTGGTACATGTCGAAGCCACTTGATCATCTATAGCTTGTTCACCTTCTGTTTGCTTCTTCTCCATTTTGAAATCTCATCAACCTTACTGTTCATGATCGCCAGCTGCCGGAGCAGCTTTGGTGTGTAGTTCCAGCAGATGCATTCTCCTTTTTCAGAGAATAAAAATCCCAAGTATTCGTCAAGTTTGTATTAGCGAAACATTTGTTCCTTGGAAGTTCAGAAGTAGAGAACCAACTGTAACAATAATAAACACATACCACTGCTTTGCCCGAACGCTTCATAAATTCCACAGGTGATTAAGGACTTTGTGAAGCAAACTCGCTCTTTGGGCCACGCAACTACTGCACAGCTTTCAGACTGGCTGGTAGGCTGGTATAAGAGCAACTTGTTTTAAAAAAGATAAAACATTAAAAGTGTAGACCTCAAGCCAGATAACAGACTTTTTCCATGTGCTTCTGTCAGTTTTCCTCCCTGTGAGCTTGCTTGCGGTACTTTTTTATACCACTAACACCACACTCATGCGGAGGGGCCCTCGTACCATACACTAAGTCAAAAACATCTTGTACAGGAAAGCATTTAAAAAATAAATCAAGACATTACTCAAAATCTACTGGAGAAAAGACAGCAATGCATTTTTATTCAAAAAGATGGAAAAGGATATTCACCTGAGAAATACATCTGCAAAACGAGAGAAACAGAATATAAAATGACCTTCAAAGGACTATGCTTTCTTCAAAACTATTTAAGATACATACAAGACAAAAAGATAATAAGAGTTCAGAGTTAAAGACGCTGCTTCCCTTTGCTGTTAGAACAGGGTTCCCCAGTGGAGAATGTTTAAATTAGTCTACAAATACACTACATGGCCAAAAGTATGTGGGACCCCCCTTCTAATGAATGAGTTGAGCTGTTTCAGCTGCACTCACACAGCATCCAAACACATTCTAGGCAATTGTGTGTTCCCAGCTTTGTGACCAGAGTTGAAGAAGAAGATCCTTCCCCGCTCCAATCTCCAGCATGACTCTACTAAATAAACACATGGTTTTTCTAGGTTGGTGTGGAAGGACCTGACTGGCTTGGACAGATCCCTGACCTCAACCCCACTGAACTCCTTCGGGATGAACCGGAACTCCAACTGCGAGCCAGCCCTTCTCACCCGACCTCGCTGATGCTCTTGTGGATGATTTGGCACAAATTCCCAAAATCGGGGGGAAAGCCCTCCCAGAAGAGTGGGGGCTCTTATAGCAGCAAAGGTAGGGAACAACCCCATATAAATGCCTATGGGTTTGGAATGGGAGGTTTAACAAGCAGATATGGGAGTGATGTTCAAGTGTCCACATACTGTTGGCCATGAAATGTAACTCCTAGGACAATTAGGACAATACTGTCCTATTTCATGACCTCTTATGGCACTGTTTCATTAGATGCTTCATTTCTCAAGATCACATCTACAGCTGAAATTGAGGAATTACTGGACTATAATGAATTTTACCCATTTCCCTTCCTTTTTCATTACAAAATATCATAATTTGATGCTTTCACAATGCCTACCAGTGTCATTTCACTTCACACACAGTAGGTAAATTAACTGTGAATTTTGAGAGATGTGTATACAATAAATTCATTTTGGTAGCTGGGTCCTTGGACTGCACTAAAAAGGAAAGGAAGCGGCCACGGTTCAGCCTTAAATTGCAGTCTAATTTGGCATGTCAGCCGTTTGTGGGATTTTCTCAGCTGGAGAGACACCTCCTGCAACCTGTGCATAGGGTAAAAGACACGAGTCATGGCCACTCATTTCACTTCAGTTTCAATTGTCTACCCCCAGTTTCGGTGGGAGGACACTACTACTGCATGGTCAGAGAAGGGAAGGTGGGGCTGGGCAGGAGATGCTCTTGTCCGTTACTCATCTGCCCTGTGTAAGTGGATGAGGGTGACGCATTTAAAGGAAAAAGACTCCGCATTCCTTTCTCAGCCTGACTGATGACTCACATACACAATAAATAACAGAAGGCAAAACCGCAGGCAGCCCGGCCCTTGAACTGTCCCCAAATGGAAGTCCCCTGTTGCCATACGAGTGGCTGAAGTGTACATCTGCACACCGCGAAGGCAGCTTTGGACGAACACACCTGAGCGACAGCTCGCTGCATGGCAGGAAGGTGCAGGTGTCGGGGTGGAGGAAGGGGCTGGTGAATGGGGGATCTCAGTGGTGTGCAGCAGTTTCACATGACATTTGGCTCCGCTGCTTTTCACACAGTGCATTTCTGCCTGGAGCGCATGAAAGGTAGAATGACACAGCTCACCCATCCTCAGTTTCTTGCTGTTGGCCTATTGTGTAGCTCAACAAACCTTCTCCTCTAGGCAAAGGCTTCCCAGCAGTTTTGAACTGCTAAAGACACAAATGGTTTTTAAAGCTGTTTTAGTATTGTAGCACTAAATATTATGTAAAAATTTAATTCCCTGTAATATTTACTACATTGGAAGTGAGTTATTGTTTTTTTTTTTAAACTTACTGAGGCATCTGTTTTACCATCATTGATTAATATTAGAGCAATTTGTAAGAAATTGCTTTAATGTTTTCCATGGAGAGGAACTGCAGCTGCTGTTACCCACCTTGGCATTGAAGGCTCCGCCACTGCCCTCGTGGGGGGGAGTGTCTTAATTTCCTTGGGATTTGAATTTTTGAGAAAATAGCAGAAAACAAGATGCTGCTTCTCGCCTTCAGTGTTTGTGTTTCATTGTTCCTCTTGTTGTTTGTGGTGAGTTTTAATCAAAACTATTTTCTTTTCTGAGCAAAGCGGATTCCTGGAATCTGAAACTCGTGCCAGTGTCATTCACGGAAGAAGCAGAAATAATGAAAATGTATTTTTTCACACTCGTATTGACTCGCTTGTGGTTAGAGCAGCTGTTGCCAAAAATGAGAGGATTTTGGCAACTCTGCTGTATGTTTTCTCTACGGGGGCTTGAGCAGACAGGGCACGTAAAATCCAACGGTGATTTCCTGCAGAGCAATAAGGCTCCATGAGATATTTGCTCAGTGCCAACATGTCCAGCGCCTTCTGCACGTGAACTCTGTCTTCACCCTGTCCTAATGCAAACCCTCCAGGATGATTACCTCTGTTTGCCCCTAAATTTGCCTGCATTGACTTGTCACATTTTCCTATCACTTAGCCGTAATGGTTTTTGGACTTCAACTAAGCCCCTGATGCCACCTGCTGCACTCGTGATAAATCCTCAGTTGGGAGTCATGCTCATCCTGAGGGCATTGGGTCATGAACTTTGTGCCTTGATTTGGCTATCAAGATGGTCCCTAAAGGTGGTTTTCCATACCTGTGAGTGGAGGATGGTGGAAGGTCTCAAACTGAAGGAGTAGCCATGCCTGAAGACCGTTAGACCAAATGAAACATTCATACGATGTTCTAGAACATCTACTGCATTACTATTTCCATACAGTAAGACAGCTACAGTTTCTGGCAATTTGTGTAAAGCTGGAGACACTTAACCTGCAAAGCGTGTCATGTTAGGTCCCAGTATTTATAGGACAGATGATGATGATGCTGATGCTGATGCTGATGCTGATGCTGATGCTGCTGCTGCTGCTGATGATGATGATGATGATGATGATGATATTTATTAAAAAATATTTAGCGGTGCAGCCAGTATTGCTGTCAACTGATTAGGTGGTCAGAAAAATTATGAAAAAAAGAAGAAATACACTGCCTGGCCAAAAAAAAAGTCAGCACCTGGATTTACATAGTGTTATGATGTAGGGTTGCTTCAGTTTCTCAGGTCTAGGTTCAACAACATTATGTGCCCAAAAAATGAGCTCAGCTGACTACCTGAATATGCTGAATGACCAGATTTTTCCATCAATGGATTTTTCCCTCCAAGATGACAATGCCAGGATTCACAGGGCTCACACTGTGAAAGAGTGCTCCGGGGAGCATGAGAGAGACATCATTTTCACACATGGATTGGCCACCACAGAGTCCAGACCTTAACCCCATTTTGAATCTTCGGGATGTGCCGGAGAAGACTTTACGCGGCGGTTCGACTCTCCCATCATCAATACGAGATCTTGCCGAAAAATTAATCCAACTTTGGATGGAAATAAATGTCGTGACATTGCATAAGCTTATTGAAACGATGCCACGGCGAATTAAAGCTAAAGGCAGTCCAACCAAATATTAGAGTGTGTCGCTTTTTATTTGGCCGAGTACTGCATAAAAAAACATTTTGTCACACATAAGGTTAAATGAAGATAAACAAAGAAAGATAACACTGGTATTTGTAAGTTATAATCAATTCATATTTTTGAACAATGTGTGACTTTTTTTGGCCGGGCAGCGTATATTACCACTATTCATTCCCATTATACAAATATAATGTGTAAATTATACAAATATACACGCATTTGTAGTTTACTGATGTTTTTCTAAATGTCATTTGACTGTGTTTTGTGCGCCTTTGCTTTCTTTTCCTAATTCAGATTAAATGAATAGTGCTGACGTATGAGATGCTCAAGACCCTGTCCTTCACCCAAAAAACCCCTTTTCGTCAATGAGTGGGCTGAAGCTCCAGGATGTTCTTCCACTGAACCCACTTTCCATGTCGTGCTGTTTTTCCAGCGGTCGCGTGCTAGAGCACATGCAAAACAGGGAATCTCCTGTAATCTTTTATTCTCCTTCCTGTGACATTTGGAGGCCACCTCCACATGCTTCACCATATCTCAGAAAGGAAAGAAAAAAATGGCACCGTAGTCACGCGTGGGGAGTTTTGACACATTCCAGTCTTACGCAGTAGCACAGGTCACTCTACCGAGTATTTCAGGGGAAGTCTAGATCCCCGATGTTGCCCCTTGGTTTCTTCCATTCTTTACCCCACTGACCTAGAGGGAGGAAGCCAGCATTCCTGGAATGTGAAGGCTACCAGTCTGCAGGATGACGGTTGTGTAACAGAGGAACTAGTCCCAGAGGGGCGGAGCTGCAGGGAGGGTGCGAGTAAGTGTCTGGGGGGTTAATGGGAGGAGCTTCTTAGATGACATCACGGACTGCGGGGGTTAAATAAGAGACGTCTAGCAGCCAGGCTCCCAGACAAGCACCTGTATCTCAGCTGTCAGCAGCAGGGCTAAAAGCTGTTACCTGGGTTTCTGGATTTATTAACAGGCGCACTGCACAACCTGACAATGGCAACCCTATGGACTCGCTTCCTGATGGTTCTGATCCTCATCCTCGCCATGTCCCTGCAGGAAGGTACGTGTGCACCTCGCCAGGTGCCTCACACCTGTATACATGCTCCTTTGGCTCCTTCAGCACCTTTGTAAATGACAGGAATTTTAGCTACACTTTGCTAGACTTGTAGTAATGCACAACGTGTGTGTTTGGCCAGACATCAGAACCGATATTTCACAGTAGTGCTATTTTTATTCATTTTCTGCAATGGCACAGTGATGATGTACACTAATGTGCTGCCATAAATTGTGAGCAGTTGCCTGTACAATACAATACGGGTGCTTTCAAATCGCGTTTCTATTGCATTCTTTTGCGGGTCCTCCTTGCATGAATACGTTTGCTTAAACCTGTTAGTGGGCTGCTAGTAAATCTCCGAGGCCGATTTGCATGTAGCAAATGGCAGCACACGTGACTGCGGTGAGAAAGACGCGCCCGAGCCGGACACGTGTTTAGGCCTCTCCCCTGCCCCACATTCAAGACATCAGGGCGGCGCGCTGACAGCCTCACAAGGGCTGGTGACATACCTGAGAAAGTGTGCTTGCTGATGTCAGTGTCAAGCCTGTTTTTACACTGACGCTCAGTCGGCAGTCTACCGTAAACAAAGTCCGCTGGAATCCTATCGCGCTCCTATCGTACAATCTCCTCTATTGTAGCCACTGATGTGTTTAGTGGAGTTACTCCCTGTATCGACATCTGGCAACATTTGTCAAGTAATTTCCACCGGTGCTCTGGCCTGTTATTAAACTGCACTTGATGTCAATATTTGCATGCGATTGCTGAGTTTGCTCAGCCCGCTGCCGAACCAGCAGGGTGCCATAAACGGACATGGTGACACAGGTAGCCAAGGGGAGTGTGACAAAGCAAGCCTCTGAGCGCGGTTCAGCCCCGCTCGCTTCAGCTTTCTTTAAGAACAACACCCAACGATGTTTTTCTCTGCAGGGTTTGGTCAACCCCTGTCAAGGCACGGTGACTCCAGCGCCCGTCCGGCCTCTCAGCGCATCAGAGTCAAGCGCTGCTCTTGCAACAACCAGATGGACTCCGAGTGTCACTACTTCTGCCACCTGGACATCATCTGGGTCAACACTCCTAGGTAGGCCAGTGACCCACGGTGCCCATCAGCATGGCTGTATTGGAAGACTTTGTACGGCTGTACGAGGTTCACAAGTTGTGCTGTAGCTCAGCCCTGTAACATACGCACCGGTGCCACAGCGCTGTTCAAAGGTGTGAAAGAAAAAAGTTTTTCAAAAGTTTCACAATCCAGAAATGTAAATAATGGGCAATTTTTGCTATTTCTAACTCTGAGTGGTGAAATTGGCAATGCAGTTAAAAGAGGCTGGAAAGGGTTAACTCTCTGTTAAATGGTTTCTGTTATCAACAATATGGTCATCAGTATTCTTACTTAAGGTCTAGATAAGAGCCTCTTGGATGCAATTCAATTTTTATCCGTGGGTGGCTTTACTGATGCTCCTGCTGTGCCCTCTCTCTCCACAGTAAGACCACCGTGTACGGTCTTGGAAGCCCCCTGTCCCGTCGCCGCCGTTCGGCCGGTCGCTGCGCCTGCGCCGACCCCAGTGACCGCGCCTGTACCGGCTTCTGTCACGGCAGGTCAGCTCAGGTCTTTGGTTTTGTCTCTCTCCGTGCTGCCCGGTGATAGAAATGGTTAAAGTACCACAGGTCAAGCGAAGGGTTAACACGCTCATTCTATGGCTGCCATCGTGAGACTGCTAGTCAGGGCAAGGACCCAGGGGATGTACTTGCTGTCAGTTCTGTCTCCACAACAACACGAAAATATCATGTAGGATTGCATATGTTATTTGAATGCTATTTTTAGAAGAGGCTTTTAGCAGTTTTAGAAAAATGTGTTTAAGGAGGGAGTGTCTTTTAGAAGGACTTTTCTTCCACATGCTCCCTCTGCCTGAGGGCACAGATTAGTCTGAGCCAGGCCCTGCTGAATAACAGCTCCTCAACAAAACAGAAACCTGACATGAAGTGGCTGGTGGTGGCAGAGATTAGGGCAGGCAAGGTGTGGGAGTTTCATGGCACGCCACTGGGAGATGTGAGTCAGGGATGCCACTGAGTTATTTCCCCAATTCACCAAGTCATTACCCCGCCCTAGCAAGCCCGTCCGAAGGGGGGAAAGGCCCTGCTGACAGGCTCTGCGCTGTGCATGCAGTAACAGGGCTGAGGGATTCTTGGTAGGAGCAGGTGGTGGAAGCAGAGCAGCAGAGCAGCCAGCAATGCGTGATACAGAATGAGAAGGGCTGGATGTTGGGTAGCCTGGCAGTATCTGCCATCTCCCTGGGGGTTTTCTTTCACCTGGACAACTGTTCCTGAGTGTCTCACCTTGCCACGCTCTCTTTTGTAGCTCCCAAAACGTCATCCCGCTGCAGATGAATCCACCAACCCAGACCCAGGACTCTTCCTCAGACAGATCAAGCTCCAGCCTGCTAGCTTCCCTCAGGTGAGCATAGCAGACCTCTGCACAGACTGGAACATATGGGCTGCTAGAACCTCACGCTTGAGGCTCCTGGGTGAGCACTGCTGACAAACCCTCCCTTTTCTGTTTCCTCAGGGACATAGTCAAGGCTAACATTGAGGCGGCCAGGCAGGGTGCCACCCCCAGAAAAAAAGCCCCTGGGGCCCGTAGGCATCAGAATAGATAAAGCCAGGGGAGGTCGCTGAGCACGAAGAGCGAGCGCCTGATCAAAAACGTGGTGGAGGAGGAAGTGGAGGGGTCACACGGCTGCCACCATCTCCCTCCCACACATGCCCTGCCATCATGGTACACGGCCAAAAGAACAAAGACATGAGGAGACACGAGTGTGACAAAGAATGGCAGGAAAATCCCTCTTATTAAATGCTAGAGGGTCAGGTTAACAGGAGAACCAAGAGAATGGAAGTACGGAGCATGGAGGACTGAAACGTCTACCTGTCTCAAGTACTAAATCCTGAAAGGATTCAAGTCCAAGAGACCGGTCTGTCTTTCCAGGCAAACCCTCCCTTGGAATTCCGTAAGAAGTGTTCTTCACTGCCAGGACCGGAGGTGATGAGACCACACACTCACTCCCAGTACAGCAGTCTGTGGGGAGGCAACTGCGTGTGGTTGCGTAGCTTCTGTCCAAGTGGTCCTTATTTCAATCGTGGAACTCGGAGCTGAGAGCAGTGACACCTAGGCGTCCTGCCTGGCCCTCGCCATGGGTCCAGTTCATGATGCTCACCAAGGTTCTGCGGACTCTTCAGAGCAACGCAATGCATGAAATAGTCTGAAAGTAGCTTTGCTTCGCATCATCTTTTGTCCCCTGTGTATGCTGACAGCCAAAATATCACGTGGAATTCGTGAAAAAAGCCAAAGGTGGGATTTCACCCCTTACTAAGTGGCTGAAGACATGAATTGCGATTTTGGTTTCGGGGCTTTTGTAGCACAGTCCCTCTCTAACCGGTAGCAGCCAAGGCTGAGCATCACACACCTGTGTGCTTACGCAGTGCTTGTCCGTCAATACTTTTTCCGTCAAGAAGCTGAACGTCCACGTGGCTTCCATTATCTCGTCTTGTATGTTACTTTACTTTACCTTTTGTCATTAGTCAGAGGTGTTTGAAACGGTTGAACCTCACGGTTAGTTTTAATGTAGCTTTCACAGTCGTGCACTCAGGCCGGGGGCACCACGGTTGCCCAACCCCACACGTCTGTGCCCAGACCCGCTGCACATCCATTGCTGCTAATTTGTGCTGCTGGAGGCAAAGGATGAGATAAGGCAGGGTGAGTGAAAAGGTTGGCGTGGGCCGAGAAGGCGCTCGCCAACAATTCGACAAAGTTATATCACCCAGCAGCACCACAACGCAACCCTATGCACGTCTTGTATGAACATCGCGCCAAAAATGACAAATGTCCAGATGTTTCACTCCCAGCTTTGTTTGACAGTCACCTCAAAACCAGGCACTGTGGCCAGTTTATTTGTGTAACAAAGGATCTGCGTTTCTGGTGGATTCCATCAGGAGAGAAGCGCAGGCCTTTCTGGTGATGGAAGTGCTTCATGCACGGCTTTATCGTGTCAATTGTTCTCAGTGGCCACCGGCTTCAACGGTCTGAAGCCCTGCCAAAAATCTGCAGTTGTTTTACGTATTTTAATTGTTTGCGGCATATGGAAAAATAATGCCCAAATTGCTCATTAGGAAAGAAAGACGTAGGTGACTGCGACGCATGACCACAGTGGAATGTTTATTGTCTATTGCAGTGATGTTCTTCTGCAAACCTGCTGCGCGCCACAAGCGTGACACCAAAATGAAGTTTGTTCTTCTTTCCCAGTCCGATCTCTGGATACATCACTGCTGTATATTTATAATGGAACTGTTTATTTAATCCGTTTAAGTCTATTTTTGGTCTATTTAAATCTGTGTATGAAAAGACAATTCTGCTGTTTATTTATATTCAATGTTATCAATGGAAGGAAGACACGGCTCATTTGTCTTTGAGAAACTTATAAAGAAGGGCATGCAAACGTGAAAATGAATCGGCCCTAAACAGATTGTCCTTCTGCAAAACCCGTGCTTTGTATTTCACTTGTCGCTGTTCGTATCAACCAAACAGGTTGTTATTTATTTATTCGCTATGTATAGGAATTATATTTAATCCATGTATTGTTGATTTTATTTATGCACTGACTGAAGTTGCTCCATAAAATACAAAGAAATAATAAATCCCTATTTAATTGCCTCAACATGTGCCATTTGTGTCTTGTTTGTCATGGTTAACAATAAAAAAACAAGCTTTAGACAGTAAAAAGACAGTAAAAGAGACAGTAAAAGCTCCTTACACTACCTTAGGCCAATGCAGAGCACTGGTATACAAAATAATATGCTACATCATGGCCGGATGTCACAGTGGTATTTCACCAGGGTGAGGGCAAGAGCTCTGAAAAGCACTGGCATAACCTGCATACGGAATTGTGGGGCATTTATTATAAAGCCGTTATACATTTATAAGACATTTTATAAATATTTGATCTCCCAAGAGAAAGAGAAAGCAACAGTGCTATCAAAGTTCCATGAATATCTAATGGACTTAAAAGAAAAAGTGTTCAGCATAGTTCAGCGGTGAAGGAAGCAAATGCAAATTTTTTTCCAGTTTCAGCCCAAGCAAGAAACTTAACCTCAGTCCTTTTCCCACTCAGCAGATCTCAATAATCAATGCAGGTACAAAAGTGCAACTTCCATTTTTTGGCAAATGTGCCTGTTAAACAGGCCGTTTCAGCTGAAACAATGGGAGACAAATTCGCAAGAGAATCACCTGAAATCACCTCTCTTGCCGATAGGAAGTTTTCCTGCATTTTTAAAATGCCATCTAGCCAGCAGGATGCTGAACTGCCCCACTGAACTTTGTCGTGCCCGCGTGTAATGTTCTGCTTGGATAGGGAAATGCCATAAGCCAGAGACTAAAGCATGACTAATGCCCTCGGCTCGGCTGTTCATCATCTGTGCGGCACCGAGCAAATGGACCCCCCGGAAGGGCTAACAGGAGGAAGTGCTTCCTCTCTGTGTCAGTGAGCGAGGGCCACAGGTGAGGTGAGAGGAGAGCTGCCTGAAGGCACGAAACAATGGCTGCCTCAGACAATGTGCATGCAGAGAATTGTTTTTCACACGTATCTACTGTACATACGCTGTAAACAAATATGTTTGCAATTTCTGGCCAAATATCCGTCACATCCTGATCAGGTGTCTGAGAGGACATTGAACATCTGCTGTCCTCTCTTTTTTTTTCCAAGACACACGTTGAAGAAAAGCATTTCTTCACATCTGCTGAAAACGAAAGCAAGAAATCGACCTTGATCTCGAGCAAAAGCCTCAACCGCTAAGGCATGGAAGCGATGTGCAAGCGGAGATTCCGAGCCGAAGTGTGACTTTCACTAAAAAGACGAAAGATGGACCACGCTGGACAAGTAATAAAGCCTAATGCGCGTCATTCGGTAAAAGTGTAGAAGAAATAAATGTGTTATCCAAAAAAAAAAAAAAAAAATCTGGGAGTATGTTTGCTGCGATTGCAGCAATGAAAACAAAGTTAATAAAAAACAGAATCTGATGGATGAATGGTGTTTTTGATAACCGCCTATACTGTAGTTCTGTACTCTTGGTTTAAGTTACATATTAAATGGGTTAGTTTGGATTTTATTGGCTGTAAGGAGTCCACGTCTCCTGTTATGAGAGATATGTCCCTTATCATCCCAAAGTGCCCTGTAATTCACGGGCAGCATCGTGGGAATGTGTGTGCTTGCAAATTGTTTGTTTTCGCAGGGTTTGAACCATGCGGTTTCAGGGGTCAGCTGAGTGTTGTGTAACAGTGACAGCCGCGTCGCGATTGCAATCTTTGTACGGAAGCGTGGCTTTCGTGAAACAGCCGGTCCGAACCATCGGTCCCGAGGATATTCCGGCATCGGTCGCCGGTACGGATGTCAGGCCGGAATGAAGCAAATGTTCATTCTGGCTGAAGTTCAGCGCAGTCTGCACTGCGTCCATCGCGTCTTCACATGACGTCAGGATGAGATGCAGCCCAAAATCTCAGCGCTCTTTAGTTCAGCAGCAAGCAAGAATTATCGCAACAGATTAGGGGGTCACATCTTATACAACCTTTCTACAGCACAAAGCATTCGCCCGAGCACCCATTCTGAAGTAAAAGTTACTTTAGCAGAACTAGGGAGGTTCTATCTTACAGTGAGCACTGGTATCTCAAATCAACAAACAAGTGTGAGAGAATTTGTGGGAGACTGAAGGAGTGTGAGGTGGTGCGAGGATGTAGAACCCAAAGGTCTGCTTCTGTGCTGCGCTGCTACTGATGCTGCCCGCTACGGTGCACTGCGGTACCCACGTTGCCTTCCTCGAAGGTGCAGACCCGCTTTGTCTTCCTTCCAGTTGTTTACCTGAGATTTCCCTCACCAAGAGGCAGCATCTGGGTCTGCAGATAATGATCGTATCAGCAGGCCCCTCCCTGCCTCTTCTTGGAAATCAGAACGTGACTCTCCCTCTCAGACCACCACAGCTCATCTCCTGACCCAAAACCCACGCACATCACTCTTGCAATATGGCTTCAGCTTCCGTTTCATGTCACACCATGCTTTTTTCCAGTTACGAGAAGTTCCATGTTTTTGATTTCTGACAATATCAGCTGACGGTCAGAGCGCCGTTGTGCTTCAAGCCTTGGCACATTTTGCCATCCTAGGTCTAAACAATGGAAGTTTGTTTTTTTTTAATATATTTTTCCACTCGAGTTTATGTATGGGAAAAAAGATTATTTATTTATAATAGATGCTATCGCCATATGTAAGCATTCCAGCCGTATTGCAGCTGCACTCCTGCTATGTATACAACATTTTTGCATTCTGTTGTGTCTTTAATGGTATCGTAAGCTTCAATGTCAACTGGTCTTCAGAAGCAAGTGCTTTGTCCACCCCCCCATTGGCCCTGAATTAACCTCCGAAATTCATCGGCGCCAAATGCGTGTTGAACAAAGCAGGCAGATGAAGGTAAAGCGGAGGGAATGGCACGCGCGCGCCGACCGAATGCCTTTTCTCACCGGACTTCTTCTCGATTCCACTCAGGGCACCCGCACTGCGTTGGCGTGCCAGTGCTACAGTTACCTATTCGTGTCACTTTGGGCCAGCAGGTGTCCTTTGTGCATGTCCACCTTACTTTCTCACGGCTACCCCGGGGGTCACTTCAGGACTTTGGCTATTCCTCGACACCCGCAGTCCCCGGTGCCCGCGCTCCCCCTCCGCCCCTGGCCTAAACCAGGCCTTGCCTTATGCAAGCCCATCGCTCCTCGGTCTGTCTCGGCCTGGGAGAGAAAAACAGGATGCTTTTTTCACATTCCTACCGCATTCCTACCCCCCAAAGAGGGAAAGAGAGAGAGAGAAAACATAGGAAAATACAGGCGTGCTGAGTCTCAATAAAGGGAACTGATATAGAGTTTACAAGGGTTGATAATGGGGTGATTAATCGCAGGATTGTCTTTGACATTGTTTTGTGCTGTTTCTCTCTCTCTCCCCATTGCTCTTTATTGTTCCCCCACGAGCGGGAGTGTGTGTCTGTGTGCGCGCGTGTTTGCTGTTGTTTTGTCCCGCCGACTGGACCGCGCTGCGGAGGGGAGCCTCTGATTACAGTAGAAGCCGGTATCGGAACATTCCGTCTCTTCCTGGTTTTGTTCGCCCAGAGCGGTGCTGACGGCCCCCCGGCGCTCCCGCCAGATACCAGGGCCCCCTCTGTTCCAGCGGCCGGCCGGCCGGCCGGGGCGGGTGCCGCCGAGGGCCGGGGGACCGCGGCACGAGGGCACCGGGGTTGTGATCATACATCTTCTTGAGGGCGGCACAATAGCTGTAGGTTAATGTGCAGACATTTTAATCAGGAGCGAACAAAGCGGGCAGGTCACAAAATTTTTGCTTTTGACGCGTCCAAATATAAAAGCAGATAGCGGCGCTGAGGCTGCGGGGCTGCGGCGAAGCACTTTAGGGAGGTGTTCTGCGTGACTAACAGCTGAGGCCGTCACCTCGTGACTGAGACGATGGTCTCGGGCTCGTGTCATTCGAAACGGAACCTCAAAAAGGCGCAGGATGAAGATTCGTGAGCACGCTCGCCCCAGGAGCAGCGTGTTTGCGAGGCCCAGGAAAGCTTGCCCTCTAATGCTCCTGATATGACTAACAGAAAAGGTCTGCATAAACAAGCTGCCTCTATGAAATGTCTCGCCGTGTCAACGGGTCAGTTTGGCTGTTTTTGTTATTGCAGCAGCAGCAACGCTGGGTCACAGCAGTATAACAAAAAAGCAGCAGCACAGAGAAATAACAGATGCATCCATTACAGCATTTCCAAAAGTGGCCAAGTGCCAGTGTCCAAAAAGTATGCAGGGGTCCTGTGACCTGTTCTACAGATCTATTGTTAACCTTACAAAGAGAATTCATCATTCGGGTCATGCATACAGAAAGCCATCAACTAAAAGAAACAAGACTAACGTAAAACTTTATAAAACGGCGGGGCAATTTTGAACAGACAGAAGTCCCATTTTTTATTTAATATAGTATAGTGCTGTAGTATTTAAACACTGAAGTTCCTCTACCAATGAAGGCATCACAAATGCTAACTCAGTTTTATATGTTTGGTGCTTCAGACAGAAGTGCCAGCTAAATAACTCAACCATTATTAACCATTCGACTCAACAATTGCTTTAGCTAAATAAAACTAATATTTCAATAAATATACGGTATTCAGCTTTTGTGCCATTATCAGTGCACATCTTGCATGTGTAATGTTACACAGGCTGCAAAAGGACACATTAGAATAATGTACATATTTAATTTGGGTTACACTGTACTGCTGTAAACAAGCGGAAAGAAGTTGAACTATAATACTGTACACTGCTCGGTGTGTTTTCTAAGAATTACAATTCTTGATACTGCAGGCCGTGTGTTTCGGCTTGTCTCTTGCCCTTATTTATCCTAAGGAGCCTTTGTGGAATTCAAACATCTGCCACAGTGATGAAGAAGATTCCTAAAGAAATGATCTCATCGTCTTCAAGTTTCCCTCCATCTCTGGAAATTAAGGACAAAAATAGTAATTCTAATGTCTCCAGAAAAAAAAAAAAAATCACTTGAAAAAGAAGGAATTTCAGTAACTAGAAATCCCCTGCATTCCCTCATGGTGCATTATTCTTGCACCACCCACATATTTTAGGGAAACATTAAAAAAAAAAAATTTGAGGAATATCTGGGAACAAATTCACTGTACAGTCATCATCTATAGTCAGGTAATGCTAAGGTTGGCCTCAAAACTTTTCGGATAAATTGGTATTGTTAAAAGTAGAGATAAAAAATGGAATTACCAATAGCAGTTACCTCAAGGAAGTTGAACCGTGATGCTGGCAAAATGCAGTAAAACTTTCACTGCCTTTTTTTCCCCACTGGTGACTATAGCAGTTGGCCAGCATCCATGTAAAGAGTGTCAGTATAACATTGCAAGGTTTAACACTGATTTTCTCACTGATTTTCCCTTTAAAAGCAAAAGCACCCACAGAGTTCACACCTTACCAGTTCTTGCTTCTATTACAGTTTTACCTTCTGTGGTTCAGGGGTTCCTTACATGCGCCGCCATGAGCCGAAAGCGCACGAATACCCGAAGGCCAGATAGCCAGGTTACAGGAAAGATGGGACTTCAGCCAACATCTTGTACCTCAACATAAACCAGTCATCATTAAACAGCAAACCTAATGCGCAAAACCTGGATGCCAATCTTCATTTCCCATTCAAATGCTTGCTGATAGACATCGCACATTTTTGTCAGATTACTGCGGTAGTCTTTGTGAAGTGTGGCAAAAGCAACTTCATCCAAATTTTGCACAGGTTAACACGATGGTCCCCACATACAACGAAAATACGGACCAAACAGGAGCTTGCATGAACTGTAATGCCGTTTTTAACAAATGGAACAATATGATGTCTTGCGGCCGAGAGCATCCCGTTCATCCAATTTATCCCTTAGTCTGAAGAAACGCAGGGAGACTTTGCACTTAACATTCAGGTATCTTTCTTGATGCAGTATTGGTGGAAACATGATGGTGCCCTGATAAAGAATGCCCCAGCTTGGGCTGTTTTTCACCTTCCAAACTATTCACGTGTCACCCCTCTCCCTTAGGTGTCTCTGTCGACAGAGTTTGGTTACAGGCAGTCAGATTGTCAGCACTCCAATACCCGCATCAGTTCTTAAACCGCAAGCAAGATTGTGTTCCTCCACCTTTGGCTGAATATCTATTCTGCTTGGAAGGGGTTCAAAATCAGACATTTTGGCTCTCAGGTTTGGCCCTGATGTGGTGGAAAAAATTCCCTCTCTCCCTCAGAACACCTAAATCCATCCCAGTGTTCTAGAATGGTCTAAAAACTCCCAAGCCTTTGGCAGTTTTTGAAACGAGCCCACCTCCATCTGTTCCTTGTACTTCATCTATGTATCGGCTATTCGTACATGAAATCACATAGGTACTTGTGCACAGCATACCGGCAAAATATTGGCAGCAAACAAACTGTACGCTCATAATCGTGTTTTGGTATCTAAAATCTTTGTTGAGGAATGCACTTTTGTTTATTCTGAGCTGTACACCGCTTTGGAGAAAAGCCCTTGTCGAATGAGTAGAGGCTTATGTAAACTGAGAAGCTAAGGCGTTGTTAACCGAGCGTGTATTTAGTATGTATGTGGTGCATTAATGTGCATTAATGTGCATTTGTTTATATGTGTGTTGAAACTTCCCAACATGTTCCCTTAGTTACTGAGGTCTGGAGATCACTGGTCTGTACAGGAGGTTAGGTAAAATAAGCAGGACAATAGGCGCTCAAATCGCTAGACAAACATAATTGCACGCAACAATGAGGGATTTCAGATGTCTGCCAAAGTGAGCTGCACAATAGCACTGGGCTTTAAAGCATTCCATTGAGTCAAGTTTAACCTCCTCCTGCAGGTCGAATACTGCCTCCCCTTGCCAGGACTCGCGTGTGGCCAGGTCCACAACAGGATGGGCCTGTTTCCTCCAGCTAGCAGTCTGGACACAGGCAAACAAATGGTCCACTCGCGTTCCCTCTCTGATGACCCCCCCCCAGCCTCCCTCCATACACAACTCTCCGCCTCGGCGTCGCTGCTTCTCAAGACCTATTCATCTGGCGCGCGGACCACACCGTGCTCGACGTTCGCCAGCACAGTAGGAAGCCCCCGGGGCAAGAACTCATCACTTATGACTTGCTTTCTATTTGTGGACCGTGATGCACAACTATCCCAATTCCACCTCAGCCTGAGCTGAGGAGAATAACCAGGCCTGTAGCAGTTACGTAGTGGATGTATAAGTAGCAGGTGACAAGATCGAATTCCCACACAGGTGCTATGTCATACCCTTATGAAGTGTGGTTATCCTCAATTGCTTAAGATTGATAAATCGGTGTTTATGGTCTGTGACGATGGCTCCAGATAAGGATGCTCCACAGATCAACACTCGGTAAGCATGACTTTAAGCAGCTATGACCAACTAGCAGAGAGGTTATAGCCGGTGTAGAAATCCAGGTAACACGCGGTCCTGCACTTCAGCAAGATTCCTTTGGATATGTCTGAATGAAACTTTAAGCACTCCTCTTAACCCTGTCTTTGTGCACATGAGTCCTGAAGCGTTTTGGGGAAAGTATAGGTCCCCCCAGGAATCGCGTGAGCTTCTTAGTCAGGAATTAATGGAATCTGCGCATACATGGTCCCGCCTCACAAAAGGCATCCCAACCAGACATCGGTAGCACCGCGTTGTCGTGTGTTCTTTCACGGACTACGGCTTTTCAAGGTCTGATGAAGCGGTGAACGTTGAAGGGCAGAATGATGGTGGTTTAATCAGCCTGTTATCCAGCTTCTGGCCTGCAGCGGTGGCCTCCGTATCTGTTTGCCCTTCACGGATCTGGGTATCCATGGGAGTCAGGAAACAATGATCATGGGAGCAATGAGGAGAACATTCACCCCTTTGTCTACCATCCACCCACCTGCTCTCACTTTCCTTCTCCTAGGTTGCCTTTCTCCATCCATACACACCTATAAACCCTTAGCTGCCACCGCTGACCTTCTGAGAGCAGTGCGTACCTTGACAGTGAGGCTACGGCGTAGATTAAAAAAATAAAAAAATAAAAAAGTTAAAAACATGCAATAACTATGAAAACAGACAGAGACTCTCTGATGGAATTATACAATCCAATTTGTTAGCTTAAATTTGTTGTAAAGGAAGGGCTTGAAGAACTTGTCAAAATCTAATATGTGACTCCTAAAATAAAAACCACAAGAACAAGACTAACGGCTCCGAACATATTGGTCAGGTCAGACAGGCAGGATGAAAATGATTCATCTGCCTCCTTTTTTCCCTTTTCTGGCTAACATCAGTGCTGCCCACAATGGTTGTTGTCCAGATAACAGGATGGTTATCAGGCGCTTGCCACACCAACTACATTTTTGGACAAACGTGTCAAGCGGTTGGTTTTCCATTCTGTCCATGCGGTGGTAACTCAAGCCTCACCGCTTCCTTGTAGAGTGGAGGAAGGGCTTTTAGCAGCAAACGCAAACAGAGCAGCGATAAGGAGACCTCATGTTTCTATTTTAAACGCTGCATTTTTATCCTCTGCTCACTTCCCTCCTCATTCCTCCCACATACTGTAAGGCTCAGGTGAAGTCCCGTCGTCGTCACCGGGGTAATAAACCTGTCAGTGTTAAGATTTAACTCCTATCAACGGTCTTCATTTATTCAACCTCTTAACACAGAACAACAGAATGCGAAAACAGACCCGGTGCACATGGAAAAAGACCAAGAATAAATTCCATTTGATGGGTTGTTAAAACAAATCTTATCATTGTGTTATGGTGCTCAGCATCTTGTCCAACAGGATGTTAGTGGAAGATTTATGGGTGTAATAAGAAGAAAATAGAATGTCTTACTGCATGCTTTCTCTTACATTGCTTTAATGCACACATACCGCAGCATTTAAAAACGTTTCATTACGTCTGTATGTGGCTGACGCTTTTCTCCGAAGGGACTTATAAAGATTTATCCATTTATCCACCCTTGTAATTTTTACTAGTGTAATTCAGCAAAAGTACTTTGCTCAAGGATACTATAACACGAGGTGGGTTCAAGACGCCCTGGTTGTGGCAATATATAGCTGCTTAAAAGAGCCCTGGCTATGAACTGGAGAGAAGACAACATTTTGAAGCATTATGAAAAGGTAAGAATTTGTCACACGCGTTGCCATGAAAAGCTATTTATCATTTATCACATATGCCATTTATCAAACAAATAAACATAAAAATAAACATAACTGTTGGTGCCATTCCCCAAAAAACTTCCCTGACACAATTACCAAGAGGTGGCACACAGTAAAAGCCAGGATGATGTCTTCATTTTATTTCTCATTTTCTTGGAGAAATCTCACTTCTGATGTTCTACATACAAGTGTGAAATGTAAAAGCCTTTACTGGTTTTCTGTACATGACTTCCCATTTGTTCCTGCTTATTCTTTAAGTTTCATTGTGAGAAATCTTAAATGTTGAGAAACAACTGGGGGCGACCAGGCCACTGTACTACTAATAGTGAGATTTATATTATTATTCTTTACAACATGAGCAGGTATGACAAATATATGTTGCTGGTTTGTAAAGTTTTTTCCCCCAGCTTGGAAAATGTGTTTTCTCTGTCCTTTTGCGTTAGGCTGGACTAGCCGAGTTACGCGGCATTGCTTAGATCAGAAAGTAGAAAGGTAAACAGTAATAACAAATTATATATCTCCAGCTGTACTACCTTTAATGAGAAAAAGGGGAAAGGAGAAATATACAAACGTATATCAGCCTTTACCTTTATGTTCATTAAGTGTCTACTGCTGTGTGTGTGATATGTACAGCTCTCTGATGCCAGTTTGGGTCCTTCCTCCAGCAAACCTCCCTAGTGTGTGTGAGATTGTTTAGGCCAAATTTTAATTAAGGTAAGAAGTACCTGAAAGCCAAATAAATGGAAACTCTGTGACTTAAAAAACAAAGCTATTGACATTAGCAACATTTATAAACACACAGTCACTCCTTTATAGCTACTTTGTAATAAGAATTTCATGAAGCCACACAGTGAAACGTTACCAGTTGTTAAATGCGTGACAGCACATTGGTGAACAAGTGGTTCAGCACATTGAGATATCACCTTAAAAGTTGAGAACCAAGGATTCAACCTCATCTGCTGCTGCAGCACCTTTGAGCAAGGTACTCGCCCTGAATTGCTCTGCTTATAACTGCCCAGCTATGTAAATCTTTGTAAGCAGCTTAACACTGCATTCTACGTTGGAGAAAAGAGAAATCTAAACAAACAAATAATCATTTTCAGTTTGAAGCTCAGCTCTTTGAGAAGACTTCTGTACTGGCCCTAGACTGAGTCAAGGTGAATCCATCTGAAAACGTGAGCAAAATGAAGAATACGTTTGTTCCTCTGATCTTCTAAAACAGCAGATGCATCATAAACACGTTTATTCTAGTAGAAAAAAGTAGAATTTAATAATTTCCTTTTCCTGCAACACCTCATGATTCTGCAATGCGATACTGACACCTTCCACACCCAGAGTAATGCCGAACGGCTCGCACAGCTGTGCACAGATTCCAACAGCAAGACTGTCAGGGAACAACAAGGTTAGCGAGGCCTTTTTGAGCCATGTCTTATTGTTCCCGGTCTGGTTAAGTTTCCTGCCTTGTTTGTGTGGTTTGTACCGGCTGACAAACCACTGAATAGTTGTCTAAAGGGCAGGGCAAATTCTGGAAAATTTTCACTGCATTTATAACTCCACTCCCTCCTACAACAGAAAGATTACAGAACAGTTAGATCTTCAGTTTCAGGCATGGGAAATTCTTACAAATGATTTCTGTTTTTCTTCTATGATTGAATTCCACGCAGTATTATACTTAATAAAGACAAATAGTTTTTCTTTTTTTCTATAGCAAATATTTTATTATTACACATGCATTTATATACATTTAATTTTGGCAGATATTAGTGCAGTTTATCATAATGCATTTTCTCCAGGCAGAATTCGTTCAAAGATACTACTTCATTTACAAGGAAAATGCTCAAATGTTAACAGAAATGTTCTTCTGACTTGTACAACTGAAACTGTATTTTGATTCTAACTTCATCTGCTGTTGATAAGATCTGTTCTTCCGCATGATCTATTTGAAGGGACTTGTTGTCTTCTTATTGACTGGTTTATGTGCCAGCAATGCAGCAATGCACATGTCCTTTGTACGGAGGAGTCTTCCAAGAAAGCTTATCGACCTTTTTGGTGTCACACTGCCCAGCTCATACTGCAGGGTTTATGGAAATTAATATGAGGAAATGCACCTTCTGTGACCATATGTCACTGAAAGGAAATATTTTAAGGGAAGAGGATAATGCTGTTATCTATGTTTTTCGCTCTGGCATTGATGAAATGGTCTGGTAACGTGTGGAACATTAACATAACATAACATGTTTTCTCATTCCACTTTTTATTTTTTTTGCTGGAAAACATCTACAATATGCACATAGCCCTTTTTCTGTGTAGCATATGGGATTTATGCAAAAACATGCCCTTCCCTGGCATAATAGTAGAAGGGGAAATGGGAACTGGAATTGTTTCATCAAAGTCAACCTTAGTAGGGTGCAATGGCACTTTATTAATCCCAGAAGAGGAATCAGTCTGTATGGCAACTTGAAACCAAGGACACTCAACATAAAACTCATAACAAACTGCAAAACAAACCAACAAACTGGTAGATAGATAGATAGATCTTAGAGTAACCTGGTGGCTAAAGGCTAAGAGAGCTCATGTTGGTCATTTTGGAGGTGTGAGACATCATTCATCATGAACAGTTCCATCTTCCTCATCCTGGTCTCTGCTACGGTCTCCGATGACTCTTGCAAGGCTCAGACCCACGGCAGCACCCGATTTCTTGACAACGTACTGAGTCTATTGCTCTCACCAGATGTGATGTTTCGCCCCAGCCCACCACAGCACAACATATCACACCCTGTTAGTTAAGTCACTGATGAGAAAACAGATCAACAATGCCAGGCAAGGACTGCCCCCCATTATATAAAGGGGTATAACAGGCAAACACCCCAACACAGATACAGCGGTGGGTTCTTGGGCCATGATATCTTTTCCCAAGGATAGGGCTGCAGACAATATGAGGAAATAAAAATTTGTAAACTGCAAAGGAGAAACAAGGAAGGCACTAGAATGACTCCAAACACAAAAATGAAGGAAAGGGGGTCTTCCAGTGAGCTGCTCTTCCAGGAATCTTCACTCATTGCATGGAGTTTTAACTGTAGATACTGTGGATAGTGAAGTGAGCTACACCGTTTTAGCTTTGATATAAAGCATTATTCACATGTGAATATCATTTCAGCTCATTTAACATGAACATTTTTATATGTTATATTTAGGTTATGTTATAAGTACGTCTTCCCACCAAGGGTACCTGGGAATGCTTAACCAAGTGAGTTGCAGAAAGTCTGGACATTCGCAGCAGCAACAGATGGAATTAGAAAAGTCACAGATGAGTTATGTGGCTGCGAGAATAAGCGTAAACCTGAGATTCACTGATTTCAGATGCAAACAAGCACTTAAACAGCTGTTTCCTCACCTATAGCAAGCTGAGGGAGCGAGGAGCACTGCATTCCACCTCAATGCAGCGGCCCGCCCGTTCAGCTTATGTGACAGAAAGAGCTACGGATTCAGGAGGAACTGGACTGTCTCCTGCGCAAATGTTGGGTTAAAAGTTTTTGCTAAAGTACAGTTTGCTAAAATTTGCATGACCTTTGTATGACTTTGTGGAGCTTCCCAGGCTCCAGGTGTGAAGTGATCCATAGCGTCATACACTGTGATGCATTCCAGAGTCTGACATCAGGTTCTTCCTGCCCTCAGCTTCCTCACCTGCCTGGCACCCTGCCGACAGACACGTTCTCCAGCATGGGGCTGATATGATCGCAGCGTGGCATGAAGAACACCGTGTGGGGCGAGGTTGCGTCTCTCTCAGGAGATATGTGAGTTAGGTGCCCAGAGTGGGTTGGAAGCTGGATGTCACCTGGTGGGGTTGTGTGGGGGAGTGGGGGGGGGGGTCTGTCCCTTTGTGACCCTGTGACAGCCCTGTTGCGTCATATCTCTCCCGTCTACAGAGGTTACAGCCAGTTTAAAGGCACGAGGGGTGAGAAGTGCAGTTCATATCAAGAGCAGTGACCTTGAATCACAATGGTGTTCAGTCCCGTGCTTCCTTCTGCCTCCCATATCTGCCCAGCATCTGCGACTGGCACATGAGCACCTAATCAGGAGGTTTGCATAGACTCCACACACCTGCATCTGAGCACAGATGTGCAATGCGACAAGCAAAGAATTGCGCCTGCCTCCGGGTGTGAGAAATCCAGCAGTGAATGTCTAAAAGCTTTTATTAATCAAGTATTTTCACTGGTGTTTTAAATAAATAAATTGTTATAAAAAGTAAGCTGCTGTATAAACTGAAAAAATTTACCTGCAGTGAGATGTATGTAGATGGCTTGGAATGTATGAATGGTGACGTTTGGAGCCGTAGGTGGAAACACGGTTAAAGCTCCAGATCTTTGGAGTTGCAGGTTTCGGGTTCCGATCCTTCCCCAGTTTTACGACTCTTGATCGCGGTATTGACCTTAAACTGCTCCAGTAAAAATTACTCAACTGTAAATATAGCTTAACATTTGTAAGTTGCTGTGGAGAAAAGCATCAGCGCAATAAAAAAATGCACATAAACTGGAAGTCCTGCCTGTGTTGCCTTTTCTTTGTCTAAACAGCTGAGTAAAATCAGCTTTTACTTTATGAAACTGTCACAAATACGCAGTCCCCAAGTGCCAGGCAGCTGATTTTCAGAAGGACTGACAAACAGGAGAAAACAGAATCGGTGTGAGGAATTGTTTTCTTCCCTGACCTAAACATCTGTTGAAAACAGCTATGAAAAAGTGTTTGGAGAGCAAGTACAGGTACGGTTACGTTCCCAAATAAACACCTTCCTGCACGTATAGGCAGGGTCAGCATGATGCACGTGATAGGGCACGATGAGGACTCGACATGGGGGCTGACGGACATGAACACGAGGCGGTCGGTGATCCGTCAGCTTGGGGCAGAATGGAAGGAGATGCTGTAATTCAACAGTGCGGACAAGAGGAAAATAAGGATGGAGGGGATGAAACCATGACCATCAACAACTATGACATTGCACCAAAGCGGAGTCAGACAGAAGCAGACCAGAAGGCCTGTTCCAGCCTGGAGGTGGCAGAGAAGCCTGTGCATGACACTTTTTTGGCAAAACTCTATTTTGCACCTGCAGGTTTCAGCCCTGCTCTCACAGTTACACTCAAAATTAAGTAAAGTTGGCACTCTTACTTGAAACCTTTGCACGCTGGCATAGGCCAAAGTGCATTCAGATCCTTAGTCTGCAGGAAACTTGTCTATCAATACGAGCAAATGAATTTGTCTTCTCCATCTCCAGCATGCTCTGAAACTGTTCTTTAAGTGTATTTATTGAAGAGATTGTGACAAATAAACAGTACGTTTTAACACCTCACAAGGTCGCTTGTTTCTAGGCACGGCTCCGACACCCGGCTTTGTAGATGCTGGATATTACAAGTTTGTTTCTCACAGTACGTGAGCTAAATTTGTCTCTTATATAAGCTGTGCTGCAGAAATGCAATGTTATAGTCAGCAGCTGTAGCTGCAGGAAGTGGGCATCCTACGCCCTCCTGGAGGAGGTAAATGTTGTCCAACTGTTTTTAGAATGAATTTCTGAGCTCAGCCACTAAGAAGCCCCGGCAGTTGTATCAGAATTTCTTTTACCTCACAGCGTGCAGCCGTGAAGAACACCGTACCGGAACCGCGACTGCTTTAATGGTGGGAATGAAAACACGGAGGTCCATATTAACACACAACTTTACCTGTGGGGCAACAGGTAATGGAGGGGTTAGCGGTGCAACCCCACCCTCAAAAGACAGGTTTGGTCAAACGGTGCTGTTCAGCGCTACTGTATATTCAGTGCGGTACCTTTGAGCTAAATACTTACATAGCTGTGTAAATGAGTAAATTGTTGTAAAATGCCTTGGGGGGAGATGAGACTAAATAACAAAATGTACGTGACAATAATAAAGAACATTTCGAACTTGCTTCCAAGTGAAATTATTTCCAAGCAGGTGGAAAATGTTTGTTTGGAAACAGTAAACACGGCTCATCGGGAGTTATATTTCAAAAAGCACAAAACTCAGGTGATGTTTTTCCCTGAAAGAGCAGCAGGTCTGCCTTCATCCCCTAATTTGGGAGTTCCACCTTGACCAAGAGATTGTCAGAAATAACACGTTTATCTTCTTCCTACACTGCCTGTGGGTTTTGTCTCTCACTGTGGAAAACGTGGTGGGTGTGGAGGGCCTGCAGGAGATATCTGTGGTGCATGCCTGGTCCGACAGACCTAGTGGGTGACTGGGGGGGGGGTCTGGCAGTAGAGCACAGATTTAAAAACAACTGTCAGGCTACCTGGTTACACATCCTGGTGGGGTCGCGGAGCAGGGCAATGCGGTGCTGCAACAGAAAAGGACAAAAGGATTGTTTCTTGGCTCATATTTGTATCCAAAGCAGATGTGTTTTCTACTGGGGCAAGTCAGGCCGAGCACCTGAACATTTCAGCAGCAGATCTCCTTCTAAGACCTGAAACCTGCCGGTAACCCAAAGCACCTCAGTTTGTTTTATTCCGTACTAACTGGAAGCACACTTGTTTTTGCCAAGAGGTGACTCATTTACAACAAGAATGCCTTTCAGTTATGAAGTGGAACAGAAACCATCATAAAGAATGAGGGAAAAGGGAGCAGCCTGGACTGTACTTCCTGTAAACTGTACAGTAGGCTGCTGTGTGCGATTCTTCTGCACTGGAAAACATTGTAGACAATGCAGCTCAAACCAGTAAATCTCTTCATCATATCTCGGCAGCCTTTGGAAGAAGCTCTTCTGCTTTATTCAGGATCAAAACTTCCTTTCTTTTGATCAATTGCAAATTTTTAAGGTATACAGCATACATCCAAGTGCAAGAAGCTAATTTCTGCTCCAGTTTTTGGAGCATCTTCAAGTGGGTAAAACTATGGGGCTTCACTCCTCTTTCTATTTCTGCTGTCTGTGAGGGTGGCGACCTGAGTTTTTTGAACATCGTTTTTTTATTGGAAGAAACCTAATATTCTCACACGAGTTTTGTCAGCTGTGAAAACAGCACTTGTCTGATCAGCCATCATCATTTTATTATGGACAACAACACCTTTTATTTGTGTCTCATTTACTCAGATATCTGAGATCCGTTTTAACTATCTGAAAATGTATTGGTCTTCAAGCACCAGATGAAGTGTTAAAGCTTGTTCTTCTACATGTATGTAGGTCTAATAGGTTATTTATGGCACCGATTTTGAAGATAATTAGAAGCAAGAAACGTGACGTAGATGAGCCAGTTAAAGCCGCAGTCCCTCTTCTGGCTATTGAACCCTCTGCTCACAGGTGAGCCATGCCAGAGAACCCGCACAGAGCACAACAGGACAGTGCCAGATAGGAGAGAGAAGCTGTGATTTGTTCCCAGTCATTGATGTTAAATAATTACACAGTGCAACCATGTTTTGAAGACAGACACCTATTTACAGGCACTAACAGCACACGTGGTGTTCTTCAATGCTTACTGCAGTATGCGCCTCTGAGCTATCCGGGCCCTTGCATGTCTTTTGAGAGAATTTGCATTCCACGTGTGCACATGTGACAGACCTAAATGTCAAGGGGACAGCACGTAGGCCACATTCCTGCCCAGGAGAAGCATCTCTTCATTCCTGAGCTGGTCTGTAAAGCACTGCTGTTTCTATTTTTGCTGTGTGCCAGGGTGGCGATTCGTCACCTGTGTTTTCTCAACGTCATCGTTTTTAATTGAAAGGAACCTAATATTCCGAAACATAAAATGACTGTAATTTTATGTGACAGCTTGAGATCCAAAGTGATTTGGCTTCTTGGCTGCTTTGCCACAGAGTCTAGAAACTTGAATAGAGTCCCTATTGTGTCAGCTATCACTTCATCTCGCTTGGGCAGAGATATTTGTCACAAGTCCTCTTTGGGGGAAAAAAAACAGACACATAAAGATATTTAGTTACTGAAATCACAAGGGACTTAAGTGCCAGACAGTAAAATTCACCACTTTATGAGCATCATTTTGAAATTGGTGCCACATCTGAGCAATAAAGCCCCAAAGTCCCAACTAACGTACGGCGCTGTCCAAAAACCGCCACCTTCTTGGCCACCTCCATCCTTCTTTTTTTGTTGCTAGGCTGACACACCGATGTTTCACACAGACCGAGGGCTTTATCCGGTAAAAGCTGGTACTGACAGCACGATCCATATCTGCACAGTTTTTCCTGTTCTGAAACCGATGTTTTCCAACAGGCAAAGCTGAGGAAAATCACCTGATGTCATGGACCAAGGTTACCGGTAATATTTTGTTACTGAGTACTTGTCGTCGGCGTCACAGTTACATGTAAAATACAGGAAGATATGCAAGTCGGGGATGGGCAGGATGTGTGTGTGTGTGTGTGAGGGGAGGGATGCTCAGACAGTTTTTCAGTTTATCTTGTGAAATACCACCCATTGGAAGCTTTAAAATAACTGCAGAACATTGAATGGAAGAAACAGATCTCTGCTGAGGTTACTTTGAAAAGTAAGATAAGTAAAAGTGTGCTGAGTGATGTGCAGAGCCCAGTTTTGTGCGAATGACATGAAATTACCGCAGCAAGGCAGCGTATGCGACGGTGTGCAAAGTGCAGTAGACATAGAAGTGCCAAACTGCATCTGCTGAATGCAGAAGCAGAAGTCAAAACTGCAGTAGGAAGAAAAGTACATGAACCTGCGCTGGAAATTTACTGCTGCTGCTATAGCGGGACTAAAAGGTAGATCTCTCAAAGTAATCGGTACAACATTTCTGCCAAGGGGAACACAGTGCCAACTTTTTTTTGCGCATCATTGTTGTCAAAATGTTTGTTCCATCAGTCACTGGCAGCTTGAAACTTTCACAGTGTTTTCCAACTTGACACCCTACACCAGGGATCCGATAACTTTGCTCAAGGCTGTTTTAGCAAATGCTGGAACTTTTAACACTCACAGGTGTTTTCCCATCACGCCATTGGCTGCACCCACATTGCTTAAAATACTCAATATGCAGTGCCATGAAGGGATAGTAGGTCTTACATGTAAAGTGGACGTCAGTGCACTTCTGCTTTCCAGAACTGGGGGACTGCCAAATAACGTAATGATTTTGGTCATAGAAAACAAATAAAAGGTTTTTATTGCACATGGGCATTTTAAGAGAGTGTGATCAGTCCTGGAAATGGATAATAGATGGGAGTCACAACAAAGCAAAGTGAACTTCAAACCTGGTTAAGACATCAAGCGTCATAGTGCATGCCAATTCTTACACCCATAGGAGGCTTGTGATAAGAAATAAAAAGGGACTGCGCTGCAGTTTCACTACTTTTTATGGGTGGCTACAGAAACCCAGCTGTGCCTTTAGTTCCTCAAAATCCTTTTTTAACCATTTTGGCTTTTGTAAATGACACAGTGCTCTGCCTCCATGAAACACATAACAAATTCTCTTAAAAATGCAGTTTTTTTTTGTTGATTATGGATTTCTAACCTTTTGTTATCTTTTTGTAGGCCAAGGACTGCTTTAGAAAGCTCATGAAAGCAGCGGACCCCTCCTAGAAAAATATCCATAAATAAATTCAGAGGAATGCTGCACTCAGCTATTGAACTGAAATCTTCACATGCATTTATGTCACAGATGGCAATGTAATCACAATGTTAATATGTTAGCTTATATTTAGATAAAAGGTGCTATTGTCAAAGTAACTCTCTGCTTTATGAAGGCACTGAAGCACATCCACATACCCCCCCCCCCCCCCCGAAGGAGTACATAAACTTGAGGAACCCAAAAACAGAGGCTGCGGAAAGGATAAAGTGATAACTGTAGGTACAAAAAGCGGCAGAGGATTTTTTTTGTTACGTTTTTTTTTTATATTAGTATGAGTCGAGCAGAACAAATAGCAACAGAGTTTTGTTCCAAGCACAACAGGCTGACACCGCTTCACCTCCAGCAGGTGTCAGATATGGGCCTACACAGGCCAGACAGGAACAACAAGGCTACATTGGGCAACAGCGTGCCACAAAACATCCGAAAGACATAAAGAACAAACTCATTGTTTGTGACGCAACGATCACGGAACAAGCGGACAAGGTGAAAACATTTCGGCGGGGAACAAAACATCCCACACTGCATTATTGTTTGCGGGATAATTTCCTGATTCAAATCAAAGCCTCCGTGACAATGAGCGATTGCTGAATTCTTTTGTGTCAGGACCTTAACAGGAATACCAAATTGTGACATCACGCTTGCCATTTGCGTTCTTGTTTAAATAACTATAGCGCGCTGAGCCCCGAGCTGCTGCGCTTTGTGCCACACACAGCGCAGCCGCCTCTTTTTCCCTTCGCAGCACAATGGTCAGAGATCAGCTTCTGTGCCGAAGGCCCGTGTTACGCCGGCTGCTGGAGCCAAATACCAGTGACCCCACCAGCTCAGAGTCAAGTTTCCAACCTGATTTATACCAGGAACACCTAGCGGTGCTGCCAGTGTTTACAAGTCAAACAAGTTTAACTTTGTGACATAGTGCAAAACTGCAACGTGCTGTACACGGCCAAGAAACAGTTTGGAAAGATGATCAGAAATGATTCGGCCCATTACTGTACATGGGAAAAAGTGCAAGGCAGTGCATCGGTGCTCAGCACAAGCACTTTTAAGCATTTTCTTCTGTCCCTTTTGTCTTTTTCCATCCAGAAGATTAGGTAAGATGTGTCACAGGCATCGACCCTTCCCACTAAATCAAGCTTTTTTCACTCTTTTTCCATCAAAAATTATTGTTTGTCCGCCTTCACCAGATGTAAAAGCTGTCATGGATGAGGTCTTTATTTCAGTCTTTATTTATAATACATATCTGCAGCCTTTGGAGAGTTAAACTGAGTGATGAATTTTGCAAAAGTAAGCTTTCACAAAATTATTTCTGTTCAAAGTATCTGCTTTTTCTTATGATGTATTACAACATATATGCAGCGCTTGTGCGGTTTGGCTCCCATTCGACAGGTAATTCCTCATACGGGGTACCGCCATAGCCCGATCTGAAGGCATCCCCATATTTTTCATGCTCTTTCATTGCATTTTATTTTCTTTTGCCGCCCCATTTTGTTCATAGCTCCGAAAACTATTTCACTCTCACAAAGGAATTCCACTCTTTCAAACGGTGTGGGTGGCATCATCGTGTTCTCTGGCTCTGGAGCACACGGAATATTCCTTTATGGATAATGTAAGACCAGGCTTAAACTTGCATGGTTGGTGAGTTTACACACACAGTGACCTGTGACCCACATTGTGACTGGTTCAGGTATGGTATTCTAGTTCATACAGGTACAGGTGGAGCATAAACATATCCTGTATTGACTTAACATTGATTGATTTTTGTTTGCTTGACTTCTTATACTTGAATAACCTCAATCCCAGCTCACAGTAACATGCATAACACCGCACAGGCCGGGAGCACGATCCCCAACCCAAAGGACTTTACTTACAGCGCAACTGCAAAACATACAAGCAAACACTAATTTTTAAAGTGGGATGCTGTTGCTCCCAGAACCCATCAATTCACAGGCGTAGACAGAAGCAGAAGAAATAACATTGCTGCTACGCAGGGCGGTTCAGACTTGTACCCAGCTCCAATTTTTGCCTCTTTGTTAAATATGACAATATCCGCCAAGTATAGTGTACAATATAAAACCTTCCTTTAATTGTTAAAAAAACACCTTTGAAAGTAGCCTATTTTAAATAAAACCACAAGCAAAAAATTTTTACAGCTCCTTGACTTGCTTCAGAGTGAAATGTGAAACTTTTTTAGCAACAGCTCACTAGAACGGCGCTCACATCAGGGCCCCGATGCATTGGGATTCCTTTCTGCTGCAGTAAATATGTGAAATAAGCAAAACACATTATTGGGCAATAAAAGCTGCGTCAGTTACAGTCTATCAGGGAAAATGGTTGTTGTGAAAGTGATTTGTTTCCTGGCCTGCATGCATTGTTCAGTTTGAGCTCCCAATATTTTAACTACCATCTGGGGAGACGTTATATGGAAAGAGGAGCCAAGTACGCTAGTAGCTACCAGATCTGGGCCAGTTCCTACCATGTAGGATGCAATTCTCCAGCTCAGCCCTCAAATTCCAACAAATTCCTGCATTCCCAGGCTGTTCCAGGCAGTTAGGGTATTGCAAAGCCTAGGAGGGGTTTCTTCTTCAGAGCATCACTCCTGCACCAGGGGCGGGCCCACCTGGTGGAACACGCTGCTACCAACAGGCCAAACATGGGCTTCTGCGAGCTGTTTATTTGAAGAATGCAGCAACATGTGATGAGGCAAATACGTTATTCAATGTATTTTGCACAATAGAAAAGTCTCGGCATGACAAGTTTATTTTGCGGCACCAGTGTAACAATGGACATATCGGTTTTATCAGAGATGAATGGATCTGAGCAAAAGTGTGCTCGAAAATCTCATCGCCGAGGCTGTCAGAAGTGTAGCGTGAACATTTGATTTATGACATTAGATTCCTTAAAAAAGCAAATTTGCAGCTGAGCAAAACAAAAGCCCGATCACTTTCGCTGCTGAATTATGAGATGCAAGAACACTAGGTGGATCAAATGAAATGTCAGACTTCGCCCAGTTCTTTGAAGCAACATGACAAATGTGAACAGGGCCTTTCAAGTCCAGGAGTCCATTGTGGAGCTATGAGAAGTGCTATAGAATGTTGTAGGAATGTAATATTAGCAGTGGCTCCCTGGAGCTTTGCTGGTGGGCCCAACATGCAGAGTCACCAAGCAGTCGTCTGAAGCTGAGGATCTCTGGGACGTAGGCTCCCGGCTTGAGAAACGTAGACATTGCTGTTAAGTGGGGAAATGTGCGGTTGATGCTGTGTGCTGCTGCCCCATGATGGTCCGACACTCTGTTCAGGGTCCATAAGCTTCTGTCCATTTCTTGTGTCCTTAATGTTGGCAGTGGTGTGTTGGCTGCTGTGGTGTCTTTCTCTTTTGACTTTGGAAAAAAAAAAAAACTCTTTTGACTTTGACTTTGTGGTTGAGTCCGGCCATCTCTTTGTCTTCATCTTCCAGCAGCATTTTTTCAGTTTTTCATTTTCATTAAAATATCTGCAAACATTCTGGTGTTACAGCAAATGGATCCTCAATAAAAATGCTGGTTGGAAAAATATGTGTAAATACAACTCGTAATCCAGGCAATGTTGATTCCTTTCTAGGGGTCTGAATACTTTTGCAACCTGTATTAGTGCCAGCCATGCCAATGGGCTTTAGTTAGAGCAGCTTGGTAATGTACCATTTATTAAAATGACATAACCTAAAAAACACTGTCAGAAAGAAAGCATTATATGTAATAAAAAATTAACCAAGAATTGTATTTCATGCTCCAGCCAGTCTCCTGCTGCCCCACCCCACCACCAAGCCTGCAGTAACACAATGGTACAGCTGAACTCAGCACCGCCCGTAGTAACTCAAATTTATTAGCAACCATAAAGATAGGCAGAATAAAAATAACTGCAGAGAACTTCTTTCTGTCTACCGTCACCCTTGATGTTGAGCCCAAATTCTGATGCATATGGGTGGCAGTGCGAGGACATAACGCAAAACCTGAAGATGTTCCCCAAAAGGCTCAGTCTGAATGACATCCATCACACGCACACTCAAACCGTTGGTGACATTCACACACATGTGTTTGTTTTCCCAGTTCTGCAAGGGGAGTGCATTTGAGGTCAAGGAGAATTAAAAACATATATACTGTATAGACATTTAGAGCCTGGAGTTGCAATTCAAAAGTTCCAAGTTGAACCTAAAATGCAAACATGCTTTGGGTGTTGTCAGCCAGTTCTTTCAGGTGGATTGACAGCTACAAATGACTGCTAACGCCATCTGTATGGCACTCAAGGTAGCAATGCCAGGGTATGGTGCCCAGATTCATAAGTGAAAGAAAACAATGCTGACTGCAGAGATTAGGTTGGGTTACCTGGCATGCCTGTGCTTTACCTATCAATGTGAGCCACAGCAACGTGACCAAGCAGGAATATGCCAGGTATTTATAGATGTTTAATTGTAAGCATTTATAGTTCTCAGGATCATATTTATATGCTTATTTTCTCAATAAAGGATAAGATATCTCACAGTGAATACCAGAGATGGAAAAAGGAGGGAGGATACTGGCTACACAAGTTACTCAAATCCATACCTTGGTATGGGGGGAACGCTTTGTCAGCACTTGGAGCACCTTCATGAGGTTCAAAAAATATTTATATATTTCAGCTTATTGCACTTTACCAGCTCTTCTCGGCACATTTGCACATCCTCCAGTGTTGCCTGGGGGTCGCGGATAACAGCAACTCTCCAGGTTTTCCACATTTTGCCAGCAGAGCTCAGAACCCAACTGTAGAATTGCTGCTGTCTGACTCAGATTTAAATCCCAAAGTTTTTTCTTCTAAATATTCTGAAAGGGCTTCACCATAGTCTTTCCATGCTGTCACTGTGCAAAGGAAAGGCTCCTGCCTCTTATTCTCCCGCTGTAGCAACCCAAATCAGGGCTTTTGCAGTTGGCAGCTGTACAAACCCGTAGTTCTGGCTGATTCATGAGCCAAACTAACTGCCCTGGAAACACAAATAATCGATTTCACAACACAATAACACTGGTGGTGAAGGGGATTTTATGGTATTTTGTTGGAAATGATAAAGGCCTTGCAGCACAGGTAGACTTACCCCAGACCTATTCCTACCCAGTAGTAAAAATTCCCCGTATTAAAAAAATTTGCAGGTATTTTTTTGTGAGCTTCTGTGCATCTGGCAACAGCTAACCTTTGATATCCTGCACACAGTGCTGGGCATTCCTAGCTTAAAGAACCTCACAGACATCCAGATTAGTCACCTCTCCTTCTCACACCCTCATTTCAATGTACATTACTTGATAAGACTTATAAAGTTTTTATGATTACAACAAACTCAGGATAAGAGCAATGATTCCTCATCATAGCTGCTGCAGCGGCAGCAAAACACTATAAAGTGTCCAAGCCCTCCACAATAAATAGCCTCACAGTTATTCAGCGAGACACCCGCCACACCACTCCTTGTTTATAGCACCACTTCTCAACCTTTCTGCATTGTGGCTGCATTGGGTGACGTCCATTTACTTTTCTCTCCAAGACTGGTGTTGCGGTTGGTGAGGTTAAATTCTCTCTGACCGTAAAGGGCTTCTTAGCTTTGGTGGCTCCGTTAGCCATGATATGCAAAGTCCTCAGCACGGCTACATCTGTGAAAGAGGTTCACCTTAACCTCAACCTCATTGGGACGAATTTCAGCCCGCAGCACATGCGCTGGATGTGGTGGCTAAGAATGACCCCTCTGGAGCAAATCCATACTTATATATGCTGTATATGATGGCTAATGACAATGATACTGCTCATGGCAGATAAAGCTTTCCACTGAATATTTTCAGTTTGTTTTTTAGTATTTTCCCATGCTGTCTTGCCTTTATTGTTTCTTATACATGAAGATCCCACAAAAAAAAAAAAAAAAAAACCTGTTTTCTGGAGACCGCTCATGTTTTGTGTATGTATTGGACACAAAACAAGGTAAAAACAGGGTAATGACTACTGGCATACAGTGTGCTGCTCTGTATCTGTGAACCAGACCAAAGAAACTGACTGTATGAACCCAAAGTGGCACCAATCACACGCCAGCAGTGACCTGAATGAAGACATAACTTATCTTATTAATGAATATATTTTATAATGTATGAGTAAAATAAATAAATAGCCTATTTTTTATATGCTACTCACAGAAATGGATATCTGTGGATAGGTTCTGGACCACCATGACCTCCTGTGCTGCCCCATGACTGGACACCATTCTGCCGAAATGAGCAGTAGCTTTTATTTTCGACAGGCTGATGGTTACTCGGCTAATGAGAAGCAAGGATTTTGCTGATTTACTTTGTGTGTTTTTTTTTTTTTTTATCCAAGGTCTCTGCTGTATTTTTATTTGAAAGACAGAATTTTGGACTGCTGAACTGTAGTCCGTTTTAATTGGGCAGTAAAATCAGTTCAAGATCAGTGCAGAATCAACTGTATGCTCTATATTAGAGAAAAATCTGTAATTGAGTGATAAGGGAATTTATTAATATGCTGAAATCATAGGGATTGGAAGTGAATGTGTTATTTGCATTTGATCATTCTTATTTATTTGACTCTAACACAAGCATGAGGAAAGGGTAGTGTTCACCATGTATGGACACAGGTCCATCTCAGAGCAGCAATAACGTTGTATTCCATGCATCCTTCTGTCCATTCATCCATCCATCATTTATCCTGAGTCGGATCGCAGCAGTCCGGAGTCTCCTGCGAGGCTGGACATTGGACTACGATTTGCCTCTGGATGGTTGCTGCACTGTATGTCAGGTACAGTGGGAATGAAATACAGAAGGGAAGGTTCCAGCTTGGCCAGAAATTGCGATATAAACTTATTTTCCACTGGGTGGCGTGCGTCACAATGTCAGGATTTTAGTTCTACAGCATTTTCTGTTTACTTTTACAATGAAAGCTTAAAGAAAATAAGGCACAAAGATAAATGTGAATTAACTGTTTTTTTTTTTTCTACAGGAATTAAAATACTCTGTAGTTGACTTCGCTTTGGATTTAGGGCCGCTCCTTGTCAAACCTTGCGAGGCCCAAATTGACCACTAGAGGGCAGCACTTGAATTGCCCATTTGTCACCCATTTCAGTTCAAAATTCCCACTAGGTCTTGATCCATTTTATGTGCTGCTAATGGCCTACATTTGCACTGTATATTTCTGGTGACTGTCACAAAACACCTGACTGATGTAAAAAAAAACCCTAAATGATCTATAATCAACATCTTGCACACATACATTTTCTAAACTGTGCCCTAACAGTAAGTAACCCATGGGTCAGTAAATGATGACACACGGTGACTTACAACCTACACCAGAATGGTGGGCTGCAGAGATGGCTCTGCATGAGGTGATGCTGTTATAATGTCTTTTATTCTACTCTATAATAAAAAAAATTTCTCTGTAACAGTGGGGATGTAGCTCAGTGGTAGAGCACATGCTTTGCATGTATGAGGTCTTGGGTTCAATCCCCAACATCTCCATGCTGTTTCACTCTAGGAAGTGAACCCCTCTGCTATGAATTTAATGAGTGATTTGGTTTTGTTGGACCTTGTGGGGTCTCCTCAGGAGACTTTTTGAGGAAACCCGACAGCACACGGTGGAGGAGGAGAACCTCTTGGAGAGGTTTCTAGAAAACTGTTGACTCTACTGTTTTATGGATTTTAATTGTGTTTTATATTTAACATCCATTTGGGATTTAAGTTTGTTTTACTGCATAGTCATTTTAGACATGTTTTCAGAGCAATGTCTTGTGTTTTTTTTAATGTGAAGTCTTGTGTTTGGGTTTGTGTTTGCTCTGGAAAGGTTTTGGCATGTGGGGATACTGCTTGTGTTGGGGAAAGTTTTCACACTGGTAACCAGAGATGTATCCTCTTTGGATTGATTCTGCAGCTATTTGTCTTTTGAATTGTGGTATGGTTTTGGATCAAGTTTTTTGCTTTGGTGGTTTTTGTATTTTATTGCATTTATTATGGGTGTTAATAAAGTATGGAAAAAAAATATTGCAGCACAATCACTGGTACTGCCAAAATCTCCATAGTTCTTTGGTAAATGACCAAACACATTCCAGCAAAACACAACACAAAACACACTGTACAATGCATTTCTCAATAAAATTTATCAGACACGTTCGTTTTTATACAGTATCAAATGCACAAAATTTTAATTGAATCAAATCTTATTCACCTATTTGGAAAACTGAAAGAGCAAAAAATTGTAATTATGAATTCTTTGCTTAACCTCACTTAGGAACCTCACGTTGTTGTGAAAACACAGACTGAATCCAACAGAGTTGAAATGGCATCCTTCTGGCACAGGTGTACCTCAGGTATTTGGCACCTGGGGCAGATCCCTTCTTTGGTGCCAACATACCAAAGAGACAGGTGTTACCAACATTTCAACCTGACTGCTATAATCTGCCCATCACCTGTGTCTGTACTTAATTTTTCTTAACTTTTAAACCAGGGCAAAAAAATAGTCAAAACCCTCATACAACATGGAACAGCATATGGTTGTAGCTGAAAAGGGAATGGGGAACATTTTCACTCTTAATTTGGCCCAATGTGCAAATTAACCACCAATTCCACCCTTTTATACCCACAGAAACCATGCAGAAACAACTAACTAACCAAGTAACAACCTGCACAGCTCCTCTCACTGCTGCACGCATTAACTATTTACCTATAATAGCAGCCCCTGCCACATTACAACATAAACATACAAGTCAAATATAAACAAACAGCTCCCCGTCATTGCGATATTCATCTCTCATCTCATCTGCCACAGCGCCCACTGGCACGTATGGCAGCGACAAAGGCTCTCCACTGCTGTCTGTCCTTGGTCAGCCTCTCAAGGGATGCCCAGGTGTGACTGAAGTCTTTCATTTCTCCCTCTGCTGCTCTTCTCCATGTCTGCTTTGGGTGGCCAAACTTCCTCTTGCACTCTGGTGTCCAACAGAGGGCCACTCTGGCTGTAGACTTAGATTCCATCTGCAAGATGTGGCCAATTCATCTCCATATTTTCCTGGTGATCTTTTCCAACCCCCCCCCCCCCCCCCATACAGCAGTGATTTCAGGCTAAAGCCTTAGCTGCTACATTGGATTAAATTGTTCAATTAACCCTATTACGCTATGTATTCTATGCTTTATATTAAAAACCTTTTAATAAATTAAAATATTCAGTTTAATGTCAGTTGAATTGTACATTAGAATTTGTAATTATTTCCAGCTTGTATAACCCACAGCTAATTATTTTTCTTGCATGGTAATGGTAAAGATAAGAGGGATGGTAATGGTAATAGAAATTTTAAGGGCAATGGTAACGGTATTGGTAAGAGTAATGATAATTATCAAGGTAATGGTAATGGTAAGGGTAAGGGTAAAGGCATGCCCCCCCCTCCCCAACAAACTCTCGCATTTTCGCATTGATACCAAACTATTATGCTTCCAAAATTGCACAGAAGTGTGACAAAGAAAATATATATATATATATATATATATATATATATATATATATATATATATATATATATTTTTAAACTGGTCAGGACTCCCTAGTACAAATTACCAACCTTTGGCTATTGGGGGCACTAAGAAGCAGCTTTCCTAGGTCCATCTGGAGTATACAGTATAGGGTTCTTTAACATAACCAGGAATCGGGCCCAACCATGTTTTGTTCAGGTGGTGGAAGCCTTCCTGGTGAAATCCGTCAACCCATCTATACAGCACAAAGGCACTTTGAGGGGCCCTTGGTGGCTGGGCCCCTGAACACTGCTACCTTCAAGGACCAAGGTCTACCAAAGACAAAAGAGCTCCAGGGAACAGGCAACACGTCATGTTTGGACGAAAATCTGGCCCTGGGTAATGGTAACGGTAACAATAATGGTTCATCCCCCTCATTACAAAGATATTGCTTCTATTGTTTTAAAGGTATGTATATAAGTATAAGTGCAGGGAGATGGACTAGTACGGCATACCCTGTGTCTCCCCTGGGTTCACATTTACATCTGTTGAGAAGACTACAGTAAACACACAGTTCATACAAATGTTCCCCAAGTACAACTTGCAAATGACACACTCGCTTACAGTCTCTATAATTCCAGCTGATTTTCTCTGTATGGTCATGTAAGCCCCACTACCACAGCAATGAGGCTTGAGGCTTGAATGCTGAATTGCTGTGGTGACTTTGTGTGACAGGGTGACAAGCTTGGTGACCCCAGGGCAGCCTCGCAATACAGCTGCTGCTCCTCTGCATCAAGAACAGCCAGTTGAGGTGGTTCAGGCATGTTGCAGGATGCGCCCTACCTGGGTGACTCCCTCTGGAATTGTAGGAGGCATGTTCCACTGCAAGGAGACCTCAGGACAGACCCAGAACACACTGGAAATTATATCTCTCAGCTGGCCTGGGAAGGCTTGGGGATCCCCCAGGAAGAACTGGAGACCACTGTGAGGAACAGTGGTGAAAAGCCCCTGCTTTTGTGAGGTTTTGGCCACCTTCTCAGCCTGCTCCCGACACAGCTCTCACAGGGATAAGTTGAACAAGCTTAACCAAACTGAACAGGAGTTCTACAGTGAAAGAGGCTGTTTTTCTATTTTGATATCGTCTCAGTATTTTCCACTGACTAAAAAGTCAGGAATTATCTTAATATTTTAAACAATCCTGAATATTTGTGTGTGATAAGCAGTTCCTTAATATAATCCCCACTTAAGACTCTTTTATTTCACCAATAATGTGTCAGTGTGCCAAAGAATTCATTTAGCTGATCTCCACTAAGGCTGTGAGATCTTATAAAAATGGCTTTGTGAGCCAGGAAGTCCATTATGGTCTGTCCAAGCCATCCCTTTGGAAGATAAATTAATTTAATTGAAATGGTATAGCGGTGCACATGAAGCTTGCACTCTTTCGTACTCAGTGATAATACACTGACTGGCTGAACTCTGTGGGTAATTTGTGTGACTCCACTTTCTCCTGGTTCACTTGTGCTGCTGTCCTGAAGAGATGCTAATTCTCAACCATCCCATGGGCTCCACAGAGTCTGACATCCCCCAGGTTCCTTGATGACAAGGGCTTCTAATCTTCCTTTTTCATAGAGCCCCTTCTGATTAGCCTTTAAGTACTTGATTCATTCACCCTTTTTCAATAAATGCTTGTCCAGTACAGGGCTGTATGGGTCCTAAGCCTATTTCCGAAGTATAGGGTATAAGGCAGGGTGCACCCTGAATGGGGAGCTAGTCAATAATATGCTGTTATGCTAAAGAACCTTAAAACAAAAAGCATACAAATGAAACCAAACCAAATTTTAAAACACAATATAGAAACTCTGTGTGTGTGTGTGTGTGTGTGTGTGTGTGTGTGTGTGTGTGTGTGTATGTGTGTGTGTGTGAGTGTGTGGAGTCACCCTGGGATAGATTGGCATACCACTGAGGGGCCGTTTAATAGCGCAGCACCCATTGCTTTTGGGATAAGCTCCGGCCCATTGTGACCGTGCTCAGGATAAGAGGTTAATGAACATGGTTGGAAGGATGTATGGATGGATAATAAGCTGCCTTAGTAAATTTTAACAAGTAAAAATGCACTCTGTGGTCATCTGATACTAAGCTTAGACCATTTCAGTAATAATTTGTATACCTAATTGTGAGCTTTATCGCTACAATTATTTTGAGTAAAGAAACTTCATTTAAAATGGAAAACAGACTGCAGCTATATGTAACCAAATCCAAAAAAGATCATCTCTCAAGACTGTTCTTAGGGGTACAATAACAACTATACAGTATATCATAATAAGTGGGGTAGTTCTAGTAAGAACTAATACTTGTTTTTACAGTGCACCAAGGGAGACTTAGGAGCATGACCTTCATTTTTTTTCTGCAACAATGACTGACTGGCTTACTGTAAGTCAGTCTTACCTGTCTGCAATAGACAAAGTGGAAAACCTCAGAGTCATTTGCAGAATCTACCTTACGTTAGTATGTCTTTAGATATTTCCGATGAATAACTGATATTTCCAGTGACATATTGTCTGTGATTTATTTAATGTAAATAAACCACAGGTTATTTGGTACATTTTTTGGGAATGTGAATGGATATTTTTATTTAGGGAAACAAAAGATAAAACATAAGTATACAAATATGTTATACAGTATGCCAAACAAATATATTTCTTTCTTTCTTTGAACGTACTTGCTGACTATAAGGGGGGTTTAAAACACGACTGTTTTGTAAGAACTTCGCAATTATCACTACTTGTGTTTATACCGCAGATATAAATACCGCAGATATTTTATACTAGGTTTATTGACTGCGGTAACGTAGTATAGCGGGTCCACAAATGTGCGCTATATGACGTGCGCATGCGCCTTTTTCCTCTCTCGAACTACTTTTGGGACATGTAGTCTTTTCTCTCCGGCGCGACCGCTGTGGGGCTAGAGCAGTCACTGAAAAAGCCGAGCGCATTTGAACTACAGGTACCGAGACGCCAAGCAAACAATTTCCGGAAATGTTCACAAAAAGTTTGTTTAATGAAGAGTTGAAAAAAGGCAGTCCGCGAGGAAGTGACCGGGTCGCGGTTTAAATCGACAGAAACTCAAAGGAAAGGAAGAGGAGGGCTGGAATTCGGCGAGTCGGACAGGAAGGTGAGGAAGGCTTGGAAGGGTTTGGATGTAACAACCGCTGACGGTATTCGGTAGCATTAAGGACTCAAAACAAACGTTAAAGTACACAATGAAAGTTGCAGGACTCCACACTGTCCGGGTTTCTGGAGCCAGCAGTGAGATGAGTTTTACTGTAAACTCGGTCATTTTTTTTAAAAAAAAAAGCTTATTTTGCCCGTGTTTTAATGTTGTGTAATTTTTTGTGGCGATATTTGTAGACATAACCACCTGGTGGTTGTGGTAGCTAAAGTAGCGGACCGTTATGAAGACGGACTGTTATCTTTATCGCACTGCTAACCGCCACTCAACGCTAAATGCGGTTAATCTTTGCGTTCGCCTACAATGCAGCTCATTGTGTGTTGGGGCGCGTTGGACATTTTCGGCCAATTTTTTTTCCCTTCTTTAGAAAAATATATCTGTCCATACCTAACGACTCTCTGGAGGTTAGTTCTGCGCAGTTAAACACGCTGTAACAAACGAATGCGTTGTATTAATCATACGAAACAATTCCAGTGAGGCAATTTATAGTGTAAACCGCGTTCTACTTAACAAAACTTACGTCTCCGTTAACCTACTTTCATCTCACAAGCGGCTTTGCGGTTGGTAGGAGTACAGCCATAGGTGGAGCGAGGGGGGTGCGGCGCTTGTAACTTTAATTCGTTTTAATTTCATTTAATTCAGTTTTTTTTTTTTTTTTTTTTTGCAATTTTAACCGAGTCCTCTGGAATACATTCAGCGCCTGAAGTGAGCTTTCACGCTGAGAAGAATCTCGGTCGCGGGGCCGAGCAGAGGAGGAATGAGCAGGGCGGTGGGGGGGGGTGACGATGCGGAGTGCGCGCGGACGCTACCGGCGAACGGGAAGCGCGAGAGAGGAGGAGGCGCGCGCCGTGCCGGCTCTGGTAGGTGAGCCGCGCGAGCCTGTGGCACGCACGCACGCGGAGAGCGCTGACGCTCCACTCGAGCTGCTTGGTGTCGGCGTGCAGTTGAGGACGCATGGACTGAGGTGCGTTGCGGAGTTTAATATTTGATCACATGCACATGACACTGGGTTTTGAGTTGGATGGGAAGCGAGACACACCTGCGTGTGTTCCAGTCCGGAGGCGGCGCTGGAAAGTGCACAAAACATGTCAAGTGGAACATGTCACTCTCCACTAGCAGATGACTGCTACGTCAGAGATGAGTTGCTTCAAGGGCATGGAGCACAGAGGTGTGTGTGATGGCGTGTTAGACATTAACACACGAGCGCCAGCAGCGTTTGAGCTGTGAAGCGACTCTGAAGTCCGCTTCTGAAGGAGAAAGGTTGTGTCTGTGAAACTGCAGTGGAGTGTGATCCTGTGGTGGGACCGTGTTCTACTGCATGGCTGCTCTTTGAAGCTGTTAAAAGGGCGAGGTGATGGCCATTGACTGCTTTGGGGCCTAGCAGTCTGAGATGACCGATATCCCCTTTAATGGTGGATATTTCTTATGTACTTATACCTGGTCCTTGGTATGTTGTTTGAATGCATCAGAATGCAGCGTTGAACCTGAAACCACTTTTCTTCTGCAAGCTCGATTGATCTCAATTTGCTACAGATTTCTGCAGAATTCTTTTCCAGTGGTGTTGAGACCCAGCCTTCTGTCATCTTCGTGATTGATTTTGGGGTACTGATGAGTCTCAGTTTGTGGATTTGACTCTGACTGGTTAGCATGAAGGCTGTATGCCCTTAACATGTTTGTGCATTTCCTCCAGGTGCAGTGTTTCTTCCTGCTGTTCAAAGAGGAGCATTTTAGGTAAATTGTCTCTAGAGTGTGTGTGATTGCGCTGTGATATACTGGTGTCTTGGCTAGGGTGTACTGTGCTTTGGGATGGGCTCTGAACCATTGCAGCCGTGCGCGGGACAAGTGGATATCACTAATGGATTTATTATGTCTCAGATCTTTGGAAGGAAGGAGTAGGAAGTGAGTGGGCAGCACTGATTCAGTGCTGTGGCTGTTCTCCTATTATTTATTCCCCTTCACATACCCTGTAATGGCTGCATAAATGATTATTTGCTGGAGATGGATATATCAGTAGCTGTCAGACTAAGTCAGCCTTTACCAGTTTAGTACAGTGAGTTAAGTATTGATTATAATGTGTTCCTTTTTGAATGTCATTTCCTTCAAGAGTTTAGTGCTTAAAATCGCTTTGGAGGTCAGTCAGAAATGTACTGTTAAATCTGTTTGTGCCTTTTACATTTTCCTGGAGAAATCAGTCCTGTCAAATATGTAATAAGTGCTTGCTTGTCTTGTAAACATGTCATATTATTTACCATTTATGTCTCCAACCTCTTGGAATGATATGGTTGCAGTGTCGTTATATTGGTAAATTATTGTAGGTTGTGTGGGAAGATATGCTGTTCAAAGTATGTAGACCTTGTGTGGTAACATCTGAAAATCTGTGAACGAGAGCATATTTATGCACTTTTGCATCCAAACACATGAGGGATTTATGACACTGCTGTAAATGTAGTGTCTTCTTTAAAGCCTTTATGCTCTTTTCGTCTGTTGCTTGACTATCTTCTGTTTGTACTTTTGGATTCCATTTTGATGTTTCTGGTAACTTCTGCTTCAGACACATTCACAGTTTAAATGTAGAACTGGGAAATTGCAAGGTGTTCCTGTAACAAAACAGAATTTACTTATATAATATAGCTTTTAAAAATGTGACTATTTAATAACGCAACACAAATTAGTCCCACATTGCTTTGCGCAAGCAACACATCTGTGATCTCAAGAACTAATATAGATGCCATTAAATGAAAAATTAAGTTCAAGCTTCTTTATTGTTTCTCTGACCATAATAGATCTGCACTGGTATAAAAATGGCAGGTGCATGAAAGCAAAACCAGAAAATTTTTCATTTGGACCATCCTGTTTATCTGTACCATTTGGTTCCTTCGGTGTGAGCCTCTACTCTGGCGCAGTACTAAACTGTTGAGTACGTAAATCAGAGATCCTTAACATGTCACACTATCTGTTTTGCGCAAGGACACACTGTGATACAAACTGTCGTATGTTCTTTTGGGTTTGTAAGATGGTTGTGGTTTTTCCTGTTGGTCATAGCCCTCTCTTGTTGTTGGGGTACCTACAGGGATGCAAGCAGAACAGTACATTCCAGGCTCCTCTCAACAGAATAAATTGTCCAACAGAGCCTGCATACAGTGAGAAGAAGCAGGTGGCTCACAGCATGCACATCAGAGGTGTTTAACTGTGTTTTCTCATCTTTTGTTAGTGTGGTGATGTGAATGGACATAACTACATTTTGGTGGGGGGAGAACTCCTATGGAACCCATTTTATTTAAAAGAAGAACATACTTTCATTTAAAAAAGTTAGATGGAAAATACTCTGCATGATTATATCAGTGCCCTGATTTAAATATTGCACTAATACTGATTTGATAACTTTTATGTGTGAGATTTAGAAGAAACTGTTGCCTCTATGTGTTATTGTACAGGGACAGAATTCCTGGTTGCTGTCTTTTTTTTTTTTTTTTTGTATATCTATTTTCCAGTATAGTCCTGTTTAGAGTGGTAAAAATCAATCCTTAAAGTCACTGGGCAACTTTTCTGAGTGGTGGATACTGAACTGTCTCAAACGTGACTCCACACATTCCTCTAGAAAAGGCATGGAGAGACAACTCCTTGAGGAGATGGGTTCTGGGGAATTGACTCTGGTGTTTCACTGGAACTTCCACAGTGGCAATTCTGTCCTATTTAGAAAGAAGGATCCCAGAGCGTTGCTGTTAATCAGCAGGAACAGCTAAATCCTTCCCATGGTTATTTGAATCCCTACAGAAGCATGGCAGGACCTGTCCTTGAATAATTGTTGTTAATGAGCATTGCTACAGAAGTCTATGGTAGAAGTTCCCTTGGACACCTCTCTTCCCAGTCCAGTTTCCCTGTTAGTGCTACTGGATCTGTGCAGCATTTGCCATATAACTTTTTCCTCTATGCCTCTTATCATTCCTGCATTTTGGGCTTTTTGGTGATTCTTTAATGCATGCAGATGTGAACCATGGCTTATAAGAAGGCATCTTTGCAAAATTGGAAGCTTGCCCATTTCCCCCATTTACGATTCTCTGGTCTTTTGTCAATGCGCAAGGCACAAGTCCCTGGATGGAGTCCTTATGCTAAATGTCCCAAGTTTGGGGGATCTGATGGAGGTGCTCATCCTTTGCTTAGGCGTATTGATGGAGGATTCATGGTGTGTTAATGCTGCAGTTAGTGGAGCTTGGTTTTAAATAGCCTTTGTCTATCACAAGTGGGCATCTGGGGGAGGACTGCGCTTGTGATACCCTGGAATTTGCCTGCACTATAAAAGGTAGCATGTTGATGCAAGGTGCTTTTGGTCTGCTCTGTTATTATGCAAGTTTCTCAAAAATCAGCCCTGTACTACCTCCTTCAAGGCATTGTTTCAGTGGTAGATGCAACAGCTTGCTTTTTCAATGTAGATTTCATTCTTTTTTGTGTAGCTATTTTTTTTGTGGTTGCAAAAAAATGAATATTTAGTTAGACTGAGGTGGATTCTGGTTCATAAATGTCAAGTTAATTACACAGAAGCATCAGAAAATGTATTAACATATTTTAAAAAAAATTAGATAGTTTTATTTTGTACAACATTTTGATATTTTTTCAGCTATGGTTGTCAAAAAACACCTAATTTCTAATTGGTTTCATATAACAGTAGCTTAGTGACCTGATGCTGCCTGGGTGAGAAAGTGGAAAGGTAAATAACACTTTATACATCAATAAATGCTATTACCCTTAAAATGGAACATTTATTGCATAAGTATATTTTTTTTAGTGCTGTTCAACAGAAGGAAACCAGAGAGACTTTGTCAAACTTTATTAACCTCATGTGAGTAATATGTTCAGTGCTGTAAGTATGAAATGTGTGACCTTCCTGTAGTGAATCCCCCCTGTCACTCCTTCCTGGTGTTTGTGTGCATGTGGGAACTGGCCTAATTCTGAAATTTGCTGTAATTTGTCTGGAGATACATAAACTTATGTGTGAGTGAAGTGGCCTGTTTGTCCTCATCCTGATGAATTAGGTGGGATCTGTCTGGAGTCACACTTCAATAATGTGTATAGCGCCATGTTTTGTGTATGTTTGACTATGCAAAAAATCTCATTTAGGATGAGCAGTACCTGTGGAGCTAATTTCAAGTCTGAGGCTTGAAAACTAAAGCCAGGTATAAAGAACAATGTAACAAGGAAAAAGCAGAGACTGACCTTTATACATTTTATGCTTTCATAGACTTCTTTCTATTTGATGAAGTAATTTTAAATTCATGTAGCTGTTATAAAAATGTGAAGCTTTCTGAAATAATTTAAACTATTTTAATCAACGTAACTGTGGTTTCCATGTCCAATTTGAAAAAAAACATGTGGCATGATGGACCACAGTCAGCATCAGTTGCACAGCTTATTATTTAGCAGGATAGTACCCCCCACTGTGTTGGCTTAGAATTTAGTGTGGAGCAGGTTAAGCTGGGAGAGCTGCAGCTGCTCGCTCATTTTAATGGGTTTTCAATGTCGGATAATGGCAAACACAATTTTAGTTTTGAAGAACAAGGATTTAGCACAGTTTTATGCTATTAATAAGCACTGGATTCTGTTGGATTGGACAGAGGCAGTTCATACCATTCAGACTTCTGATATTGGACTAAGTGTAAACCCATGTTATCGGCTTGTCTTGTGCTGGTGTGGGTGAAGAGGGCAAGTAGGTGGATGAGTGTTTGTTTGACATGCTTCACAAATTCAGTGCCAGAAAGCTGGGTGTCACACTGCTGTGTGTAATCCCCAGAGTGTCACCATAAAGTTATCTGCAGAGATGGAGACTGGCAGCAAGTTTAATCGTGGATGCATCTGTAGCTTCTACTAAGGTTAAAGGGTGCCTGGATATGACGGTCACTTTTAGTAGTTGAAGTGGTTTAAATGTCATGTAATGCATGTGGGGGACAATTTAGTGTATAGAAGCCAAAATGTTAGCCCATTGGCACACTTGTGGTAGCTGGGCTTAAAAAATTTAAAAAAAAAAAAAAATAATAATTAAAATAAATTTAAAAAAAAAATAGGAAGTCTGATTAGTAGCCCCCCCACACACACACGCACTTCGTATGGTTTTTGCCTGTAGTGAAATGGGCCTGTGGTAGTGCTCTGCCACTGAAGAAAAGTAAAGTTGGGATAAGGAGATGGAGAGAGGGGAATCGAGGAGCGGTCAAACTCCTTCAGAACTGGGCCAGCAGTCCCTACGGTGAGTGGAGCTTTTCTAGGGCAGGAGCTGAGATGACGTGCGCTTGGCCCGGATTGGGAACAGACGGCGTGGCCAGTCTGTTTCCGAAAGGGTGGGGGGATCACAGCTACATTGAATAGTCAGTTTGGGAGAGGAGGGGAGAAAGTGAGGGGTTGAGCTTCATACTCATCATACTGAGGTTCTTCTGACGGGGCATCCTGACAGCGATGCACCACCTTGGCTGGAGCTGTGAGTATGCCTGCGTATGAGTCTGTGTATGTCTGCCAGGTGGTTTATGACTGTTACTACTGTGTGTAGGTAATTCCTCCCCACTAAAACTGGTATCCCAGGCCAAACTGAGTTTGCTGTGGTTTTGTCAAAAGCTCTTTAAAAACAGCAACAGTTGTAGCTCCAGCCTGGCCTGGCATGGCACACCTTTGTAACTGAGCTGATGTTTCTGAAGGAAAAGTGTTAACCCAACTCATAGTACAGACAAAGTTGCATGCAGGTTGGGGTGGCCAAAGCATTTTTTATTTTTATTTATTTATTTTTTAAAGAATCCAGTTTTGTAGGGTGGTACCATTCTGTGTCTGAATCAAACTGGTTTTCCGCAGAGAGAGAATTGGATCATAAGGAGCTGATGACTCGGATTCAGAGTCATTGACCCCTGTCTGTCCCACTTCAGGGTGACTCGTTCAGTGGAGTCTGCCAGTTGAAAGATGGTTGTGGACTAAATGGAATGGAGACTGGCCAAGCGGGTCTTGATAGAGCACTAAGCCTGCTGATTTTTACTCAGCTTTTGCATTAATGATTGACTGAATCCAAGTGGTGATTTTTCTGCCCAAGTGCTTCAATTTAGTAAGAGTCTCAGTAATTGTTCTCTGCAGAAATGCATTACCTTGCATGCAAATGTGACTTTGCTGTCACATTTTGTTGTACCTTTATCAGCGAGGCATTGAAGGCATTTGTAAAAGCATACATCCTATGGAAAATGAAGGGTTAACTGACAGAAAGAGGAACTAGGTCGTGTTCATCTATGTCCTCCATTACATCCAGGGGGTGGGAGGGGCAGTTCCAATGAGGGCAGCTCTTGTTGGACTGTATGCAGCCTTGCTGAGAATTGGCAGTAGCCAAGTCATCCAAAAAAGTGCACACAGTCACCATCACAGACATGGAGGCATGCAGTTTCCCCATTTCCCTGCTCGGTGAAACCCACCAGTCACTGCATCCAAATGTTGCCCACAGTCCATGCAAGGCAACTGTCAGCCAGCCATCTTCAGTTCATCTCGCAGTCTTCTTGTTATTCCTCATTAATTACTTATCTCTGACTTGTTCTGAAGAGATTAGTGAGAGGATTAGTCCCATCTGCACTCAGGTTCCAGAGACCCACGGTGATGTTATGATCTCCATAGATCAGAAGAGAGCAAATTATGTTTTGTTTTTTAAGCTTAAGCCTGAGAGCATTTGAGAGGAAAATAACACATTTTATGGAGGGGTACACAACTTAAACTTGGGTGTTGTCAAGTTGAGTAACAAATATTGAAAGGAGATGGAAATTAGCTGCCACTGTAAGCCTGCATTTGAAGCTGTGAGCCCCAGAAGTTGTTGTGTGTAATAGTTTTTACAGTATGAGTGTGTGCAAATGTGTGTCTAGACTTTCCATGGAGGGACTGGTGATGTAATGTACACTTAACTGCAGGGGGGCTTGTGGGTTTGAGTGCTATACTTCACCAGTGAATTCCCATTGTATTTTGAGTTACGTTGTTATGCAAATTGTCTTAACATGCACGCACGCACACACAAATGCACATACACTTGCTCTGAGTCTCTTCCCTGCAGTCTCATTTCTTTCTTTTGAAACTCAGTCTGAGTGACATGGCACAAAGTAGCTTTAAAAAGTATGTTAATCTGGTCACATTGTGTTATTTTTATAACATCTATTTTTAGATTTAACATTTTTTTCCTTTTTTTCCCTCTTTTCTGTTAAGTCTAATTGTGGATTTGTTGCTTAAAGCATTTTGTGCTGTTACACAACTGAAAAATTCTATTGTTTGTAATGGTTCCTCAGGTTGGTTTCCTTTTTGAATTATTTGAGTCCCTTTGTGTGGTCAGAATTTGTGGGATTTTCTGGTTTTAGGCTGAAAAGCAGATACTGAGTTGTTGTCTTCCTGCACAGACACTTCCCATCACTTGCAATGCTTCCAGTCTGTTCTGGCACACACTTGAGACTTGTGCAGATGTCCCATTTTCTCCTCACCATAAGCACCCATCTCTTAGTCACACAGAAAAATCAAATGTCAGTCCCTCTATCACTAAAATCAAACATGGATTAATAACTGGACATGTATCACACAAACACATCATGGTCTACTGCAAAGTAAGATTATTCAAAATAGTCTGCTAGATACATCTCTTATCAACACAATTATTTCTCCTGTGAGTTTGTCTTATGTGTGCAGATGCTTTCTGTCCAGTTTCAGCAAAGAGTGCATAGCTCAAATAACCCCTGTGCCTCTCCTCTGTGGAGTCACAGACCAGTACAAGGTGCCCCTTTATGTAGGTGTAAGTGTTTTCTGGCAGGCTGGATAGCTTTTCAGCATTTACAGTCCATCCTAGAAAATGATGTGGTTGGTGTTAATCCTCAAATAGGAGAACCCATGGACTTATGGAAAGACAGGTTGTTGCTGTCACACTGGTACTCTGTTCAGTATGTATAATTTGAGTTTCTGAATTGTAAACAATTTGAGCTCAAAATAAGGAACCTGCCATTACCTTTTCACTTTTTCCATCATACTATTTTTGTTTTTTTTTGTAACTTTTATGAAAGCATTATTTGTGTTAACTTTTTAAGTATACAGTACAATGTGTTGTATGTAATGTTAATGTGATATCTGATTTATAAAGCAAAGCCATACTATCTGGTATGTAATGTTTTGCTGTTTTAATTGTCATTTGACAGGTTAGTGGCTTGGTTGAAGCCCTACTGTGGCTTGCGGTTTGTATTTCTAGTTGTCTAGGTTTCATCTCAGGGTATAAAGTATAATGTATTTTTGTGTGCCTCATGCACTCAGCTGTTGTGCATGCAGATGCTTGCTGGTGCTTAACATCATTTCTACTTGTGCAGTTGTGTAAAGGAGGAAGGTGTGTGTGTGTGAACACCCATTGTACAGTGATACCTGTGGTTCCTGTTACTGCCTGACCAAATCTGAGCCATGTTCACTTCTACTTCCTCTGCATGACAGGATCTTGTCAAAGTGAACTTGTAACTTCTACAATGATATAACGTTATTGTGACCCCCCCCCACATCCCTTTCTGGCAAAATTTTTGTTTATCAGTCTGCCCCCCCCTTGTTTGTCCCTTTTTCTCAGTTGTTCCTCAACCATGTCATGAAGAGTTGTGCAAAGACAGCGAGCTGTGCCAATACTTATCCCTGTTGCTTGATGTATGCTTATTGCACCACTAAGAGGAGAAGCAGCATGTTTTTCAGGACAAGGAGTCAGCAACTGTGCTAATGATGAGATAACAAGGCAGTCAGTAATATACTCATATACTGTTGCTGATCATATTCTGTTGTCCTGGTAGTTTTCTGACACACTTGTGCTCCTGGTAAGCAGTAAGCAGATCATGTGAATTGGGTTCAATATGAATTGAGTTACAGGACTCTTGGCATTACATGTTTAGGGACACACCACAACACAGTAAAGATTAAAGTTTTCTGCATTTAAAACTGGAATCTTCTGTCAGCACAGTCTGTTTTAGTAAAATGTCCTCCTATGGTCACGAAGAAACAGTAAGGTGTTCTGCTTCACGAAACTGCTGCTGCAGCAGATAATATAGTGGTTAGAAGTTTGAATTCTACCTCCTGATGTAGTATCCTTAGTGAAGGTCCTTAACCTAATCCAGTAAAAAAAAATTTAAAAAATCACTGCTTTTTAAATGAGTTTTTCATTGTAAGTACCTTAACATTGTAAGATGCTCTGGAAAAGTGTCATCTAAATGTATGCTTAAATGCAATAGGGAGTGACTCTTACATGCAGTACCAAGTGAAATGTGTTGTGCAGCCTTTGCTGTACATGTTTTGATAGTGTCTTCAGCTGAGGACACAGCTGATGGATAACTTGTGGGATGTCATCCACCCCCCATTTTAGTTTTTAGAGAGCTACAGAGCTTTCCATTCATTAGGTTATTTCAAAATGCTGGGGGCGTATTGATGGTCTTCATTTGGCCAAAATGATGTTCTCAAAGTGAGTAATGACAATTGGCAAGTTTGTGTATTTTTCAATCTCTTCAAATTTAAATCTGTTTTCTCTCTTCACAGACGGGGTAATCAGAGAGGACAGTCAGAAATCAAGCGGATCTTAAACGTTTGGAATACTGAGAGCACAGCGAGACAGATGACCTTCTACAAGTGAATGTAGGTTGCGCTCCGGAACACAGTGAAACATGGAGGTGATTTCCTGTGTGCAATGGGTTATGCTGAAGTTATTTTGCATACTAAAATTTTGCTGTGCATGTATTTGTTCACGATTAACAGACTGAAACAGCTGTGCACTTTTTGTTTTTTCTTGTTTACATCTCAAGCACACGTTAAAGTATTTTATCATCAAACCTTTGAAAGGTAGTGTTTCCCAGGAATTAAGGACTAAGTCGAACAGATGACCAGTACTGCTGTTGTACCCTTGGAGAAGGTACTTCAGGATGAATTTTTCCAGTAAAATGCCCATTTATAAATAAGAAAAAAAAAAAAAAACTCATGTTGAATTGAGACTTTGAATCAAGTAAAGGTTTGAGGGCGAGGCTTTGAGCAGGTTGGCACAGCACACTCGTTCCACATTCCAAAATGCAGCCTAATTCGCGCTCCCTTGTTAACCATAAGACCCTCTGGAATCGTTTTTTTTTTTTTTTTTTTTTTTTTTTTTTTTTTTTAAAGATTTATCATTCTTCACAAATCTGTCATGCACCATTTGAAAAGCTTTCACTATTCATTTTCAGAATGGATGTGGTTTATTTCAGCAGAGGGGATTGTGGGATCAGGCTCAAGGTGACTTTTGTCAGGGCTGCAGTTGGACTTGTGTGTTTGCTTGCTATAGCCTGGTTAGTGGTTAGCAGCTGCTTTTCAAACTCAGGCTCAGGGACTACATGAGGCATCATCGAGAGGACAATGTTAATGGAGATATGCCAAAACTCCAAAGAACATTTAACAAACAGAATTATGAGGTTTGTTGCTGGCAGTGGCAGATGGAAAAAACCCATTTTGATTTTATAATTGAAACAAAAAGCTATTAACTCCCTACCAGTAAATTAAATTTAATGTGTGAGCTATGTCCATGACATTTAGAGGTCTGATTAGTATATGAGGCATATATGACATACAGTCAAAGTTTCTGATAAAATAGTATCACGGGTGCAGTAATTTGCTAGTACAAAGCAGTAGTCCACTACAGCATCTGAGATGCAAGACCGTTTTCTTACAGATGTCAGAAGCAACTTACTTAAACATTCCCTGTTTCTTTTGAGATGGTACATCGCTGTTTGTTTTCATTTGGAATATTTTGTGAAGGTTCTGCCAGTGAGGTGTCACAGTTGGTATGTAAAGTGCTTTAGAAAGATTTCATTTAAAGAGGCATATAGAAAAGTATTGGGGGGGAAAAGGCCAAGAAAAAAGCCATTGTTTGCAGTAGAGCTGCTTAAACAGATTTGTGACCCAAACCTCGATCTTGTTAATTATTATGTAGCAGAGACCCATTGTACACACTTTCCCTTTGTCAACAAAGCCCAGTTACCCCATGCAACAGTCAGCAAGAGAAGCTGGATTTAAATGCAAATATTAGATTGGATTATGTTCATGAGTTTTTATTTTAACTCTATATAAGTATCCTTGCATTTTGACAAAGTTAGTAGGTATTGTTCTTTAGTGGAATCTGCTAGATGAGATGTCCACTGCTGTTCCAAGTGTTCCTTTATGTTTCAGAGCTGTTTAAACATCTAACTTTTGTTTTATTGAAAGAGTAGACTTCACTTCATCTACTACCTATTACCTACATGTGCTTATGTTGAAAGCCTGTATGTGTATTAGGACTCCTGAACCATATTTGGCATGACCGAATCAACAAATTGAATCTTATCAACACGGACAGAAATTTGTATGCCGTGCCATTCAAGTTTTTTAAATTAAAAAAAAAAAAAAAAACCCTACCACCAACCTTTTCTTACTGTAAAACTTGTTAATCAAATAAGTCAACATATCTTTCCAGTTCCTCTGAAGAAGTTCCAAGAGATATAGGACACTTATTGATTGGTTGATTTGCATTGCTTTTGCTGTCAAGAGAGAAAAAAAATCTTACTTTTTTCTAATCACGTGTCACTTAAATCTGGAGTCTTTAGATGTTCTTTAAAAAAAAAAAAAAAAAAACCTTTAACAAACCTTTTTATGTGATTTCTGTCGTAGTGTAGTAGAGTTGGCCAACTTATCCTGTGTATGTAGGACTATTGACTGGCCTAGTTCATATTGATTGGATTCTGAGATGAGGCTGTAAGCCAGGACCTTGTTTGTTTTTTTTTTTTTTTTTAAACGTGTGTGTGTGTGTGTGTGTGTGTGTGTGTGTGTGTGTGTGTATGTATATATATATATAAAACTACCCCTCATCTTCTCCTGATTGGGGGGGTGGTGTGTGTGCCTTCCTCAACCTCAGGTCCTGGGAGTTTGAGGGTTCTGTGCAGTATCTTAGCTGTTCCTAGAACTGCACTTTTCTGGACAGAGACCTCAGTTGTCGTACCTGGAGTCTGTTGAAGCCACTGTCCAAGTTTGGGAGTCACTCTACAGCTGAGATATATATATAATTTTTTTCCTTGTCCTTTTTTTTCTTTCTTGCTTTTATCAAGTAAGAATGATGTTTTTCACAGCTTTGGAAAGGCATTTTAACAACATGACACCAAAAACATTGAAATATGATGCATTAATTACCTCTATGATGTTCCTGCAGAGAAAAATGTAACATCCAGATGTTTGCATTGAATGAACCTCTTCTGATTTTGATGTTTTTATATGTTAAAGAGTGAACATGTGATTCCTCACACCCACACAGTATGGTCTTTCACAAATTCTCAGTTTGAAATCTTTCATAGTTTAAACAGGATATTATTCAATATACCGCCTCCTTTGTGTATGAAGCAGAATTGCTTAGATGCTTTGGAGAGGAATAAATGGAGTGAAATTTTGTCTTCTCAGATCACTGGAGCTTAGAAGTACTGTACATGTTGGAGACTTCTGCGATATGGACTTTTCAGTTACTCCGTCTAACACATATGGTAACCTTGCAAGGCTTACAGGCACTAGCCTAAATGCCCTATCTCTTGCACGTAGCCCCTGTTCTGCATGTAAGTTAAACAAGTTTATTGATGATGGTAAAAATGAAATTGTTCTAAGTTAGTACTTAATCAATTGGGAATTAAATTCTAAGGAATTTATTTGCGTGACCTCTGTTGCTGTCCAGCTTATCCAAAAGTGAAGTTGAGGATTTTCTGTCATGCCTTTCACACTCTTGAGGTGCACTCTATGGATGCATTTTTTATCTATGTATCTATCTATCTAAAAGTGAAGTCTTACATACCACTTAATTGGAAAATGAAAAATTCAAGTGTGTATAGTTGACATTGCATCTCCTGCAAATCAGGAGCTTTTCTCAGTAGCTCAAGACTTTGCCAAAACATGTCTACATACTTAAAATTTAAACAAGAATTTAAAAAAGTTTTTATTTTATGACCTGTCAACTTGAGTTGCTAATATATTGCTTTAGACAAAGTACAAAATCGTTATATAGCCAAAGGTATGTAGACACCCCTTCTAATGATTGAGCCAAGCTGTTTCAGCCACACTTACACCACAAACGAGTACATTCTAAACAATCAATATATTACATTATGTATTTGAATTTTAAAACTTGCAGAAATCTGCTTTATTTTGTTTTTTGGAAATTGTTAAATATTGGAATTTAAAAATTGCCGTAATAACTGTGCTACCTTCCTGTTTTCCCGGTTTAGTGATCTGTACTATACTAATGGTTTCCCCTGTCTTTCTGTTGTAGGAATTACTGGTTGCCTTCCCTCAGACTCTGTAATGGAAAATCGTGGTAAGTGCAATGTCCTTGTCCATCTCTGCAGCTTTGATTTATTTCCCTTCCCCCAACCACTGCTCATCTCACAGTTTGCCAGGATTTCTATATGCTCATATATGCTGCAGTTTAATGTATTAATTTTGTGTAAAATGTCTAAACATTTGTATTATTAATATATTGAGAAAAACAGGTTGCACATTTCTTCTTTACATATAATGTCGTCTCTTTGCACAGTTGTTTGAAAGAGCACTGCTGCTGTATGAGCAAATGTTTATCCACATTGCACCTTTAACCTATTGCAAGTAAGGATATTTGTACAAAGGTAAAGTTGGGTTTATTCCTAAAATACTAGTTTTAAGGGGCATAGCTCCTTTTGTCTTTGTGAGTCTGTTTTATTACAACGCAACATTCCAACTCTCACGTTATTGCCCAAGTGCAGCATTGACACTGGCCTGTTAACCTGCCACATTCTCATTTGTGTTTGCTTACTGTTTCATTATCACCCCAGTGTTTTGGGATGCTTAAACTGACCTTGCTGGACAGGAGCTCTTATCTCCACCACCCTCCAGACCCCAGAAGAGTTTACAGTGTATACTATGTGCAAGAGTCAGCTTATGACAAATTTGCCTAATCTGGTATGCTTTGAGGACAGTATATCTGTTTAATATTTGGCCTCTGTAAGTCTCATGCTTGCAGTGTAAGTCATTATTTTGTCATAGACCTCTTTCTCCAGGTTCATAAATTGGTGGGTAAAACACGTGGGATTAATCATCAGTAAGCACAGAGTGGTGTATGCTGTCAGCTGGATGGCTTCTTAGTGATTGCTAGTGTGGGAGGAAGTTAAGTGGGGCAGTGTAGACAAGGTGATGGCTGGTACACTACTGCAAGGCTAGTGTATCTAACAGAAACCAAGTGTGTGGTTTGTAGCTTTAGAAATTTCAAGCACTTCTGACATTCTGATCAGTTCTCAGAATCTTGCTGTGGGACATAACAGAACTGACTGTAATTGTGGGATCCAGATTCTCTTTATGGTCTCTGTCATTTGAGAAGCCATACTTTCTTTTCAGCACTTTAGTTGGTGAAGAATGGAATGGTTCCTTACTTGGAGGTCCTGAGGAACCAGGCCAAACGAGATTACATAAGTCGATCATCACTGGTGTCTCTGCTCCAGCTCAGTAAAAATAGCCTTGGCGCCTTTCTCTTTTGCTCTCTTTCTGTGAAACTGGAGCCTCAGCAGTGCAGTGAATGTCCTGTTTTATGGTTTCAGACTTGGAATTGGTAATTTAGTTTTTTAATGTTAATTTCATTCTTTTTCTCAGCACTGAAGGCAAAATGATTTCTTAGGTATAATGAAGTTCATGGTGGTGATGGAGAAAAGCTGTAAGTACCTAGTTTCTACAACTACCAAGAACTAAAGCTAGTTCAATAACCAGAGTGTATAAAAGTTGTCAAAATGTCTTCTGTTCAGATTCTTGTTTTTGGTTGTATTTACTTCCATAAATTTTTCAGATGACTTAAGATCCTTTACATTAGATGCAAGCATTTGTCAACCTTGAACTGAGCATGTACCACGGTAATGTAGTTTAGTAGATCTGGAAAGGGCTTCGCTATGCAGCCATTTCAAGTGCTTGTTTTAAAAAAACAAAACAAAAAAAGAACCATTCAAGTTGCTTTACCTACACATAGTCTAAAAGGTCTATCAGATATCCTTCTCTGACCTATTGAGGACCCGCTAAAGCACAAATAAATCGATCTAGATTATAGGACACCACTGACACTGATATTCTGTGGAATATATCTTAATGGAATTTTCCCAGTTACCCAAAGTAGTTGAAGAGAGGCCCTGTCTTTATTGCATTGGCCTTTGGGGTTCTTTTTCTTTGTTGGAGTCATTAAAATATCTGTTCAAAGCAGACGGAACTGGGCTGGGGAAACAGTTAATGAAGATTTATTGTTGGTCTCGGGTTGCCCCTTATAGTCTTCGCCACTCACCCTCCTCTGACTCCTCTTGCCTTTCCTGATTTGATTTATGCCAAATCTCCCCCAATCCCTTAGTACTACATTACAGTAGACTTGTACCTGAGCTTGGCATATATGAAGTTCTAGTGGTTAACTTTGGGTCACTAAGGGTCATTGTTTTGGCCAGCTGTCCTCCCCATTTCTACAGTAGAGGCCCTGCTTACATTTTCTGTCTTATGCAGTTTATCCACAAGAACTCTGGTAATCGATTTGAAGTCCGAAACAGCAAATGCAAAACCAGCATATCATCCAGCAAAACCAGCATATCATGTTGCATCTCCTTTTCTTCAGTAGTTTAAAAAAAATAGAACACTGCTTCATAGCTTTCTGTTACCATACAACTACTGTTTAACCTTGCACGCTAGGAATTCTAGCATTTGACAATTGCTGCCCTATACAGCATGATAGCACTGTAAAGCTCTTAAGAGGTGAAGGTACCTGCATTTGTAGCTTAAGTTCTGGCATAGTAAAGAAACCTGATATGTTACTTTGTAATATTATGTTTTGTATTAATTCATGTATATTTTGATTATTGCATGAATTAAAGGTAATAGGCACTGAATAAATGTGTTTTATGGACCTTCCTTTTATCTTGACTTTAATTTGGGGCCTCCTCTGGTCTTAGTGTAATCCTTTTGTTGCAAGACACAACACAAACAGTTTTATGTGCAACAGCCTTTATCTTAATTTTCAGCTGATCCTAGACAGAAAAGGATCAGCTACTTCTACAAAAAAAAAAAACTTGTGACTCATTATTAGTGGAATGTGAGAATTCAAAATTGTGGAGCTGCTGTGCGGTGTTTATGACTCTTAACATTAACTTCTATAGTGGCCTGTATTTGAAAGCTGAAATGGGTTTGATCTAGAATTGTGTAACATAACTGTAGTAAAACTCAAAGCTGAAATCCTTTAACTGTCTCATTTGGGGCAAGTTGCGAAGTACAGTGATGGTGACCACAATTCAACCTTCTACTGGTTTTTGTATGAGCAGCACAGTGGAGGAGACTGACATGGTTGTGGCTGGAAGGGGGTAAGCCTTGTCTCATAGACTCTTTAGTGTTTCTTCATGAGGGTCATGCACATAGCTGATTGCTGGACCAGATCAGCAGCAGAGGGTGCCAGAGAGCACAGGTCTACAGGTACATGATTTGTTCTTTGATGTCCTAGTAGCCATTTACTCCTCCAGGTCATTGAAATTACAAGCAGGGGTTGTTCAGGTTAGCTGCAACTGAATTCCAGCACATCTGTAATGGGATCTGTTCAGGTGTCCAGACTGTCCTGACCTATGTTATGTTTTAGTGTTAGAACAACAGATGCTGGAGAACACTTCACATGCCACAGTAACCCACTGTTCCCACTTGAGAATGCACAATACATGTGGATCTGAGTCTAATGTACAAATCTTATCCTCTGGATAATTCAATCTGGTTTTGTTGGTGAAATTTTAATTACCCTTAGGAATGTTAGAAATGGCTAACGTTTTAATCACAAAGGAAAGTAAATCCTAATTGAATTGTGTTTAATCAAACTAAATTTCTGTACATCTTGCCTTTTGTTTTTGCAACATTAAAATGTCACCCTTCAGAATTTTTCTCTAAGCAAGTCCCTTGGGTTAGAAAACTCTCTGAAGGATATGACGACTGGCTAGTTTTAAAACTATTCTGCTCACCACTAACCTGCATTCACTTTACTAGCCTGTCTTACTGCAGAGAATCTACTTCCTGTCAAGACCCAATGTCAACCACTTGTGGACTGCTGCAGTGCATGAGCCTTTGAATTTGCTTTCACCAGGGATCTGCATAGCAGATTTGTGATGAATATTTAACGGCCAGTATTGTGAAGGCAGGCCTTGTTCACCATGGGGCACAATGAATAACTTCAGCGAGAGGAAACCCAGTTGCATAAGATCCAAAATGGACAACGAAATGAATGGTTTCCTGGAATGCTGGCTAACTGAGATAGACTAATGAACATTTTGGTAACCCCCACAGACTCTCTGTGCTCCCTGCACCTGACAGAAGACCCTGCTTTGATATCAATATCACATTACTGACGGAAGCTGGCTCGGTGCCTGGCTGTGGCTTGTATGCTGAATCTCAAGTTTCCTCCACTCATATGCACACACCTCATTTTCCTCTCTACGCTTTGGATCTGATGCCCCTGGCCACCCGGATGAGGAAATGGCAGTCGGTCAATTCCTGATACACCCTGCCTCCCTTCCTCGAATTGCTCATGCAACATTTGCTCCTGAAACGTGCACACTCAGGAATGAAAGGCATGCATCTGTGAGGCTAGTATGTTACCTCCCTTATGAACCAGTAAGGGAGGGAGAGAGGGAGCCCTCCACAGAGGTACAGAAACAGTCAGGAGGGTGTGAAGGAAGAGAGGGAGCAGATAGTGTTCAAGAAAAGAGGCAGTAACAGAAGAACTTGAGGCGAGAGATCCTTCACCAAGCTGCTTAGAGGCAGTGTTGAATTACAGGAGTGACGTCGGGCACCCGTGATCAACGAGCAGAGTGGAGTAGGCCGGTCGTTCTCACCTTTGCGCCCCTAGCCCAAGCGGGGCAGGAGCATGGGACAGGCTATCCGTCTAGAAGCTACAGTCAAGGAGTCAGCTCAGCGTGCCGGTAACTCAAAAGAGAGGAGGAAAGGAGAGACCCTGTCTTTGCGTTTTGTTTGTGTGGTGTTATACTTGTGGTGTTTTTGTGTGCGCATGCCAGGGAGAATGTTTTATTTCTGTATGTTTTGTAACATTTATTTTTATCTGTAATTTTTTCTTTTATGTCTGAGAGAAGAGGTGGGTTTAGGCAAAGCTGGTGGGGAATGTATGCTGCCTTTGGAATGTGGAGATTGTGAAAGTGGGAATGTTGTCTTACATGAACTCCGTGAGGCTACACAAGGGTGTAGACCTGTGGAGGAGGAAAATGGAGCCTTTGGTATGTTCTTAAGCTTCTCATCTGCAGAGTCCCTTCAAATAAAAAGATTAATGCTATTCATGATGCTGGATATTTTACTCTATTAACAATACAAAATGTTGACACATTTTTGAGAGCCTTAGTAAAAACAGGATTTGTGGCAATTGTTCAATTTCTCCCTCGCCAGCAGTAACTGATCATTTACAGGTGGTTGCTTGTAACGGACTTGGCTGAGTGCTGTGGGAGTGGTCACAGGTTGGGAGTACTCTCCGCATTGTTTTGGGCTTGTGCACTACTGTGGAATTGAAATCCTGTACTGCTGTAAGCATACTGACTCAAATGGCTAGAGCTCAGCCAACCAAAGAAAAAGTAATATGGAGCAAAACTCAAATTGCAGAGATAAGGAAAACTTAATTTAACAATGTTTATACTGTATTGAATCTTGAGGTTGATCTAGTGCTGGATCAGTATTGCCTTAAGCTTGTAGCAGAACAAATTATGCATTACTCTGGCACTTACTTGTGTCCTTCTGTTCACCGACATGTAATAATGTGTGGCCTGGATATCAGAAGCACCTCTTCTTTCCCCTTTCTTTCCCACTATCCAGGTGCCAGGCAACAATTAGGGGATCTTAGAAGGTGTCTGCTCTGCTCATCTCAGTTACAAGGATTTGTTTACCGTTCCATTTGGTGTGCAGCTTAGTGTGACCCTGTGTTGTTACAAATATATAGCTTGGGTTCCTCGTGCTTCCATTTTCTGTTGCTCCTGGCAGATTCAGAGCCCATTAGTCTAGGCCTGGTTGACCTGTCAAACCATTACTTTTGGTAACTGCGGCTTAGTGGCTTCTCTGCTGTAACTGCCAGTTACATAGGATTCCCTGGAGCCGGTCTCATGGCTGAAACCTGGTCCAGTAAACCCTAACTTGATGACTCTGTTTTTAGGTCTCCTAGATACTTAAGCAAGTTGTCAATACATCTGTGTTGGGAGTGCGGAAGGGAGCTTGCTGAGGTCAGGGGCATGCTGGGAACAGCTGAGGGAGCGGGCCATGTTTGCACATTGCTACCATAGCTTTCCTTGTGCTGATGATGACAGCGTCTATACTGAGAGTCAGCCTCAACACCAGGCGTAGGCCATATTGCATGATCTTTGGTCAGAGAGGGGAATCCAGGCATGTCTAATCACTCTGGAAGACGTCTGCTTTTTTTGAGCACATCCCGCCGGCTGTGGTTACAAAGCAGTAAATATGCACTCACTGGAACGTGGAGGAGGGCAACTTATAACGAAAAAGTCAGGAAATATGACTTGATTGCAATATTGCTTGGTTTTAGTTACAAGAAACAATATAACAAATACCAAATATTGGTGTTTTATGTTTGAAGATTTTACCCTGGGATGTTTCACAAAGTCATACTACATATAGTAAATGTAGAATATCAGACTAGGCATTGGATAACTGGGAGGATTCTTGCAAGCCATACTGAGAAAACGCACCATATAGAAAATACCAAAACCAAACAGAAGAAAGCAAAGTCTACACAGTATTTACTACATCACAGGACTTCAACACCAGTGCCTTCAGGATAGAAGTACCCCTCACTCTGCTTAGCTTCTCTGAGTCTGGGCTTTTACTGAACTTTTCACTAGATTGGCTACACCAGAGCCACCTGTGTTTTGAATTGGGTCTGGCCCAACTTTGGTCTGCCAGAGTGTGTCGTATGAACAGTTGACAGAAGCATGCCTGGAAGGGCAAACCCAGCTCCTTGAGCACCTAATCGGCTGTGTAGTTTTTTTTTTTTTTTTTTGAGTACAGTAAACACTGGTGAGTCGACTGACTCATACTGACCGTGTGTGGTTTTCAGGGTTACAGAAGATAAGGAAGTGGTTTACCTTCTTTGGATTGTTAACATGGCAAGTGCATGCAAACGCCACATACCCTGAACCATATTTGAATGTACTCTGGAACCTGCAGCATTGACCCTGAGAAAACATCCTTACCATTTTTGCTCTTACTACAGCTTAAATGTGTTTTTACTAAATTGCTTAGTTTAAATAATCTCCTTGTATTTCAAAGTGTAAATCTGTGCTGCATTGTTTGGGAGTGGTTACAGGTTTGGAATCACCCCCCCCCCCCCAATGCCACCTCAGGATGTAGCTTCAGGATGCAGCTATACCAAATGTCACTGCAAGGCTCTGACTAGAAATCCTTCAGATCCTGAAAATGGGGAATTCTGTTGAATCCAGCACAGTTCAGTGTGAATCTTACATAATGTCTCACTGCTGTTTTTTTTTATTTTTTTTATTTTTTTAAAGGCTCTAATGTTGACGTAGTAAGGTATTTTGGTTTTTTTCTAAATTTGGATTGTTTCAAGTATAGTAGACACCTTGGCAGTGCTGTCAGATTTAAGCAAGATGGCTCCGGAACTGTTTTGCCTCTCTTCACCCCTCTGTCACATTGTCAGAAGCAGATACTTTTTTTTTTTTTTTTTTTTTTTTTCCCTCTCTCTCTCTCTCTCTCTGTGCTCTTTGATATGCAGAATGGATTTGAATGAAAAGTCTTTTTACTTATAGTCGATATCAAAAGTCTACACACCCGTGTTGCAGTTTGAGTATTTGTTGATATGAATGCCAATATGAAGAAAGATCATTTAAACGGTTTTTTTTTTTTTTTTTAAACCTTAAATGTGATGAATCATTTTGAAAAAAATCATAATGGATTCTGGACTGCAAAAGTGCATTGTTCAAGGCTTTCAGAAATTACAAAGTGTGTATGTGTGTGCTGTCAGTTCCATGCCTTTATATATCAGGATATAATTTTAAACATAACTCTAACTAGGTCTTAAAATTAGCTAAATTTAACTTCAGCTGAAAATGTATAACAAATTTCAATGTCCTTATTTAACAAAAAATAATTCAGCATGTGGTGAGCTCTCTCTGCCAAAACTACGTACGCCCCTTGATTTAGTAGCTTCCAGAACCCCCTTGCAGTAGTAACTTGAAGCAGTTGAGTTCTGTTCATCAGTCGCTCACATAATTTTGGACAAAGTTTTACCCAGTCTTCTTTACAACATTGCTTCAGTTAAATGCTGTTTGCGCCACAGTTCTCTTTAGGTCCTTACACAGCATTTCATTGGGGTTGAGGTCTGGACTTTGACTTGGCCTTTCCAACACCTTGATTCTTTTTCTTATTCAGCCATTAACTTTTAGATTTGTTAGTATGCTTGGGATTATTGTCTTGTTGCATGAACCTATTTCAGGAAAGTGTTAACTGTTAGATAGATGATCTCGTATTTGCCTCTAGAATACATTAGAGTTACACATAAAGAGGAGGAGTTCATGCCTGACTCAACTACAAAGGTGTCAAAGTTCAGTGGCTGCAAAAGAAACCCAAATTATCATCCCACCCCCACTGGGCTTGATAGTTGGTATGAGATGTTGGTGTTATACTATTTGGTTTTCATCAAATTTGGTGTTTCCACTTTTCTATCTTGTCTAGGAACATTGTTCTAGAAACCTTGTAGTTTGTTTGGATACAAATTTGCAAACCTAAGCAGTGGCTGCCAAATTCTACAAGTAGCAAGAGTAGCATGAACTCACTTTTATCCTTACTACTCTTACCACAATTGTATTTTACATGATCATAGTCTCACTTTGCATGATCATAGTCATGAATTTTAACTTTTAACATCTTGACTGAGGTTTGTAGATCTCTGGATATAACTGTTGAGTTCTCTGCAATTTTGCTAAGCATTATATGGCTTGATCTTGGAGTGAATTTGCTGGGACTCCCATTCCTGGGAAGATTAGTATCTGTCCTGAATGTTGTCAATTTGTAAGTATTCCTTCTCCCAATATACAGGTATGCGTCACTTAATGATGAGGATATGTTCTGAGAAATGCGTTGTTAGGCAAGTTTGTCATTGCCCAAACATCATAGTTTACATATGCCGCATCACGTCAGTTTTGATTTGTATGTGGTATCGCCTATTGCTCCTAGGCTACAAACCACAATTGTATATGCATCCATTGTTGACCGACGCATTGTTATGCAGTGCATACCTATAATGATGAATTTGAGAAATGGTGTTATAACTCTCCAGATTGATGAGCAGTAACAATTCATTGCTGATATATTTTCTCCTTGGTGGTGCATTAAGAAGCACACCAGAATGCTCCATACTGCCAAATTCTTTGCTTTTTATAGATGTTGTCACACACTTCCTGATGATGGAATTTGATTAGCAACACTTGATTGCCAAATATCTTCTCAATTGTTGTAGAAGCATTGAAGGTGTATGTAATTTTTCCCCACATGGCTGCATAAAAGTTAACATAAAGAAGATTTAGCACAATCCACCAAAACACTTGTTAAACCTAGCTAAACGGGACAAACGTTACGTCACGAGATGATGGGAAGGGTCTACCACCCTGCTGTTACAATATTTATCGGGTAGCTGCAAGATTGTAGTCCCTTCCCATCATCCTTAGCTACATGGTATTTGTGTGCTGTTTCAGGTACACTTAAGTGTTTGGTATATTGTGTTAATTCTGTCTGGTGTTAATTATGCTTTAGTAATAGGTGGGTTATTGTATGTGTATTTGGCTGCCCATTCCTATTATGCCTTACATTATTTTATGTTTTTCCCGTATTGCACTTTTCCCTGGGTTTTTGTGTCCGTCTTGATTAATAAATAAAAGGGGGGGGAGACATTGTGGTGCATGCATTAGACTTTGTGGTGCACCCCTGAGTCCCTTAATTGTTTGTTGTCAGAACATATTTTTCATATGGTTGGAGAATATATACTGATATTTAATTTCTTCTGACAGCAACCTTGACAGCCTTCAAGAGGGGTTGCAACGCACCCTGGCCAGTATAGGGTTCTCTGTGAGGAGTGAAAATTCAAAGTAATTATTTTGTTTGTACATGTTTTAGTCAGTAAGTCACAGTCACTCAGTAAGTGCCCTTGTAGACATTTAACTCCATGCAAGCAATCATTAATTTACAGCCTTGATACCCCCCCCCCCCCAAACCAGTATGGTACTGGTCTAGTTTATTTGTTTTTAGTACATCACTTTGGATAGCGTCTTCCTGAACTGTTTAATATATTGTTTGTCTAACATCTGCCAAATAACAAAGACACTATCAAAGTTTGTGAAACCGTGACAGTTTGCCAGCCACAGAAGTCTGTGTGATGGTGAACTGTATGTGTAAGCTAAGTGCACCTCATAAAATTACCAGATATTGCATTTGCAATTGTACTTAGTGTTTGGCCCAACTTCAAATGTTACATAATTTTTTTTTTTTTTTTTTTTTTTTGTGTTTGTTTGCATATGGTGAGAGTTTAAAATTTTAGACTTCTTTGCATACAATACACTAAATTACCCCACTAGAAGTTGCTTCACAAATGATTGTCGATTACTTCCAGATTTTTTTTTTCACTTTGTGTGCATGTGTGCATCATCTGCAACTTGCAGTTTTTTTTTTTTTTTTTTTTTGGACTAACTAGGATGTAGCATCTTTTATGTACAATCTCTTCTTATTGAATTATCATGATGGATACATTGATTAAACATCACCCTGAAGGAAACTGCACGTGATTCCAACAACCTGCTGCTTCAGCAAGCAGATTCTGCTCAAGAGTGGATATCTTTGTTTCATATGTAGTCTCTGTACACAGTAACCTCTTACCTGTATATTTGAAATGGCATTGTGAGTCCTCTTGATCTTGTATGCCTGGCTTCTGAAACACTAGTTGGGTTCTCTGTAGAGGTGGTGTCCCTGTGAGGCTCTGGGAAGGAAGGGGTGGAGTGGAAGGAGTGGCTTCAGATGTGCGTTATGCCAGAAACAGCCAGCTCTTCACTTTGCATGTCTCACTGATGCGCATGTGAGGCAATGGAGACTTCTGTTTCAGAAATTCTAGCTTAACTAATAGAGATGTTAGCAATGAATACACATAGTGTTACAGGTGCTTGACTCCAAATGAAAAATAAGACAAACTGCTCTTTCCAAACTCAACCAATAAAGTTCCTGAAGGGTGCATGTGTACATGTACATACATATACACTATATGGCCAAAAGTATGTGGACCTTGTCCTAATCATTCAGTTGAGCCATTTCAACAACACCCATAAAACATGCAAAGACATTTCAGACAATTGTGTGCTCCCAACTTTGTGACCACAATTTGGGGAAGAAGCTTCTATCCTGCTCTAGTATGATTGTACACACAAAGAGAGCTTAATAAACAAGTGGTTTGCCCAAGTTGGTGTGGAAGAACTTGAGTGGCTGCACAGAGCCTAGACCTGAACCCAACTGAACACCTTGGGGATGACCTGGAACACCGACTGCTAGCCAGGCCTTCTTGCCCTGCCATTGGTGTCCAATCTCACTGATGTTCTTCTGGCTGAATGGGCACAAATTCCCAAAATCTGGTGGAAAGGCTTCCCAGAAGGAGGAGACTGTTGCAGCAGTAAAAGGGGAACAACACCATATTAATGCCCATGGGTTTGGAATGGGATGGTTAACAAGGATTAACAAGCATGTATGGGAGTGATACTCAGATGTCCACATACTTTTGGCCATGTGGTGTACAATCACATTTCACCTGCTGCATATTTAGAGTTCTCAAGTTTGTTAAAAAGCCCAGCAGTTTGTTTGTTTGTTTATTTATTTATTTATTTATTTATTAAACCTGTAGGATTTTATCCAGGTTGTTTGTCCCACTCAAAACACTTCTGAAAATATTTGTTGCTCTGTTTATTTTTACATGACATGCTTTTCACTCTTATGTGCTGTTTTGTATTTACATTGAAATATTTAAAAAAAAAAATTGACCCTGATCCTTCAGGAGAAAAAACTGAATTTTTTCCTGTGGTGAACACACAGGCTCACTTAATTGTGCACACATGAATACATGTGTAGCTAAACACTTGCACAAATACACTCATATAAAGATCTGTGCTTTTTATGTGCACTCAAAGTGAATGCCTCTCAATAAGGGCAGTTGAAACTGCTTTCATTGTGTTGCATGGAGATAATTGTGGCAAGTTTGTGTTCTCTCTCTGTGTGTGTGTGTGTGTGTGTGTGTGTGTGTGTGTGTGTGTGTGTGTGTGTGTGTCTGTGTACGTGTACAGAACAATGGGATTTTGTTTTAGGCAAGGGCTGTGAGGAAGGGTCTGCAGGCCAGGGCGGGTGTGAGAAGGGGGTGGGGAGGTGCTGGGCCTTTTGTTTGGGTTCGTGCTGTAAAGGAGGTCAATGGAGAAAACCAGAGCAGAGTGAAACCAAGAGGACCACCAGAAAGGTCACCTTCATGAAAGACTTTCTTCTTTCTGTCTGTGGCCAGTGACACGCTTTGCATGGCACTGCACACCTGTGCCTTCATCTGTAAGTCTCATGAGTTTCCTGCTGCTGAAAAGCAGGATGTGGCTTTTCCCTTGTGTTTGTGACCCATAGTTACACTAAAACTGGCTTTGTGAGGTGGCAACAATTTTACTGTTTGTTTTTTTTTTTTTTTTTTTTTTTTAACTTTTTTGTTTATGCTGGACATGATAGGTAAATTGATCCGCCCCCCATCCATCAGTTCTAGAGTATGTAGATGTGTTCTGTAATTGCATAAAATCCCTTGAATACATTGGTTTATCCCTTAGTGTATGTGTTTGTATTCCAGTACTGGAAGGACTGTATCTCATAGTACACTTACATTGTGCGAGTGCATGCCTGTGTCCTTGTAGTGAGGCGGGGTGCTTTTCCTCCCTCTCTCTCTCGCTCTCTCTCCCATTAGCTGTGCTTCATTGCTGTTTCCCAGGCCCTGCCCCACCCACCCCCATCAGCTGTCTCTGTTTTACTGTGTTCCACTGAGCAGTACATGTGCTGTACTGCTTTGGCTTAATGCTGGTGTACTGTCAGACTTGCTGTGCTCTGCTTTTGGACCCCATTCCCTTGGTGTTGTGGACTCAACTGGCTGCTGGGATATTACGGTTCACTGGATTGCAGAGGGGATTCCAACTATAACTCAACCTGGGGCTTGGGCTAAGAACAATGTTGCTGGAGTGAGCATACATTGTGGTTTAGGACCATTGAACCCTTGTGTTCCCCACATTGCCCCAGGACTCTGCAGCTCTGGGTTGTGGCAGAAGCTGTTCTGGACAGGGCCTCCATGGCTGTCTGTTTTCATGGCTGTGCCTGCTGCGGGTGGAGCTCAGGTAAAGCAGTGAGCAGCTTGGCCTTTCCAGCTCCTGGTGTGCACTTTTGGTTTATTTTTGTTTCACAGTTTATATGATTGCTATTGGCGGTTGGTGATCCTGTTTGCTCCAGAGTTTAGTTTGTTTTTTGTGGATAATGTTGTTTTTAATTTTGGTTTGTTTTTGCTTGGGTCACAGAGCTGAAAGAATGCAGGAGGTGCTTGTGGGTGGATTTTTTGCTATCCCAATTGGTGTGTGTTCAGCAAGGGGAGAAACAGTATTTGACAACAAGAGCTGAGGCTGTGTGATGCTTTTCAAGACTGTTTGAGTTCATACAAGAACATTGTGGTCAGTCTGAACTGTAGTCACGTTTCCCTAAAGGATGCATGGGGTAGCTTCTCGGTTGCTGTTTTGGTAGTTGGCCGTTCACAGATGACACATCTGCTGACCTTATACAAGTGAGCCAAAAGAACAGAATCTTTTGACATCACATGTTAACCCGTCCTGTTTTTCTGGGAGTGGACCCTTTCTTGTGTGCTGTTTTGATAGGGTGAGGGGCATTGTGAATGTTCCCCTTTATCCAAAAATTTCTCCAGGTAAATATTATGTCTGGTGGGATAAAAAGATGCCTTAAGATGAGGAAGATGTTGTTTGTTGAACATTAAAATACCTATTTTTTGACATATAGCAATGGGGTGGCTATTTAAAACAGGAAAGTGTGTGTGTGAGTATGAGAGAGAGCTACATGCATGTATAAAATCTGAGCAAAATGGAAAATCTGGCCTCAAATTCTCAGACCTTTTATGCTGTGACAAGTGTTTCAATGTACAGTATATAGAATGTTAGTGGTCAGAAACATGTTTACTTCCACAAATTCAGCTCTACATCTAAAAAGTTTCACAAAGATTGAAAGTTGAATGGTACAGCAGATTTCTGCCATCAGCTTGTGATAATGTAGGTTTAAATTCTTGCTCATGAATGCCACATTGTTCTGTCATTTATCATTCTGCCCTCAATACAACTTGAGCTACTCTGACATTTTACTCCCCAGAATTTGCTTGTGCAGCTCTGTACTGTGAGCTGTTTTACATTTTTGGGTGTTTTGCTCAACTGTCAAACTTCTGGAGTTTTCTCATGGTTGTTCTGTGTATGTTAAATGATGATTTTGATTCCACCTGGAGCCAGATATGGACTGGCAGCCAGCCTGCTTTCAAGTTTTTTCCCCATGACACTCATTGCGTCAGTTTAGAACTTGTCAGCGTATAACTGAAAATTGAAACTGTACTGCACAAGATGTGAGCAGCATGTGGTCCTGCTAAAATTGGCTCACAGTATGCAGAATGTTATTGTGCTGAAGGTCTAAGAAGTAAGCTCGGTTTAATATTATACCCAACTATAGTCTTTTCCTCCTCTTTCGTCAGATGATGATGTTGACCACCAGCTCAGCACGACCGGAAGTGAGGGGGGGAATTCTGGGGACAGCACCCCACCCACCAAGCGCAAGGGGAAGTTCTCCAGTTTGGGCAAGATCTTCAAACCTTGGAAGTGGAGGAAGAAGAAAAGCAGCGAGAAATTTAAGGAAACTTCAGAAGGTGTTTGTTTTTCCCTGCTTGCCTATGATAACTCACTCTGTCTGCTCACATCTCCTTTCAGTTTCTTTCAGAGAGTATTTTTTTTTCTTCATAGCTAATCATACAACAAAATGACTGTACTGTGTGTGATTATTGGAACACATGTTAGAATATCTTGCATATTTCAGATTTTTTTGTCTCATGCAGAAAGCCTTGACAACATCAATCTATACCCCGACTGTGATACAGACTATAATATGCAGGTGGTGTGATAATTATGCTCACATTATTGTTTTAAAGATCTTGGCACAAAATTTCACCATGCATATGCTGTAGTAAGATTTCAGCTTATTACAGTAAATCTATACCTGGCGCATCATACTTCAGTCACCATCTATTTACATTTGTTTGCAGCATCCTGTCTGCACTTCACTGTTACTGCATTGTCTCAGGATGCAGTTGTGAAGGACTCACACTCACTTTAAAAATTGCATATTAATGTATATCATTTCACATTTGCATTAATTGATTGAAGAGATAACATTTCTCCAAAACACTGTACAATTCATGAAACTGTGTTTCACCAACAGACACCAGACTACAAATGCAGACTTGATTCTTGAAGTACAATTTTTACTAGTATAGTTTACATGAGTAGCTGTGTATATAATTTATAGAGTACCAAAAAATGTGAACATGCATCGAGTTGGTCTGAAATATCTTTCAGTTAAACACTTCTTTTTAGTGTTAGGGGATTCAGCAGTTCCTAGTGGGGGAGGAAGTTCCTTCCACCACCTTGGGAGTTTTGGGCTTTTGGTTTTTGGGTGCACTGTGTATGGGACTACTAATAGATCCATGGATGGATAGATGTAACCAGAGTTTTGAACTTTCTGTGAGAATCAACAGGAAGCTAATGTAGAAAGGCAAGGAGCCCATATACAGGTAAAACGCAACATTCTTGATTATCGATTAGCTGGAGAAGCTTGTAGCAGAGGCTAGAAGACCTAATAGGAAGGAGCTGCAGAAGTCCAGGCAGGATATCATCAAGGCCTGGATCAACAGCGGCATTAACTGTGTTGTGAAATGATGCCAGGTCCTAGGTATATTATGTAGAAGGTATTTGCAAAAACTGATTATGGTCTTAAATGTTTTGAGAGAAGCCGAGAATTGAGTTGATTGCTATTCCCAGGCTGTCAATTAATGAAGACTATGGAATAAGTAAGTTGTCTAGTATTTGATTTAGGGGGTACTGATTGTCCATTCCATTATTTTCAGTTTTATTTATGCTTTTCAGTAGGTAAACTTGACATGTCACGGACTCCCTGTATCTTTCAACCACACAAAATGTGTTCTGAATTTTATGTGAACTTTAAGGACCCTATGAGGCTGTGCTGTGCTTATGAAATAACAAGGTAACCAAAATAGAAATGCTCTACTTCCTGCAGTTCTGGAAAGAAAGATGTCGATGAGACGACCACGGCAGGAGCTGATTGAGAAGGGAGTTCTGAAAGAGGTGCCAGAAAATGGTTAGTACACTCAGTGCAGAAAAACACACTGACTTTGATTCCATCCTAAATCACCCACCTAATATCTAAAATTACCAGTGTAGCGCAAACTCCTGGGACATATAAGTACTAAAATAACAAATATACTTATCAGCCACAACATTAAAACCACTGACAGTGAATAACATTGCTTATCTTGTTATGGTGACACCTGTCACGGGGTGGGAGGAAATGTTAGGCTGCAAGTGAACAGTCAGTTGTTGAAGTTGATGTGTTGGAAGCAGGAAAAATGGGCAAGTGTAAGGATCTGAGCAACTTTGACAAGGGCCAGATTGTGATGGCTACACAACTGGGTCAGAGTATTTCCAAAACGCCAAGTCATGTGGGGTGTTCCTGGTATGCAGTGGTTAGTACCTACCAAAAGTGGTCCAAGGAAGGATAACCGGTGTCTATTCAACACATCTTATTTGGCAGTGTTTTTAATGAATATTCTCTGGAGTTGTCACATTATGCATTTTTTTTTTTAATTCATCTAAATATTTCTATTAGCAGTGGAAAAGTTCACATACTGCAAGCCCAAAAGTAGAAAAAGGATAAAACTGAATTACATGTTTTTGTCTTCTGAAAATGTAACGTTTTTGGGAAGGGAAGCCAATTTGGACTATCTGCTGATCACAAATTCGGAATAAGTGTCGCCCTGCAACAGAAAACTAGAGGAGACTCGTTTGTTAAGGAGGCGTCTGCAGTTTGCCCCGTACAATCTGTACATGATGACTAGGCTCAGTGGAGCTCTTGAGTGAGGAGCTGACCCAGGAGCACACCTCTCATGCACCCTGCGTAGTGTTATTGTAATCAGGTGACTCTTCCAAATATAATCATTATTATCAGAAGAGATAGGTGTCAGCAGTGTCTGGAGATGACCAACTATGCATTGGACTGTGGTCCTACCAATGATACTATTCACCACTAGTTGTGGTACTAGCATTTACTCCACTTTACTGCCTGGTGCCTTTAAAGATGGACCGGATTCTATAGTAGAGGATTAATGTCCTTCTGGTTATGAAAATATTGCCAAAGTAATGGCATGCCCATACTTGTGAAGGAGACAGGATTATGTGTCAATGGGAATGTGTTTTAAGCCTGTTATCACACTTGCATAAATAAGAAAGTTTCTGTCTAATTGAATTTGCCTGTAAATCTAAACTGTAGATATAAATTACAATGTGCTTCTATGTTGCAGAAGGAGATGACATTCACACTTCCAAGCCAACCTATTTAAAAAATGGCCACACAGTGACTGTTGGTGGTGGTGGTGGTGGTAGCAGCAGCAGCGGGGGTGGAAGTGGGTGCAGGGTTACAGAGCTGAGCAGCCCTACTTCTGAGTCGGATTACCGGACAAATCAAACCTGGCTGCCTCCGGCTGAGGAGCGGAAAGCAGGCCCTGGCCCCCGTGGATCTGCCCAGGAGGAAACGAGACGTGGCTGGCCCTTAACAGATGCAGACCGCAAAGCTGGCCAGACCCGGTTAACTGATGATGGGCGCCGGGCAGGACGTCTGCAAGCGGACATGGAGAAGAAACCCATCCTTCAGAAAGCACCATCAGAGGATGGACGCCGGAGCCGGCCCACCTCAGAGGCAGACTGGAAGCCTGTCTTACCTAGGCACTCGTCTGCTGAGGAGGGCCGGGCCAGTCGAGGTGAGCAATTTGAAACCTTCCATGTTACCTCTATAGCGTGAACTGGCACAAGGGTCTCCAGTTCTCCCTAAGAATGTGCTTCAGCTAAGCTTCTTATTACATAAGAGGGAGGAAGAGCCAAACTCTCCTTTTACCTATTTAATCTTGCTCAACCATTTGAACCCTGCATTATATGGTGATTTATGCTTTATTGCTTATGTAGTTTGGCCTGTTTTATCCACATTCATCTAATGTTTGGTTGTCTGATCTTTCAGTTAGGAGTTTGGGTAAAGGCAGAGGTTTTAATGATGCTGGTTATTTCTAAAGATGGTGTTTGTATGACAAAATGTATTTTTGGCAGTGCAGTCTTAACCAGTGAGGCAAAAAAATCTTCTTTATAAGGTTGTCAGAGTAAACAGTATTGGTGATACTTGTTTTTGGTAACACCACTTTCCTAATGATCTAGTTGTCCTGTGAACCCTATAAATTTATCCCCCATTAGCAGTGCTAATTCATTCCTGAAAACCAACCGAATATTGAAATACCTTCCATTCATTCATAATCGTTAATTGCTGCATTGCAAGTTAGGATCGCACCGGTCCGGAACCCATTTTGGAATCGTTGGACGCTAGGCTGTGAAACTACCCTTGATAAGATGACAGTTGGGTGGTAACAGATGGATACACTGCAGGCATTTAAGAGAGACCAATTAATCTGAACCTAACCTGAAATGTACATCTTTGGACTGTGGGACAAAATCCAGGCTTATATTTTTACTTTTACTGAAAAACTAAATTACTTAATTCCATTACTAGTTAAAATGTATACCAGCTGCATCCTAAAATTACTCTAAATAATGTCTAATGTAAGAAGACAGTTGCACGAAACATTATAGTACGCTATATGGCAAAATGTACATTCTAATGGCTGAGCTGTTTCAACTGCACCCACACAGCATCCAAACACATTCTAGACCCCTGCTGTGCACAAAACAAACTCTATAAGCACATGGTATGCCCAGGCTACCACAACTTGAGTGACCTGCACAGAGCCCTGATCTCAACCCCACTAAACGCCTCTAGGATGAACTGGAATGCTGACTGTGACCCACGCCTTCTCGCCCAACATCAGTGCTTGACTTTTACTATGGGCACAAATTCCCACATCTGTGCTCCAAAATCTGGTGGAAAGCCTTCCCAGAAAGAGGAGGCTGTTACAGCAGCAATGCTGGGACAATTCCATGCTAATGCCCATGGCTTTGGAATGTGATGTTCAATAAGCACATATGTAGGTGATGCTTTGGTGTTCATATACTTTTAGCCATACATTATATATACAAGAACAGTATTAAATTCGATCCTCTGCTTATGAACTTAAATTTGGGACTGAGAATTGGTTTATTACTCAAAGTTTGCAAGTTTAATGTACCATAGTACCAACAGGGTTTGTCATCAGTTCTGTATACAGTTGCTCATGTGATACATATGGTCAAAAATGGTGTTACTGAACTAAGTGATCAGTTAGTCTTGCCTCTGTCTCTCTGGTAGTTGAATTACGCTCATGAGCCATGCTCGTGCATGTGGTTACATGGTCCCCTGGCAGAAGGTCCCCTGACAGTGCTGGTGCTTGCTTAATCAGTCATAAATTTTACCCCACATGTTACATAAATTTCACTAATAGTTTAAGTATATTAAATAAAAGCGCAATAATAGGAAATTTAAAAAAGTGTACATTAGCTTAAAGACAATTGTGCATCAACTCAGAACTGCAGGTTTTACAAAGAGGTGCAGGAAAACACAGGGGGGAGTGCTTCACTGACAGGATCAGAATTGGTAGATGTAAAAGGTGTTGAATCATCTACTTTGTTGACATTATATGTTTTATCTTTGCTAAATCTATTTATACTCACCGAGTTACCTAGCACTGTCTAAGTCAAAAAGGTATTAGTGGGAGAAAGGTAAAAAGTAAGAACATTATATAATCACCACAGTTGTTCCATTTATTGTATAAATATTGTTAGTTCTGTCACACATGCAAACATTTGATTTGATCAAATGTGATTGTGTAGACTGGTTTGAGGAACATGAAGACAGTGAGATTAAGTAAAGATTTGGTAAGTGGGTGGTGGAGGAGACATGGAAAGGGTGATATTTTGAGTTTTATTTGATCTCTCATGGAAAAGTTTTCACTATAGCTTCATATAAACCCAGGACAAAAGAAATGTCTTTCACCATGTTGTATCTACTGTAAGACACCCCCCCCAAACTGTGAGCACCTTGATCTCACTTTGGCTTCATCTTAGCTTTACACTTTTTCCTTTTTTGTCTTTGCGTGCCATTTTTAGAAACATGGCACCATAGAAAACTTAAAAATTGAAATTACAATGTGCAAAGGTGAACTGATGGATATTTAAAACACTGTAGATTGCTGGATCACAACTGAAGGTGGGGCTACCCTGTTCCCATAATGCAATGAATCTCAAAGTGTCTGTTAACAGAGCAGCTTGGTGCATCATTGGATGAGTACCTAATTTTTTGCATGATCTGTAGCCTTTGACAGCCTGGTTGCCATAATGTTTACACAGTGATTTTTGGGGGCACTTGCAATGTCTCTCATTTTAGTCCCTCATATGGTTCTAGTTTCCCCTCTCTTTAAATAAGTAAACCTGTTCCTCAGACACTATCTCTGCAGTATGAAGCAGGTCACAGCTGGTCTAGGGATTTCTGGGATGATGTTTCTCAGACTCTATGCTGTCTTTTGTAAAGGTAATGACTGAACCAGTGCTTGAATGCAGAGTTACTGTGGGCTGGCAGAAGGTGTTCAGAGGGCCAGTACTGTCCAAGGCACAGCAGGCAAAATGAGAGCGGGGTCAACACCAGTTTTCATATATGTGATGTTGGCCCATGTTTCAGTTAAATGATACAGAGTGGCAGATTTTAACATAGAAGCACAACTTCTGACCTTCAGGATGGAAGACTTTCTTTTGATGTCTTAGACAATTATATGAATCCTACCCTTTGTAGGGGAGGAAAAGTTGAAATCCAACTCTATCTCTTTGTATGTGCTTGGGTGTTTGTAGTTTTTTTTTTTTCCTTAGCTTCTCTTATCTGTGTATACAGTATTCTGTACTTAGTTTATTTTGATCTTTTTTGTGCTCTAGAGTCCAATGGCAGCCGCTGTCCTTTGGAACTTGAGACTCCACGTGACACATTGAGGGAGCCACTGCCCCCAAAGCAGCCCATCCTACCCCCAAAGTGGCTCATGTCTTCTACCCCTGAGCCAGGTAGCGAACTTCCAGCACGGACACCCACTAGCAGCTGCACCACTGTTTCAGTGCCTGCCTATTCTTCCTCATCCTCCTCGTCTTCCTCGTCCACATCTTCAGTCATAGGTGCAGCTGCTAAGCCCGCCCGGACTGTTGGTATGCACAGTGCTGGCCCCATGGCACCCACTAGCATGGCCCTGCCCCCTTTATCCATTTCCTCCACTTCTGCCACTGCCCCCACTTCCCAGCTTGTCAAGCAGCCGCCTGTCCCTCCACCCAAGCCTATCAACAGGAACAGCAACCCTACTCTCTTAGGTGAGTGCCCCCTACCTCCAGTGCCTGCCACTGCTGTCAGACTGGTGCTTCAATTGATGACCCACTGAAATACATGGTGAAACCAACCAAGACTGTCGATGTGTTGTTGCTAAGCTGTCTCCATGTTTGTCCGCATTGATGGCTATGCTTGTCACAAACATTGATTACTAGAGAGACCCTCCTGTAGACGCTCAGTCCCACAATGGATCAGTCTGTTGGGTTTCCTCTTGTTTGTACTTGAAGTTTCTCCTCAGGCCATTGATGATGTGTTTATTCACCAAACTCTCATATTACAGAGTCAGTGTTACCCATCTAAGCTGTGTGTATGAGCTGCTTGTCTGTATCCCCCTCATAGAAGTATTATTACACCCAGGCTGTTGCACACTTCAGTGTAATTGCATGTTTGTTTTTACTTGATGTCACAGAATGCCATGTTCAGTACTGGCTCTAATTATGAATATTTTACAGATTGTAGAAGCTTTTATGTACAGCTGTAGATGCTCTTTTTTGCACTGTTGCAGAGAATGGTGCTTTTGTTGTAATTGATACTTATTTTCATTTGAGCATAGCAGTGCAGAGTGATATGTAAAATTCAAGAGTTTGTGACTTTGAACATCCTCTTTGCAAAATATTCTCAATTCATTATCAGTAACCTGTTGTTCATATCTGTGCCCTTGAATGTCCTTTTATTTCTGGGACAAAATGAATATGTGGGCTTGATTCTTCTTGCACCGTTTCTGAGGTTTAATACTTTGGAGTTGGAGAGGAATACTTTTCATCAGTATTTTTGACCTTTTTGATATCTTGAACAGGATTAACACATTTAAACAGATATTTTACATGTTAAATAACAAAATAGCTTTCATTTGCAGTGCATAATTTGCATTTACAGCTTTATGCACACAACATGGTGGCACAGCAGTCAGTGCTGGTGCCTCAGAGTCTCTGGGCTGTGGGTTTGAATCTGATTTAGTCTCTGTGTATATTGAATGTTTTCCATGTTTGTATGGGTTTCCTCTTGAAGCCTAAGTTTGTATTTTAGGTGAATTGCTCACTGTAAATTGGCCATAGTGCATGTTTAATTGTGTGTCGTAAGTTCGATGTAGGATATCTATCATAATAAGCTCTACTGGACAAAAGTGTCAGATAAACACTAGTTGATGAAACACTAGTTGATGATGATATTAATAATTGGACAGCTATAGAAGTATTTTATAAGGGGCCTCTAATATTAAGAATCGTAGTACAGTGTGATCATGAATCTTTGTATGTTTTTTTTTTTTTTTCTTTTTCTGACAGTGAAAGTTTTGCATATATTTTCTTTTAAGGTTTTAGATTTTATAGATATGAGCTCTTAGATGAACTGACGTCTCATCCAAAGTATACCCTGCTTCACGCACTATACTTCTAGTAAATACTTTGGATATTCATGAACCTGGATTGAAAAGATGGTTTTAATAATAATGATGCAATGAAATTTAAGACGCAATTGGAGACTTTAATTTCCTGGATATGAAGACGAGACTCTTTTTATTGTGCTACTACTGCATTGCTGTGATTGGGGCACAGTTTTTTGTTTTTGCTTTTTCGAAGAGCTTAAAGTTATGTGATAAAAATGTTTGTCACAACCACATAAAGCCTTAGTGTAATTTTTGCAGGCTATCACATTAATGCATCACTCAGCTGCTATGTTGATGAAGGACACACACCCTGCTTCACAGAATCATGCCGGTTACAGGTTTTTTTTTGTTTTTTTTTGTATTGCAAATTGGTTTAGCCCTCTGATTGACTCGGACCACAACATGCAGGCAATGTTATAAAAACACTATGAACAGGTGGCAAATACACACCTTGTTGGCCTGTGTGGCCTGTTTGTTGGCCTGTGGAGAGCCAACACAGAAGCATAGACTTTTTTTTTTGGGAGAACACTTTCCACTAAATTCTGTCCTCAGAGGCTGGTACTGGACCCAGGCAGCTTAGGGCCCCGCAGAGCTCAGCTGCTTCAGGTCCTACCCCTGGTACCATTTCATAGTTTCCTGAGTGTATGTGGAACATGAAAATTGTTACATGTCAGTAATTCCCACCCTTTTTTGTTGTAGTACTGTCCTTTGCTTTTTAGTTCTCCCTTTGGCATCTAAAGCAATATAAATTAAAATGCTTGGCATGAGACTTTTTTTGCCCCTCCAGGGTGCTTCCACATGAATCTCTAGGGACCTTAGTGTCTTTCTTTTGTCTTTTTTTAGTTCTGCACATGCGATGAGCCTTCTGAAGGCTCAGGAGACCTTCTCCTGGGTGACTGTAGGGTTGGGGGAGTCAAGAGCTGTCATTCATTCAGAACTGTGGAAGAAAAAAATGATACTTCTACTGCGCTTAACACGTTGCAATGCTTACCTGACCATTTCCTATACCCTGCATGAATGTGATGACTTGTTTTACATTTTGACCCCTTAGTGTTAGGAAAACCTGTTACCTGTTTTACATATCAACCCCTCATTGTTCAGAGAACTTGTTACCTGATTTACATACAAATCCCTCTGCTTTTGCAAGTTTCTTTAATGTACATTTCCTCACCCTAAGCCTTGCCCTATATAAACCGTTTAGGCCCTTTTTCTGGGAGAAACCTGCTGATCAGATTTCTCCCAGGTGCTTGCTGTACTGAGGCAGTTGATAAAGACATTTCTTCTTCTTCTTATTTATTTATTTATTTATTTTACTTCTTGGCTGTTTAATTCCATCACAGGACCATGGTTATTTCATACAACTTTATTTCCCCACTTGGATTAGCAACTGCTACAATGCAGGATCAGTGAGTCAATAAGGCCTTTAAAAAAATGAGGCCTCAGTGCTCCCCCTTCTGGAAAAACATAGCATTCATATTCATCGTAGCTGCCTTATGTTGCTGTACTTAAAGGTTATACTCTAGGTGTTCTGAATCTAATTATCTCTATATTATCTAAAGCTTATAATGTTAAGTTAAACTTAGAAAGCATGATGTCAATATGCTCTACATGTAATGTTACTATGTGTTGTGTGAAGTCACTACTCTCACTTCTCCAAGCTTTGTCAGAGAGCAATTTTAAAATGTTAAAAATAGTAATTAGTTCTTTTAGAGTTTAATTAATTTGACTGTTTACAAACCTAATTTAAGGTGCAGAGTACCTGTGTGCCAAATTTCGAGTCTGCGACTTGAAAAACAAAGCCGTGCATAAACAAATATTGATTTACAGATATTGAGATGCAGTACATGTTAAGATGCTTTAAACAAAACACTTTATCAACTTATTAATTAAAGTAAAAATAAAACATTTTAAATACGATTCCCCTGCAGTTTATTGATCTTGACTTTCCAAAAAATTTAAAAAAAAAAATGCATTAATGACCAAAATAAATTGACATACATTATCTAAATTGTGCCAGACTGTTAATGAACAAGAAAGTGACATTCTTTAAAATATGCAACTAAAGGTGTTGAACTGGGTGATTTTAAAATGGATTTCTTAGGAACATGAGATGAATCCCTCAGTACTTCTCAAATGCACACATTTCATTAAGCCCTGGCTGTAAATATTTAATTCGTGGGTAATACCCATGATGTAATCTGTGGATATCACAATGATTTATTCTGTTGCAGATGTTCTTGTATTGGGTGTTGATTTTAAATAGTGACTGCTTAACAGTCTCAAACAGTCAGACTGTTCCATATGCCCAACCTAATGTGAATTTGAGGCAAAGTTAACTGAAAACTAGTTTGGGCCAGTCCAAGATGGCTGCTCTTGGCATTCATATCATACTGTTTGCCCTGATATGAAGGAAGCAGTCTGGTGTCTATTTCCCAGTCTCCGCTTATCTGTACCGCCTTCCGCATTGTATACAGGGGATAATGCACATTCACCCCTGAATTGGTCTTGCTGGAAGCGGGAGGGCGAGTACGACGTCTACCTGTCCCTACCTGTGTACCTGTGCCGACGGGCTGGAGTCCCCCGCTCAGGTAAAGGTGAGGTTATGCGACTGTTTCTGCTGCAACAGTAGCAGCCCCACCTGAACTCCCCCCCCACCTTGGGGGCTGTCCCTGACGTCAGCATCGCATGCCTCATTTTTCTTGGGGAACAACCATACTAACCCTTGATGTTGGAGGAAGCCAAATGGCAAACTTTAAGAAGAATGCCCCCCCCTTCCCACTCCCCAAATGACAAGCTGCATGATGTATGCGCCACCCTCCCTTTTGATGGCAGTTCCAGATCAGTGCATGCTAACCACATGTATTGCTTCAGTGTCACCATGGTGATGACAGTGGTGACAACAGTGTTCGTTTAATGATTTCCTGACTTTGGCGTGTGTGCCCTACCATCACCTGGTCTTAGACTGAGGCCTGAAATTAGTTTTCCTTTGTGAAAATATATGAAATGTTGCTTACAGTTTCTCCAATTGACTGAAAGTGCTTATTTGGTTGGATGTTTCAGTTAATCTTACTAATTTTTAATATGTGAGCCGAATTGAACTTTTCTGAGCTGTATCCAGGTAAGTACAGTGAACAAAAGCTGTTTTTGACTCATATATCAGCAGATTACTATAACCATAACTTGCTACTGTCTTCTGTACCATCTTCAAGCTTGCATTTGCTTGCCTTGACTGAGCTCCAAATTCACATTGAGACCTTCTTTCATTTGGACCCCTTGATTTGGCTACACTGATGTAGAAGAGTTGTTGCTCTGAGGGACTAGCGAACATTCACCTGAACATCAGTTTTCTGACTTTTTAGCGTGTGGCTTTCAATGCAATCATTTAACAACAAGAAAGTGCCTGGCTAATAACATGTGATGTAGGAGTCTAGCAGTTCCTGAAAGTACATCAGCGAGACTCTTACAGCTATGTCATCTGCATGCTTATGTGATCCTTCTCTGGGGGCAGTTTTGTTATTTGGAGAATTGTACCGAACACTGGTTGACAGCACTGGTATAACGCTTCACCTCAATCTGCACTTCCACCAGGGGGCAGCATTTAATCCATGTCTGTTTATCTTTACAGCGGAGCTTTCCCATAATACTGCTGGTCTCAGCCTGGGACCGGCCAAGCCCTCCCCACCCATGCCTCCCACGAGGACCACTCCTGTCGCCAAGCGCATTTCAGAGGATTCATCCAACCCCCCAGCCCCGGTTCACAGCGTGTTACCTGAGGAGGACCTCAGTAGCAGCCTTGGGGGCTTCCAGCTGCCCCCAGTGCCCCCGCCACCACCTTCCCCACCCCTGCCTACTCATGTGCCGCCGTCCCCACCGCGTCTCCACCACCACCATCAGCACCACCACCTCCTGGCTCATCAGCACTCATACACCCACCCTCTGCCTCCCCCGCTCCAATATGACTCACCTAGCCCCCCTTCAGAGCCAGCACGACAGCCATCCGTCCCACTGCACATCATGATCCAGCGGGCACTCACTAGTCCTGGGCCTGCCATGCCCAACCCTGATGGCTCTCAGCGTGCTCACTCACTCCTGTTTGAGACGCCGCCAGAATTCCAGGGCGATTTGGGGAGCCGAGGCTACACGCTGCCCGTCACCATCCAGCCCCTCAAACTGTGAGTAGCACCATTTACAGTTCCAAGTAAGTTCATAATAAACAAAGATAGGTTTTAATAAATTTAGCTGTAAAATAGGAGCTCAGCCTGCACCGTTGTGTAACACCATATACCTTTTATTATGTTTTGCTTCTTTTCAAAGCTTGTTAATTAAAGTTTTTTTTTTTTTTTGGTTACAGCTATCCCTCACTCACAGTAATCTCACTATTAAAAAATGGCTTTTATGACTTGCAAATTTCTACTCAGAATTCAGTATCCAAATTGAAAACTGGCTGCAAAAAAGTTATGGGCATGTCCAAGTGAGAGGACATAGCATTAGAATGTGAAAATATTCTTTAAGAGAGTGAGCCATTGTGGGAAGTGAATGCAATTCCAGAGAAGTGTCTATCAGTCAGTTTGGGTGTGTTACTTAATTGAATGAATGGGAGACACCAGAGCAATTAGCACAAAAAGTTACATGGATGGCTTTTCTAATTCATGTATGCGTTCAACAGACGATGAACAGTTACAAAGTTTTATACAAATTAAACATACTCAGTGGATACCAGCTTTGGCTCATTGCTCACCTTTGGGGGAACTGATCAAGTTATAAGTTGGAATTACCCTGGAGCAGTAACTCTCAAATATCAAACTCCTCTGGAATTTCTGCCCATGATTAGAAGCAAGCCAGGAAAAATGTGTACTGCAGTTGTATCTCAGCTGTTCTCCTGGTAGGATCAAATTTTGTGCTCATGTTTAAATGTGTTATGTATTATTACTATTATTTTCCCCACATCAAGTAAAATATCTTCTGAGAAGGTGGAAAAACTTGTGAAGAAATCCTTTATTAATATGAATGGTCCGACTTACAATTTTTCGACTTTACGATAGTGCAACAGTGATGCGCATTCAGTAGAAACTGTACTTCGAATTTTTTATTTAGATTTTTTTTTTCCTGGTTAAGTGATATGTGGTACGATACTCTCGCATGATGCTGGGCAGCAGCAGTAGTCCACATCTCCCAGTCTGCCACACGGTCGCTAATGTAAACAACTGATACTGTGCAGTGTTCTGTGTTGCCAGCATTTTTTTTTTTTTTTTGGGGGGGGGGGGGGGTATACCTCTACTTGGCTTTGTACTTGTGTTTTGTGCATCCATTATGTCTACAAAACATCCATATGTGTCCGTGTCTCCTGAAAGCGGCATGAAAGTGAAAAGCCTGTAATTTTCAAGGTAGGCTAGACTAGGGTAAATTCTGTTAAATTCTTTATTAAGTGCTGTTTCCAACAAAGAGTATTACCGTAAGCCAGGAGATAGCGCTAAACATTAGCAATTGGCAGTAAACAAAAACAGAACTTTTTTACAATTCAAAATAAACAAAATACAAGGTCTTAGCAAGACAGTGGTTGCAGGAAAGTTCACAAGGGATATTGACAGGAAGTCCGGGTAAGCACAAAATCTTATCCACGATTGGTTCCTACACCACTCAAAGCTCAGTCTGAAGACCGAGTCGGAAAGACCGCCTACGTTCTGTTGCTGAAACAGTCACAAGCATCATAGTAGGTTAAGTGTATTAAGTATATTTTTGACTTAGGATATTTTCGACTTGCGATGGGTTTATCTGAACGTAACCCCATTGTAAGTTGGGGACCACTTGTATCTGAGGAGGAGGCAGTTTGTCGTTAGGACTGAAGAGTATGAACCCTGTTGTTAGGTGTTATTCTAAATAGCAATTACATTTTCTTATGCTTTCTGTGACGTGTGTGATGATAAAACTTGTTCCTCCCATCCCTTGTCCAGGAATGAGGAGGACTATACTGATGAAGAGGAGGAGGAAGATGATGATAACTTGCCGCCACCTCCGGAGCATCTTCCTCCCCCACAACCAGAGTTGGAGCCACGAAGCCGCAGGTGTCTAGTGGGTGACATCAGTGTCAGCATCATCCCTGAGGTTGAAGGGTCTGCCAGTAGTGAAGAGGAAGAGGAGGAGGTGTATGAAGAAGAAGCTGATGAGGAAGAGCCGGCTGATGATAGTGACTCGGATGGTCCGGTGCTCTACAAGGATGACGACTCTGATGAAGATGATTGCCAATCCAGTGCGTTTCCAAAATCAACCTACCTCTTGATTCCTTATCTCCCATATCCATTATACTTTTTGTGGTTGGGGAGCACTGATCTTTAGCTAATCGATTAATAAGATTAATGTTAAATAAATTATGTCTAATAAAGAAGCTTAGCTATGCAACATTAGATTAGTTGGTTAAGGGCTATACGGAGATCTGTTTAAATCTGTACTGTGCAACTCTGAACTTGTGTCTCTCAGGTGCACTGGCCAGCAGAGTGAAGCGGAAGGACACTCTAGCTCTGAAGCTGAGCAACCGGCCCTCAGCCCCGGATCGGCAGTCCAAAGAGGAGCAGGGTGCGCTGACTTGGCAGAGCCGTGAACAGTGGGAGGCAGTCCGTACACAAATTGGCACAGCTCTCACCCGGTAATGCAAGAACTCATTCTCGTGCTATGTGCACATACCTGCAAGCATGTTTTTATTCATTTTGTGCATTTATTTTTCATAAGTTTGCTTAAATGTGTTCTTACTTGCACATCCATGGCTTGAGGGTTGAAGCTGTCAACACTCACATTGTCACTTGCATACAGGTTATCGCTTAGAAAAACAAATGCACTGAAGCCCATAAATTCTAAAGCAGAGAAAGCCTGAAGCACAACACACTATGATCTCACATATGCCTTTATGCAGACTAACTACAACCCCATTTCCAAAAAAGTTGGGACAGTATGTAAAATGCACATGCAAACATAAAGCAGTGATTTATTGGGGTCATACTAAACAATTTTAAAAACGATTCCCTTGCAGAGGTTAGTTGCTCAAACCAAAACCACTGTTTGAAACTGAGGAAGAAGCAGTGATATATATTGATGTTTTCAGTCAATATCAATGATGGCTGTGGCTGCTTGCTTGCTGTTTAGTTAAGAGCGTTAAAGTGTTGCTGTAGACACGATAGGGAGACACTTCTGACTTGTAGGAAAGAGGAGAAATGGAGGAGGAAAGAGGATATTCTAAATGTAGTGGCAAAGCTGAGTTATTGAACTGCACTAAAGACACTACATATACCATTTCAGAATGCAAACAAGAAATTGTATAGCACATTTTTGTAAGTATTTTTAAAGATAACTGAAAATAAAAATACTAGTATAGAGAAAACTAAAAATGACTTGCTGAACTCTTCAAAGAAAGGAGTTAGATATATTGTATGTGAGGGGCCTTGGACCTGTATGGTCCCCAAGTATGTGCTATTTTATCAGTATGTGTACTGTCTTTCTCACAGGCGCCTCAGCCAGAGGCCCACAGCTGAGGAGCTGGAGCAGAGAAACATCCTACAGCGTGAGTCCTCATCATCTTCCCCCTCCTCCTTGTGTCATACAATTTTCCTTCTCTTCTACATGGTCTTCGTTCTCCTTTGTGGCTTCACCATTTCTTTCCTTCCCTTCTTCCCACTCCCCACTGCACTCATCAGGGAAGTCTGCCCTATTGCCCTAAGATGGAGAAATGTAGAAAGTACCAGGGCACTCATTTTGTACAACTTTCTCTTGATTCCAGCCAAGAATGAAGCAGACAGGCAGGCAGAGGTGAGGGAGATCAAGCGGAGACTTACCAGAAAGGTAAGGCGATTCATCCCTCACTGGTTTAGTGGCAAATGAATGTATCACCTTTGCATGTTAAAGACAAATATGAGGCTTGTGGAAAGACGAGGCAGAGTAACTTGGAGTACCAGCTTAAATGATTTTGAAGTATATTTTGATTACAAAAACTACAGGAGTTTCCAGACTTGGATTCTGAACCTGCACCCAGCTATTAGTGTAGCTCTGCCTGCACAAAGCCGCCCCACCTGCTAGTGACCCGTATATATGTGATTTTATGTATCCTCATGCTTCTTTGTCCAAACCCCTGCCTCCACCCCTAGCTGAGCCAGAGACCCACAGTGGCTGAGCTGCAAGCAAGGAAGATCCTACGGTTCCATGAGTATGTGGAGGTCACCAGCGCTCAGGACTATGATCGGCGTGCTGACAAACCCTGGACCAAGCTTACTCCTGCAGACAAGGTAAACCCGGCTAGGAAGTCACTTAAATTATTGGATGTGCTCAAGGTTTGTCATCGCTTACCCCTCTCTGGTACTCCTGCATTTTTTTCTGTCCCTTATTAAGGCTGCTATCCGTAAGGAATTGAATGAATTCAAGAGCTCTGAAATGGAAGTTCACGAGGAGAGCAGGATCTACACAAGGTACCTTCGAGCAGGTCATTTACAAGGGAAAGTAGTGAACTGAACACAATATAATTGTTGTAAATAAGTTCCTCAAATTCAGTTGCCTCACATTCACAGGAAAGGTGTTGTGGCTATTTGTGGCCATGTTTGTTCAGATTTGGTGCCGTTTGATATGTGAATCCATGTTCTCCTTTCTATGCAGATTTCATCGGCCTTAGAATGCCATTGACTGGAAAGACAAAGCACTTGATCACACGCGGGGAGCAAGAACACATCTGTGACTCAGCCACGGAGTCATGAGTTCTTGGTGTTCCCTTAATGGACTGCCTTTCATCATTTTGAATGTACGCAACTGCTCATCCGGAAACCTAGGACACAGTGAGGGCAAACCACTGCTCCGACAGCCAATTCTGACTGCCGCAGCTATGAATGCTGACAGTGGCTGACAGTAACGCTAGGACTACAACTGCAGTATTTCCCCCAGGATGTCCTGGGGGCAGATGTGTGGGGGGGAGAGAATGTGCCAAGACAGCACAGAGATGGGAGGAGGATCAGGGACGGGTCTTGTTGCACAGCCACCAGGGGGTGCTGTAACTCCTATTGCCCAGGCTCCTCTTCCCTCTGAAGAACATGTGGGTGGCCTTTTTTCATTTTGTATGAAACATGTGATTCTCTTTCCTTCTTTATCAGGAAACATAATAATCATAACAATAGCAACAATAATGACAATATTACTTACAAAAATAACTGCAAGAAGACTGACTGGAAAGAAATCCACAAAAAGACAATGGAAGGTCTTTCAGACTGTTGAAGTGAAGGGTGCTCTAGAGGGATGTTCAGAGCAACGCTGTCTTGAAAGAATTGTGCATTTGTGAATGTGTATAGATTACAGTATTTTTTCATAGACTATTAACCTGGAAAGTTGTAATAATGAATAATGTTTAAAGCACGTTTTTTTTTTTTTTTTTTAAATTTTGCGATTGTTTGAAATTTTCGGTGTGCTCAAAACATGGTGGCTTCCCCTCAACTTGTTATTGAGGGCTTCAGTGTTGTCCTAGTAGGAAAAGTAATGGAAATGAACTTTGTCTATTTCAGTTAATTTTTTGTAGCCATGTATACATTTCCAGCCATAAAAATAGAGCACAATTGTTGCATATCACCTGCCCAGTGTTGACACAGCCTTACATATAATTCCAGCTGCCCATTAAGTGATTTTTACCCATTTGTTTTATTGCATTTTTAAATGGACTTTTTATTGGTGAGATAAAGCATGGCACCTTAAATTCAACAAAGTATATTTCAAAGTAACAAAAAAAGTAACATTTTTCAGATGAGTATAAGATTCAGGGTTGAGGTCGTTTTCTCTCTACAAGAGACAAAACACTACAGTAGAGCTTCACTTCTTTGACGGTGGACAGGGAAAACCTTTCGGCAGGAAGTTTGTGTATTTGTACTTAAAATGTTTTTTGTCCTATATTGCTCATGGGCCAGTAGAAAGCCAGGTCGTCCTCTGCTGTATAGATTTATCTTGTAGATTAAACTGATTGTCATGTATATCTTGTCTTCCTATTGTTTTAAATGCTATTTTAAATATAATAAAGGTAATATAGGTTGTTTTGTAAGCACAAAACTATTAGTGTATGATTCAACGACACTGAGAACTGGGGTATAAATATTACACCTGTTCTGTTATAAAGTTGTATAGTTTTTTTTTTTAAGAAATGAAATATTAGAAACTGACAGCATCTTCTGTTTAGCTGAACATGGTCACGAGAATCATTAAAAACTTGCAAAAACAAATGTGATTTCCCCCCCCCCCTCTTTTGACAGAACACATATCAGATCTTAAACCCATCATGTCATTTAAGGTAGAATTTTAGATATTTAATACATTATTTCATAGGAATAATTTAATGAAAACAGTAGGAACGATACAGGAAACTTTCAAACAAGACCTCTTTAAAGAACACAGAAAAGTAGCCTCATGAATGATTCTCTAATACAAGTACATTTAATTTTGTGATCATCTGCAAAAATACAGGTTGGTGTTTTTTTTTTGTTTTTTTTTGTTAGTGCTTTATTTGACTTTAAACTCAGTTAATGCGTTGCCGCAGCAGACAGCCGTTTGTACCCTCGAGTGTGTTTTTTGCCTTACAGCAGCTTTATCGATTACACATTTTGCCCGAACTACCTCGCAGGAACCGGGAATCCCTCGGCCCAGGGATCAGTTCCAGGGCCGTTTGGTTTTGTGAGATTTGTTAAGCTATGGACGACATTTTGTCTTTCATCTGAGAACGTTATTTATCAATAAAATTAATGCAGGCTTTTCCCTGTAACCTGAATTGAGGTTTTGACCTCATTTTGACTGCGGTAAAAACATGCATTCACTCTACGCTAACATTTCATTAAAGTACGCCCCCCCCCCCCCCCCCCAAAAAAAAAAAAGACTAAATAAACGACTGCTGTGAAATTTTACTGATGTGTTGGTTTTATTCCCTTCATTTTGCAAGCCTACTGCTTGCTGCCCACATTTTCAGTACTGCTGTTAGCGGTGTGGTTCTTTGGACAAGAAAGTACCGTTCAACAGAAAAACGAGCTGTTTAGCACGACGCTGATGGACTCACTTTCATTAATAAGGTAATTTTGTTTAAAATAAATGGACGTTATTATATTGGGCCTTGACACAACACACCCGTCGGGCTGTCCTTCTACGGACATACAGAGGGCAGCGTGTGCGTAATTTTAAACACATTACGTTACGTCTATCCCTACATGGATATGTTCGCACGTTTCAACATCGCTGGCGGCTAGCGGAGCCATAATGGATACACTTTAAGCGTTAAGAATGACTCTTCATCTCAGGACACCTGTGAGAAGCCGGACACAAACACGCCATTGTAAGACCGCAGAGTGACCACCACCGCTGGCGCCCGGCATTTGGCCTCAGTCACTCACAGGACTTCGGCGCGTCGCGATCGCGCTCTCCAAATCCTCCAATCAGGTGTCACGGAGCCGTGACGTGAATTTCGTGAGACGGGAGGAGAGCCCGCGCATGCACGCACACACTCGGCGCGCCTGAGCAGCTGCTGCTACTGAACGACCTTTTCCCTCGACTTTAGGTAAGAATAACCGTTCTGTTTTCCACAAACACACCACTTTCTCACGTTAAACGGAGTACAGTTAATTCTTGTTGATATGTGGTTGTTTTTTGTGTGGTATTTTACTTTTAAACGCGCGGGTTGTGGAGTTTGTGTGAACTTGCGGTGATGTTTTACAGTCTGTTGTCTTCCAGCTCCGTTGTTTTGGTTTCCCTTTGAGTTCTGGAGTAAAAAGACACACTCTTTGTCACGGTTACACACCTGTGCAAGTCCGGTGTGACTGTTTTAAACATCTTTTATGAAAGAGCCCACCGTGCGAATGCTTTATTGTGCTTCCTCTAGCTGTAGGAGGGGGGGAACACGTGTTAAAGAAGCTTTTTGTAACACGTGGGTTTTTCCCCATTTGTGTACGTTGTTGTATTTCTTATGTTGCAGCGTTGGGAACAAAAATGCCCCCGAAGAAAGCTGGGAAGAGACCAAGTCCTGCGGAGGACTCAAAGGCCCCCAAGAAAGTTAAAGGTGAACTTAGGCCAAGGACATCTCCTCAGGATGAGCTTTTTGGATTGCTGTTGTCCACAGTGTGAAGAAACTGTCCTCTTTTCTTTCTGTTCCCTTAGTTATGCTTGTTAGCAGTCACATGACTCACATTTGTTAGGACACTAGGGTACATTACACGGGTACCACATTTATGTTGTCTCCCTACATTTGAAGCCTGTGTCTTGCAAGAAAAACATTGTTTCTTTTGATTTGTGCATTGTTTTTACAGCAGTAGCCAAATACATGCAAACTGATATTGTAGTAAGCAATGCAATCCGTTTTACATCTAAGTTAAATTCAGAAAACATGGCTTTCTTGTTTTTTGTGTCTGTAGTTATGATGATAGTAGGTGTTCAGTTGTACAATGGTTCGACAGAGTATCGATACTGCATTGATTCAGGGTAGGTACCTTGATCAAGCAGTAGAGGGATAAAGCAGTCTAGACATTATCCGTGTTATTCGTAATATGAGTTTGATTACATGCATGTACAGAAGAAAAAAGAAAAATGCACATTATATATTTTTTAAAATCTTTTGTACTCTGTCTGTCCTTCCCCTTCTTCAGTTAACCACAGCAGTCATGGCACAGAGAAAGGACTGGTGCTGGTTCTGGGCCAGGGAGATGTGGGGCAGCTAGGTCTGGGAGAGGATGTAATGGAGAGGAAGAAACCAGCTCTGGTGACCCTCCCAGAGCCGATAGTGCAAGCCGTGGCGGGAGGCATGCACACCGTGTGCCTCAGTGATTCAGGCAGTGTGAGTGGCAGGGCTGGGACTCTCCTTGGGTTATTTAAATGAAGTGGTTTTACTTTTCACTGTGTTTTGGATTTAAAAAGAGCATGTAGATACATTGCCCAGCCAAAAAAAAAAGTTACCACCTGGATTTAATTTAGTGTTATGATGTTATGCGCTCAAAAAATTAGGTCAGCTGACTATCTGAATATACTGAATGAGCAGGTTTTTTTCCATCAATGGATTTTTTTCTTCATATTCCAAGATGACAGTGCTAGGATTCATCAGGCTCAAATTGTGAAAGATTGCTTCAGGGAGCATGAGACAGCATTTTCACACATGGATTGGCCACCACAGAGTCCAGACCTTAACCCCATTTTGAATCTTTGGGATGTGCCGGAGAAGACTTTACGTGGTGCTCTGACTGTCCCATCATCAATACAAGATCTTGGCCAAAAATTAATGCAACTCTGGATGGAAATAAATGTTGTGACATTGCATAAGCTTATCGAAACGATGCCACGGTGAATGCATGCCGTAATCAAAGCTAAAGGCACTCCAACGAAATATTAGTGTGTGACTTTTTTTTTTTTTTTTTTTTTTTTTGGCTGGGCAGTGTAGTAATACATAATGATCTGGTTATAAATTTTTGGGTATATTTGTTCATGTTTTCACCTCGATACTACAGCAGTACCAATAAGAAACGTAGGTAGTAAACCTGCAGGTGCAGTTCCTTTAGCTTCTGCCGCTGTGCAAAAGTGTGAAACCGAATTTATTTCTGCCCCCTACCAGATTTACACATTTGGCTGTAATGATGAGGGGGCTCTGGGCCGTGACACAACAGAAGAGGGTTCTGAGATGAAACCTGGGAAGGTGGAGCTTGCAGAGAAGGTGGTCCAGGTGTCAGCAGGTGACAGCCACACGGCAGCCCTCACTGAGGAGGGGGTTGTCTACATTTGGGGCTCTTTCAGGGTGAGTGGCCTGCTAATGTGTGTGAAGTCCTACGGAAAGATGGTAACAGTGTTTGAGAAGCATTGACACCCATGCAGTAGAGTGGGACAGCTGTACCTCTTTCTGGTGCCTAAAAAAATTCTAGTTAATCCACTGAAATAAGTGTGTTGTTACTTTGAAGAATGTTTATCTCAAGAGTTAATTTAGAAAGTAAATGTGAAAAGGGATTAATGTTAGTAATTAATGACAAATATTGTTTATCTGCTTTGTTTTAGGACAACAATGGAGTAATTGGTCTACTGGAACCCATGAAAAAATGCACGTTACCTGTGAAGGTTCCTTTGTTGGAATCTGTGGTTAAAATTGCTTCAGGTTAGATGCAGCACATCTCAAATTTCTCTGACTTCCCATTGTAATGCTGTACTAAGAGATGTGACTGATTCTTCTGGCTGACAATTTGTCATCACTGCATGAAGGAATGTGAAATTTGGTTCTGCTGCAGTTTCAATCCACCTGTTCACCCATATCTGCCCTTCCCAGGCAATGACCACTTGATGATGTTGACGCTGAGCGGAGACTTGTACAGCTCAGGTTGTGGGGATCAAGGACAGCTGGGAAGGGTCCCAGAGCGCTTTGCCAACAGGGGTGGCCGGAAAGGCCTGGGTAAGATTTCACACTTGAGATTTGTAAGCTCTTTGTTCCCTGGCTGCTATCGGCCCTGTCTTGGATATAGCCTGTGATTTGAGTCCAAATATCTTACGTTTAAGGAAACTTGTGGTTATGCTGTTTAGCATGGTATTTAAATTATAAGATTGATGCTACTGTATTTCTTGCTTATTGTTTACCCATGTACCCGGTGCTCCCTTGAATATTTTAATCCCATCTTACTAATTGCAAACACCCTGGTTGTAAATTAAGTACATTTCTAATGCCATTATTGCAGCACTGATTTTAAGTATGTGGTGTGAATGACATCAGTTTGGAAAATGTTTGTCGTCGTCGCTCATGCCTGTTTCTGCTCGATTGCAGATCGGTTGCTGGTGCCTCAGCTGGTGCCAGTTCGTTCACGAGGCAAAGTACATTTCACTGATGTCTTCTGCGGTGCCTATTTCACCTTTGCTGTGTCCAAAGAGGGCCATGTTTATGGCTTTGGGCTTTCAAATTACCACCAACTTGGTGAGTTTGTCTTTGCAAGGTATTTTCTCAAACTCTTGATAATTGTGCTCCTGCTCATTTAGCGTGTCTACCAAAGCCTGATTTAATGTGTCTCAGTTTAATCGACAAGAACAGAGGCAAAAGATTTGGTGGCCAAGTTGAATTTTTCTTTTTTGGTGTGCGTCCTTCAGTGGATGTCAGCTCTTGAGGCCCACATGTAGTAACTAGAATTTTCTGTCCAGCACATGCCCTTAGGATCGAAAAGGATTCATCCTTTTGTTGATGTAATTGAGTTCATCCATCCATGTTGTCATCATCTTTTATCCAGCTGTTTCCAGCTGCTGTTACCTGCTTTAACTCACAAAGAATTTCATGTCTGCCAATTTTTAGTTTTTAAAGAAGTAAAAGTATTTGTGATTGCCATGATTGTATCTAGACCATAGCTCTTCAGAGGATTTATTTCAGTCTTGACTGAGTGACACAAAGTTTTCTGCCTTTTCTGTTTTTCCTCTTAAGGGTCAAATTTGTCTGTACACACACACACAAATTCCTGAGTGGATGCAGTAGTGTGGAGGAGTGTTGTCATGGCTTAGAAAGTCATCAGTTTTTTTCTTGGATCACATGATGACAAAAAAAAAAATACATTCCAATGATACCACACCTTCTGCATTCATCTGACCTAACCAAGCGTGACCCCCCCCCCCTTCCCTCTCTGTTCCCAAAAGCTAAAGTGAAAGGCAGGAACTTTGATGTAGTGATGTGAAGGCACTTCCAGCATGGCAGGAGTATTCGGACTAATACATATTGTCTAGGGAAGATTAAGTGGACAACACATAAAAGATGTATGTACAATATTTGTTGCAATAAGTAAGTCTTAGTACTTTTTTATGACACCCTGCATTTCTTGACTGCCGACTAACGTGAATGCTGGTGTCACCTTACTTGGTGACTAAATCCAATCAGTGGCAAAAGAATGAAAACCAAATAGTGTAGGGAATGAGGTGTAAAAGGCAATGCGTGAAACAGAAGGTGAAGTGTTTGGGAGGGGGGGTCTACGTGATAGGTGTTCTCTGCCTCACTTCTCATACATTTTTCCAGGGACTGCTGGGACAACCACCTGCTTTGCCCCTATTAAGCTCACAGCTTTCAAGAATTCCACCACCTCCTGGGTGGGCTTTTCAGGGGGCCAGCACCACACCGTGTGTCTGGACGCTGAAGGTGGGTTGGGGTATGGGCTTGTACATTGTAAGTGCTCAGTACATGTTTTCCATAATGTCCTGGATTTTGAGAGCTGGTGGACTGTTAAGGGACACTGGGTGAGTGGTCTTACCTTGAGTTAATATTCTCACTTGGGAATTTTTGTATTTTAATTGAAAACACCTTGATCCCTTGCACCTGGTACTGATGAGCTTAAAAACATGAATGTAACCTTGAGTTTACATACTGCGTGAGTAAATGAGTGAGCATGGTATCTCGAACCAGGAAAAGCATACAGTTTGGGCCGGGCCGAGTATGGACGACTGGGCCTGGGAAAGGGAGCACAGGAGAAGAGTGAACCCACTGCCATTTCCGGCATGGACGGGGTACAGTCTGTGGCCTGTGGTGCATCGGTCAGCTATGCTGTTACCAAGCAAGGTAGGGGCCAGTGTCTGGCATGTACTGAAATTGTAACGCTAAGGTTATAGGTTAAAACTACGATTTGTAGGTAACAACTAGTTCTCTGTTTTTAAGTTCCAGTGTGAAGTTAGTGAATTAATTTCATAGGCTGTGTCCTCGACAGACAACCTGCATGTGTAGTAGTGACACAACCCCAACAGTCTTCACTGAAACATCACATGCAGTTAAAATGTAAAACTAAGTAGGTGAAAGTACACTTAAGGTGCTGCTCATTTCCCTTTTCCTTTAGTTCCCACCAATGTTGTAGTTTATTCTTGCAGACTTACTGTGTTGGTTGTTGCTTTCATGGCAGTCTTTCATTAAGAAAAGACAAACTGGGACTGCCATTAGAAAGTTTTGGATGCCATCTGACAAGTTTCAGTAAAGCCACCTTGAATTTGTAATATTTTGGTCAGTTGTAGCTGCTTAATCCTGTAAGCTTTCAGGTCAAATTTTAAATGAGCCTTCTGTTTTGTCTTAAGGGTCTGTGTATGCCTGGGGCATGGGAACTAACCTGCAGCTTGGCACGGGGGAAGAGGATGATGAGTGGAGCCCCGTGGAGATGACTGGCAAGCAGCTGGAAAACCGCATAGTTCTGTCTGTGTCCAGTGGAGGGCAGCACACAGTTCTGCTGGTCAAAGAGAAGCAGGACAGCTGATGGTAGAAGATCCGCTCCTTTGTGCTGATGATCATGACTGTGTCTGTGTGGGTCACTGAGGGAAAGGCTGTCGGGTGCGGGAACTTTCTGTGCTGAGCCAAACCGTCCCCAAAAAGGAGGCTGAGCGTCTGGGAGACGGACGCTGTTTGGGTCTTACTCCGACTCCCACAGAGCCATATATTTCACTGGAAGAGATGGTTTGTGAGAACATGATCAAAGTGAAAAGTAAAATTATTTTTTTAAACTAGTTTGAAATTCTTTTTTTTTTCCTAGCTCTCTTTTTAAATAATCTTTAGGATAACCTTCAGGGATGCCATTGTTGAATTGTGTGCAAAAGTTCAATTGCCTTTTAAAATATTGTTTCAAGACTTTTAAAATGAAATCTGGTCAAAGCAATAAAAAGAAATATAAAGACCATCTCTGAAAGTGTCTTGTGTTACTAAATTTGTAATTAATCTGTTGTAATCAGGGCTGTAAGAAGGTTGTAAGCCTCAGTTGCTCTGGCATTTGTTTCAGCCAAGAAAACTTGATTTTGCCTGTGAGTTTACAGTATGTTTTGCTTTGTTAAACTTTGTAGCTAGTAAGCATCATGGTTCTTTGTACTTTGAATTCTTTGAATTCATGTAATGGCTCCCTATGGGGAAATTAAATTTCTACTTGATTCTTTTTGGGTGCGTTGTACTGTGTTGTACCGTCTTTTCTGTTCCAAAACCAGACTGGACATCAGGCTTGTGAAAAGGTTTTCTGCTCACTTGCCGCCTTCTGGTTCCTGTAAGATGAACGTCATAACCTGCATTGTTTTGGTGCAGCTGGACCCTGCAAAGGGTGTTAATGTGACAGGATGATTTTACATAAACTTGTGCGCTGTCAATGAAGCATTCTGTGAAATCACTGTTTAAGGCAAATTCCTGCTGTGAAGGAGAAAACATTTTTTCTTAGGAAATCACTTCTTAGATGAAAAATGTGTCACCTTACTATTACTAAAATATAATCAATTTTTCTGTACAGCATGATTACACCAGCATATCTGTAGCAAAGTATGGAGCTGCCAGGCAAGAGGAAGAGAGGAAGGCCTAAGAGGAGATTTATGGATGTGGTGAAGGAGGACATGCAGGTGGTGGGTGTGACGGAGAAAGATGCAGGGGACAGGAAGAAGTGGAAACAGTTGATCCGCTGTGGCGACCCCTAACGGGAGCAGCTGAAAAATGAAGATCTGTAGCAAAGTATTTCTAGTCTGTTAAAGGAGTTTTGAGGATAGTTTCCTTATTCCTTATTGCTCTCATTGACTATTTACAGGTGTCCTGAATTTTTGCTGTCATTTGAGGACTAAACAAAGCCAAAAACCGCTGATGTTCTGGCTGGTATGACTGAAAGTGTACCCTGAAATGGCTCATGAAGGCCACCTAAATAACTATTTCATATTAGAGGCAAGTGGAACACATTATCATATTCTGCTGAACTTAGCTATGCCACTGAGACAACTTCAGTCAAAATATGTTCTTTTTAAATATGAGTAAGGAAAAAACAACCTTTGATATTTCATAAGATTTTAAAACTAAACCAGCTGAGTTGCTGCTGTCCAGGTTACAACGTGGAAAGATGGAAAGGAAAAAAGGGGTAAAATATATTATACAACTGTATTACCATCATGTCAGTCTGTTATGATGTAGGTGTGTCTATATATAATATATAATTTCATATATAATTTAACTTTTATGTTTTCTCCGTGTACCTCTCCCCATTTGCTGCATTCCGGCTCTATGTCACAGCACAATGACACCATTGTGCAAACCGAGAGCTGGTGTTAAAAGAACGCTCGTGTTATAAAACTGTGTAAATCTGGGTTTACCTGTTCACCTCAATCAGGATAAGAGCCACCTTGCCAAATTTCAAGTTTGTGACTCGATAAACAAAGCCGTGCATAAGGAACAAACAGACAGAGACTGAACTTTATAAATACACAGATAAGCAGTGACCCTTAAGCTTTCAGTTACATTTAAAAACCGAGATACAGTCTGTCCTTGCTTTTGCAGACTATAGGAAATGGAGGTGGCCAAGTGGGCAAACTCAGAAGCATTATGGGACTCTATAGTCCAGCATAACAAAACTTTAATACAGCGAAATACTGTAATGTATATGCACCCATGCAGGACAGTGAATTACACGCAGAAAGGGGCAAACAAGACGCCAATACAGCTTAACCAGAACGCCGCTGCACAGTGGCTATGGAGCGCTGTGCTGCCTTCGGGGAACTAACAATGGATGCAGACGGATGTTTTTCTGGAGAAAGCATTAAAACAGTTTGAAACGTTACTTTTTTGCATTACTTAAATTTTAACAAAAAATTTGTTACATATTTATCTTCCCTTTATATCATGTGTAAAGAGGTTTTTCAATGCTTACAATTTTTGTTTTTTTGTGGAATTCTTTTGTGACAGTCTGTAAAATCCAAAGTCTGTAAACTCAAAGTTAACTGCATATGATGGAGTGTGGTATGGATCAAATATAAGGGGTTAAAAAAGAGGAGCAGGTGGAGAATTCCAGTGGAAGTCAGACAGTCAGCCTCATACTCTTCTGTCAGGTGTACTAGTTTTCACCCATCATTCCCACCATCTCCTTGATGAGCACACTGGAGTGGATGGATAGAAATGTTCATTTTTCTACACATTGGCCTCTCATAGTTTAGGCACAGAGATGAATTCCAAGGGATTGAAGGGACCTGCGTCCACCGCTTATACTCTTGTGTCTTGAACATAATATCTCAGGCTGTGACACTCGTCGCGACTCTCCGACACCGTATCTTCCTCTGCTTTCACATTTTCGGCCTTACAATCACCTCTGTACTCCTCTTCACCCTTTCTGAGGTGAATCCCGCACGTGTCACATTTGAGGGTACATTTGTTCTTTTCTCTGTTTTTCCAACAATCAGTTAGCTGTCTGCCTAGTTCCCCCCCCAAGTTGCACCAGTTTGACATTTGTGGTTTGCTTTGCATTCACATTTCTGTCCAGGTCATTCTATAAAGATGCGCAGGATACCAATGTGCATTCAGACCTTTTACTGGCACTGCATAAACTGAATGCAGAGGGTGCTGTCAAAAGCTTTTGTAATATTATGCACATTTTTCATTCCTGTCATGATAACGGTCTACGTATATACTGCATGTATGTACAAAATTGCTGTATAATATTTTATTAAGCAACTGAAAGGGAAGCAAAAAAAGACTTTTCAAATGATTTATAAGGCAACTGTGGCTGGATGACCCAACTCCCTTCGTTCCTGTCACTGTTGGAGTCGTTTCTTAGTTGCATAAAATTGCCTTGAGTTGTCTTATAGCTCATAAGTACTTGGGCCAAGTGATTATAACTTGAGAACTGCATGTCTTTGTATGTATTTGTCTTTATTTTGGCGAAGCAAACTTTTTTGCTCAGTCACACAGGCAAAGAGCAACTTCTAAGATAAATGTAATGTACAGGCCAACCTGAAAACTCAGTGAAGTGGAAAGGGCAACTGCTTTTGGACAGGAACAGAACAGTGGACTTTGTTTTGTTACCCCAGTGAGATGGGATGCTTGTGCCTTCACTCTAAGTCTCTTGGCTGGTTTGCATTTATGAAATTTATTTGTGTTTATGACATGTTATAAATAAGAAAGTCGAATAAAGACACCTGGCCAGAAAAAGAGCATGGTGTCCGTGCTCAAATGCACCATCACGGTCCTTTATTTATCCCACACATTGTAAAAAAAAAAAAAAAAAAAGTCACTTATGTTGAGTAAAAGCAGAATAATAATACACGAACGCATACTTGTGTGCTGTGAAGCGGAAAACAATTGTGCATCATCTTCTACATGGAGAGGTTCTATATGGAGCTGGAGGATGATGGAGTGGTGGCACTTTGCTGACAGGCTCAGAACTGGCAGCTGCGGGCCATGGGATCGCCTACAACTTGCTCACCTCCTCTTTGCCTCCTCTACACCTTTCACAGGCTTCTGAACAACTTAAGCATCCACTGATCACATTGCATCAGGTTAAGTTTCAGCATGAGATTCGAACTGGCGATGTTTAGCTGTTTCTTTTCTGACCATACAAACACGAAATGCTCAAGAAAAAATATTTGTATGGATGAAAACTTTGTTCCGATTCATACATTACTTTGATAAGGAGCTATTATGCTTTTATAATGTGTGCTATGAAAATGTATGATGCGTTTCAGCAAACATGCATGCAGCTGAGCTGCCTGTTGTGGGACGGCGCACTTTTGTTTATTCTGAGCTGCATGCTGGGAAAAAAGGGCCTAATGTGGAAAAGCAAATGAATTTTCACTATCATTCTCGCTTGTGCAGGTAGCTACTGAAATGTGTCCGCTGTGACAAGAGCAGTGCTGAACATCGGACTGTAGTCCTCTGTTCTAAAACTGAGAGTTCTAGTCTGGATCTAACCAAAAGTGGGGTGATGCAGCAATGCAAAAGAAGAGCAGGTAGACACCTCCCGGCCTGCTGTGCATGTTTGGGAATGGGGATGGCTCACACGGCGCTGACTGAATGTGTTTAGCTCTCCGGTCCTTCTGGGGTAATGGCGCACAAAGGGTATTTGTGGCCAGAGTAATTAAACCAAGCCGCCATAAATCTTATCCATTCCGGAGCTTTCTTCTCAGAAGCCTTTCCTGCAAGACCTGGAGCTCCCATTTATCCTCCCATTTATCACAGCTTCCATAGTGGAGCTGAACGTACAGTAAGTGTTCTACAGGACAGAAAGCACTAAGCTTACTGCGATCTCAGATAGATGGGACTGTAACACGATAGCCGAACTTGTGGAAGTGCAGTGAGCTGTAAAACAGAATGACTTATGACGCCGACAGTCTGCTGCTTTAGTTATTGACAATGCGAATATTGTTTTACAGTCAACTATAAGCAGGCAGCGAGGCAACTTGTCATTGCCTTCATTCCTAAATCAATACATTAATATGTTAAGAAAACGTGCACTTACCGATATTTTCTTTATATAAAACACATTTTTTGCAAAGTAAAATATGATTAAGTTGCTGTACCCGAGGCCCCTGTTGCTGCTGATTATTTCAATAGTGATTCTATGAAAAATTTGTAGTATTTCTTCATGACTTGTTTGTTACCTGTTTCAAGTTTTCAGAGGCAACTAAAGGAACTGAGATGCCTTTTTGGGGAATTACAAACAATATTTCGGCAAAATCTTGAATCAGGAAGTTCAGTTAATGATGTTTCTGAACATAGGTACGCCCCTCAACAAGTGCCTTAAGATCAGAAATGAAAGACGGACTCCCATGTCCTCAACCACTGTGTAGCTTTGTTGTATGTGGCAAAGAGCCTCAGGGAGTGCCATTGGGCTTGGGGATTTGTTGTAAAAAGTCGCTTTCCAGTGAGCACATCTGTCAATTCCCCTGTATCCTCCTTACAGTGCAATGGTCTCTAAAAGCTCACAATTACATTAGGCTGGATGTTGAATAAATACATACATTTCCATTTGTTTATAATCCATTCCCCGGAAGGATAACTTTAATAAATGTGGATGATCACTTTATTCACATCATTGATTATGTCCATGGTGATGGATCAATGGCACCCTTTAATGCATGGTGAGCTCTAGATTGCCTGCATGACAGTAAGTCACAGTGGGTTGGGGATGTTACAGACAATGTGATCAGGAACATCGATTGGGAGGGGACTCTGTTTGACAGTATCAACAATCTGAACAAAGCACTGTTGTCCTCTTACGCAGGATATTCATGCTGAATAGAAATTTCTACCTGCGAGCTGCTATAGAGCAAACAAACTAAACAAACAATCAGTGCAAACATGGAATAGGAGAATGTGTGCAGCATGGATGTGTGTGTGTGTGTGTGTGCGTGTGTGCGCGTGCCACTTGTGTTCGTAAGTATGTACTTTAATCCCAATTATATTTTTCCAAACGTTAATCTTTCAGCCAAATAAAAAAATGCTGTCATATACCATTTGACAAATATTTGTTTTTGTCAAAAAGGTTATTTGTCACAATTCATTAAACGCACTTTGAAATTGGCTGAGGAGAAGCTGCCCAAGCTTGTAATAATGATGTAGGTGCCGCAACCAAGGTCCTCAGAAACTCTAAGGGTGCAAAATAGGCAGTAAAGCAGTGTTTGTAACCAAACTGATGAAAAAACACCCGCCGAATCTGACAGTGGTTTCGAGCTTGAGACCCTGGTTGGCGCAAGTGGAGGCAACCCCCTAGGTTGCCAGAGAGACCAAAGTGAAAGGTATTTCACTTGAAAGACAGAAAAGAGAAGGTCTGGAGGGTCCCCAGAGATAAGAAGGCCAAATGAAGGAATCTGTTGCCCACATTGTAGCACTTTCTTACTTTCCAGACATCCAAGAAGCACAGTGACAGTAACAGCAGCAGAATGAAGAGATTTTAACAGCAGGGGAGTTGGCTGCAGAGTGTTTTTAATGCCACCTTGAACTGCTATCCCATTTCTGTCTCTCTCTGCTCTTTAGAACATCTTCCCTTGTCTATTAGCATTTTTAGCTCATTTGCGTGTTATTACGACTTTTATCAGCCTTTAACTCTTGTGTGCAGTTTGCTACCATGTACTCATCATGTGGCTTCATTTAGCTGCCATTTGACCGTGGCCTACCGACAAAATTCCATTCCGTGCGATCTTAATATTACAACGAAGCCCAAATACTCTCAAATGTGCTGCAGTGTATAGTGCAACCCAGGGCCACGAGCAGATGGTAATGGTGCTATGGCTGTGGACCTCATGTTGTGCTCCTAGACAGCTGCTGAGGATGTGCTTCTCTCTTCTTGGGCACAATGAGCCTGATGGAGAATCAACCATCCCCTGAAGGACAGGGTAGATGACCCTGGTAGCATTTCATAGACTGCTTAATTCGTGAACTTGATGCCCTGAAGCTCTGATCTCCTTTATGGAAATGTAAGCTAGCTTTCTGGGACCACCGCTGACATCTTTCCTGGCAGTTGTTAGCGTGGGAGTGAAATTAATTTTGCTGCTGTTTGCTTCATCGTTTCATGCTGCATAAACTGCTCTTTCGTTTCTACTGCCCAAAAGTCCTTCATTTCCTGCACGTACCAAAGTGGGAGACTGCAGAGCACCGGGAAGGAAACATCACATTGCATACAACTTTAAACTTTGGAAACTTTTGCATGGTATGACACTCATAGGAGGCAAAGCTGAGTTTTGCCCAAAGTTATAGTATTTCAGTGTGGTCTGTTGGAGACTTCACACCTTAAACTGTTTGGTCACCTCTGCAGTGCCAATGACAAATTTATTCTGAATTTACAGCGTAAATGACTAGTAGGCTGTTGTTAGACTGTTTTGTGTATTTCTTTGCACGGTGGTGTGAGGTGGCATGCTGGGGCCCTGAGATGTTCCATTGTTATGAATTTCTCCTTGTTGTACATCTAACCAAAAGATTAGTATGACTGCAGAAATGCCTCACCTCTAGAAGGCAGAACATTCTGTATGAACGCTAAAAAGTGCTAAAAGAGTTGGGAAGCCTATAGAGCTCAGCGTTTCAGACTGCCATGCTTCCATGTGAAGAGTTTCAGGTATTCTGAGATGCAAAGACAATGAGTTGGTGTTCTTTTTGGGGAAATGTTGATTACTTTTGATCAGTCAAACTTGTTTTTGGAAGGTACAAAGCTGTCTATGGTTCAGGTGAAGATTATGCTTTAGCTGGTGGAAGTCAACTTTTGAAAAGGTGAGATATCTAGAAAAGAATAATGGACAGAGGCATGGACCAAGGGCTGTCTAAGTGCTGCTGACTGGGTAGATTATGTTGTTTAATGTTCATTTTGTTATGTTCATTCCTGTTTCTAAAGGGTCTCTGCACTGGGAAGTGTATACATTTGTACAACTACTGTACTGTATTTTTAAAAGATTTTTTGCTGGATATAAGGTTTTACCACATTTTAATTCATTCACCCTTTAAACCAGTATCATGAATTTTGAAAATATTTATAGCAACGGACAGGGTCAGGACTCTTCTGAAGCATTAGAAGCTTCTAGGGCTTAAATAGAATCCCTTATGGACATGGGCACACATGAGGTGAGGTGACCCACAAAAAGGAGATTTGCGCATTGGTGAAGGATTTCATATCTCATGCTCTTGTACCCCTTTAATATGTTCAGTAAAACCAAGTGCAGCCGTTTTAGGAGGGATCAGTTAACAGCAACAATAATGCACTCTGCTTTTCAACATTGGCGAATGTTATACAAAGCATTGAAAAAGCATTGCTTTCACAATGCACACTGGGCTGTGTAACTTGCAAACGGATTTTTATGAAAGCCGAGTTTTGCTACCGCAGTCGCTCTCATAATTACAAAATGGCTTTGCTATGAGCGGTGCCTGCTATAATGGCGGGTGACACCTCTTACAAAAAGTCCTTTCTCCCCCAGCAGTCGGTATGGTGTTCCGCAGTCCTTTTACCCCACATATTGCACACTTTCACTGTACTGTTTGCCAGGGATTGAATTATGTTGTTTCTGTGAGGATGTGGGGGGGGGGGATGCAAACAAAAGGTTAGCATAGTGTACTTTTTCCCTTTGGATGGTGTTTCCCACTCACTCGGCAAAGAGCTTCTGTAATATATTTGAAAACACGCTGCTGACTTGGGTCCTGACTGCCTCATTTACTTTAAAGAACACGTGGGCTGCTGGCTGTGGCTGGAGAAAGAGAACGTGTGTCTGGGTGTGTGTGTTGAGGCAAGGAGCAGATAATGATCCTGCTTTTTACACAGCAGAAAGATAAAACTAGAACAATATTTTTAGAAAATTTGAAGAATCCCGCACCTAGGCAGTTTCCAATTGAGTCATTTTCTGGGAATTGGCTAGGGCAGGGCTTATTCCTCTATTTAATTTGGACCAATGTATATCGAATCTGCATTATTTATATTAATGTATTTTCCTTAATACATAGCACTGAGACTTTTTTTTAAAGAAATGTGAATTTAAATGATAAAAGATGTGGAAATAATGGATGAAGGAGACTGGATGGGATCGAGGGTCTTTTCAGTCCTTGCAAGGCATTCCAGCCCAGAGGGACCAGGACAGAAGGCCATGGCTGGACATCCCATGTTCTCCCACCCAGTGGGCCACATTTACTCTGTTACGTAAGCAGGCATTCACAGAGCGAGTGTTGTTTATTATCTACTGTAAATAGATGTTTATTCACCCTCATCCATGTCTGCTCCTCCACGGCAACGCTCGCACTAACCTAGCAGGTGTCACATTGCCTCATGGGTAAAAGCCGAGAGAGGGCAGCTGTACGGCGAGACCTGCACGGCACAAAAGTCCCAATGTAGCTCCCTGACAAGAAACATTACGGCACCTGGTTCAGGGGTGGGACGTATTGGGCATTAGTTGGCAGAATCCGCAGAAAGGTTTAAGTCTGCTGGATACTTTTCATTTGATGGATGGAGTTTAATTTCCATTAAACTTGAATGAGTCATTGAAAAGATGGGTGAAAGAAAATCTCAAGTGTCGTAACAGCTCTTTCTATTTGTTACCTGGTGACATTTTCTTCCAAATTAATTCTGGATTTATTTTCAAAAAATCACCGGCGAGGAACGCTGACATTGCAAAGCACTTTTTTGCGCACATCTAATGCTACCTTTAGGTAATGCTCACTATGATAAATTACACCTTCTTCTCCCTGTCTGGTATTTTACATTTTCATGTCCCTTAACCGTATTATCAGTCTCGCCAGTCGATAAATCGTTTTGCTAATCTGGTACAAGAAACTTTAGAAAATAAATTACCAGGCAACTGGCTTGGCTGTTGCCATGTTTTATCATTGATATGCAAAATCATAAGCCACAGCTCTTAAGATCGGCTTTCTTCTCTATAGGTCTTGCCAAACAAGGTCCAGAGGGAGAGGATGTGAATAGCTATCACCCACAGCATTATTATTATTATTATTATTATTATTATTATTATTATTATTATTATTATTATTATTATTATTATTAATAATAATAATAATAATAATAATAATAATAATAATAATAATAATAATAATAATAATAATAATAATGCTGTGGGTGATAGCTATTCACATCCTCTCCCTCTGGACCTTGTTTGGCAAGACCTATAGAGAAGAAAGCCGATCTTAAGAGCTGTGGCTTATGATTTTGCATATCAATGATAAAACATGGCAACAGCCAAGCCAGTTGCCTGGTAATTTATTTCTGCTCCTAAGCTGTGCTGGATGTGGCAGCAACAGTCAGGCAACCCCGGCAAGATTCGCAAGTTTTCATTTCAGCTGCAGCTAATTCGTTTGCTTTGCTTATTTGTTTGCTTCAAATAAGCTTGCCTCTTTGTTGAGATGACTGATATGAGATTTTTATATTGTTATTAGGGTGTGGGGAATTAAATTTGGGGACGTGTGCCTTGGGCAAATAGATTTTAATGCCCAGAAATTGAAGATCTTGATGAGAGATTTTGTTCGCGGGTCGCTCTGCCTGCCTAGCGAGGCCTGACTCCCTCCAGCCCCAGAGCCTCGAGAATGAGAACTGCATTGTTTTCCTGCAACGCAGAGAAGTGGCCGACGCTGCATGCCGAAGCCCTCCTTTCAGCGCTTGTGTTTGTGGTAAACATCTGCAACGCCCAGTCAGGGCCAAGACTGCAACCGTGCCCACTAGGAAGAAGGGGTAATGGCTACTCACTGTGCTCCTGCTATAAAACAGCCGCCGAATCCTCAGACAGCAACGCACTCATACAGAATGTGCAGTGTGCTTCTTCAGCCTCGTGTGATGCTGCTACAAACCATATATGACAACAAAATTTTACACTTTTTTACACGGACTATAAAGGGGAGTAGCGGTAAGTCAGAGAAGCATCAGCCTCGCTGAGGAGCTGAACACCTTTTACGCACGGTTTGAGAAGAACCACCCACGCCTGGCCATGGACCTGAACCAGGATGCTTGCTCACTGCAGGTGTCCAGGGTGGATGTATGTCAATCCTTTAAAAGGATAAACATACACAAAGCTTCTGGACCAGATAACATCCCTGGTAGGGTTCTTAAGGCTTATGTGGACCAGCTGGCGGGTGTGTTCATCAACATCTTCAACCTTTCCCTGCTGCAGTCCGTTGTCCCCACATGTTTCAAGTCAACCACACTGTTCCTACCTAAGAAACCCGAAGTCCTTTGCCTGAATGACTACCGCCTGTAGCACTTACGTCCATCATCATGAAGTGCTTTGAGCGGTTAGTCAAGTCACACATCGTTGCCTCTCTGCCGGACACACTGGACCCGCTTCAGTTCACCTACAGACCAAACAGGTCTACTGACAACGCAATCGCCTTCACCTCCAGAAGGCTCTCTCTCACCTGGAAAACAGAGGAACACGATGTGCGACGTTTCTTATCGCATTACAGCTCAGCATTCAACACCATCGCGTTTCTAAGCTGGTCGCTAAGCTCAGGAACCTAGGACTCAACCTGGCTCTGTGCGGTTGGGTCATGGACTTCCTGACGGGCAGGCCCCAGGTGGCGAGATTGGGGAACACCATCTCCTCAGCGCTGACTCTCAGCACGGGACCCCTAGGCTGCGCGTATTCAGCCCCATGCTGTACCCCTGAAACCACGCGACGATCATAGCCGCTTTCAGCTCCAACATCATAGTCAAGTTTGCTGATCTATTGTCACAGTCATCGGCCTGATCACTGACAACGATGAACAGGCCTATAGAGAGGAGGTGAGAACCCTGACCTCATGGTGTCAGGACAATGACCTCCACCTCAACGTCACCAAAACAAAAGAGCTGATCGTAGACTTCAGGAGACAGCAGGGAATGGCCATGCATCCATCTCTTTAGCCGGCGCCCCAGTGGAATGAGTGAACAGCTTCAGGTTCCTCGGAGTTAACATCACTGAGGACCTGTCCTGGTCACGGCACACCAGCGTCGTCATTAAGACGGCAACACAACACCTCTTCTTCCTCGTCGGCTGAGGAGGTTCGGCATGACAACAGGATACTTTAAGCCAACTTCTACAGATCTAAGATCGAAGTATCCTGGACTGGCTGTTTCACTGCCTGGTAAGAGTGGTCAAGACAGCACAGACCATCACCAGGACTGATCTGCCAGCCCTGCAGGACCTCCACACCCAGCGCTGCAAGAAGAAGGCACTTAACATCCAGAGGGACAGCAGTCACCCCAGCCACAAGCTATTCTCCTTGCTCCCATCTGGAAGACGCTTTAGAAGCGTTCGGACAAGGACGAAAAGGTTCCGGAACAGTTTTTTCCCCACACCGTAAGACTGCTAAACCACTGACCCCTCCCTGGGCAGTGGGAACAGTCGATCGGGGTCTGTCTGTCCGTCTGTCTATCTGTCTGTATGCCTGTCCCACCCATTGTGGAAACCCGTCTGTTTCACACCCATTTTTCTGGAACTTTTTGTTGTTGTAGGTTTGGTTGTAGGTTTGGTTTGGTTGCTGTGTCTTCTCTTCCCCACCCCCTGTCACTCCCCGATGTATATCTTTTTTTCCCTACGTGCCTATTCCTATTTATTAACCGTTTGTTTTCTCTCTTTATTTAAAATTATTTATTTGTTTTCCTTTTCCGACTATATTCTTCTTCTTCTTCTTTCGGCCGCTCCCGTTAGGGGTCGCCACAGCGGATCAAAAGCTTCCACTTCTTCCTGTCCTCTGCATCTTTCTCCGTCACCCCCACCACTTGCATGTCCTCCTTCACCACATTCATAAATCTCCGCTTAGGCCTTCCTCTCTTCCTCTTGCCTGGCAGCTCCATCCCTAGCATCCTTCTCCCGATATATTCAGCATCTCTCCTCTGCACATGTCCAAACCAACGCAATCTCGCCTCTCTGACTTTGTTTCCAAACCGTCTAACCTGGGCTTACCCTCTAATATACTCATTTCTAATCCTGTCCATCCTTGTCACACCCAATGCAAATCTTAACATCTTTAGCTCTGCCACCTCTAGCTCTGCCTCCTGTCTTTTGGTCAGTGCCACCGTCTCCAACCCATAAAGCATAGCTGGTCTCACTACCATCTTATAGACCTTCCCTGTCACTCTTGCTGATACCCTTCTGCCACAAATCACTCCTGACACTCTTCTCCACCCACTCCACCCTGCCTGCACTCTCTTCTTCACATCTCTTCCACAATCCCCGTTACTCTGAATTGTTGATCCCAAGTGTTTAAATTCATTTACCTTCGCCAACTCTATTCCCTGCATCCTCACCATTCCTCTGTCCTCCCTCTCATTTATGCACATGTATTCTGTCTTAGTCCTACTGACCTTCATTTCTCTTCTCTCTAGAGCATATCTCCACCTCTCCAGGGTCTCCTCAACCTGCTCCCTATTCTCACTACAGATCACAATGTCATCCGCAAACATCATAGTCCTCCTGTCTGATGTAATCCTCAGTGCTCTCTTAAGGAAGCAAAATATTTTTGCACTGTAATACTTCATCTCTGAGGCTGATCAGGCATTGGTTGGCCAGAAAAGGGTTGGTTAGCAGAGCAGAGAAGAGGTTAAACTTTTGATCTGTCATTCTTTTTCTTTGGGCCTCCATGAAGTCGAACACTCGAGTTAGTTATTCTCTTTGTGCAGTAGACAACAGTTAACAGAGGCAGTTGTGTGGATACCGCAGCTTTCCTGCCGAGTGGCACGCACCTGCCTGCAATTATCGCCGCGTTGCAGAAAACCCCGATACGGCGAAGAGTTACTGTTGACGTTCGGGGTGGCTGCCGTGTCGCACAGAGAGACAATTGCTCATGAGGACCATCAGGAAACACGTGTTTGTCACATTTCAAAGCCTCGCCAGGGGTTTTTTTTTTGGCACCGAGCCAATTGGAATAAACGGCGTAGAACTTGAGCAGGCCGCAAGCCACTTGATGCAGAGCCATATGAGAGGTGTAAGCCCTGTCCGGTAACACTGACTCGATTGCTCGTGGCGCTCAGCTGTTTAGCATGTAAATTCTAGGCGTTTCAATCTGTTCTGCTTATTTACTCTATTTACAGAATTTTCTTTTACGACAACGACCCTTAAACCGCGCTGCCTCTGCAGAGGGTGCAGCTCTGTTGCCAGTTCTCAGCCCAGGTTGTGCCAGGCCACAGTGCGTGCAGGATCCCCAGGCGTCTTTGAACGTTTCACAACTCCTGCGGGAGTTACGATCCAAACAACTGAAAGAGTTTCGTTCAGGGTTATGATTATTTCAGCTTGGTGCTTTTAGTTGGATTGAGAAGTGCTCACATTGCAGGCTGCCAGGTGATAAACCTGGGCTCCCTGTATATCTGAGCCCATCACATTCTGGTGCAGTGAAGCAGTGATATAGCACTCACTTTTGATGCTCTCGCTCCCACTCGCTCACAGCTGGAGGGCAAAATTGGGAGGTGATTTCATGGGGGGTTGTCCCCTCGGGGAGCTACAAACAAGACGGAGCAAAAGACAGGCAATATGACACTCAGAATCACCATGAGAGAGAGGGAAGGCAAGCTTGGGGAGATGAGACCAGGCTCCTGCTACACTCCTTCACAAGACTGGAACTCTAGTCTTCCCAACTTGTTCTAGCAGCCTCAAGGGATTTATACCACTTTGTGGGGCCTAGTAAATTCCTTGACGCTGCGAGTCCCTTCGTGAGGGCTGATGAAGGCCTCAAGGGACTTGGCACCTCTGTGAAGACCTCCTTTAACCACCAGCTTTCCTGAAAATGTCAAGATGAACATCAGTCTCAGCAACAATGAACACGGCTGCAGCTGCCTTACTCTGATACGCATCAGTCATATTGCTGTTGCATTTTAATGCTCAAATGTGGATGCGATTCCCACCTCGCCCAAGAGATCCGGCTCTATACCCGATCCAGCTTAACAGTTTGTGCTGCTCATGTTTAGATTACACATAGGAATTTAACCCGACACCTTCTGAACGCAGTCCAGCAGCCCAAACATTAAACAACCTGTTGCTCATCTTCTTCAGGGGTGTGAAAGCAAGTTGGTGCTGAAGAGCGCTTGGCCACTGGCAATAGTGACCCACCTATCTATTGTTCCTACCGCTCTGGATTTGTTTCACTTTCACTCCCACAACATTAAGAGTTACATTTGTCACGGTCAGGCCACTTATATGCTTATTCAGCAGGCTTTTTTTACCCACTTACACAGCCTGCAATTTTACACTTCACCTATTTACAGAGCTTGGATGCTTTACTGAGGCAATTCAAGCTAAGTGCCTCACACAAGGGTGCAGCAGGAGGGTTCCTACATTGAGTTCACCCTACATGCTTTTGGCTCTTTAACCTCGACACAAACTGCAGATCTTTCTGCAATCCTTGTTTGCTGATTTGGTTCACAAAGACTGACATTTGAACTATTCAGTCGATCACTTGAAGCAAAAAAGGAGGAACCATTTCAGCAGCTGCTGTAGTTAGCTTCACAAAGTCACCTTGAGTTCATGATGCTCAATATCACCTAAAGCCAGGCGGTTGCGGCTACTGAGGGATGTTCTAACAATGGCAACTCCGTGGGGGAAGGGAACGGTCAGACTAACTCTGCCTTGACCGCAAACACAAATGCTGCAGTCAAATCCATTTGGTCCTGCAGTGCCTGCAAGTGTGGTCCACCAGGTCCAAAGCTGATTTTAAACTGAAAAAGTCTTTTGTCAAGAGCCCTTTGCAAAGCTTCTGTAACAGTCTGAACATTTCATTTCAAGTTTTAAGCTTTCTTTCTGGCTCTGTTGTACCTGCTGCCAAATGAATGCCACCTCTACTTTGGTACCTGAAAGCCTTTCGATCAAATTGGAGCCATGAAGTTTGAAGCCGTAAGGTGACCACAGTTAAAGCTGTGTCCCCAGAAGCTCGGTATGAAGTGTGATGAATTCCAGCCCCTACAACCATGCACTGGTTTCTTTGGAAGAGGAGGAGGAGGATATGAAAAATTGAATGGCTTAACCCTGCGTTTCTGCTCGTCTCTCAGGTATTTGCCTGCGCACCACTGATTATAAAGATTAATGTTTTCCATTTCGCTGTCCTCCAAACTTGTCTGGGTTTTTCTCAAGTGATTTATGATGTACTGAGCAGAGTTGATGTTAAATAAGTTCTGCAGGGGCCTCTTTCCTACAGCTAATTGGTTACAGGACCCAAAGCAATGTTTTCACAATGCAGGGGGTGGGGGCAGTGGCAGGGATGAGGTCAAGCATGGTTAGTGGTGGTGAGGAGGTGGCCCTGTCATTTCCGCATTCATGCACAGAGCTCAGATCTGTCACAGTCCATTAGGATTGTGATTCATTAGGACTGAGACGGACTCTGTTCAACCAGGAATGCTTTTTTTTGGGGCGAGGTGTTGGCGTGATGGGTGAACCTGTGTCAGAGACGCGGGAAGAATGCGGCACAGCTCTGCGAGAAAAGTTTTCTCTGCTCTACAAGTAACTGAAGTAGCCTCGAATCATAGGCTCCCTTGAACCGGTGGCATGGTGGATGGCAGTGGGGGTGACAGAGGACCAGGTGGCGGACACTCGGGACGCAATAAGAGCGTGAAGGTCTTGCACATGAAAGGCCCTTTCAACCCCCAGTTGATCATTTCCAATGTAACTGCGTCTTTGTAAGGGAATCAAAGAAAAGCACTCCCTTTCTAGGTAGTTTTTTTAAAAACTATGCTTAATTTTGTTATCCAACAAGCGGCCAAACAACTTTGTTTTGCAGGCCTATTGCTAAACGAATGTTTTTTAAACATGAAGGAATGACAAAGACAAGCTGCCGTCCCTTTGTTCCTTTTGTGATACCCTTGAGTTTTACAAAACTAAGACAAACCTTTGTATTATACTGCAAAACCCCTGGATAATTTAAGAAAAGGAGAAATAATAGAATAAGATTATAGTGCGTAGAAGTCACTTCTGACAGCAGGGTGCACTGCTTCAGCCATCAGGAGAACAAATAAAGCAACAAGGTTTATGTGAGGCAACATCACAGTAAATGATTCTGCTTTGAGTATCTAATCCATCCATCCATCCATCCATCCATAATTAACTGCTAAGCCTTGAGTAGAGTCGTCTTGGTCCAAAGTCAATCCCAGGACGTCAGGCTATGAAACAACGCATGGATAGGATGCCAGTTAACCGCGGATTGGAATGTACACTGTCCGGCCAAAAAAAAAAGTCACCCCCTGGATTTTAACTTGGTGTTATGTTCTGGGGTTGCCTCAGTTGGTCAGTTCTAGGTTCAGCAACATTATGTTATGTGACCAAAAAATGAGGTGAGCTGACTACCTGAATATACTGAATGAGCAGGTTTTTCCATCAATGGATTTTTTCTTCATATTCCAAGATGACAATGGCAGGATTCATGGGGCTCAAATTGTGAAAGAGTGCTTCAGGGAGCATGAGAGAGACATAATTTTCACACATGGATTGGCCACCACAGAGTCCAGACCTTCACCCCATTGAGAATCTTTGGGATCTTGTGCTGGAGAAGACTTTACGCAGCGGTCCGACTCTCCCATCATCGATACAAGATCTTGGTGAAAAATGAATGCGACTCTGGACAGAAATAAATGTTGCGACATTGCATAAGCTTATCGAAATGATGCCACAGTAAATGTGTGCCAGACTCAAAGCTAAAGGCAGTTCAACAAAATATTAGTGTCACTTTTTTTTTTGGCCAGCAGTGTATAATACATGTATATAATGCGCTTAGTGACTACTTAATGAGATGAATTTAAACATATTTGTTGTAAATGAAAAAAAATATTTTGGTTGTCTGCGCTTTGGCTTTGTTAATTTGTTCTGGTCAACAAAGATTAGGAAACCCGCGTATCTTTATCTTGTTGTACGCTAGCCCTGTCTGAACTACACGAGGCACTCAGCACTACCCAACACAACCATCCGGACGCAGCAACCATATTGGTGGGGGACTTTAATAAAGCAAACCTCAGACAAGTCATGCCGGAATTATATCAACATGTGACATGCATGACCAGAGGGGACAACACGCTGGACCACTGCTACACGCCGTACGAACAGGGCTACAAAGCTGTCCCACAGCCGGCGTTTGGGAAGCCGGACCACAACGCTGTTTTCCTCGTGCCGGCTTACAAACAGAAGTCTCGTCTTGAGGCTCCGGCCACGAGGGAGGTAAAGCGCTGGTCTGCCCAATCGGAAGCCGCGCTACAGGACGCGCTCGATGACGTCGACTGGGACATGTTCAGGACAAGTTCGGATGACGTCAGCGAGTTCGCGGAGGTAGTGGTCAGCTTTGTGAGCGTTCTGGAAGACAACATTGTCCCCACGGTTACGATTAAGAGCTTTGCCAACCAAAAACCGTGGGTCGATGGTACGGTCCGCAAAGCAGTGAATGTGCGCACTGCTGCGTACAACGCAGGTCTCGCCAACGGCGACATGAGCGCTTACAAAGCGGCTAAATACGGCGTACGGCGTGCAGTGAAGGACGGGAAGCGCCGGTACCGGGAGTGGGTCGAGTCGCTAATAGATCCACAGATGATGCCTTATCCCACGTCCTGCACACCACCCTCAGTCATGTGGACAGGAAACGGGGGAACTATGTGAGATTGCTGTTCATGGACTACAGTTCAACTTTCAACACCATTGTCCCCCAGAGACTGTTCACTAAACTGAGTGACTTGGGATTGATCTGTCACCTGTGTGCCTGGGTTCTCAGTTTCCTCACAGGCAGATCACAGGTGGTGAGAGTCGGTAGTTGCACTTCCGGCATCATCATACTCAACACAGGAGCTCCACAAGGTTGTGTACTTAGCCCTCTGCTCTGTGCTCTCTACACTCACGACTGTGTGGTCACGCACGCCTCCAACTCCATCATCAAATTTGCTGACGACACTGTGGTGCTGGGCCTCATCTCCAACAACGATGAGACAGCATACTTGGAGGAGGTGCAGAACTTGGCATCATGGTGCCAGGAGAACTGCCTCCAACTGAATGTCGGCAAAACTAAAGAGATGGTGGTGGACTTTGGTAGGCGACAACAGCGGTCCTACACCCCCCTTAAAATCGACGGGACTGCAGCGGAGAGAGTGAGCAGCTTCAAATACCTGGGCGTTCATGTCACTGAGGACTTGACATGGACTGTACACATCCGAGCTCAGGCCAGTAGAGCAAAGCAGCGGCTCTACCACCTCAAGCAGCTGAGGAAGCTACAGGTCTCTCCGGTGATCCTTAAAACGTTCTTCTCTGGTGCTGTACAAACTGTTCTGACTCAGAACATCATCTCCTGGTTTGGGAATAGCTGTGCTCGTGACATCAAGGCACTGCAGAGAGTGAACGCTGCACCAGATCTGATCTGCCATCCCTACAGGACATTTACAACAGGAGATGCAGGATCAGAGCGACTAGGAACATGACAGACTCATCTCATCCCAGTAATCATCTGTTCGACCTGCTGAAATGAGGCAAACGCTTTAGAAGTATTGTGGCCAGAATGGAGAGGCTCAGGAGGCACTTCTATCCACAGGCCATAAGACTTCTGAACCTGGACATGCCATCACAATCCTCACAAACCAGGGTCTACAATATTCTCTGACCGCTCCCCTCACTGTCACTGTCCTTCCAGTACACCTTAAGGTTTATTTACGGATTTATTTATTTATTTATTTATTTATTTATTTATTTTTTTGCTGTTTGTTTCTTTTCTTCTTGGTGTTTGGTTGTTTGTTTTACTCATTGTAAATTTTTATGCACAGTCTCCTATCCTGAATCAGAGCACATTTCACTACATGGTATACTCAGTAACCATGTACGTGACAAATAAACTCTTTTGACTTTTTGGCTATCATGTGGTTATAATGTTTTTTTGTGATCTGCAGATGCCGGCTTCGCAGTTGCTGCATTCGCTCACTGCCGTTTGGTGTTTTAAAGGCAAGGTGCCCGAGCACAGCAGGTTTGTCGCCAGAAACTGAAATACGGTAATGCATCAGTTTAAGGTTCAAGGTTCAGAATTCACTTTGATGCCAATCTGCACTTACCGAGGTGCACGACAGAGAGCAAAATGTAGTTTTGACATAGGACAACACAGAAGAAGTAAACTATGTGGTAGTAGGTAATAAAACAAGTAAACAAGTAAGAAGATGTAGAAAAATAACCGTGTATTTACAGTAGATGATGCAGCAGTGCGGACATTACGGTGCAGATAGTTGGCAATGATGGTAGTGATGACACAGCGGCTGGGTGGTCAGCAGTGGTGCTGGCTGTTTGGAATTCAGCAGCTGTTTCGTTGCCTGTTGGGCTTGGACTGCAAGCTGTGGTGAACACAGACGGTCGAGAGGGGGTGACAGGGGTGGGCAGTGAAGTCCTAAAGTCCTAATGTTGAACTGTGCAGGCTCCACTGCACTCTGCAGTTCCTATCCCAGACTGTAAAGCAGGAGGTCTATAGTCCATCTGTTGAAAATGATCTTGAAAGTAATTCATCATGGAAGTGCAAGCATGCAACAGGCCAGTTATCCATAAGCACAAAGAAAACATTCAGGTCCTTAACCTCTTTGAGGATTTGCTAAATCAGTCCAAAAACCATTATATTCTGTAGTGCTTTTAACTTTTTAATACAAGTGTGAGCTTTCAGAGGAGATGTCTGGTTAAATCACAGTTCGCTTACGGCCCTTTGTGACCTCCCCACTGGCACAAATACTGTAATCTTGCTGAATGAGGTGCGGAAACCATAAGGCCCTGAATGCGGAGTCCCTGCCGCCTTCACTTAGGGCAAACTGGGCCGTAAATGAATTTCATGTAGACAATTTGGATGACCAAACAGGTCGTGATAAATATTTATTCACTATGCTAATCCATATAACCAGTGGAAACCAAGAACGTAAAATCTATAGAGCCCAATAAAACTAAATGACAGTGGCCTCCTTCACCCAGTGTGCCTTTCGAGCGGTTTCGCTTCAACTGATTGATTTGTTCCATTTATCACTATAAAAGGTAATACCGCCTGGGTCTTTGAAGGTAAAAAAAGAGGTTAACGGGTGAGGTGGATGACATTCTAGACTTTGCAACATATCTAATATGGAGCCAGAGGGTCTGCTGGAATGTATTTATAGGTCATGCCTTTTTAACATGTGCATCTCAGACTTTGCAAAAAAAAAGTTTTTTTAAATCTCTGTGCATGATCCATCGATATGACAGGGAGCCATTTAGATGCTTATTATAAACAACATGTGATTAATGGTCCGACCCGCAAGTCTGTAGCCGTGACCCTGGCAACGTCCCCAACACACTGCTAATGGAGCCACGCGGCACAGCGAGAGCAAGGCCCGGCTCACGTGACGACAGGACAGCTTCAAACGGCCCAGAAATGTATTGCAAGTACAGTTAATGATCCGTTTCGCACAATTTGGTTTGGTTACAGCATGTAGGCGTAAGAACAGCAGCTCTTGCTGCATTTGTTGAAAAGTTCTCCATCCAAGGAGGGTTTAAATGGCTCAGGGTACCTCTGCTGGTGAACGGTTCTGTCGAGCTGTCAGGGCTAAAAGCGATGGTGGGGATCCCTTGCGGACCACAGCGCCTGCAGAAGAACGACTGTTTTTCGTCCGGAATATTTTTTTGTTCGGGCAAACGTAAAAGTGACGCTGAATCACTGACGTGAGCTTTCAAAGGATTTTAAAGAGCATCACCTTGTAGGTGAAATGTATGTGATGACACAAGGAGGGAGTGAAAAAATGAGCACCAGAAGGTGTGGTACTTGGTTTTGTAAAAGAGAAACAAAACGTGATGCGTGCAACAGTGGTACAGGTTCCTTAGCCTCTCCTTGCGCTCAAGAGGCTCTACATGTCGAGGCCAGAGCAGGCAGCCCAGGCCCTGACAGGACATCAACAGGCTCTGATGGTTCCTTCTATGTTCACAGATTGGCACAAAAGGAGCCATGATGACTTTTTAATGGGCCAACACGAACAGCAGGAATGCTCGGCTGAGTGCTACCACCCTGCCGCAGACAGATCTTCACTTAGAGCGCCGATAACCGTACTTTGGCCGAGTCCTATGGGACTGGGCCTGGGGTCCGGAGGTATCTGAAGTATGTACTGCGGCTTCATGTGGCTTTGGCATAAACAAATTAAATGTATTGCAGCGTTTGGCCAATTTGTCCTTTTATCAGAATGAAAACATTTCTAGTTTCTGTGCCTTTTAGCACATCTTGTTTTCGCTGCTGCCTTTTCCCCCAATAACTAGCACTTTGCCTTATTATTACCTTCAAATAAATGCATCCAATTAAACCATGCCTGCCATCTCCGGCTAATAAAAGACTAAATGTCAAACAAGGACCCGGTTCGCGCTCCGTACACCCAAAGATCTCTCTTATTTTTGCGTTTCACTTCAGAGTAGAAAGGATACGAGATGCCTTTGCAGGAATCTGGGTCAGATAAGCTTGTTCCGCTCAGGTTTTTGTTGCTTTTGCATCAGACAACAAAACCTGGAGATTGGAGCTCTGCTGATAAGTTTAACAAGTCTCTGTCTCCCAGTGTCAATTCAACATCTTTGTTTTTGCAAGGAACTTTTAAGTAGCTGGGGAGAGTGTTGTCAGCTGTTAAAGAAAAATATTATTATTGCTAATGCTAGTGGTTCTACTGCAACTCCACCGTTTGGCCAAATGTGTGTGGACCGCCCTCCTATTGACTGAGCTTAGCTGTTTCAGCCGAACCCACAAAGCATACAAACACATTCTAGACAACTGCGTGCTTCCAGCTTTGTCTCCACAGTTTGGAGAAGAAGCTCCTTTCCTGCTCCAGCTTGACTGCGCCTCCTCGTGCAGAAAGTGAGCTCCATAAGCACATGCTTTGCCCAGGGTGGTGGGGATGAACCTGAGTGGCTGCACAGAGCTCTGACTTCAACCCCACTGAACACCTTTGGGATGAACTGGAATGCCAACCGTGAGCTAGGTCTTCTCGCCCGACGCCACCGATACTTTTGTGGCCAGACTGGCACAAATTCCCACAGCCACGCTCCAGAATCTGGTGGAAAGCCTTCCCAGAAGCATGGGGGCTGTTATAGCAGCAAAAGGGGGGGGAGCAACTCCATATGAATGCCCATGGGTTTGGAATGGGAGGTTCAGCAACCACATAGTATGGGGGTGGTGCTCTGGTGTCCACAGACCACGGGCCATAGCGTGTACTAGTAATGAACAAGATAAATAATAATGAAAAAATGAACGGTAAAAGCAAGAACAAGAAAAGCAACTCGGTTGTGGAGAAGTTATGCGAAATGTCATTAAAATGCATTAGAAACTACAATGAGTGTTTTCTGGAGCAAATTCTCCTGACACCTTTATTTCAGAGCAGTGAAATCCTGCAGTGGAGTTGCTAGTAATTACGTGAAAACCGCTGCTCTGGTTTGCATTGTCGAGAGACTCGAAGACCCGGAGTGCACCGATCTGCGGCCCAGTATGACTGTAAACCAGGGAAACTCCATTAACTCCCATACAAGTGAAGCGCTTGCATTTAATGAAAAGCACTTATGGTCCTGCTTCTGCATAAGCGCTATTAATTTATGTGCACAGAAGACTTTTGTGAAGAAAACAGTTAAACTACAAAGGGTTTTTGCATGAAAAAAAGCTTAAATTTCATTCCTCTCTGACAGGGTGGCAGTTCAGTTGTGAATAATATTTTTTCCCTTTTTTAGCAATAAAATTTCTGCTTTGCGGTGAAGATTTGAGCCAGTTATTTGAAAAAGCGCTCTGAGCTCATTTTAAACTTCCACACATTTTAATGTACTGCGTGCACAAGTGCAGTTATGCCCTTATACGCTTACACTGGTGCCGATAACCAGCCGAGTAACCGCGGGCACGTAGCTTGACGTTAAGGCTTCCAATTCCCGATCGATTAAGCGCTCGATTTCGAAGACGCGGAGTTTGTGCATCGATGAAGGATCCTTTTCAATTAATTGCTAAATATTATTTATTCTGTACTTGGACTCGGGAGCGCCTATAATCGCCGTTCATCTTGGACGGTCACGAGCCGCGTCGCCAACCACATTCTGTCGCCCCCGTAATGGCAGGCACGGGAAGAAAACCAGCCAGCAGGGACAACTGGCGGCGCTCATTAGCAGTCTCGGCATAGAGGTGGAACCATTCTCACCGTCTTGGAGAATAAGCTGAGTTCTCTGTGGTCCTCCCCTAAGTACAGGCACCGAGACCGACACACATGTGTGCACAGATTCCTGTGATGCGAGCGCTATTGACAGTCGTGGTGGTGCTCCACCAGTGCTGGAGGAAACGCCGTGGTCCTCAGGGACGTTGGTCTCCAGCAGTTGGAGCTTCTTCTCATCTGCTGGGGCCGGGAATCCTCGCTAATTAAAAATGCCACGCAGGCCTTCTCAACCGAAGACTCCTAGGGACACGGATCGGTCGAAAGAAGGAAAGACGGCAAATCGGCAACTTTGTTCCACTTATTCACTTATGGCTTTCAGAAGCGGCCGCCGATAGCTTCGGTGGCGTTTTAGTTAGGACTTTTTATGTGACAGCTAACAAAGGAAAGTAGAAAAAATGAATTACCGAATGTTGTATTTCAGAAGCTATTTATTTGCACCTAGCACACATTTGTAAGATGAAATAATGTGTATTGTACTGGTGAACGACTGGTGTCCTCCTTCCATACTTTCCTCCATTATCTTTAACCACTGAATCCTGATCTGGGTCACAATGATCCGGAGCCTACAAACTCTTATTGCATTTGCTTATTAGTACAACGGAAGTACAGGATATACAGACTGACTGATGACAGAATGTGGACACAGATAGACCGATGAATTATTTGTCCCTTCAATAGCTGGCAAAACAACAAACACAGAAACTGACAAATGTGCTGGATAAGCTTCTTAGTACAGCTGTACTTTTCAGAAATTACACTGTATGGCCAAAAGAATGTGGACCACCCTCCTAATGACTGAGCTGAACTGTTCTAGCTGCACCCACACAGCATACAAACACATTCTACACAGTTATGTGCTTCCAGCTTTGTGGCCACAGTTGAGGGAAGAGGAAGATCCTTTCCTGCTCCAGCATGAGTGCAGTCCCCATACACAAAGTGAGCTCCATAAACACTGGGTTTGCCCAGGTTGGTGCGGAAGAACCTGAGTGGCTGCATGGAACCCTGACCTCAACCCCACCGAACACCTTTGTGATGAACTTGAACGCCGACTGTGAGCAAGGCCTTCTTGCCCAACCTCACAGCTCTTGGGGCTGAATGGGCTCAAATTTCCACGGCCAGGTCCAAAATGTAGTGGAAAGTCTTCCCAGAAGAATAGAGACTGCTATAGCAGCAAAGGGGGAACAACTCCGTATGAATGCCCATGGGTTTGGAATGGGAGGTTCAGCAAGCACATATGGGTGTGATGTTCAGGCGTCCAAATACTTCTGACCATAGAGTGTATTAAAGTAGTTTGATTCATGAGGTTGGATATTTGTTTAACCCTGTGTCTGTTCTATTTTGTGGAAAGGAGAAACACTGATGCACAGCGGAGCTTGTCAGTCTATACCTGTCATGTGCCAAGTTGGCAAAACACTGAGCGGTTTCAGCAGCTGAAGTCAGCACTGCTATAACATGTACTGTAGTTTACTTTGAAGATGATACAAGAGAATACTCTGTCAAGCTACTGTTTATCTGTCATGCATCCCTCGCATCTGTGCAGGACTGAACTGATGGCAAAGCTGCGTGACAGTGTTTTGGGTTGTCACTCTGTTGTGATCTGGGTGTAATGTCGCTCCAGTTGTTGTGCCGAGGGCTATAAGTGCATCATCTTGGGAAAAAACACCTCTGATCCGGTGGCTGTGGGCTGCTCCGTGTCTCAAAAGGACCTCATGGCTTTCCTCACCTCAGTACGGATGTGGAAGGACTCTGGAGATGATGTGTCGCTCCATGATACGGGAGACATTGTGCTGTGTTTTTGTGTGTGTGTGTGTGTGTGTGTGTGTGTGTATGTGTGTACACCTGCACAACAGAGTACAAACCACAGGTTAGTCTCCAAAGAAGCAGGCAATGATGCTGTCATAGCTTCATGTGTCTGCTGGTCTCATTCAAAGAGACAGTGCAGCTCTGTAGGAGCAGCTCAAAGGCCCTCTGATGCACAGATGCAGCATTGAATTCCGGTTTACAGTCTGACCCTGGACAACAGAACAGCTGGATCAGTAGGTCCGTGTCTTCAGCTGCCTCTCCGTTCCCAGCTGAGTGAACGGAAAGAAGGCCCAGCTCATGAAGATTTATTTTAGACAATGCCCACCACAAGCCTACTTTAAGACTTTATATTCATTTTACTTATCGGATGCCTTTTACATTTCTACATTTTTCTACAGCAAGGCACTTTTACAGGAGGGGACCAAGGTAAAGTATCTTGCATCACAGTACTACAACAGTACCCAAACCACCAGCTTTCATTCGAAAGTTTCCTTAAATGTTACTGCTTCTGCCTGCACTTAATACTGTTTTAACACCTTTATAATAAGAGGCTCTGCTTGGGTCTCATGTATACCAAGAAAACATGATTATGTTTTGTTAGATTTGTGTATTGAAAGGAAGTGCAGACTCTTTTTTCAGGGATTCATAGGCATTGAAGAAAAAGGCGCTGCCGTGAGCCAATCCTACGCTCTCCGATTTGTAACACAGGTGCTTAGCCCAGGTGGGTTATTAAGCAAAGGAAATCCCTTTCAGGCTAAAATAAAACAAATTATTGAAGTTCTTTGCATAATCGGTCTCTCTGGCTGTAGGTGCATAGAACTTCTTTGAATATGGCATTGTTGACCAAATGGCATAGCAGTCAAAATAGCTGGGCAAGGCACACACACCCACACACTCACAAGGGTGTGGCAGTCAGGAGCTCTGCTTTTTCACCTTCAGCATCGCTTTGTTTTTCCGAGGTGGCCTTCTGTCAGCTCTGAAGTTGAGAACACAACGTACACTGATCTAATAAAAAGTATAACCCCGAACGTCTGTCACTCTTTTACCAGCATCTTATTAAGAGTCTGGAAAACCATGCTGTGCTGCACTCAGGGAAGGACTCACTGAAAATAAACACCTGGAGGAGAATTTGCTCTGTACAAGGACCCCAGTTATTGCAATGAAACATTATGCCATCTAACCGTGCGCTAACTTACCCTTGGGGTGCCACCTGTTTCAGTACCAGAAGCGTAACTGCTCCCGAAAGGCTCTCAATTTGATCGATTACAGCAAAATATCTGGTTTTATGACATTGGACGATTTCATCTTTCATGTTTGTCATTCTGAACATAAAGACTGACAAATGATGGCAACTTAAATTAATGACACCTTAATTTTTTGCTCTGCTTGCTGCCATTGCCATCATTCACTACCAAGTGTTCCTTTGTCAGCTTTATTTTCTATAATTTACTACCTTTTTATTGTGCTGTATTATCTACATTTTAATTATTTTAGTGAATATTTATTCACTTCCCCAACACTGAGCTGCGGTGGGGACATTACAGTCGCGGCTGAACGCGTGAATCAGCAGAATTATCATCCTGCGAGGCTGCTTTTGTCCTTTTAATACTGCATACTGGTGAACGGGGCAATATTAATGCAGTTGATCAAAATTTTGTTTCATAAATACTGCTGGATTTTACAATTATGTGGATGTCTGCTTCTCTCGAGGATGCAGCAGGCTCTGTTACCCATAAAGAAGATCATCTTCTGCGCCCCAGGCACCACCCTTGACATGTGGTGTCTTCTGCTCTTTGTGGTTCTGACCCTTCAGGTTCAGCCCGTTTTCCACAGGCCGCCTATTTTGCTCCGCCAAAAGGTGGTAAATCACAACTATGAGCCATTTTTTAAATGACATTATTTCCAATGAGGGGGAAATGCTTCAACAGCCACATGCGCTCAATTCTGGGACTTAATTCTGGGATGCGTGTGCACAAAGATTGCAAGGTGGCTCTGCGCACAACCAGCATGCGGCAAGCAGCGTTGTCTGTATTCCAGCTTCCCATGCTGTGCTCTTAGCCGGCGCACTGTCCTTTCTGGAAAAGGTAAAATTTCTTTTTAATTGATGATATCATAGCATTAGACATGACTGCCAAACACTTACTGAGTCTCAGGGAGGCAAATATCTTAAGCATTAAAACTTTGGGTGGGTGATGCTATTTTCTTACCAGTTGTGGAGTAATAAAACCACTGTAATCCAAATTGCTTCACACCCTCCCGGTGCCAGCATGTAGAATTTCGGAACAAACACATGGCCTAAACCTGGTGCTTCCATTCCCAGGACAGCACCTGGACTTCAGGTACTCAGTGAGAACATCAAACTCTGCAACTGAGTTAAAGGTGGGCAGCGCAGTAAAAAGTATACTTTATAGCCGAAATTATGATCAATGCATCATCCTTTAAATGCACGGTCTCTACGTGGATAATAATTTACATTTATTCAAGCAACCGCTGTAATGTTGTCATCTATGGTCCATATAATATATGGTTTTTAAAAATGCTATTTTTATGTCTGTTAAGCTTGTTTTTCTTGTAGCAGATTTTTTTGGTGGATTTTTTTAGTTGCTTCAGACTGTAGGGCTTACCAAAACACATGAGTAGTTGTCTGTCTCATTTGCACATTATTCTGCTAAGTGCAAAAGCAGTCTTTGAGCTGGTAGGAACACCCCTTGCTTTCTCATTTGGTTTAAAATTTTATCCTTTTGCTTTTCGTCTTGTGGAGATCCAGAAGAAAAGCCCCATTGCTTATCGATATGATCCATTTGCAGGAAATGTTTTCTTTCTGCACGTGGAGAAAACATCTTTACGAGACAAAGCCTGCAGCATTCTGCAGAGAACATACTGTATAGTATAATGAATTTTAAAAAGCACATTTTAGGACAGAGTGAATATGAAGCTTTTCATACATGTAATATAGTCACCACCAATAGGTATTTAGTCTATTTGTGTTTCCATTTTTCTTATTTTAATTGTTTCTTTTCTGAATTCTGAAGCAGGTCAACACACTATGTTTTGTATGATTGATTTTTATCCAAAAACCCAACAAGAAGTCTTCAGCAGCCTGAACTGAAGCCCTGCTGGATGACTTTGTACGGTGTTTTCAGACATTCAGTAGAATGGCAGTAAAGTAAAATGAAGCAAAATGCAGACAGCTTTCACTTTCTTGGCAGATCAGCAGATTTAATAAAATGACTTGTATCTATGCTATGAAAAATAGTAACAGACCACATCAAGCCTGCACATTTTATTCTAAAAAATGGTCATAAAAGCTGCTTGACGTACACCAGTGTTAATGTTGGAGTAGATGTTCCCACTGCACTGCATGAAGTGAAGATTGGAATAATCATTTACATTTTACAAAGGTCTATTTTTGCTCTTTTCTCTATAGGTTTAGACCTGATAAATAGAACGGGAGAATATGAGCAGGGCCATTCAATTTATTGGCATTCTTCGATTCTCCAGATCATTTCTTACTCTTCTAACAGAATTCAGTATCCTCTTGTGCAAACATCATGCCACCTTACGCTCATACCGTGTGCTCATTGTATGTAATACTGTAGGTTTAGCATGGCAAGAAGTGGTAAATTTGACAGAAAATGTATTAATCCAATTAAACAGTAACCATCCAAGCTGGATATATTGGGAGAAGGATGCTAGGGATGAAGCTGGCAAGCAAGAGGAAGAGAGGAAGGCCTAAGAGGAGATTTATCGATGTGGTGAAGGAGGACATGCAGGTGGTGGGTGTGACGGAGAAAGATGCAGAGGACAGGAAGAAGTGGAAACAATCGATCCGCTGTGGCAACCCCTAACGGGAGCAGCCGAAAGATGAAGAAGAAACAGTAACCCTCCAAAGTAATAAAATGGAGAAGAATGAATTAAATGAGTCAAAAATGTGAGCAGCGTGGAGCTCCGAGTAAACAAAAGAGCATTTCACTGACAGACTGTGGACACAGATAGAACCTGGATTCTAAATCACTTAGTCCAGTCGCAAAATTTCTTCTGGTAAAGCTTTCCACCAGATTTTTGGAATGTGTGCCCATTCAGCCACAAGAGCATCAGTGAGGTTGGGCGAGAAGGGCTGGCTCCCGGTCGGCGTTCCATGTTCATCTCAAAGGTGTTCAGTGGGGCTAAGGTCAGGACTCTCTGTAGCCACTCAAGTTCTTCCACACCAACCTGGGAAACCATGTGTTTATGGAGCTCACTTTGTGCATGGAGCACTCATGCTGGAGCAGGAAAGGAGCTTCTTCTTCCCCAAACTGTAGGCACAAAGCTGGAAGCACATAGTTGTCTAGAATATGTTTGTATGCTGTATGGGTGTAGCTAACACAGCTACAGAACGGGGTCCAAATACTTTAGGCCACATGCTGTATTATTTAGAGATTTTACAAATGTACAGTAAAAATAATAAAACATAATAGGACTTTAATATGAGCATACTGTTCAGTTGTTAATGCTCTTTTTCTAATTCTTTTCTCCTTCTCTTAGTCCGCATACGGTATTTTTAATACATACAGGGTTTACTGAACCTCTCATGATGACAATAGGAGGGTGCAGTACCTGGGAGCAATAAAAGAAATTTAATTCCTTTGCTATGAGTGTCTTTTCAAATAAAACCATCGATAATGACTGTGTACGGAATTATTTTGTTTGACCGTCTACATTATTTGCAGGCCCTGACACGCTTCCATGTGCACAGCTCTCTCGCCTTTGCAATTCACCAGGGAGGAGAGGCTAAACGGCATTGGCACTAAACCAGCCAGGGGTGGCACAGCAGGGTTAAATCACCTGCGGGCATCATGCAAATGTGGACCCCTGCCCACATCAGGTGCTCCCTATTAGGTGGACCTCGAATTGCAACCATTAGCACCAGGAAGGGCCCTGGTGCCAGTTTAATCATCTGTGCCGTGTGAAGCAAGGAGGTGCCTGAATGACAGACTTCATAACCATTTTTTTTCCTGTTCAGTCATTTATGTGTTAGTTCAACACATTATTACTTTTAGTTCTATAGAATGGAAGTTGAATGCAAATTAATGTACAACATATCCACCTGAGCACCAGTTTGGCGTTTACTAAAGTTTGAAAGTGCTATCGCGTGTGTTCTGTGACATGGTGAAATATTTATCCCCTTATTTTTCTGCTTTATGTGTGGAAGAAAAATGCCAAAATTAGCACATGAAAACATGCTACCTTTATTAATTTAGTTTGCATTATTTAACCGTGCACATTCTCTGCTGTATGAATCAGGGGCTGTCAGAGTCAACTCCCAACAGGGTGTGTGGGGACATTTTTCTCTCCGAATGGTTCCCTTTATTACTTAACATACTTGGCCACATTGTTTTGAGGTTTTTTCGAAACAAATGACATGCATGTGAAAATGGCGGCTGCAGATCATTTGCCTGCAGTCCTCCAGAAGATGTGCTTTACTGGCAGAAAACAAAACTGCTCATAGAGGAGGCCGAGCCACCAGCGCTTGATGCGGACCACGGTCCCCGACCCAGCCCATGCTGCTTTGCAGAAATGCATTTTTATTAATAATGCAAATAATCCAGTAATAATGACCCAGGAACGGCTTAGAATGAAAATCAGTAGAAATGCAGATTGCCAAGAAGGGATTTTCATAGCACGGAAATAACCGTGCTCCATTACAGAGTGACTGCAACCTGGCAAGCGCCTGTCTAATGCGTTTCCCAGCAAGCTGTTAATGATCTGATCATTGACGATTAGAGAAATCTATTAATCATCAGTGACATCACACATTTCAGATATTATTATTATTATTATTATTATTATTATTATTATTATTATTATTCTTATTATTAATAAGTAAACATTCTACCATGTCATAATACACATGTAATAGCGCCATCAAACTTTAATAAACATCAGACTAATGCTTAAGTGCATATTTTGGTACATCAGTTTACAAACAGTTTTTATTCTGTAGAACCAGAAGTAATTATATGTTAGGCTAAATGGATATAAATGACAGACAAGGGAAAAAGGTTATAATTACAGTCAACAAAATGACCCGATAGTGTCACTGCTTATAATATTCCTATAAAATGAAGAGATATTATAAACATGAAAGAAATATATGTGATAATGAAATATATGAAAATATATATGACTACAGCAGGAAAACTGATGGGGTTTATATTCTAGTCCCAAAGTATCGAGTTTTTAGAGAGCTGGATGAGGTTCAGAAAAGAGCGTCTGCTGGACAAATGAATGCAGTTTATATGCCAGCTGTGGAGTTTCACCATTCTGATGTTTTGCCGCTTAGGCAACTGAAAAATGAGGAATGGCAGACTGCTGAGATCAATAAGAGGGCACAAAGGGGCTCCTCCTCGAGCTGCCTTTGCACCTCATTGACTGACAACCATGAACATGCGCGTCCTGTCCAGGTCCTTGTCTGTAGTAATTGGCAATTCTTTTTATTGTGCTGATGCTCACTTTGTTCATCGGCAGAAGCATTGCACAACAGCACAAATGATGCAGAGTGTAGGTCTGCACTGTTACTTTTATTAAAATTGTTATTTCTGTGCCACAGAAGCAGTCAGGTTAACGTGATGGCCGAAGCATTTTATTCAACATTAAGCAACAATTTAATGCGGAAACATCCAAAGGTTTGGCTTGGACTCTGCAAGTAGGGTAAAAATTAAAGTTTTTCCAGCATAGAAAGCAGTGGCTCAGTCTTTTTCAGATTTAGCTGGTTTTAACACCATGAAAAATGCCTTCCAAAGACCGTGGAATTGACACTTGGCCTCTTTTACTAACATTCTGAAAAATGGACTTGCAGAACAACCCTTCCACCCTGCTAAGATGAATCCATTTTTAGTTTTTGTCTAGATACATTTATAATGTGCCTGCTTTTTTCTTAGCTGCCTCTTGCGCTTTGTTTTCCAAGTAAATGGATGGGGTTTAATTGCAAAGCCAGGGCTTTGGAGGGGGGGGCGGGTTAAGGTGGTGGATGGCTGTGTGATTCATGCACGCTAACTCCAGCAGGAGCGTTCATCATGATTTCCACACGTGAGGCTGCCGTGCTAGCATCTTTCTCCTGCATGAACACTATGGAAGTAGCCCCCTGCACAGCATTTCAGTCCCATGCTTTCACAATCCCAAGGTCCTAAATGGTCTGGAGGGGGTGCGTGCTCTTAAAGCAGCTTCTCGGAAACATCTTTGGGTCATCACTGGTGTCAGCAAGACAGGAGACTGGGTAGCTGGCTTCTAAAGCATCTCGGTAGGGTGCAACTTTAGTTTCCTCGCTGCCTGGTGTTTCAGTCCTTTCCTACAATTTTTTTTAAGCAATACATGCAAATTATTCAGCAAATGTTCCATCCAGCAGGGATTTTTAATCCATGCCGAGAAACAATGCAGGGCCTCCTAGCCACTGCAGAATTGGTAAATCCCCTGTGGTCTCTGCTGTTTTTTTTTTTTTTTTTTTAAACAATTTTTCTACAAAAGAAATTTTGCAGTGAGTTCCAGGTAAACTGCTTAACAGCTACCCCAGCTGTTGCCTTCCACTCCTGCGATCCACGTTTGCATCCCATGTTCGGCTGCAGCACCCTTGAACAAGGTACTTACTCAGAATTGCTCCATTAAAACCCATATATAATTTGGTAAATCACTATAAGTAGCTTCACCTTAGAGGAAAGCATCATCTGTGTAAGAGCTAATGCTCTAACCATCTTTCCAAGCGAGATATTGCTGACTGGGGCTGAGGGAGGGTGAGAGAAGCTAACCAGTGTGCCCCCAAGGCAGTGATGTGCTGATGTCTTCGGCAGGTTAATGGCAGAATTGACCTGCTGGTCAAGTTGCTGGGCACTGGGAGCGAGTCGGTGAAACAGCAGCTAACCTGTTCGGACAGGCGATCGCACCGCTCCGATTTCGCACGGTCCTTGCTGTAATGTCCATGAAATGCAATTTGGCCGAGACGCTAGACTGAGGCAAGATGACATTCATATCTTGAAATGGGACCTTATTCTTGGTCCTGCTAAGAGGCTTTATAGCTTTAATTAGTCAGTGTGCTGTATGGAGTCTCTTTTCTTTGCTTATTCATCAACTTTCTGTACCGCCGTACCAGTCTTCCTTTTGTGCCCAAGAATGCTTTGAGGTTATGAAAATAATTCAGCGTAGCTGCTGTGGCCCTTACCCTGCAGCCTTGCATATGTATGAATTTTCCAAAATCCTTCTCCCTTCTGGATTTGTGAATTCTTTATATGCCATTAAATCAAAATGAACTTTTTTCCCTGTTCAAAACAGCTCTACGCAACTCCTGGTGCTAGCAGGCCTTCACAACTGATCCAGAATGCTGCAGCAACGCTTGGATTCAATCTGCCAAACAGGTCAAATATGTCTTCCCTTTTTTTGTCTTTCCGCGGACATCCTTGTCAAGTTCAGGGCTTACTTATAACCAACAAGATGGTCAGGGATTGAAATTCTGGTCTGACTGATCTGCACAGCCCAGAAAGAGTGCTGAACTCCTCCACCATTCCTCACTTTCTTGTCACACTCTCAGGATGCCAAAATCAAAACTACTGGTTCTCAGTCCTAGTGCCAAGTTAGTGGAATAATCTTCATGTCTCCCTACAAACCACTGAATTCCTCCCAGCATTCCAGAAGTATTCCAAAGCTTGGCTCATCTCATCTTCCACCATTTTATTCTGCAGCTCTCATGACAGCTTCACACTCAAACATCACCCAATGCTATTTCCTATGTACAGTATTTGCTATTTCAAAAATACTGAAAGGATGCAAGAATTTGACTTCACAGCTCTATTTTTTTGTATGTTGTAACATGAACATAGTCAGCAGACATGAATAAATAAAAGTGATGGCAGGATGAAAGTGAAAAAACCAAGGAAACCCTGCATGAACAATGGCGAACCATACACACTGCTGCTTGTGCTTGATCCTGGGCATTTGTCACTCTAAAGATATCCGGTATTTTGTGTTTGTTTCACAATTTATTGGGCTCTCGCTGTTCCAACTGAGGTCTTCATGAGGGCGTAAATATTCTTCCTCCAGGGTTTTACTTTAACCATTAAATAGCAAATGTGTTTATTAAACTGCCCGAATAAGTGAACGGAAGAACTGTACACAGCATTCACAAATCGATGCCGTATCTTCACGTGCGTAAAGTACTCCTGCCTGGACTTTTTCCAGTCTGTGTACTGCAAAGCCATGTGCGGCTGTTTATGTTTTCATAATGTTTTCCAGCGCTTCACTTAGGTACATGATTCCATTTGTTTGTGTGCATTAATATCCACCTGTTACCTTGCTTACATCTACGTTTACTGTATGGGTTTCCATCTGCTTGCACTGCCACCAGGCTGCTTCTCATTTGTATCCTTTAGACCCCTGGGGTCACTCTGGACAGAGACAAGGCGCAAATATAACTAAATATTGTTGAAAGAAAAAGACAGCTGAGCTGCAAAATATTGTCTGGAAACCCAAATACTTTGCCAAAACATCTTGCGATGTAGGTGTTTAAAAATATATACACGTTTTAAACATTTATCTTCATTTATGCAGTCCAGGGCTTTTCAACCCCGGTCGAGCCAAATCCACTGCGTATTCTTGTTTTTGCTGCAGATGAGATTTTAATTAATTTTCCATTATTCCTCTTGATATTGAATATAACAGAAGATTCAAACCTTTTAAACCAAAAGGGTTGGCAGAGAACCATGTGCTTTTTTCAATCATATAAAACCAAATTTTTCTTTCTTTATAAAGTGGCTGGAATTCTGGGGGTGACGCTCAAATTTTCTTTTATTTTGAAGTGCGCTTCATGTGTGCTGAGGCAAAATAAGCGCAGTAGAACCTTTATAGAACTCATAGAACTTCTTTTTCTTTATTGGTGCAATTGTTTGAGACACAAAAAGGAATCTGCAAGCTACAAAGTCAGCGCCGCGGTGACAATTGTTTAAGTGAAGCATTGGCCACAACAGTTGAAGAATAAGTTTGTTGATGCTTTTAATATTTCAGGTATGCCTTGAAAGATGCCACTTTAGTCGAATACCCATAAAATTGTACCGGGTGCTACAGCTGGTGCCATTTTATTTGAATTGTATGATGAATTATTAATAATGAACTGCTGAAATGTACTCCGCTCTGAAGTATTGAATGGGACCGAGACCAGAATCCAGTCCCATTTTTTTTTCTCCTTTTGTTGCTCAATAATCTCAGCCAGCCATTATTGTAGAGCAGCTGCCTTGGGCATCACAAATTCAAGGCCGCTCTTTTAAACACAATCCTTCTGAGTCGAATGTGCTCAAATGTTAGATCTTTATACGAATTAGATCATGTTTTATAATTTGATATTCCATTTTTCGACTGAGGGTGTAGCACACAAAAGACTCATTTTGTTTTCCCTGATATTAGGTGTTATCAATTCAAGGAGGAGCACAGAAAACAGCAGCAGAGACCTGAACTGAATCCATCATCACGTGTGATATGAATAACCCTTTCTCGAGGCCGAGGCTGAGAGTCACAGGCAAACCCGACACTTTGGTGATACCGAGAATAGACCAGTGCATGCTGAATTATTTGTCTTTTTCAGGTTCCCTCTTTCACAGATTGCCATTTGACATAGCTTTCCCCCCCCCAATAGTCACAGAGCTGGAAGTTCACCAAAGCTGCTCAGGTTATGTCCTCTGACAAATAAATAAAGTGGCAGCCATGTTGGTGAAGGAAACAGAGGAGATGAGGAGGTGATGAGTAGGTATGGTGTCAAGGAGAAGAATGCAGAAGGTCAGATGATAGTGGATTTTGCAAAAAGGATGGACATGGCTGTGGTAAACACGTATTTTAAGAAGAGGGAGGAACACAGGGTGACGTACAAGAGTGGAGGAAGATGCACACAGGTGGACTATATCTTATGCAGGAGGGCCAGACTGAAGGAGACTGTAGACTGTAAAGTGGTGGCAGGGGAAAGCGTAGTTAGGCAGCATAGGATGGTGGTTTGTAGAATGACATTGGAGGTCAAAAAGAGAAGAAGAGTGAGGGCAGAACCAAGGATCAAATGGTGGAAGTTGAAAAAGGAAAACTATAAGGTGGAGTTCAGGGAGGAATTAAGACAGGCATTGGGAGGCAGTGAAAACTTACCAGCGAGCTGGACATCTACAGCAGAAGTGGTAAGGGAGACAGCTAGAAAGATGCTTGGTGTGACATCTGGACAGAGGAAGGAGGACAAGGAAACCTGGTGGTGGAATGAGGAAGTACAGGAGAGTATACAGAGGAAGAGGCTGGCGAAGAAGTGGGATAGACAGAGAGATGAAGAATGTAGACAGGAGTACAAGGAGATGAGGCATAGGGCGAAGAGAGAAGTGACAAAGGCTAAAGGGAAGGCGTATGGTGAATTGTATGAGAGATTGGACACTAAGGAGGGAGAAAAGGACTTGTACCGATTGGCTAGGCAGAGGGACCGAGCTGGGAAAGATGTACAGCAGGTTAAGGTGATAAAGGATAGCGATGGAAACGTACTCACAAGCGAGGAGAGTGTGTTGAGCAGATGGAAAGAGTACTTTGAGGGGCTGATGAATGAAGAGAACAAGAGAGAGAGAAGGTTGGATGATGTAGGGATTATGAATAGGGGAGTGCAATGGATTAGCAAGGAGGAAGTTAGGACAGCTATGAAGAGGATGAAGAATGGAAAGGCTGTTGGCCCAGATGACATACCTGTGGAAACATGGAAGTATTTAGGAGAGATGGCAGTGGAGTTTTTAACCAGATTGTTTAATGGAATTTTGGAAAGTGAGACGATGCCTGAGGAGTGGAGAAGAAGTGTACTGGTACCAATTTTTAAGAATAAGGGTGATGTGCAGAGCTGTAGTAACTACAGAGGGATAAAACTGATCAGCCATAGCATGAAGTTATGGGAAAGAGTAGTGGAAGCTAGGTTAAGAAGGGAGGTGACGATTAGTGAGCGGCAGTATGGCTTCATGCCGAGAAGGAGTACCACAGATGCGATGTTTGCTCTGAGGGTGTTGATGGAGAAGTACCGAGAAGGTAAGAAGGAGTTGCATTGTGTCTTCGTGGACTTAGAGAAATGGGGTACCTAGAGGAGCTGTGATATTATTATGTAGAGAGTCAGAGATTGCGAAAAGTCACAGTAAAATTAATTACAGGATATGTACAAGGACAGTGTGACAGTGGTAGAGGTCTCTTGGTAGGAAGTGTGGATCTTTTCAAGGTGGGGTAGGATCAGCTTTGAGTTCTTTCTTGTTTGCAATGGTAATGGACAGGTTGACAGATGAGATCAGACAGGAGTCACCGTGGACTATGATGTTTACGGATGACATTGTGATCTGTAGTGAGAGTAGGGAGCAGGTTGAGGAGACCCTGGAGAGGTGGAGATATGCTCTAGAGAGAAGAGGAATGAAGGTCAGTAGGACTAAGACAGAATACATGTGCATAAATGAGAGGGAGGGACAGAAATGGGTGAGGATACAGGGGAATAGAGGTTGGAAGGTAAATGGTGTACTTAGGATCAACAGTTCAGAATGTGTGTGGGGATTGTGGAAGAGATGTGAAGAAGAGAGTGCAGGCAGGGTGGAGTGGGTGGAGAAGAGTGTCAGGAGTGATTTGTGACAGAAGGGTACCAGCAAGAGTGAAAGGAGGTCTATAAGATGATGAAGTGAGACCAGCTATGCTTTATGGAGTTGAGCAGTGCTTTGACCAAAAGACAGAGCAAACTGGAGGTAGCAGAGATTAAAAGATATTGGTGCATTGGGTGTGACGAGGATAGATAGGATGAAATAGTATATTAGAAAAGGTCAGCCAAGTTGTGGTTTGATTAAAAAAAGTCAGAGGCGAAGATTGCGTGGTTTGGACATGTGTGCAGGAATTCTGGATATATCGGAGAAGGATGCTAAAATTGGACCTGCCAGGCAAGAGGAAGAGAGAGGAAGGCCTAAGAGGAGGGTTTATGGATGTGGTGAAGGAGGGACATGCAAGTGGTGATTGATGGAGATGCTGAAGAGGACAGGAGAAATTAGGCGGAAGCTTTTGATCCTGGCGACCCATATGACGAAGAAGAAGAAGAAGAAGAAGAAGAAGAAGAGAGAGGTTACTCTTTCATGGCAGTTTGTGTTTTTGTTTTTAAAGGGGTTTTCTTGAAAAGTAGTAAAACCTTTAGAAAGGATGGACAAACTGCCTTATGTTATACAGTATCTTATCTTCCACACTTTTTACATGTGATGCTCCCTAAGAATGTTTGAATGGATTTAAAGAAAGGCTGTCTTACATATATGACGATCCAAGTTGCAATATATTTTTTTTGCATATCATATCCTTTTAGGTGGCTGTGACCTGGGATGTCCCGAGGTATCACGTTCTGAGCTCTTGTGATGTCATGCATTACAGTTTGAAACCCATTTCCCACGTTTTCCTCATTCTCCTTGCCTTGAAGATTTTACTCAAAATTGAATGCCAGTATAAAAATATATTTTTTTCTTATCTTTTACTCTTTTTGACTGTACTGGCTTGAAAGTGGGAAAGTGTCACATTGCTCTTTTCCTACATATAAGCTTCCAAATAAAAACAAAAATGCTTTTGCTATTGTTGCTCTGTCAAATTATCAAATGCTCTTTTGTATTTTACTCGGCATTTTTGAGTTTGCAGCTACAAATTTTGCACGTTTGATTGCTAAATACCAACCGGAATGCTTTGTTCTGTCTCTGTGCTGTGATCATACGAAATAAACAACCAAAAAGTGGTTTAATATGATTTTTTCTATCTGTGTATGTAACTGCCAATATGTTCTTTTTGTGTTTTCATTCAGCTTTCAAATTTGCATCATACATGTTGCGGGCATAGTGTTCGTTTGCTAAGGGCCTCTTTGTCCTGTTTGCAAGTTGCATTCAGAAATAACGCACGACCGAAAAGCGCTTTCATATCGATTAAAAATTTTTTTCTATGTGATTCTTAAAACTGTCCATTCATTCCTTTGAAATTGAACCAGCGCTGGACCTCAAAACAACGCTGTTTTATAACAGCGTTGAGTTATAAAATGGTCAGCGTGTCCACAAAGTGTTGAATATAAAGTTTGCAACAGTTACATTTCTTTCTTTCTTGATTTATATGCTACTGCATATGCTAATACGGGGCACAAAAGATCCATAGTCTGTAATAGTGTTTGCTGAAGCTGCCACTTACTTAAGGGTTACAGGCAGATAACTAAGCAGGACCAAATTATTGTTTTTTGTGTTTTTATGTTCTCTGTTTTCCATATTTATTTATATTCGCCCATTCATAATGGCTCCACTAAATCCAATTTAAAATAGCACGCATGTTTATCTTTATCTGATGCCAGTTTCTTTTCCCCAGAATTGTTTTCTACATTTACGGGTGCACTAGGAGAGAAGGCACAGCAGGCAGCTTAGTGGATAACTTTGAAATGAGTAATAAATCTGTGGCATCTATGGAAAGGCGGCTTCATTTCAATCCGCAGATCGCCACAGCCACTGGGAGGAAAACAGACGTCGTTCGCTCTTTGTTTCTGGACTCTTTTGTTTAGACCAATAGCCAGGTTCCCACTTACGGCAAATGTGCAGTCGGTACTCCCACATTTGAAGAGAGAGTTGGTTCTTTGTCCTTTACACAGAATGTGTAAGTTTGGCTGATTCTGGGCACCATACTGCATTTTTTAAATATTGCACAGCTGGAAAATTTTGTTTCATGTATTATAGTACTGCCCTGTAACATAAAAGCTTTTCTATAGACCTTTATACTGTATATGCTGTACATCTATCTATTACCTATGAGCACTTTATTCTGGTCAGCCTTGTGCCTTGTGGTGAGTCCCAAGAGCCTATTCAGGATCCCCTGGACTCTAGGCTCTAAAACTACACCCCTGGCAGGCAGAACAATAAACATGGAATGGATGTCTTTGGACCGTGGTAACAAACTCCTATAGACACACGAAGAACATGCAAATTCCACCCAAAGTGACCTGGATTGAAACCCCCACCCGAACAGCTGCGAGGTAGCAGAGCTACTCGATGTACTGCTGTGCCGCTTGCCTATAACACCGGTCCAATAATAAAAATAATGTGCTCATTTTTTACTTTGGCTTCCTCTCAGGAGTTCATTTTTTAATTGTTTTACTTTTCCTGCATGCCTTCTTAAGCCGCTGTAGCCAGTTGTACCAAAATTATTCATGTGAGAGGTTGCGGTTATAGAAGAAAACAAGAATCTACTGAGCGGATCTTGGCTGCTTTGGAAATGGGACAACCAATGTGCTATCGGCTTCTTTTGTCAGAGTTTCCTATTGGCAAGCGGTCCACTGGTTCCTGTGAAGACCCGTTCAGCATGGAAGATCATCTTAGTCTGTCTTATTCTGCCTGAAGTCGGCTAACCTGGGAATAGCTCCCCCCTCGGGACACAGATCCATCTCCATCATCGCAGCCCTGGCATGGCGTGATCCTGTACCGCCCTGAAATGTGGGCTTTATTTTAAATTGCTTCACAGGTGTCTGACTTATTATCTATAGAAACTGTGGGTCTCCACTTCTACTGCAGCTCCTTCTGAAGATACGATTAAGAACATAATAAATTTACCCACAGCTCAAATGAAACACAAGTCTGGGAAGGCATGAAAAAAAAGCAGAGAAGTTGTCAGGGGTTTGCATCACACCTGACTGAATTTAATTCCGCTATCCACCTGTGCACATACAGTACAGTGACTTTGATGCCCTACAGAAGAATATTTTACCCTCAGAAACCTTCTTGGCTGCACTTGTGTGTCTAATACCTGGAAGCTCTGGTTGAGAATAACTGTGACTTCCACCCTCTCTGTGTTTCCAAGCCAGGGTTTAAACCTTCTGATGTCCTTGGCCAGCAGAGTGCAATGTGAGGGGCATGTGGTGAGGAGCGAAGCCCAGCGGTGCTTTCCGCTCCTGCCCTTCTTCTCCATGGCTCAGTACCCGGGCAAGAGAGGAATGCTAAAGTGATGAGAGGGGAGGTCTGCTGGGAACAAATGTAATGCAGTGAAGTGCTATACCCCTTATTTCCCTCAAAGCAACAGCACTGATATGTTTTTTTATTTAAATTTCAATGTAGCTGGGTACACTGGATATTTCTATAATCTTCCATTGCTTGTTAGTCTGCTGAACTAGGTAGGTAGATGTCCAAAAGGCATGGAGATAGATCTGGTGTCCTTCTCCAATGAGGTTCAGTTATATTTGAATAGGTTCTGCTATTTGGGTGTGAATAAGGTGCCTGGTGTTTCGGTTATTTCCAGACAGCCTGTGGCTGGGCGTAAAGAAGTCCGTCTTCATCTGAGTCCCTTTTTTTTACTGCAGTGTTTTGGCCGTGCAGGGACAGATGCTGCTGCCGAGTTGGACCGAGTCAGGGGATATTTCTGTACTCTGGTTAGCTGATCTGGGGGAAAAAAACAGCACATAAACTGTCATTGTTGAACCTAAACGTCCATATTGTCGCCATTGATGTCATGATCAATATTATCAGTTATCTTCTTACAAAAACGTTCATTTTCGAGGCCAAACCCTAGAGGTTTATTAGATTTAATTTGCATTTGCATCAAAACCCCATGCAGTGTGCTATTTTAATAAACAGTATAACATCTATAGCCTATATCCCGAAAAGGAAATAATGTGCTGGTATCGATCATTTTTACTAGCACACAAGCTAATAACAATATACCCTACTGTACCGAATGCAACACATTAACTACACTGCAGTGGGGTTCCTTTTGGTGTGTCGGTTTCCATTTGGTTGGTTTGCTGATGTGAGCAGGACCGTCACACACAAGTAGAGGAATTATTAAGTAAGTGTGATGGACAAAATGAAGCAAGAAATTTTGGGGTTCTGGGCTACTCAGAAAGGTGGCAGAAAAATTGAAAAGAGCCAGAACGAAGCTCTTGTGATTTGTACAGAGGATCAAAAGTACTGTGGTTATAGATGATGGGGCTGCATCCATGTGGAGACAAAGGTGAGGACAACTTTGACTAGCGTGGCCTGGGTGGCAGTCTGAGTGAGCGGAAGACAGATTCTCTTTCCAGACTTTGCCCTGTGAGAAGCATGGACCGGTAACCGTCACTGGACAGCAGTTCATCACCTCTGAATGGTGTGTTGTGCTTGTGGGAGCTCGAGGAGGAAAAAAATAGGTGTCAATCCAACACTTTTGATCGGTTGGCGGTTAAGGTCAGATATGACACTGCTGGCTTTGTATGAACATCACTGGTTGCCCCTGGCTTGCCTGCTGTTTATTTTGTCGACTGTGATTGTTGTTTTACTAGCCGATTATTGTTTGTCTGAAAAAGTTGTGTTGAGACCTTATAGTCTACTGCCTGACCAGGTTCTGGGAGACCAAGGTAACGGAGGAATCTAAACAGCATCCCTGCCAAAGGCTGTTGAAGAAAGAAGAGGAAGCGATGCAGAGGGCCACCCTCAGAGGTGCAGTAGCCTGTCGCTGTTTTGATATCTTGCTCGAGCCGGTTGTTGCAGTTGCTAGGCCACGAAAACACCTTGGATCAGCCCAGTGCAGACGAAACCCTCGCCTCTCCATCCATTTCTATTAACCACTTTATAGGCCAGGCTGGCGCTTAAGCACTAGCTCCTCGGCTTATGCTGATGTACAAATAAATATGCAATTTGTAAATGTGAGGACTGTCTAGACTGGCGAAAATGCTGTTCAATATCGGTGCATTTAACCTATACAAGTGTTTTCTTGTGCTGTCTTTGCATGTAAATGAGAGAAGAAATGAGAAAGTATGCGTTGCCTTAGAAACAGAGGCTCACGTCCCAGTTGTTACAGCAGTGGTCTTGTGAAGCAAGAAGAGCCGTGCAGCTTGTTATCAAAAACATTCCTGTTTCCACTCAGCATTTAGTTTGGGAGGAAAAACAGCCTTTGTAGCAACTGTCCCCAACTCAGTCCCTGCCTGAAAGAATCCAGAGGTGCTGCTCCAGGACACCTGTGGAGGAGGAGCTTCTGACGCCTGAACAGTGGGAATAGCGCTTACCTGTGACCATGATCCTCTTGCTGAAACCCGCTTGCTTCCAGAGACAGAAGTGCTGTTGTGATTCATTCCTGTTCTGGGAACAATGGTGCTACTTGGTGAAACATCAAATGGTAAAAAATGTTTAAAGGCGTTTTGGAACACATCCAGCATAACAAGAAAGCGGATGCCCGAGCATTTACATGAGGAGAAAATTGTGGGTGAAGAAATCCTTTTTCTCCAGACCTCCTACAACCCTCGATTAGTAGAATAAGTGGACACAATAATTTGGACTATATTTTATTTATATAAAAAAAGCTGAAGATATACTTGACTTATGGATGTATTATCTCTCTCAAATCTGTAATAGGGAAACCGTTAATTTGAGTTCGACTTCTCCTTGATCCTTCTGGTCCAAACCCTTCTTCACTTGCTGCTTTTGGTTTGCCAAAATATACTTGGAGCATCCTTTAAATCTGACATATTAGTGTTCTTGTCCCAGTTTGGACCTGCAGCATTGCTGTACAGGAGCTCAGGGGCAACTCACCTATATGAGTGGGATGTTGAGTTTGGTAGATAAAAGACCCGTTGAGAAATTACTACGGACACCTAACTTCTCATAAATCCAATGATCAATTTTACACATTATTATTTCTCCCATTCTTGTATGGTTGTCCAATGTAGTTGTAGCATGTGTACAGCAGGGTATTCTCATCAGGCACACCCTGCTCAGACATGGCTGGGGCTGAGGTTCTTGCCTTCTGCCCTGGGTGTCATGCAGAAACTAGATGCCAGGGCTGTAATGAAATGATCTTTTGCAGAGAATTAAAAGTTATGAAGGGACTTTTGGGGTGAATTAAACAGGTGAAAACAAATAAAAGTTAAGCAGGGGTTCCACCCCAGACGCAGCTCTTCACCCCGCTCCCTGTGTTTTTTTTTTTTTTTTTTCGTACATTGAATGAGAACCTCAGCCGCTTCAACAGTGCAAAGGACCGATTATGTGAATGTAAGCTTTTTTCTTTTTAATCTTAAACATTAACATTCACAGAGCGCAACAATAATTTTTCCATAGTGGAAGGGTGACTGGCGCATGGCAAAGACAGGGTCTGCCCTGGGTGCCAAATACCTCAATTTTACTGACCTTTATCCAGGTTACAAAAGTCAAATCCTTGCTGTTCATACTGAATTGCCTCTTCAAATGATCTCTTCAAAGCCCTTCAGTCCAAGCTTCATGTCTGATGTTTTAAAAGTGTTCACCAGGAAAACATTACTGCCTACAGGGACCCAAAATATGACAGCAGAACATTATCATGTGTTCAGCAGAATCTTGACCTCGCAAGTTTGGGATTGGAGCCGGGGGCTCAGGTGCTGTTTGGTGGCGGTGTGCCTGCTTTCGCAGACTCTCACATTAGCCAGTTGCATTGCAAAAAGTGGAGCATAGGTGATGCAAACTTTTGCCCATTAAGTCCAGGCAGAGGAGGAGGAAGCAATGCGCTCCCTGTTATATTATGTCTCCTGGGAGGAAGATTAGTGGTGCCCCAGGAAATAGTTAGTACAAGCATGTGAGACCAGATATGGTGCTGGTGGTCAGCAAATAACGGAAATGGATTTATTTTATAATAGAACTCACGGTTCACGTGGGAAGGATCGATTAGACTGACGCTCATGAAGTAGCTTAGATACCGTCGAGTTAGCGGTGGAAGTAGAGGCGGGGCTGGAACACGAAGGTGAGGCCAATTGAGATTGGATGCCGTCTGTTTATAGCCCGATCACTTTAGCGTTGTTTCATGAACTTGGGATTGGTGAAAGTTGCAACAGGCGGTGAAGGAATTGTCACAGGCTGCGGAGCAAGGAAGTCTCTGGGTTTGGAGTAAGAGGACCAGCACGGATGGTAGCAACGGCGAAGCAATGAGCAGGTGGGTGCTGCGAAGCATTAGCACATAGATGTGATGGCAGGCTAGTGTATTAGCGCATAGTTGTTAGCGCATAGTTGTGTTGGCGGTTAGCTGTTAGCAGGCGGTGTAGTTATTTGAGAACATACAGTAAAGTAGGTGGCGAGCTTCTTCCTTTGAGACGGCAGGTAGAAAGAGTGGTGAGGGTGAGGGCGCTAAGGTAGGTAATGTGAGAAGCGGCGGGGTGGTAGTGGTGTGCGCGCAGTAATGGAGAACAGCTCCAGGGCTAGCCCTGACCTGCAGTTGAGCCTTCTGGAGGTGTCATGGGCCTAACTCGTCAAAACACTGACGAAGGTGCCCTTAATAACCCCTATGAGATGCAGCATTGCTGCATACGCCATGTTTGGATTTATAGTTAGTTGACGCTGGATTGATATCTTAACCAATGTGTGACAGTTAGCTAGGTGTGCTGTGGGGGTTAGGATGGGTTTAGATGGGTGATAGGATCCCTTTTATAATCCAAGCTCCTGTTATTTGGCACTCTGTGTAATATGAACCCGAGCTCATGCAACTCAAATTATGACTTTGAAGTTTCCAGTGGAGCAGCTGTGTTTTATGTTTTTAGAATTTTTTTGTGTGGGTGCCTGTGATGCAAGGGCAATAACCGTGATGGATGTTTATACCCTTGCTCACAAATGTGTTCCCAGGACATCACGCATGGCAGCGAAGCCCTTCGAAGCCAGCGCTTTCTGTGCACAAAATGATTTCTTTTAACACCAGGGCATGGCTGTGTACGATTAGAAACACAGCACAACGAGAGCAGATGATGGTAGTGATGATATGAATGTGGCCTGCATATTCCTGCTATGACTTTTCAGTGTGATGGGATATGAATTGCTTTGGCAGGCCCAGTGGTCTTGACCATTTTTTCTCACCTCTGATTTGTGTTGTCCTCTAGATTGTACCTCACCCAGCTGGACATTTTATAAAAGACAAAAGGGTTTGACTGCGAGCTGACATTTGGGTTGACTGCTAGAATTTAAGTACAGTGCAGAATCATTTGGTCATTGTGAGGCGGGAAAGATGTCAGTGATCCTTTTATTGGCATAATGGAATGTGTAGATTGGAATCATTGAGCATCAGCAAGTATTAAGTATTAAATTAGAATTTCCGCAGAGAATATAAGACACTAAAAGATGTTCACAGTACATATTTCTTTGGCAAACAAGGACACAACTTTAGAATGAGTGGTTGGAAAGCAGTGTGAGCACATGTGCGGCATAACCCAGCAATTGCACCCTAGACGTGAGGATGCAATAAGGGCTGTTCTGGAATAGCTACCCTGTTTTACAGTAGTCTTCTGCTAAAAGAGCAGCTCAGACAGGAAATCTGGTTGACGGGGGGAAGAAATATGTGTACCAGGATCTTGCAAGGAAAAGTCCTGGTTCTCCAAAAGAGCAAAAAGTATGGTGAAAGATCAGCTGCGCTTTCCATGAGCGTAGAGCCAATGCCATGATTCAATGAGGAACAGGAATGACTAACATTTAATATGGACACCAGTAGAATGCAAAGTGGTTTTACGTAACATTTCAGCCAAAACTCACTGAAGGAGGTGCCCAAGGAGTAATTATAGGGGTGTGGAGTTGCTTAGCCCTTGGGTGTCCTCCTGCTGCCTCTTCTGCACCTGTTTTCATCACCATTATGGCGTTTCCAACCTGGTTGAGCTACTCCACACAGCTAGAGAACAGTGGTGCGTGGGGCGCTGACATGTAACTGTCGCCAGGCGTTACACTGTCAGCAGAAGGTGCCAGAAGAACTGGCCTCCTGCGACAGCAGCTCACCTCTAATAAGTCTGCTGCTGTGTCTCAGTCCCTTCACTGAAGGGTCTCAGTTTGCATGCTTTTGTTAGTCCTGAACACTGAAATATTTTATTTATGCCTGAAGCTTTGACTCAGATCAGCCAGAAGAATGGCATCACCGTTCCATAGAACAAAAATTGGGGCGACCACGATTTTCCTAAATATCTTTATCAACATTTGCAGGCATTCTAGAGGCCTTCTGGAATCTGCAGCAAGGTTTTTGTTATGACGTGTTTACGGACTTACCCTGGTCTTCTGTCTACGACGTCTGCTGTGTTTGTGTGCTGTTATATTGCTATACAAGCCTGACGCGATGAATGATGTCACCCTTCTCTTGTTCTGTTCCTCGAAAGCCTCAGAGGGAAGTAGTAATTATTAAATAAACTCTGGCAGAATAAAGTCCACTTTATGAATGAGCTGGGAGCGCAGAAACCCACCCTGGGGTGGTTTAACACTGCCAGTTTACCGCATCCTCATCTAACCGACGGTTTACCAAGTACGCACGGGAATCTATGTTTGTCTCTGACTGCCCAGACCTGAGTGCTGAGTCTTGTGCGTAAGGCAAGTTATTATTTTAATAGTTTCACACAATATGCGCTGGTACATAACTTTTATGATTTAGAAGGGGATTTACAACAGTGTGAAGATCACATGCATATCCAGTACTTTACCATGGCTGGTTAAACGTGATGGGATGTCTGTGCTGTGTTCGCTTCCTTTCAATGGCAACTTGGATTTGGAAAATCTATCAACATGGATGCCATCCAGAATGGCATCTTCTGCATAATGAACACAAGTTACACACAAGTTGTGTGTAAAACAAATTGTCTGTCCAGAGCAGGGCCAGGAGGACTGTATGTGATGGTTGCCTGCAACCTTTGACCTGAAGTTCTGGTGTTTCTGTTGAATGGCAAAGGACCGGACAGGGTAGCAGAGGTGTGTGCATTTGTGGTAGTCCTTGTGGAATTATTGACAGGGAGTAAATAGAGGTGCAAAGTGCTGAATAAAAGTAGTGGCAACAGTTTAAGTAACAAGCATTAAACAGACATTTTTAATTGACAAGTCTAGAAATGAAATGTGAAAAAGCACAATGGAGACAGTGGAATATGGCATTTCATAAAGCTTGATATTTTATGAAATCCATTCCCTTGAAAGGCAGTTATCTCTAAAACTGACTGAGTATGATAGCATGTGGTATGGATGTATGAATAAACATAATTAAGCAAACACTGTAGAGATTATTCAGGTTGTCTGAGTCCGATTTAAAATTGCTCGTGTTAATGTTTGTATGGATAGTATTAGAGTGTAACTTTTTATTTGGCATTCTTAGTCTCAGAATACAGTGCAGGATTGTAGCTGATTTGGGAAGCTCCTTTTCTGCCCCAGCATGACTGTCCCCCCCCTCTATGTCCACAAAGTGAGCTGCATAAACACATGGTTTGCTCAGGTTGGTGTGGAAGAACTTGAGGGCACTACACAGAGCCCTGACCTCAAGCCCACTGAACACCTTTGGGATGAATCAGGAACTCCAACCGTGAGCAAGGCCTTCTCGCCCGACCTCACTGATGCTTTTGTGGCTGAATGGGCACAAATTCCCCAAATCTGGTGGAAATCCTTCCCAGAAAAGTGGGGCTCTTGTAGCAGCAAAGGGGGAGGGCAACTCCATATTCATGCCCATTGGTTTTGAATGGGAGGTTCAACAAGCACATATGGGTGTGATGCTTAGGTGTCCACAAACTTTTGGCCACACAGGTCTCTGCACTGATTATCTGGTTTGGTCTTTCATTAATGAGAATGGACTGAGTTACCATAGATTCATAAATCTATTTTTATGATAGACTTTACATTGAATGCCACTTCTCGCAGGAGGTTCTGCAGATACTGTGGGCTCAGCTGTACATCTGTGTTGAGTCTGAAGCTCATAAGTATACTGTGGGAACGAATATGATTATGCAACCCAACTTTAAAGAGGAATTGTCCCTGTCTAGTAATACTGTGAAATGTGACATTTTCTCAAGTTAAATCATTGGTTATGACTGCTGATCTAGGGGATAGAGGTTTTTAATCCAATTAATAAACAATTTTCTAAAGCCATTTGGAATGGATTTTAAAAAGGAAAGTTTTGTCTGTTTAATGCCTTTTCTTCTTTGAGTCATGATGTTGTCTTTGTTTTATTTTGCTCAGAAATGGTTAGGATTAAACAGACACATTGACTTTTGATAAAAGCAGTCTGGGTGGATAAGTAACACCTTTGCTTCCAAAGGTATTTTTAGGACCTTAGCGTTATACTCGTCATTGCTGATCAGTGAAGGCACCAACAACTGCCTGCAATAATACAATGCTGGGTCTTTTTCTTGCTTGAGTAGTAATGATATGAGGGCCATATTCATATGTACCAGAATATTTGAACATTTTATATCCTTCACCATTCTGTAGCATTGGGTTGATGCTGTTGTCCAAAAGTGTTTGAGAAATTTGACAAAACCATCAGACCAAGATGTTTTTAAACTACCTAATGTACTTTCTGTTGGCATTAGTGGGATATTTAAAGTTATTACCGGTTCTTTTGAATTTGCCAAATGGGTTTCGTATGGAGAGTGCGCTTCGAGTTTATTACAATAATTTTTTTAAATTCTTGGTTAGTTTTTGTTACATGGTGGAGATTACTTGGCTTTTAAACTTGTCGTGTAAAATAAAGATTATTATTATTATTCTTATCACTATTTCACAATCTAAAGAGGCAATGTGTGCAATGGGATCACTGTATTCACTCATAAAGCTCATAACCCCTCTCTGCTGAGCTTTTCATAAAGCAGCAATTCTGACAAAACATTGTAAATTAAATCACCTAAAGCGATTCATAGTGATAATTGCCTTTCAAGGGAATGGATTTCATCACCTCCAGTTTTATACTTTCTTTTCCATGTTCAACAGAACTTTTTTGCTTTAGGGCTCAGTAATATAAGTGACACAATGGGTCTTTGGCTTCATATAGCAAGATTTTCTGTACAAAATCAGTTGTGGGCTCATTGTGAAGGAGTTTCAGATCATTTTGCCTGTCATTGCAACTGACCTCCATCTTTGACCTTGCAGGAGGTGAGCCCACAAGATGGCCCCACATTGCTGTTTGTTCCTCAGCCACCAGGCACTCGCAGAACACCACTCCCAGACCTGGCTCCATAGGTGTGTCACAGTAGCCTGGTTTGCCAGTGTACACTTCTTTATACGCTGAGGGGCAGTGTTGACCATTCTTTGCCTACACTCTCCCCAGACCTGTTTGCCAAACAAAGCCCCCGAGCCATGAGCTCTAGGCTGCAAATCACATAGTTCTGAGGTCTGGAGAGACAAAAAAGTCCCACTACCATGGCAAGGGTATGCTCCCTCAAGGAGGTAAGTCTCTTATATGCAATACAGACTGCTTCATACATGAGGAATCAAGCAACGTGGATATAAACCACGAAATAGAGGTCATTCTTCAAGTAATGTTGACACACCACAGCACCACGAGTTGTTTCTATGTTTACCCCATGTGAAAGCACAATGCAGGTAAACCCCATGTTTTTCAGTGAGATGTGACATTGCTCACTTTATTTGTTCCTGAAACTGCTGTAAAAGGAGAACTTCAAAATATCGCAGTACAGTTTTGAAGCAGCACATCAGAAGTGGCAGCATTGCACCATTGCTGGGCAGCACACACAACACACAAATGCAGGGCTTCATGCCACACAGCACATACTTTGGCTACCCAACCTCTGTTCAAACTTGTGTAGAGATCGAGAAAGCCTGGGGACTCCACAGTTGAGAGCGGTTAATTCAGTAATGAAATTTATGTCAAAAAAGAAGTGAAGACAACAATTTAAAACAAACAAACAAGGCAATTTAGTATACCGAACTGTTACCAAAATTGCAAGTGTAGAGAAAAACAGCTGACTGTCAGTTGTGGAGGCTGGCTCTCCTCTCAGTTGTTTAAATCCCTTCATTCATCACAGTTCAGCAAGTGATGAATGAGGGGATTCGCTGGCAAACCAACCTCCTTGACTGATCACTTCAACTAATCCTACTAATGTCTTTCGTGTCACAAAGGAGAAAAGTAGGGTCTTCTTTCCTGACTGCTAAACACCTGCCTTCACACCTGGCCTGCAGTTGCTCATCTGGACTCAAAAGGGTTTACATCCCCAATGACTTCTGCCAAGTTCAATCACAATTGTAAATAATAATGGGCAAAGAGGACAGTCTTGCTAGTAGCCTCTTTCTACAGGGAATGCATCTGTTTGTATTAAATTTGTACCAAATGACTAGAGTATAAATGCCCAGGGTAGAAGCAAAGTTACAGCCCAGTTAAAAATTTTTCCAAACAATAAAAAGAAACCAGACTGCATTCGTTTAAATGCCCCTTCTACATAAATAAATCAGGGTTCTGCTTCTCTGTAATAAAGTCTGTCAAATTTAAAACATGATGTACATCAATTTGTATTCCTGCAAATGGAATGGAATTAAGCTTTACTTTGAAATCCCAACAATTTCTGATGGAGTGATTGATTGTCAGGTGCCATGGGGTGGCTAACACAACAATGCTAACAGGCTTGAGGCCTACCTTCCTCTCCAGTGACCCCAATTTACATTCAGCTTTTGGCCTCAATGCATTGAAAACTGAATGTGAGGACGTCACACTTACTGCCTGTTTGGTCATCTTATCACCACATTTTTGGATGCTTCTGGTTCTTTAGGAGCCCATCCACTGGAAAAAGTACCAAGGCCTGACTCTTGTTTAGACAAAAGGTTAACTCTAGGCTAGTTCAGCACTATTTTTTTTATCCAACATGACTGAAATGAGGGTGGCAAATTTCCTTTTACCCCCTACTTTGGTTATTCACCTGAACCTCCATGGTTCCCCATTCTGATGAGTTGCACACCATATATCTGAGGACTGTGCCCAATGGCCCAAAAAGATGTCTATCCCAGCACAGGCAGATATTAGAGAAGCAGATGCCCTTGTATGAGTTGGTTTTCCATCCATGTGAATCTCCCTTTAGGGTAAATAGAAGCACTAGGCTCCTCTGTTGTGCTTGAGCGGCTGTGCGCTGTAGAGACTCCATGTTTCTTTTCCGAATCTGTACGCTACTCTTCATGTTCATGCTTTAGTCTTTTGTTGCCTTTTTGTTTCTGCAAGCCTGTTTGACGTGACCCTTTTTGCCATGGTTTTTGCTCTCTTCATTTCAGTAGTCACCTTATGAAGCTTACCAGTTTCCCTCAACCCGATCGTCTCTTTGTAGCCATTCATGAATTTCTCTCTTTTTGGTGGCTTTTGTTGGAAGTAGAATGCTTTCAGTTAGCAAAGGCTTGTGTACAGCTTCGTGCAAGAAGTCAGTATGAACCCTGCGTGGGATGGAGTCACTTTGATACAGGAACAAACACTGTAACACCTTTCCTTGCTACTTCCTTTCTGTTGAAAGGCTTTCATGAGAAGGAGCAGTTTTGTTATATGGATCAGAACCTGTGACCTACTGGCTGCTGGTGAGGCGGTAAACTAAACACCTTTTCTCAGCACCAAGGAAGGTGCATATAATTTTGTCTGTTGCAAGGCCATTTGCTTCAATAAAGCATTCAAAAACTTTTTAAACAGGCTCAGATTTCCTATGTTTTCATCATAAGGTCCGATGCTTCCAATGCTGCTTTTCTCTGCACGTCACACAGTTATCTCAAGCATCGCACTCCACAAAAATCCGTCTTCTGCCAGTTTACCTTAACATCCAGTTGGCTCAGCACTGAGGACGCTCCACCACCATCACAGGGAAATCAGTGCAGATCCATCTTCCTCATTGCCGTTTCTTTGCTGGGCGTAGTTACAGCCCAGTCTAGGGTTGGGGTGTAACACAAGGGAGTTATGAGAGAATGAAACCCAATAGAAACCCAAATCTAGTGAAGTTTTCCTATTTTTGCATCTTATTATTATCAATGCAGCAGTAACAAACCCTTTCTCAGGGGTGAGCAAAGCCAACAAAACAACAAAAAATCCTCTGCTTTTTATTATTTACTAAACCACCCTAACAAACAACAACAAAGTTACACCATTCTACCCTGGTGCCCTAACCACAGTAAAACCAGAAGAAAACTGATCAAAGTAAAAAAGCCTCACACCCTTCTGGCAGCTGCTTAATATTTACATGTATTTACACTGATTTACACCATTTACCTTGTTTGTAGTTGAATAAAAGAGCACTGAAGATACACAGTTCACCAAATATCACTGATAAATACACCACACAGCTCCTTCTGCGACAGACCGTCTCCTGCTCCTCCTCCTCTTCTCCCTCCTCCTTGTTGTCTTCTTCTTCTTCTGTACCACACCAGTAAGCAAGTTTTGGCACAACCTATGTCAGGTTCTTTATATCAGAACATTTGGTCGTGATTAGAATGCTGTGAACAAGACTCAAAACACTATAACATTTCCGGGTCACAAATAAAACCAGGAGACACACCGTGAAAACAACCCATGACCACTAGTGGGATCATCTACAACTTCTGGTACAGGGAAAACATTAACATGCATCCTTACAGATGAACACAGAGGCACAGAAGAATGCAGGCAGGCAATGTGGTTCACTTTATTGTCCCCACCGTTTGTACTTGGGACTCCAAGCTGTCATACTTCAACCCAAAATGCACTACACACCGACTATGGCTGCTGAAAGGTGAACAACAGCTCTCAGCATGAACATAAAAACACAATAGTTATGACAGTCGAGGAAAAAAATCGTCCTGCAACCAGACTGTACTAAACCCTGTAGCTCCATCTGTCTGGACTTCACTTTTTTCTGCCCTGGCCCTACTTCTGTTCATTGTTCCTCTGTTTCAGTGTTTTCCGCAAACACATAGATTCACGGAAATAGATTGTTTTGGGGCAAGATGCTGGGTGTACTGTACAGAAGAATGGGTTGGAACCCTTCCACACAACCTTCCTAGAAACATCTGTGTTGTATATGCACTCCATGAAATAACTGAAGCTGCAGGAACACTTCAGAGAAACCACTGACATCTTCCTCAGCAGTCCTGAGCTCTGAGGTGGTTTCAATTTGCTCGTGGCCATTTTTTCAGCAGATGATGTGGATTCACAAAGCCTTTTAAATGACCCGACAAGCATCTCCCTTAAGACTGATGTCGCAGTGCACACAGAGCTTTTACCAAAGTGCCTGTGGCCATAAGCTTGAATGTGAATGCTTCACGTTCCCCTGATAAATAAGAAGCATGAAAAAGTTCTGTAATTCTGTTTGTAAGCATTTTATTCTGAGTTAGACACAGAGCCACTTCACCTGAAAGACATTACTTACATTCTAAAACAACTGCACTTCCAGGAGACAATAACAGGTAAGAGATAGCTTTGTGAAGCCTATATTTAGGTACCACCTGGAAACTATACGGGTGGTATTAGAATTTAATTTAAGAAATAACTTTTTTGCTGTAGACATGGATTTCTGTATTTGATCTCAATGTAAATTTTAGCATCGGCTAACTGTACTGCCTCAGAATTATGATGGTTGGTTCCTTTGAAAAAACAGGGTGAAACAGATTTTCCAACGATTGTTTATTTCTGAAGTAAAGTAAAGCCCATAATAGTAAAACTGGGCCTCCACACCAGTTTTCTACTGGATTTGGTGTTTTTTGTGTTATATACAGTCTACATGGAAGGGAGGAGATGTGGACACCACCCCATATGTGCTTGCTGAACCTCCCATTCCAAACCCATGGACATTATTATGCACGCTGGTATGAGAGTGCTCCACTCTTCTGGGAAGGCTTTCCACCACAATTTGGACCATGGCTGTGGGAATTTGAGGTCATTCGGCCCCAAGAGCTGTGAGGTTGGGCAAGAAGTCCTGGCTCACAGTCAGCGTTCAGTTCATCCCAAAGTAGGGTTGAGGTCAGGGCTCTGTGCAGCCACTCAAGTGCCTCACCCAACCTGGGCAAACCCATTGTTTATGGAGCTCATGCTGGAGCAGAAATGTGTTCCCCAGACTGTGGCCACAATTTCTGGTACAGCTGTCCTAGAATGTGTTTGTATTCTGTATGTGTGGCTGATACAGCACAGCTCAGACATTAGAATGGAGGCCCACACACTTTTGGCCATGCACTGTCTATCAGTCTTTCTGCACAGGGCCTACAAAGTAATTCATTCTTGGCTCATCTGATCACACATGTTGTCATCTGATATGTAATTGTATTTTGCATTTTGCTTCAAATATATAGAGAGTATCACATTTTGTTGTGTCTGCCATTGTGATGGTTTTTTTAACATGTAATTTTTTAAATTCAAAATATTTTTCATTCATCCTAAGATGAATTTAGAGTGGGGTTTTTAGTAACTACAATTCAGCTCTTTTCGATGCGTCGAAAGTGAAAAAAAATAGCCAGATCATTCCTCTTAATGGGCTGCAAGCACAGTGAACACAAAGACTAGCAAATGACAGGGCCTACAGAAGACCATGGTTCAGGTGCACGTTAATGGAAATCCCTCCATTGGTGTGCAGTAGATTGAATTTCTCCTCATTGCCAGTATAGTGGGTTTTTTTCTTGCAGTCTTTGCTCTAGAAGTTGACTGGTTAAACTAGCAACCCCCAGCCCCATACACGGATTAATTTACCCCTCATCTTTGCAGGAACTTCTGGATGTCAAAAAAGATTCTTCACCATGTTAATTTTTCAATGGATTTGCTGATATGAAGAATTTATGCAGAAAGCAGACAAAAATTTGTTTGGGGAATGACCTCTCTGCCGTGTCATGAACTCTCCAGTACCCTGTCGTTCACCGTTCTGGCTGCTGTGCACAAAAGCCTCTCTCTCAGTCTGCACATTGTCCCTGAATTGAACCCCGATTTAATATTAAGTCAATTTTGTCCTGATCTAGTTGTAGATATTGGAGGGATTTTCACCAGTGTGCATGCAGATACAGGACCTGTTCGACAACAGACTACTTTTCAACACATGATTTTTAATAATCTTTTATTGAAATAGACATTTTAAAAAAGTGCTTGTTTCAATTCTTAGTGGGTTACACTACAGTTTGGCCACACTAGTCAGCTGCTGAACACATGGTCACTGCCACATGAAGCCAGATTGTTGCTTGTGGTCTTTGTGAATAAACCAAGCTAAAACTTCGTGTATTTTCCTGTAAATATTTTAAAAAAATTATCAGCTTTCACAGCTCCTAAAATGAGAGTACCACACCCGATCATACAACATTACAACCACTGGGAGAGGTAAAGTGAATAAGATTAATTCTCCTTACAATGGCAACTGTCAAGGGATGGGGGAATATATTAGGCAGCAAAAGAACAGTCAGTTGTTGAAGTTGAAGTCTTGGAAGCAGGAAAAATGGGCAAGCGTAAGGATCTGAGCAACTTTGACAAGGGTCAGATTGTGATGGTTGCACAACTGGGTCAGAGTATCTCCAAAACGTTAGGTCTTGTGGGGTATTCCTGGTATACAGTGGTTAGTACCTACGAAAAATGGTCAAAGGAAGGACAACTGGTGAACTGGTGACAGGGTCATGGGTCCCAAGGCTCACTGATGCCCTTCTGGTCTCCAATCCCACACAAGAGCTACATATTGCTGAAACCAATGCTGACTATGATGAAAGGTGTCAGAACACAAAAGTGCATCAGCTAGCTTCCTGTATATGGAACTGTGTTGCCACACATGAAGCAGAGTAGCCTTGCTGACCACTGTCCACCGCATCAGAACTTGACTATGGAGCAATGGAAGAAGGTGGCCTGAGCTGACCGATACATTTTCTTTTTAAACATGTACAGCCAAACAATATTATTACATCTCGTTTACCTGGGGAAGACATTGTTGTAAACAAGTATGCCTTCATGGCAACAATGCTCCCTGATGGCAGTGGCCCTGCCACACTGCAACGTTTGCTGAGACTGGTTTGAGGAACCTGACAAAGGAATTCAAGGTCTTGCCTTGGCCTCCAAATTCCCCATATCTCAGTCCAATTGAGCATCTGTGGGATGTGCTGGAAAAACAAGTCCGATCCATGGAGGCCCCACCTCGCAACTTACAGGACTTAAGGATCTGCTGCTAACGTCTTGGTGCCAGATACCACAGGACACCTTCAGCGGTCTTGTGGGTCCTCAGCGGGATGGATCTGTTTAGTCAGCACAAGGGGGACCCACACAGTATTGGGCAGGGGGTTTGTAAATGTCTGAATGATCCCAACTCAGTCGTCCAGCTGTGTGGAACTCATTTTGAATGCAATAAAGAATTCCACACCCAGGTCATTCACAGATAAAGGGTTATGTGTGCGGATGTCAGGGAATCTGGGAGGGTAGACTGGTCTCATGGACACACCTAGTCCAATAAGCTGATTTATGAATTATAGTTGCATTTAGTACAAAATAGACTAAACATCTTATCCTGGCTTACATGTTTTCCTGTGTTATGTATTGGCACACAATGTATTCATTTAGCACAGTGGTATGGAATAAGTGAAACCACATCAAAACAGATGTTTCTTTGACAAATATGAATATTGTTTAAAGAAATATATATCTTAGTGAACAGTCGTAAGTTCCATTGTAGGGCTTGCAGACATACGAATAGTCAATGTTTTATACTCATAGTTACCATACACTCAAGAATATTTTAAAATGCAAAATGTTTTTCTACAAGATGATGGCCATTTGTGATCACCCTGTGGAAGAGACAAAGTCTCAAAAAATGAGATTCAAAAAAATGTGTTCCCGGTAGTTTGAGATTATCGCATTGCAGGCACAACCAATGGGTTTTGTTAAAATGTAATTTATTCTTTTCGTTAAAATTACAATTGCAATATAATTCATTGTAAAATATATTTCATGCTTGCAAAGTTATTTCAGTATAAATAACTGCAAAATTATTCCCCCCAAAGGCATTTCGGGGTTATTTGAACAGTTGACTCATTCTTTTCACAGTTTATGGATTAGTACTTTCAGGATAGTGACTTGTCTTCAGATTCGAATAAGAATATCCTGATAAACAAATAATTGCTATTATAAACAAATATTATCAAAAAATCTGCTGCCATGTCATAAACTGAATTCAGATTAGATAAACTCTTTAATAAATTACCATTTATATAAATGGGAACAATAAATGCATTTTTGAACATCAGAATCCTCCATTTTTTTAACCAAAATTTTTTCCTTAGTGTTTAAACAAGGGAAAAAACTAAGTCAAAACCAATTGTAAAAATATCAGAACTGCTTTGGACGCCTTTAAATCCAGGCTTAAGACCCATATGTTTTGCATTCACTGTGATTTATCTTGATTATTTTTTATAGCACAATTTTTCCTATAGTCTGACTGAACTGTATACAGCAGAGGACCCAGTATTACACATGAAAGTTACAAGACAAACTTCTTCCAGATTGAATTATAGCTGAAACACATGGCCACACAGAGTGGGGGTTCTAAGTTAGCAATGCTACAACCACACCACCACACTTTCCTGGAAGCCACACCCACACAGTGTACAAACACATTGTAGACAACTGTGTGCTTTCAGCTTTTGTGCCACAATTTGGGGAAGAAGAAGCTGCTTTTCTGCTCCAGAATGATTGTGCACAAAGCAAGGTCCATAAACATACTATTTCCCCAGGTTGGTTTGGAAGAACTTGAGAGGCTGCACAGAGTCCTGACCTTAACTCCACTGAACACTTTCATGTGACCACGGGCCAGGCCTTGTCCAACCTCACCAGTTCTCTTGTTGCCAAATGGGCACAAATTCCCAAAATGTGGTGGAAAGCCTTCCCAGAAGAGTGGGGGCTGTTACAGCAGCAAGAGGAACAACTCTCCATGTGAATGCGCATGGGTTTGGAGGTGGATGGTGGCAAGTGCACATGGAGAGTGATGCCGTTAATCCACATACTTTGCTCATAGTATGTGTTCTTTGGGATAACATTGCAAATCATCAAGAACGGCTAAAATACGATTCTGGAAAAGTATGATGCTTCAAACAAGACCAAGAGAAGAAGAACAGGTACTTGAAGAGCACAGGCAGAGTAGCACAGAATTTTCCAGTTCTCTTATTCTAGTGATTGAAGTGTCTGTGATAGATCACCGTAACCCTTTCTTGAAACAGTTAAAAAATATGAAAACACAGACTTTAAAGGATTGTGTGAACAATTTTTTTGTACAATCAAATTGAAAAGAAAAATGAAACAATATTATACGCCTGACCTGAAACACTCATTGTTGAACTTTCCAGGCAATAACTGGCCCGATGGTCAGATTTATGTAATAGAGGTGATTCCTGAATAAGGTTCATGAGGTTGACATATAACAGAGGTGTCAAAGGAGAAACACCTTCAGATCATTTGGTAGTAAAGCTGCTTGTTAGATTGGTTTGACAATTTGAGCTGCTTGCAGGATGACGTGTTCAGACCATCTGAGGTGAGCAGATGGAAATGAAGGTAAGCTGGATTCTCCATTAATTCACTCGACATCAATTTCCTAGTATGACAGCCTTCCCTATTCCAAGACCCATGGACAAAATTCAAAAGGAAGCTCAGGCCGCTGACCTAGAAGAGATAGATGTACAAAAACTGTCAAGTTTTAATCTATGTTATTTTACAATGGACGCACTAAGTTTAGTGCAGAATTATATGCCAAAAATTGAAGCGTCACAATTAATGAGCTTTTTTTGCCATTTTCTTCTATCAAAGAAAATGATGTAAGTGAACATGTGAAAGTAGCAGGGTGTAGCTTAAATTAAGGCATCATCTACTGAAGCTTTTGGCAGGAATCACAGGTCAGGCAGGATTTTAAAGTGTTGCTGCACCACTTCTATTCATGAGAAATAACTGGTAAAATGAAACAATGCTTTGGACAAAAAAAAATGAACAAATAGTTGAATTTAAGTCTAACAAGCTCCTGCTGTGTTCTAAATCTGAACTGATGTGACCACATAAAAAAACAGCAGATCTGAACCAGTAAACTGTTTTTTTTGTATTGTTTCGCATGCTGAACAATCCTAAAATTAAAAACCTAATACAGCTGTCAGCATCATATTGAAACCCTTGAAAGTTGTCAACATTGCCTAGATGCCAAAATATATGTGCACATATTTTTCCGATTATTATCTTTTAATTTGAACTCATATCTTCCAGCACTGCATCTTCAACCCCAACACAAATAATTTGCAGAAATGGTTAAAAAACTGAAGTATGGTGCTTACATTTAAGCCTCATGCATTACAGTACTGTGAAACCACTTGCTACTACAATAACAACTCTTTGGGTGAATATGTGCCAGGTTTGCACATTGGTCAGGAGTTACTTCCTCCCATTCATCTTCGCAAATGTACAGCAGATTGTTCAGGTTGGTTGGATGATGCTTGCGGACCACAAAGGGGTGTGAGGGAGGGTATATTAGTCAGCAATTGAGCAATCATTCCTTGAAGTTGATGTGTTGGAAGCAGGAAAAATAGGCAAGCGTAAGGATCTGAGGGCCAAATTGTGACTAGACGACTGGGTGAAGCATCTCTCAAGGCAGCTCTTGTGGGTTGTTCCCCATAATGCAGTAGTTTGTACCTACCAAATGCCAGAAGTGAAATCCAACAAAGGGCGAACAGGAAATTGGCAACATGAGGGTCATGGGCGTCCAGACCATTGATGATGAAGCACGTTTTAAGCGCCCGATTCGAACTTCGTGGCCTGATGACTGTGGCTCCATCAATGTGTGGTCTGATCCCACAGAAGAGCTATTTTAGGACAAACTGCTGAAAATCTTAATGCTGACTATGATAAAAAGGTGTCAGAACACACAGTGCATCGTAGTTTGCGCGTATGGAACCACGTTTGGACTTCAAATTCCCAGATCTTCAGTTTGATCGCATCTCTGTGGGATGTGCTGGAAAAAACAAGTCTGATTAATCTAAACCATTCTATAGTATTGACATATAAATAAAAATGGACAAATGAATAGAAGAGAAGAAATAGACTACAACTTCATGCATTTTTAGCTTGTTTAAATAATGATAGTAGAAACGCTGAGGGGCCCTCTTCATTGTGCATACTCAGTGAGGCGTTAAGAGCCTGGAAAGTGATCTGAGGAAACACAGTTTTAGCACCAATTCAGACTGAACCAACTGCTCGTGCTGAGGGTGACAGCTGCCCTGCTGCCAGTTAGGCTTTCTGCTGTGAGATTTCCATCACTGGCTTCAATGACTGTGGCTCCATCAATGTGTGGTTGCCACTAGCAACAGCATCTCCATTGCTTATCTGTGGGCAATATCATTATGGCTAACACCTTTCACATGAAATTACAGGAAAAAATGTATATTTAGTTTAAAAAATATACATCAATAGATATGTACAGTGAATAACATTTTAATTAGAAACACAATTTCTCCCTTGGGAAAGTATGAAACATTGCAATGCAATGAAATAAAGCAAATTAATGAACCTCCTGAAAATATTTTTAAAAAAAAACAGTTAATAAGCTGAGCCATTATCTTCATCGAATTAGCCCATAAAATAGTTTTTTAATGCACTTATTTAACCATTAGTTTATTTGTTAATTTTTATCACCCTGTAAAGGACTGGCATTCCATCAAAGGTTTTCCTATTCTTGTGACCAGGGATTCCAGTATAGGCTTTGAACAACCATTGCCTTGACAAGGATAAGAAGTCACAATTTGTTATATTTCATGTCACTGGACTGTCAGTTTTTAGTTACTAGTCAGTGTCATCACTTACTGCGACTGGAAAGTGCCAGTAAGTGGCAGCCTGGGACAGCCATCTTTTTCCAGTATTTTTTCTCTCCTGTGAGGAGTGGAAACACAGAACTTGCCTACTCCACGCATACCCTTGAGCTGGACTTGAACCCCCTTGAGGAATTCGGCAGCAAGTAGCTCTGAAGATTAAGCTAACCCACTGCATGTCCCACCATCACATAATAAGATAAAAAATATTATATTTTTGTTCTGGAGAGCTGATTCTAGCACTTTTTAGAGATATCTTTATACAGCTAAAGTCACAGACAAAACTAAATCAAGAAAATAATAAGTGTTTATGGAACCCCCCTGGACTTGGAAAAATCTGTACTGGAACAAAACTATCTGCATGTACGAACTGTAACTGAATAGCTGGGAGCTGCATTACTGTATTTAACTTTGTATCTGTAATTCATTTTGGCCTGTTGTTCAGGAGAAGCAGTATCTGTTTTTCGAGGTGTTCAGACCCGGAACAGGTCATTGATTATCTTTTAGCGTGTGTGTGTAGCGTGTTGACCTCACTCACAATCTCAGTTTGATTGTTAAAGATACTCATGATGATATGGTGGATTTGAAGCATTGTAACAGCATCCTCAGGTGGAGTAATTAGTAAGATGTTGAACTCAACAGTTCTTGGTGCTTATTTATAATTAGGAATACTTACTAGGTATGTTCTTTTTCCTCACCAGGATCTCCTCAGGTAAGCTGCTGACATTGACAGTACCTGGCCGCCAGGGGTGGAGTTACTTCCATGCTAGGAATTATGTTGAGGACCTCAAACCACTCATTTGGCAATGACACATTCCCATTGACTCTATTGTTCTTTTCCTTGTAGGCAGTGGTGATTGGTGTGTCCTGCCCACATCCTCCATGTTTTTTATTTTTTTTGCTTGACTGACTGTGCTCCTCATGACAGTTTCAACTAAACCATAGAATGGCTTAATAATACGGAAATACTTGTTATAAGATGTTAATGTAAACAAATGTTAGAATATTTGTTACCTCTAGTAACACAATAGATACTGTAAGCTGATGGAATCTGGGATGGAGAGTTTCAGGTTAGTCTTGTAAAGTCTCCAGCAACAGAAAATCCTCGTTGTCCATTTTGCTGCAGGCTAATAGGCAGCATAAGGTTGCGAGATTGCCAGAAGAGCTTCAGGTTAGCACTTGAGTGGAACATGCACTGCAAAAACAAACTAGGCATATAATTTCCTTGGCAGCAAATTGCGGGGGGAGGGTTCATTATTAGAATTCAGGTGCTCATGATGAAATGGGTGATGTCTTGTACATTAAAAAATATAGATAAATACAGAGTAAAAAATATGTTGTTCAGCGAATTTCTTATTTATTTTATTTTAATCTACAGGCATCCCTCTGTATATGAATCTTTGAAGTTACGCCTTAAGACAGTTCCGACCCTCCCTCCACGTTCACCCATTTGGGCAAACCCTCCTCAGTCTGTCCTACCGTTCTTTGTTTGTGTCGATCGCCTCAATCGCAGCAGCGGCTGTCTGTGGGAGTAAATGTGATCAGGGCTGCTCAACATACGCCTTTCCAATGAAAAGCTAACCTTTAGCAGTGGAAACTTTCAGCAGATTAAACTGTGAAGCTGTCACAAGTCATTGCCTCAGTGAGTGCTGTATTGAACTGTCCAATACCTGCAAAATTCCCATCAGGCCCCCATAAGCCCTCCTATGAGCGGAGTTATATTTTCATTATTTACTCAAACTTCAACTCTTTACAGGTGGGAAAATCTGTTAACTACAAAAAAAACTCAGTTGTAAATGGTCTTCCTCAGATCAGATAAAAAGAGAGATTCTGAAGTGCAAATATGATAACAAGGTTTGCTTCAGCAGTTTGTGCTTTTAGGATGTAAAATGCTGCTTTCAGTAGTTTTTCTAGGCTTAAGAAAATGATTTCCCTTGTTGGCTCAAAGCAAATCGGTTTCAGCTTTTCCCCAAATTAGAAGGCTACCTTGACCACAAAAGAAAATAGTTACTGGTAGAAAAAGCAAGTGAAATAATGGTGCACAACTGCCATTTAAAAATAACACTTCAATATTTATACACTTTTTAAAGGAAAGTCAAAATGTGCCCCACACCCTGCCAGGTGTTTTTATTGAATGATAACTGAGATAGAATTGTTATGTAAGTGTAAAATAATAATGTGTGTCTTTCTGCTAAAGGCCCTTAAGTGAGTAAACACAACAAGAATGTGAGGGCACATGTTGCTCCTTGCAGCTTTCCCTTTGTGTGGAGGATGACTTTTGTGACATTCTAGGGACCACGGTTGCTATGCATGATCATTTTGCCGATGAAGGGCAACATGGTTTCAAAGACAGGAGAAATTCCTCCATAGTTCATGAGCCTGATTTTTGTAAGCGGATGCCTGCATCAATGCAATATTTTTGACACTGCATATATTTTAGAGGAGTGGGATATTTGTAGGAATTACTAGATTTTGCTCTAGACTGTTCTAGAGACACAAAGTTTTGAAGGGAACAGAAGTTTTAAATGTATTATAAGTGAGCAGCATTATAAACACATGCAGTCAAAAGCTTTTCAGGGTTTTTTTCTGATAAATGCAAAGATGATGCCTTTTGTTGGTCTTACAAAAATTCTTATGGGTACCTTCTGTTGCATAAAAAGGCCAGAAAAAGAAACTTTACAATTGAGGCAGCTGAACGGTAATATTTACATTTAAGCAGCAGATTCTAATCTGACTCCAAAATACTATAGTTTGGGGAAATTGTCGATTTTTTTTTTTCAAAACATTATGCTTCCTAAATTTGCATCTCGAATTCAGTAAAAGCTGTTCATGTTCATTATGTAAGGACAACAAAATTTATTGATTATTCATACTTACCCACAGAAAAAGCAACTTTGCACCTACACACTGATGATGGGGTGACAAGATTAGCACAGTTTATGTTGAGACCAAGAAACTGATTCACGTGGCAGTTAAATATAAGCAAAATTTTATTTATCATATCTTTAATGCTGTGTACTTAAATTTGTGTATGTTCATTTAGCAGAGGCTTAGAGTGAACAAACATCCTTGTGTGAAAGAGTTTTGTTACAAGAACCAAGAAGCCAAACCACCCAAATTTATAATTTATCTGCATAAAACAGGCATATTTACAAGGGAAGTTGCACTCACATACACATTTAGACACTGTAGGGGCATTAGACAAAAGTAGCAGAGCACTACGCGTTGTTTATGATGCGATGGGGTTGGTTTAAACCACGATGTAAGGCAGTATATCTTCTTCTTCTTTCGGCGCTCCCGTTGAAATAGCCCTGGCGGATCAAAGCTTCCACTTCCTCCCTGTCCTCTGCATCTCTCTCCGTCACCCCCCACCACCTGCATGTCCTCCTTCACCACATCCATAAATCTCCTCTTAGGCCTTCCTCTCTTCCTCTTGCCTGACAGCTCCATCCCTAGCATCCTTCTCCCGATATATCCAGAATCTCTCCTCTGCACATGTCCAAACCAACGCAATCTCGCCTCTCTGACTTTGTCTCCAAAACACGTCTAACCAATTATTTGACCCTCTGATATACTCATTCTAATCCTGTCCATCCTCGTCACCCAATGCAAATCTTAACATCTTTAACTCCTGCCACCTCTAGCTCTGCCTCCTGTCTTTTGGTCAGTGCCACTGTCTCCAACCCATAAAGTATAGCTGGTCTCACTACCGTCTTGTAGACCTTCCCTTTCACTCTTGCTGGTACCCTTCTGTCACAAATCACTCCTGACACTCTTCTCCACCACTCCACCCTGCCTGCACTCTCTTCTTCACCCTCTCTTCCCCTCCCCATTACTCTGAACTGTTGATCCCAAAGCAGCTACGATTCATTACCTTCACCAACTCTATTCCTGCATCCTCCCCACCATTCCTCTGTCCTCCCTCTCCATTTATGCACATGTATTCTGTCTTAGTCCTACTGACCTTCATTCCTCTTCTCTCTAGAGCATATCTCCACCTCTCCAGGGTCTCCTCAACCTGCTCCCTACTCTCACTACAGATCACAATGCCATCTGCAAACATCATAGTCCACAGTGACTCCTGTCTGATCTCATCTGTCAACCTGTCCATTACCATTGCAAACAAGAAAGAACTCAAAGCTGATCCTACCCCCACCTTGAAAGCATCCATCACTCCTACCGCAGACCTCCCCCCTGTCATACTGTCCTTGTACATATCCTGTACCACTCTTACATACTTTTCTGGCACACCCGACTTTCTCATACAATGCTACAGCTCCTCTCTAGGTACTCTATCATATGTTTTCTCTAAGTCCACGAAGACACAATGCAACTCCCTTCTTACCTTCTCGGTACTTCTCCATCAACACCCTCCAGAACAAACCTCGCATCTGTGGTACTCCTTCTCCGGCATGAAGCCATACTGCACATCACCCCTAATAAATCCTCCCTTCTTAACCTAGCTTCACTACTCTTTCCCATAACTTCATGCTATGGCTGATCAGTTTTATCCCTCTGTAGTTACTACAGCTCTGCACATCACCTTATTCTTAAAATTGGTATGGCAGTACACTTCTTCTCCTCCCTCCTGGTTGTCGTCTCCCTTTTCCATTAAACAATCTGGTTAAAAACTCCACTGCCATCTCTCCTAAACACTTCCATGCTTCCACAGGTATGTCATCTGGGCCAACAGCCTTTCCATTCTTCATCCTCTTCATAGCTGTCCTAACTTCCTCCTTGCTAATCCATTGCACTCCCCTATTCATAATCCCTACATCATCCAACCTTCTCTCTCTCTCGTTCTCTTCATTCATCAGCCCCTCAAAGTACTCTTTCCATCTGCTCAACACACTCTCCTCACTTGTGAGTATGTTTCCATCGCTATCCTTTATCACCTTAACCTGCTGTACATCTTTCCCAGCTCGGTCCCTCTGCCTAGCCAATCGGTACAAGTCCTTTTCTCCCTCCTTAGTGTCCAACCTCTTATACAATTCACCATAAGCCTTTTGTTTAGCCTTTGACACCCCTCTTTTCGCCCTATGCCTCATCTCCTTGTACTCCTGTCTACATTCTTCATCTCTCTGTCTATCCCACTTCTTCTTCGCCAGCCTCTTCCTCTGTATACTCTCCTGTACTTCCTCATTCCACCACCAGGTTTCCTTGTCCTCCTTCCTCTGTCCAGATGTCACACCAAGCACCTTTCTAGCTGTCTCCCTTACCACTTCTGCTGTAGATGTCCAGCTCACTGGTAACTTTTCACTGCCACCCAGTGCTTGTCTTATTTCCTCCCTGAACTTCACCTTATAGTTTTCCTTTTTCAACTTCCGCCAGTTGATCCTTGGTTCTGCCCTCACTCTCCTTCTCTTTTTGATCTTCAATGTCATCCTACAAACCACCATCCTATGCTGCCTAACTACGCTTTCCCCTGCCACCACTTTACAGTCTACAGTCTCCTTCAGTCTGGCCTTCCTGCATAAGATATAGTCCACCTGTGTGCATCTTCCTCCACTCTTGTACGTCACCCTGTGTTCCTCCCTCTTCTTAAAATACGTGTTTACCACAACCATGTCCATCCTTTTTGCAAAATCCACTATCATCTGACATTCTGCGTTCCTCTCCTTGACACCTTACCTACCCATCACCTTCTCATCTCCTCTGTTCCCTTCACCAACATGCCCATTGAAATTTGTTCCAATCACCACTCTCTCTCCCTCAGGTACACTCTCTGCCACTTCATCCATATCACTCCAGAATTCTTCTTTCTCATCCATCTCACACCCAACTTGCAGGGCATATGCACTAACAGCATTCATCATCACACCATCAATTTCCAGTTTCATAACCATCACTCTGTCAGACACTCTCTTCACCTCCAAGACACTCTTGACATACTGTTCCTTCAGGATAATCCCTACCCCGTTTCTCCTCCCATCCACACCATGGTAAAACAGTTTAAACCCCCCTCCGATGTAAGGCATTGTATATGAAAAAAAATGTAGTCCCCAAACTAAGAAAGAAAATGACCACCTTTTAACACAGTAACAAGCTAATGAGTTGAAACAAATCCCTTGATAAAGATGATTCTTCTACACTCGTCATTCTCAAAGTAGTCAGGTTCTTTCGCCCATTCTCTAACATACGCGACCATTACAAGAATTACAATTACAAATAATAAAAATAAAAATAATAAGAAGAAGATAATGTAATGAAAGTTTATGGAGTACATAGAAGAGAAGCAGGTCAGAAAGGGATTCGTCTTTAAACTTCTTGAAAGGGATTCCGCAGTTCTGCCTTACAAAGGAGACAATTTTATTATAATGCAGTCGTAGGATCTTATGACTTCTTGATGATCCTTTAATGATTTTGCAGGCCATAAGCACTGTCCTGAACTTGACAAAAACAGAGACGATACATGGAAACATTTGGGCAGCTGAAACAAAACCCCTGCAGCAGCACTGTAGCTCAACAGAAGAGTTCTGATAGCAGAGGCAGGAAGAACAGATAGGTATGTAGAGGACTTTCATGACTGAAAGCCACCCCAGCTTCCAAAATATGGTTTAACTGGGTATAAGAGATATATTTGTGCACCCAAGGAGAAAGAAATGGTCCGCTGTGTTGTCGGGGATGTAGCCTGCTTATTTTTGGGTTTCTTTTTCTCGTATTTTTTCCACACTAACAATTGGGCAGCAGACATACAGAATAGCTGGAATTAGGGCTCTTCAAGGCCTCTCATTACACCGCTACTCTTTCTCTTTTTCAAAACAGTCCAGCTGGATGAAGACTACCTTTCTAATAATGATGATGGTGCTTTACTGTAATCATAAATGCTTACATTTGTGAGTCTCATTATAACTATAAAATATGTAGAAGCTGAAAAAGATGCATTGTTCTATTTCCATTTGTCAGTTTTTTATGTCCATTTTTGGCACCGAGGTGACGAAAAAATGAGTTCTGCACGGGTAGTAAATTTTACTAATTCCATTTCCATATATTAGGTGTAATGGCATGGAAATGAAAACAGGAAAATGTGAGATTTCAACTGATCTTTAATGTTCCCACACATTTTGTCCACTGACTATAATGCATCTTCACAGTGCAGGACTACACTGTCAGCAGGACCATCTTGCTGTCTTTTTCTGAAAGTCAGGGGATGCACTGATGAAAAATGTGGATTCTGGGATTTTTATTAATTGTTTAATAAATATTTAAAGAAAAATGAGTTCCCATCTCTCAGTGTGTTTACAGACTGATGTTGCAGTATAAATAAATATAATTTTTTCCCCACATAACAAATTATATGTAACCACTTTTGCAGTGTGCAGGGGGGCAGTAGTCTTGAGAGGGTTTCAGAAACGCACTGTAAGGTGTCAAGAGTGGGTAGACCATTGGTGGAGGTCCAGTCTGTGAGAGGGTGAACACATATACCCAAATTGAAGGAATATGAGAGGATCAAATTCACCTCAAACGCATCTTTGAATTGTGAAAGAAAAATTGGCTAAATGTCAGTTGAACCTGACCCCAAACCCATACATGTGCCAGTACCACCAAGCTGCCATATCCTCTTTTTATTCTCCCAACCAAGTTAAGATGGGAATGTTTAAAAAATGTTCTGCGATGAGCTGGGTCCTGTTTCCTTCAGAAATAATGAGTAAATAAATGAATGAATAGCAGAAGGGGGTTAAATGAGAGGAGTGACAGGGAGATGGAAGGGACTTGGCTCCTCAACATATTGACTTTAGGGATTCCATCAACACCATGACACACTAGTAATGTAACCTCTGCTCTCTCTCAACTGGGAAGTGGGTGTGAAAAAGTGAGGGGATGAAGACACCATATGATACTTCCTACTCGCTCTCCAGTTTTCCCTGGTTAGCCCCCTGGTTTTCTTCATTTAGGGACCCCCACTTCCAGCAAGAACCAACATGCTGTGACAAGGAGACCAAACTGGTCAGAATGGGTAATCCTACCTTCAGTGCTCTATTTGTTGCCCTAACTTGCAGCAACATGCAGGTTACCAACTACACGGTGAAGCTGGTTGGAGTATTTTGTAGAACTAAAATATGTGTCAAATACAGACCCAGAGGACAACTTTGCTGGAATCAATCTGATAGAGACTATTTCAAAAGCTGAAAATTTTACATCTACATGCAATGTAGTGAAATGTCTATATGCTTCACTCACATTTGTGACTTGTTCCTTAACACACCTTAAACACACTTAAATCACTGTAAATCACACGTGTACTCCTGTCTAGCTATCTGTCTGCCTTTGCCATTTCCCCCCCTTTATGAGTCATAAATTTAAATCTGAACCTTGAAACTGAGGATTTTTCTTCACAGCATTTGGATACACTGACGAAAGATGTGGATTCTGGGATTTTTAATAATTGTTTTGTTATGGCAGGTTTGTAACACAACAGATGGCAAAAACTGTAAACTAAAGCACTTTTGTTGCTTTAATGATGTTCCATATATTGTGTTGAACTTCATTATAAACCATTTAATTTGAGTAAACCTGGCCCATGCAAAATCTGCAGCTTGACAGGCGGAAAAAAATAATCCTACCAAAGGAAATTTCCCTCTCAAAGCATATCAGGCTTCACATCAGGGATAAGTGGAGGCGCCGATAAGTTATTGATTCACTAGTTCAACATAATTTCCTTGCTTGTAACTTTTGACAGGGAAGATTAAGGAAGTGGACTTGCAACCACCCTGCTGCAGATTTAAGCTCCACATGCTACAGATCCCTTCAGACTGGCACCTCAAGAAGCAGCTATGTTCGTAGGTGACTGCACAGAATGATCTAGATGCCTAAAAAATTCCCTCAGTTTCTATGCAAACCGTAGCCAGCAGTGAATAAGGCAGCAGACTAACGTTTGCACAACCCTCTCACAAAGCCATCAAACAAGAAAGGAGCAAAATATTAATAGATCTCTGAAGTCAAGTGCACTTTCATACGCAGCCATTCTCAGAGTCCTGTAATAAACACTCCATCCCTGAGAAGTGTTTGGCCACAAATGAAAGGTCACCATCGATGTCTTTGGCGAGGTTTCGGTGAAGTTGCATTACGATTCAGAGATGTGGTAGAAGCTGTCAGCGAGCTACATGAATTTCTGATGAGTCTTCCTATTCCTGAGTCACGCTTCTCCTTATTTATTTACTGATGCTCCCCAGTGGATTTCTTTTCCTTCTTCTGCAACTTGCTTCTGACTTTTTCTTGGCCTCATTTTGGGAAAACACCCTATCTTTTGCAGATTGCAGAATACCAGCCCTGTCTGATCGGGCTGCATCCAGGTCAAACTGCGCTGTTTTTCTTGTCCTCGACTGTTGGTGCTATTTGTCATTTCTAGTTTCTTCGAACATCACCGCACCTCGAAGATTCTGCGAGGCATGCCATGTTTTCTTGCATCAGTCATTGTGCTCAGGCCGGAAGAAGTTCTCCAAGACTGCACGGAATGACCTAGATGTGTTGGAATTAAGCTAGGAAGCAGCAGGAAGCTGCCAACCTGGCAGGTAATTGGAGTAATTGCTTTGTTAGCTTTTTCATTCAAGGAAACTTTGCTACGATCCACGAATTTCAAACACGAACGGAGTGGCGGCACAAATATTACCTTCCCAGAAAAGGAGTAAATATGCACAACTACTTAGAGAAGCCTTAGAGAAATAAAGGACACAGAGATAAACGTTTGCCACGCATCCACATATAATGTTTGAAACTAAGCAAAATCTTTAAGGGAAAAAAAAGCATTTGCTGAACTGCAGCAAATAATAAAAAGCAAAATGCTATCGGCATCCATATGTCCAGTGTTAGACACATGAAATTATTTTGACTCCAAATCCCACATCATTTTCAAAAGCTACGCACACCTAAAATATTTGTTCTGAGAGGGCTTCTGTCTGCAAAGACCCAAATTAATTTGTTTAAATTACTAAAAGAGTTTTAGAGCAGCATGAAAAATGATGTTCTTGTAATTTCCCTAAAACCGACTGGGCTGGTCTACTTCACAAAATTTGTTTGATAATTTCATGAGCGCTCAGTGCACAGCATCGCTCTCATGTTTGATGAATTTAAACCAGAAGGACGATGACCCACTTGTTTAGCGCACACATGTAAATGATGTATAAAAAATGTTAATTACCGTGTATAAAATTTCCACTTTTTTAACGTTTTTTTGAAAACCTCTTTCAGCAATCTGCTGTGAAAGGCCGATTAATAATTCTGTTTGCTCTTATTCATATTGATCTTCAAGCAGTCAGGCGTGCTGGTTATCCGTTCGACCGATTCTCGGGGTGCCAGGTGAAGCTCCGTGTCAGAGGGGAGAGGAGAGTAGCAGACTGTGACTGGCTGTGACTCAGTCCTCCTCGGGGCATGAGCTCCTCCACAGGGTTTCTCCAGGCCACAGGAGTTCAGCACCACGGCGAGTGCCAATTACTCTACTGGATGAGGCACTGTTTATCAGCTGGTCCAAGGGGGAAATCGTGTGCAGCCCTTTGCCCGCTCTGAAGAAAAGAAAGCACTGCTCTTCATTACAGCTTCTTTATAGTCCGACACGCAGCAGTAATGAAACAGCAAACTCCATTCTAGGTGTTACCTTTATCATTTTGTGTCAGAATTCTGATGAAAAAAAGCTATGGAGTTTTTCAAAAGTTTCTGATATTTTAAACTTTTTTAATGAAATATTAAACCTAGTGTTTTTGATTTGCACTGTTTCATCCAACGCATGCTTAGCAGTTTTGCGTCTGGTGCTGTTGAAAAGGGTGGCCAAATCTGCAGCAAAATTAAAATTCCTTTCATTACTACATTGCGTTTTCCGCATTGTAGAATTATCTTAGAATTACCGCGCTGGAAAGTAGAAAAACAAACACGTTCTCTGCTATTTGCGGTCAGGTAGGAGTTAAACCGGCCGCCAAAGTCGATACGGTGATGTTCAGTTGTCTATTGTGTTCATTGTCTTTCCCCTTCTCAGCATTGTACATTGTTCTACATGGGGATAAAAAGACTGAGTCCTGTTCCCTGACAGCTCTGAAGCATGAATCATATGAAATTTAAATATGTACAGTCTTCTAGTCTTTGCTTTTAAAACTTTTCCTTGACGGACACTTTTGAGGGCACCGACCAGGAAAACTTGAGCAAAGCTCCACACGTTAGTGTGTTACTCCTCACACTAGGCAGCAGCTACAGGCAGTGCAGCTGCTTATGAATGTAAACATAAAGGAAGGCAGCAACAATGTCAGTGTTAAAAAATCAAGCGTGAAACATGCCAACACAATTTCCAAAAAATTACTTCACCCTTTGGTGTTAGCGTGCTGTAAAATAATAAAAGCGGATGACTTTCAAAGAAAACTCTTCCCTTTGGGGATGACACCTTACTGTCTTCTGAGTTTTTATACTTTTATTTGCACACAGCTTGCTAATTATCAGTAAAAGCTCTCTAATGGTTACCTCTGACAAATGTGCAAAGCTTCTAGAAAAGAAATGACAAAATATTCAGTTTTTTTTCAGTTTCATTTTATTTGTAACCAACATAATAGAACCCTAGGTGTGTTTATGTCACGATGTTTAATATGAAAGGAGAACTCCAGGAAATGTAATTTTAATTAATTTGTGTTTGTTCTTTGTTGCACAAATACTGCTTTCTTCTTCCAGTGGAAGTGGTTTTCAAAAGAAACGCAGTGTGGGCCCTTATGGAGCTTTGCGGCATTATATGTGAACAACACAACATTCCCATCACCGACTTGTTGTATCTCAGCTGATGAGACGCAATGAGCGTGACATTCAGGAAGCAACATAACTCTTTAAATTTGTATATTTTTACACAACAAACAAAATTACATTTTTACTGGAGTTCACCTTTAACAAACTGCTATTTCACTATAGATGCTTTAGCAGAAGCTACTGAGGACTACTGCATCAATTTGTGCTGGACACTACAGCATTAAAATTTCAGAAACTATGTTCTATGGATATACACATACTGGAGAAAATTCACAGAAACTCATACTACAGCACAATTATACTTTTCATGATAAATTCTACTTTTGTTTTTCTTAAATGACAAAACATCAACAACTTAAAGCAAGGCATTAATACAAAACTATACTCATATGCTGCAAAGAGGGAGTACATCATAAGTATTAAAAATAAAGCTAAACAAGGCAAATAGAAAGTATCACAATTTTTTTTTTCCACTGGTGACAAGAAAATATGACAAATAAAGACGAGAGTAAGGCATTAGCTGACAGCATTTCCCATCTGTACAAAGTAGTTTTGCCCGGAATCTGAAAGCACACATTCGGTATAGGTTCAGTTTCGACAGTAAACACATTAGCTGTAATACAGAGGGCTGATAAACTGAAAATACTCCTGGTTGTCAAAGCTGTGTCACTCCCACAGAAAAATAAGTGTGCAGGAAACATGCCACACACAATGCATGTAGGGCTGTAATGAATGTATTTTGCTATAATCTCCACTGGAAATTTATTAAAATATATGTAAAATGATGCTCAAAATCAACCCTCCCTTATTCTTTCAAAACCTCAAAATTTATACAAGCATTTCAATCAAAGTTTTAATTCGACTCAAAAGGCAACATGGGCTCGGGGGGGGGGGGGGGGTGTTCATTCATTTTGGTCTAGCAACTACTTTTTATCTTATATAAAAAAATAGGGTATAGTGTGCTTTTTGTTTAGGTTAAACACTTGCTCATTCTTAGTCATTTTTGATTAGTACCATCATGTGTTTCGTTGTTGAGGCTTTGTGTGTCCTGTTACATTTTGGAAACAATACCATAGTCTTTTAACAGTACAAATTTAAACTACCATAGAGTGTCGGATGCCAATAAATCCTCTAATGACAGCATTCACTCAGCTTTGCAGATAACTTAACCAGAACTGTGATCAGTATGGCAAGCGTACATAGCAAATAAAAAACTGGTGGCAGTCTATGAGTGGTTAAAGCTCAGGGACTGTCGAGGGCAGCAAACTCTAACCCTTGAATTCCACAGGCAGCAGTGGTTTTTGTTTACCTTCCATGTCTCTGTGCTAGTTGGTGTGCAACTGCCAGGAGTTTCAAGTGTAAAATTTTAATTTAAGAACCCAAGCATTAAGGATCTATTTATTATAATTTATATATTTTTTTCCCTAAGCTTCCATCTCCAACTCATTGATAATTAAATGTGTGAAACACATTTCTGATATAAACAGCCATTAAAAACAAATGCGGAAGATAACAAATACATGTAATACTAAAAATTGCCTACAGGTATGTAACAACGGCTGGCTTTATTACTTAAAAAAATGGTAACATCGATATTCCTCTATGACTAAAAATTATATTTTAATTTAAAAATAGAAAGAGTGGATTCCCATGAACAGGCTTTTTTGTACTCTGCCTGTTGTAATTAACACGGCTGTGCAGCGTGTGAGCGCTGTCTTCCTTCTGGCCTACAATAAGTGAGCGGACTTCGGTACATCAGACGTGGCTCGGGCACCCCTTGACACAGTGGCCTCGATGTGTTGGCTGGTTTTATTTGCCAAGGCGTAAAAGGGGTCCGATCAAACAAGACTGGGGGTCAAAAGGCTGAGTGCTGCAAATAAAACCAGTGACTGGGTGTAAAGAAGACACCAGCAGCACCTGTCTAAACAGAATGCATACCCATTATTATCTTGCGGCATTGATCAGTCTCTGCACGTGGCTGCAACACTGACCAGCATTCACCATCACTGACACGAGCTTAACAGCCACTGTCTCGTAGCATGATTCTGGGATTCATATCATGAAAAGCAATGTTAGATTTTGCTATAGCTGTACATATTCGTTTCAAGCATGAAAATCTATGCAAAGATAAACTGTAGAAACAACACATGCGCTAGGGTGACTCAGTTTGATGCTCTTTTTAGCCTAACATGCTCCTGTCTTATTCAAGTTAATCATACTTCTTTCCTGTGTTCTTGGTTGTTTTTACATTCTTCACCAAAGTGGGTTTGTGTTTTCACCATAGCATAGGTTCTGGTTGAGACATCATCAGTTCGCAATGACAGCAGATTCACTCCATGACCCCAAACTCCGCAAAACTCACCCTTTTGTCAGGTAATGTGAAGATGCCTCCTGTTGTGTCATTTAATCCTGGTTGGCAAACACATGGATTTTTCCAAAGTGTCGCTGCATCATTCTGCCGTACAGGTCTGGTCAGTGTTCACAGTGTCTGCTTCATTTTGAAAATAATAATGGAAACAGTCAAGGCTGAGTATGTTTTCTTGGAACTTAGCACACTCCTTTTTTTAAATATCAATCCTGTGTTTACGAAACAGATTTCTATTTAATCTCTACCACTGACAAATTGATCATCACCTCTTGTAGGTGCACATTCCACTATCAATGCTTTTAAAAGGAAAGCAATAATTGCATCTGCTCTGTCACAGTTTTGTCTTGAATATGAAACAAAGATGTTCTTTACTTTTTGTAAGCGTCATGATGGTCACAGAAGCAAAGCAGTAACATCTCTGCAGTGCTGAAAACCACACTCTCTGAGTGTTATTTCCGGGTCCAAAAGTTATTCTTTTATTCAGTCTTTTTCTTCTGTGTTTGCTGCATTTGATGTCCATCTTGTTTCACAGAGTAAAGTTCTGGAAAATAATTGTCAGTTAAGTCATTCAGATGTTATCAGTTCAGTAACATGTGTCTTGGGTCAGACTGGTGTCATAAAAATGGGAAAACTTTAACTTTCCAATGGTTCAAGGATTATTTTTCCGTGCTCCTAGGGTCCAGAGATGGATTTTATTAAGTTTTTGAAAAAACAAGCATGAATGGTGCAGCCCTCAAGCGCTCAATTCGAAGGGGTTTTCCATCAGCTTACATTAACTTAATCCTTAGACCTATAGCAAAGAAAGCAGCAACTCCAGGTCTGTTTGCTTATTAAGTACGAATGTCTTGACCATATGGTATATTATTTGTACTAAATGTGTGATTAAAAAATGCAGGGGATTAACGGATACTTCAGGCTTGAAAATTTTGCATGCTTCCATCACAAGATGAAAAGTCTCACTTTGTTCACCTGTAACTGTTTTGTCTTTTACCCTGTTAGAAATTTTCCAAAGATTCACAAAGCTTTAAAGTGAGTTTGTGGAAAAGTTTCCGGTATGGTACCCAAATGAATGATACAATATTCCATTCCTGGTTGGACCATTTGCCCCACTAATCCAGTTCCCACCACCTCTACATGTTCATCAAAACTGCTTCCACTGCAATCAAAGTAAGCATATTCTGGGGTGAGATGCTCTCAAGGTTTACAGCTTCCAGAAACACAACTGTGCTTTGCATTCATCAGCTGTCATATTGAATGTCAGGGACGCAGAGATTAATAGACAGTGGGGGTGAATCATCCTCCAGCAAGCTCCATTGAAGTCATCAGCCACAACTGTGTAAAGAGTTAGAACTCAGTAGTGGAGATCTGGGTAACTTCAGACTGCAGGTCTTGCTGAACCCTCCTAGAACGAGATCCATGGGGCATCTGGTCCATGTCTAGTCATACAGGCTTCTTTCCTGCCTCTGACGGGGCACAGACAGAAACAGGCTCACGGGTTGTGTTCCTTGCCCTGGAGAAACTGTTCTGCTCCATACGAGATCGAAAGGGCAGGCAGAAGTCACGGAAGCACCTCTTGAAATTTTCATCCAAGAAGGCATAAAGGACGGGATTGAGGCTGCTATTGGTATAACCCAGGGCAATACACAGGTGCCAGCTAGCAATGACAAAAGGGTTCTTTTGGTTGACCTCTACTAGAGTCTTGACAATAATGAAGATGTGGATGGGGGTCCAACAAACAATGAAGGCAGCCACTACCACCAGCACCATGCGGGTGATTCGGCGCAGGTTTCTGTCCTTTTCCTTGGAGCCTGAGAGTAGCCGTACGCTCTTCAAGCGCAGGATCATTAAGCCATAGCAGATGGTGATGACAAGAACAGGCACCACAAAAGCAAAGATGAAAACACAAATCTTGGTGACTGTGTCCCAGTACCAGTCTGGATCTGGGAACTTCAATGTGCAGACAACTATACCTAAAAATAAACAATAATACCATAAGTTGCAGCTGAACCACATGAAGCATGATGTTCCATCACATTCTTGAAGCAACCTAACAATTACCCAGCTAAAATGCACATTATCTGATTAAAAAAGACATAAAGAATGCATTAATCTGTAGATAAACCTGGAAAACATTCTGGCTTTGAATTCCTCCATGGCTGACATCACATACCTTTGTCATTGACCTTGGTGACTGCCATGATCATTATGGGAACGCCGACAGCAGAAGAGAGGATCCACACACAAACATTAATGATTTTGGCCTTGATGGGTGTGCGGAAGTCAAGCGCACGCACAGGGTGGCAGACAGCAATGTAGCGGTCCACACTCATCATAGTGAGTGTGAAGATGCTTGTGAACATGTTGTAGTAATCAATAGCGATGACTACTTTGCAGATAAGCTCTCCGAATGGCCAGGTGTTCATCAGGTACTTGGCACTCTGGAAGGGCAGTGTACTGGTTGCAAGAGCATCAGCCAGGGCAAGGTTGAAAATGTAGATGTTGGTGGCTGTCTTCATCTTGGTATACCTGTTCAGGTGGAGATCAGGTGAACATTCTTTAGAGGTGTTCTTGAACAGCAGGGCCCATTTTTCAGTACCTATCTAGCTGTAACTAAGCATCCAAATGAGCTAAAATGCAAGTAGGAAATTCATGTGTGACTGCTCAGGTGGGATGGTAAACTGGCATGGAAACATTTACGGTACATGTGGCTGAATACTTTTAAAGTAGAAGCAGCAGTATGAAAGAGGAGTTTCCCTATTCGTTCCTTTGTTCCTTCTTATAGTTATGACACTCTGAAGGGTGACAGCAGAAACATGAACTACAAATAACATAATAAACTGAAGAGTAGTTAAGCTGTAATGGACATAAAGTTTACTGTATTCAGCAATCACAGGGTCACTTTTAGAAGAATACAATGCTTGTCTGTGGGACATCGTGTACTTAAAGAGATCCGTTAAAGAGTAAAATGTAGGAAGTGCAAGCACTCGGAAACAAATGATTCCTTCAAATACTTGACACTTCATTAAAAAATGGGACTACATGGCTTTAAGATTTATGATTATTTCAAGATGCAACTTTTCTGCCCCAGTAAGGCCTTTCTTTTGTGTTGCCTTAGCAAATTCTTATATACAGTCAGGGCACGCTATGCATCAGGCACAAATTTGTTGACTCCTGAATCCAGGAACAATGTGTCTGAGCCCACTATCCTGACTGCTTGCAGTATATGAGCACACTATTTGTGATCCCCTTATGAAAAGTATTAAGCCAACTTACCGTACAGACAACTGGTATGTCCCTAATAATGTAGCCCCAAGTGTGCATTCAGTAGTTCCCTGCTACTTTTAAACATACAGTCTAACCAATTAAGCCGCAGGGTTTCTGCTGAAACTACATAAAAGTACATATAGCTTTTTTCTTACATTTTTTAAACTGAAAAGTTTCACCAACATTATTCAGAGTGCCATGCTAATTTATTACAGCACAACACACTCCCACATGTTCACTGAATAATTGTCAATATCTTATAGAGCAAAAAATCACCACCTCAAAGGTAACTTGATTTAAATTCAGCAAAAATATAGGCACTGCAGTGTATAATAAATGAAGTGTGGGATCTCAGTAATGAACTGAGTTTTGCGAGAAGGTTAGGCCCCTTCAGGATTAATTTGACACTTGTCATGTGTTTCATATTTCTCTGCGAGGCTTCACTTTTGACAGACTAAGACGTACAGCTTTCCCTTGCAAAACTGCTTGTAAAATTATATTTATCAAAATGCTTTCGGGAAATAAAAACTTTTTGTGCATGCATACTTCAGCATCTCAGTGCTATTTGTGCAGTTGCTGTTGGTTCACACTGCCCTTCTTGGCATGGAAATTTGAAATCTGAGGAAGAAAATGCAGTTTGCCCAAATCAGGCCTGTTATTTTACACATCATTAAAGCATAGGTTCTGACTTCTGAGCTTGTGTGCATAAGCTGGTCAGTATTAAATGTTGCTGTTGTTTCTAGTTCTATCGGTTGTTCTGAGGGCTTTGAATATTTCTCACGTTCATCTTTTCATACCTGCCCTAGTTTTTGAAAATATTAAAAGTAACCAGCGCCGTTAATTTGCATTGCACCCTTGGAAACACCAAACACAAAAAACCTTATGAATTATTCCAAAGGGAAGTCATGCTTCATTAACTGTGCATCCGTGTCTGAATTCATAAAGTATGCGGGAAGACAGCTAATGTGAGAATATCAGTAAGGAGACAAGGCAAAGTGGAGCAACCACACAGTTCTTCTAGTCTGCACCTACTAAATGCTGTCATACCGAGTACCCAGACCTCCTGTATCAGTCTTGTATCGTAACTGAACCGTCTCTTCATCTAGTGACAACTGGCCAGTCCATCACTAGGACTTCATTGCCCACCAACCACACCACCAGACAAGTGGTTTGTCAGGAGAGCCCATATCATCACTGTCTCAAGTTTGTTTATAGTGCTGCTGTCAGGAAGATAATATTGTAGCTTGTGGGCCAACACCATCAGGCTCAAGAACAGCTTTTTCCCCTCAGACTGTTAAACTCTAGACAGTATGTATACTGATCATCACAACTGATTATCAGGACGTCACTGACTATCCGCTGACTACATCTTCAGCATCACTACTGACTGTTTGCACTGCCATGTAGTGAAATGTCTGCATGCTTCACTCACATTTGTGACTTGTTCCTCAACACACCTTAAACTCACTTAAATCACTGTACGTTACCATGTGTGTACTCCTGTCTGTCTGTCTGTCTGTCTATCTATCTATCTGACGAGCGGACATGTTTGTGGTTTGGCGGTAGTCGGCTGGGTGCGTGCGGTCTGTGAGTGAGTCTCTCTCCTTTCTTTTTCATTCTTCCTTTCCTGTTTTACTTGCCGGTTTTTGTATGAATACTTTTTTGGGTGTAAAGAGGACGTGATAGCGACTAAGCCGCCATAGCAACATCTAAGGGTGTGCTGGATGGCTTGTCACCATGTAGCTTTTCAAGGCTATCGAGAAGGCACGGCGTCAAGTTAGTAGTTGAACCGACGGTATCGGTGGACGCTTGTATTTTGGCAGTTGGAAGAGTGGTTTATAGTGGACCGTAAGAAGGTGGGGTAGGGATCTCGAGTGAATAAAGCAATCGTGTTTTTTTTACACAATGAAGCGCTGGTGCCCTGAGTTATCAAACAAGGCTTAGTGATTAATGGGGAGCTGGTCTCGGTGCTGCTGCTGTTGGGCCCCGCGTGCAAAATTTAATATTTCAAATGTCCCTCCTTTCTTAAGCAACAAAATCCTGCAATGTGAACTACACAGATATGCTGAGATAATGTCTCAGATTACTATGATACCACTTGGCTGCCGATCCCCTGAACTAAGGCATGTAGTCTCTTTCAGAAGGCAGCTTTATATGACTTTAAACAACCCAAACGAAGAAATTAATGTGGCCTTGAAATTCCGAGTGGACGGTTCAGAGTACGTGGTATTTGTGATTTCTGAGTGAATGAAATGTTTCAGTTGTGGAAGGGAAGGCCACAAGGCTGCTGACTGTAAAAGAGACAACATTTATTTAAGTGATGAGGAAGGTAGGGAGAGTGAGGTAGAGACTGAGGAGGAGGATGAGCTGGTTGAGAGTGACAATGAATTGCATGGTAAGGAAACTGAGGAGCGAATGGAGCCTGTTGAAGGCATAACTGCTGCAGAAGACTCTAAAAAGGACCATGGAGAAAATAATGGAGGTGTGCTGGCTGAGGCTGGTGGTACACCTGTATCTGTGCCCAGTGACCCAGGTGGAATACCTTCTGTCCTTGCAGAAGGGTAAACAGCTGAGATGGAGGAAGCATCCACTACGGAGGTATATGCAGCAATCAAACTGACAAAAATATTAGCTTGGTTCCAAATGAAGGGTGTAGCAATGATATAACAGGAGACAGTGGCACAGCACTGCCCCACAGCACCTCTGGCTGGGATTCGGAATTTAAGCAAAACCTCACTAGCAGCAGAAAAGAAGTGAAAGCAGCAAAGAGAGCAACAGCGAGTGAAGTGGTGATGGATGTGAGTGCGGAATCGAGTGGTTGTAAGGAGGCTTCACATGGGGCTACTAGGAAAAGGAAAGCGGTAGTGGAATCCACCACAGGTGCAAAGAAAAGTTTACTGTTGGACAGCTCGTCCAAAAAGCAAACTAAGCCAGATAAAAAGAGAGACTTTGTTAACACTGATGAAAGCAAGGAGAGAGAAGAGGAAAGTGATTCAGACATGTCAGGCAAGAACCTCACAATATCAGGTTCACAGTTTAAAGGAGGGTACAGCATTAGCAGTATCAGAAAGTTTTTAGAGTATACAGAGGGGAAGAGGGACATTCACGTCCAAGATCACTCTCCTGCTCCTGACTTTGATCTCTTTCTGAGCTCAGCAAGACACATTATGCACATTGCGTGCATTATACATTGCGTGTGGGGGCCGACAGCGGCAACACTGAGACCAGCGCGCCATTAATCACTAAGCCCTGTTCGATAAGTCGGGGCACCAGCGCTTCGGCATCTAAAAAAACACAACTGCTTTATCGTCCTGCTAAAAGATACTGAAGAGCAGCTGAGAAAACCTGAAGACATCTGGGACTTTGCTGTGTCTTATTATGAGACTTTGTTTGCGAATGAGCAGGTCACGTTTTCTACTTTTCTCAATGAACTGCTTCACATCTTTTGGACAGTGATCTCACTTTTCATGAATTAACAGTTGCACTTGAAGGACTCAATACAGGAAAGATTCCAGGAATTGATAGGTAATCGGTTGAATTTTACAAACAATTCTGGCCATTATTGGGGATGGACTTTGAAGTAGTACAGGAAAGTCTGTGAGATACGGGTCAGCTATCGAAGAGTGGTCATCACATTACTACTCAAAAAAGGGAATCTCTGCCTTCTGAAAAACTGGCGGCCAGAAAGGCTACTTTGCATGGACTATAAAATAATTTCCAAGGGACTAGCTACAAGACTGAGGACTGGTATGGGCAGCATAATCAACCATTACCAGTCATACTGTGTGCTGGACAAAGAAATTCACAATAATATTTTTGTGTTGTGGGACATTATTTCTGCATCAAAAACATCTATCTATCTATCTATCTATCTGCCAAATTATTAATTTTTCTAGCCACTAGGCATGTTCTTCGTTTCTGTCCTACCACTGTCTGTTTAGTGTATTGTGTGGTACAGTCCAGAAAAACCTACATTTCGTTCTCTCATCTGTACACATGCAGAATGGCAATAAAGTGAACCTTGAACCTTAAAGCCTCTCAGTCAAACACACGAAGCACATTCACTCTGCTGGCATAATTTGCTTTAAGCAAAAACAAAACCATTCCCTTTGCTTTCGCTGTGAGAAATCATCTAACCTAAGGAGGAAACTGACAGAGGATCGTCCAAGTGGTACTGAACTTCAGATTTGCTGACTTATATGAACTCACAAGGTGCCGCTTTGTCAACACTCTTCCTCTGCTCAGCTGCATTCCAGATTCAGTCACTGGCAGACTACTGGAGGTCCTGACAAATCCTGATAAATATTGTTCAGGGAAGCAATTTAACTACAGAAACTTTCAGTGGAGAAAAGGAACTCTTATAAAGTAAAAAAAAAAAAAAAAAAAACTCAAACCAGAAACCAGTGCCATGTCCATCACCTTCCTTATCTTCCATCACTCATTTCAGTGTAATACTAAGTTAAATGGAACTTTGAGCTATTATTGGGGATGCAATTTGAGCAAATATGTCATCTATCAGAACCCTTCTGTGTAACTCAACTAACCCATATATTTGCCAGACACCAGTATATGAGTCAAAACTGTAGGCAGCTGTTTCAGACAGATAAATGGATATTTTACAAAGAACAGCATAGAGCAAGTACTTGACAAGTTACCTTTGACCTTTCTGTGAAGACATTTCAGTTTTAAAACTGAACAAAGACTATCTTACCTGTCAACCCACACTGCCTTGGGGAAAGGAGTAAGAACAACAATAAAGGTTTATAAGCTACTATCTCCATATTTTTGTTTATTAACAAGCAGTGCACTAGTAACAGACCTTAGGAGGGAGAAAGAACTGATTAAAGTCTTTCATTTAACTGTAACAGTTTCATCAAAATATTCCATCCACATGAAAAGCAGATATCAAAAGTATACACAGCCTTAATGAAATTTTAAATTTTGTTAATGTAAAACCTGAAATCCAGACAAGTCATTCCAGATCTTTTGTCATCTTCAATAAGACCTTGAAACAAATAATATGTAAGTGAAAAATAAAAGGATGACTTTTAGGAAAAATAGTAACATATAAAAAGCATTGCCTTAGCTGAATAAGTGTATATACATTTTAAATACTTTGTGGAAATACCTTTTGCTTTGATTATAATTATAAATCTGTCTGGATTAGTCTATACCAAAAATAAGCACACAGGGATTTTGCAGTTTTACGCCATTCTTCTTTTGATTACAGTTTAGTTATTTTGTATTGCAAAGTCATCTCTTGTGAACAACTATCTTTAAGTTAGTTCAAAGATCTTCAATAGGATTCAGGTCTGGGCTCCAGCTAGGCAATTCCAGGGCATTGATCTTCCTTTTCCTAATCTATTGCTTGGTTGAGTTAAACTCTGTGGTTTCAATTGCTGTTGTCAAAGAGTCAAAGAGTCAAAAGAGTTTATTTGTCACGTACATGGTTGTATACCATGTAGTGAAATGTGCCCCGATCCAGGATAGACTTTGCAAGAAAATATACAATGAAAAATAAAACAGACAAACAACCGAACACCAAGAAAAAAAGAAACGAACAGCAAATAGATAAATAAGCAAAATAAATAAGAAAGATAATAAATAAATAAATAAATATATAAACAGTAAAGAAACCTTAAGGTGCACTGGAAGGACAGTGACAGTGAGGGGGGTGGTCACAGAATATTGAAGACCCTGCTCTGTGGGGATTGTGATAGCATGTCCGGGTTCAGAAGTCTTATGGCCTGTGGATAGAAGCTCCTCCTGAGCCTCTCCGTTCTGGCCATAATGCTTCCGAAGCGTTTGCCTGATTTCAGCAAGATGAATAGATGGTTGCCTGGATGAGACAGGTCGCCGACGATCCTAGTCGCTCTGGTCCTGCATCTCCTGGTGTAGATGTCTTGTAGGAATGGCAGATCAGATCTGGTGCAGCGTTCCGCTGCCCGGATCACTCTCTGCAGTGCTTTGATGTCTCGAGCACAGCTATTCCCAAACCAGGAGATGATGTTCTGAGTCAGAACAGTTTGTACAGCACCAGAGAAGAACGTTTTAAGGATCGCCGGAGAGACCTGTAGCTTCCTCAGCTGCTTGAGGTGGTAGAGCCACTGCTTTGCTCTACTGGCCTGAGCTCGGATGTGTACAGTCCATGTCAAGTCCTCAGTGACATGAACGCCCAGGTATTTGAAGCTGCTCACTCTCTCCGCTGCAGTCCCGTCGATTTTAAGGGGGGTGTAGGACCGCTGCTGTCGCCTACCAAAGTCCACCACCATCTCTTTAGTTTTGCCGACATTCAGTTGGAGGCAGTTCTCCTGGCACCATGATGCCAAGTTCTGCACCTCCTCCAAGTATGCTGTCTCATCGTTGTTGGAGATGAGGCCCAGCACCACAGTGTCGTCAGCAAATTTGATGATGGAGTTGGAAGCGTGCTTGGCTACACAGTCATGAGTGTAGAGGGCATAGAGCAGAGGGCTAAGTACACAACCTTGTGGAGCTCCTGTGTTGAGTATGATGATGCCGGAAGTGCAACTACCGACTCTCACCACCTGTGATCTGCCTGTGAGGAAACTGAGAACCCAGGCACACAGGTGACGGTTCAATCCCAAGTCACTCAGTTTAGTGAACAGTCTCTGGGGGACAATGGTGTTGAAAGTTGAACTGTAGTCCATGAACAGCAATCTCACATAGTTCCCCCATTTCCTGTCCACATGACTGAGGGTGGTGTGCAGGACGTGGGATAAGGCATCATCTGTGGATCTATTAGCGACTCGACCCACTCCCGGTACCGGCGCTTCCCGTCCTTCACTGCACGCCGTACGCCGTATTTAGCCGCTTTGTAAGCGCTCATGTCGCCGTTGGCAAGACCTGCGTTGTACGCAGCAGTGCGCGCATTCACTGCTTTGCGGACCGTACCATCGACCCACGGTTTTTGGTTGGCAAAGCTCTTAATCGTAACCGTGGGGACAATGTTGTCTTCCAGCACGCTCACAAAGCTGACCACTACCTCCGCGAACTCGCTGACGTCATCCGAACTTGTCCTGAACATGTCCCAGTCGACGTCATCGAGCGCGTCCTGTAGCGCGGCTTCCGATTGGGCAGACCAGCGCTTTACCTCCCTCGTGGCCGGAGCCTCAAGACGAGACTTCTGTTTGTAAGCCGGCACGAGGAAAACAGCGTTGTGGTCCGGCTTCCCAAACGCCGGCTGTGGGACAGCTTTGTAGCCCTGTTCGTACGGCGTGTAGCAGTGGTCCAGCGTGTTGTCCCCTCTGGTCATGCATGTCACATGTTGATATAATTCCGGCATGACTTGTCTGAGGTTTGCTTTATTAAAGTCCCCCACCAATATGGTTGCTGCGTCCGGATGGTTGTGTTGGGTAGTGCTGAGTGCCTCGTGTAGTTCAGACAGGGCTGTGCCGACATCCGCATGAGGCGGGATATAAACCGCCATGGCGATGACCGAGCTAAACTTCCGAGGCAGGTAAAAGGGACGGCACTTGATGGTCAAATGCTCCAGATGAGGTGAGCAGGACCGAGAGAGAACAGAAATGCTCTTCGCCTCGCACCACTTAGTGTTCACCATGAAACAGACTCCCCCACCTTTGGATTTGTTGGCCTCCGCCGTTCTGTCCATGCGAAACACAGAGAATGAGTCCGACGGAGTCACTGCCTGGTCCGGCACAAGGGGGGTCAGCCATGTCTCGGTGAAACACAGGATGTTACAGTCCCTCACGTCTCGTGGAAAGTCACCCTTGCTCTCAGATCGTCCAGCTTGTTTTCCAATGACTGAACGTTCGCGAGCAGAATGCTGAGCAGTGGAGGGCGATGAGCTCATTTCCGCAGTCTGTTCCGAACTCCGGCGTGGGTCCCCCGATGTTTCTTTGTGCGTCGCCGTGGGGGGTCTTGGTCGCGTCTTTTATCGTTATCCGCCGTCCGGAGTATCTCAGCCGGCCACAACAAATCGGGTTTTAAGAGTTCAGAAACCACGTATGGAATCTGATTCCCAATTTTCCGAAGTGTCGCGCTGTCATACAGTACCAGTCCCGTTGATGTGTGTTGTGCTGAAAGATGAAGTTCTTTCATTTCAGCTGGCAGAAAACAACAGGTTTTGTGGGAAGAATGTCTTGGTGCTATTCATTTTCCTCTGTATCTTAACCAGAATCCCAATCTCAGCTGAAGAAAAGCAGCCCCATAAAATATGCTGCCACCACCATCCTTTAAAGTAGGCACTGTGTTCTTTGGATGGTGTGCTCTGTTAATATTACACCAAATGTGTCTTTTGATATTGCAATCAAAAGGTTTGACCTTGGTCTCATCAGACCATAAAACATTTTTCCACATGGTTTTGGGACACTGAATATGTCTTTTTGCAAACTTGAAAGGCTTGGATAATTTTTCCTTAACTAATGACGTTTGTCTTGGAACCGTACCTCATAGCTCAGACTTGTGAAACAAATGAAAAAGGTTGCAGTCAGTAGGGAAAAACCATTTACTACCATGAATTTCTGGAGCTCCTTTAAGGTGGCCATTGGTGCTTTGGTAACCTTCCTGATGAGCTTTCTCTTTGCCCTGTCACCAACTTTGGAATGTTGCCCTGATCTTTGCAAAGTCCAGGTGGTCCCATACTTCTTAATGAAGACATTATTTCTTTACATATTTAGTGCCTTTGAATTTTTCATACGCCTCTCATAATCCCAAAGAGCTTTTCATAGCTCTTTCCATACCATTATTATTCTTGCAAGAAAGAAACCTTCAAAGAATTCGTTCAGGAGCAACTGATTTTATTTAGGGCAAATCAAAATTATTTCAGTTTATGTCAAATGAGTTTAAATTACCTTTGTAAATGATTTACAATGTGTCTATGTCAATCAGAAAGACTTAAAACACCCATTGTAAAGGGTATGAACACTTATGCAATTAAGGTATTGAAGGTTGTATAGTTTAAGTATTTGGTTGTATAATTTAAGTATATTTTAAGTATATAAAATCATGTCATGATTTTATTTTCCACTTAAACATTGTTTGTTTCCAGATCTTATCAAAGTTGAGAAAAGATCTGGCACAATTTTCAGTTTTCAAGATCTCAAATTTTGGCTCTATATATCACATTATATAACCAAAAGTATTTGGACAGCCCTTCTAATTATTGAGTCAAGCTATCTCAGCTGCACACATTGCTAATAGGTGCATAAAATAAAGCATACAGCCATGCAATCTCCAATCATTGGCTGTAGAATGGATCATACTGAAGAGCTCAGTGACTTTCATCATGGCATTATCATAGAATGCAACCTTTGCAACAATTCAGTTTATCAGTCAGTTTGTGCTATTGCAAAGTGAATGCATCTAGGAGTAACAACAACTCAGCTGCAAAAGGTAGACCACGCAAGCTCACAGAGCATGACTACCAAGAGCTGAAGCACAGTTTCATAAATAACTACAGAGTTCCAAACTTCCTCTGGAAGCAACGCCAGCAGAAAAACTGTTTGTTGGGAGCTTCATGAAATGGTTTTCCATAGCTAAGCAGCTGCACACAAGCCCAAGATTCTATGCATAACGCCAAGCATCGGCTGGAGCGGTGTAAAGTGCACCAACATTGCACTCTGGACCAATGGAAACACATTCTTTGAAATGTTGAATAATGTTTCACTATCTGGCAATCTGACACATGAATTTGGGTTTGGCAGATGCCAGGAGAACACTACCTGTCTGTAGACAAAATACCAACTTTAAAGTTTGCTGGAGGAGGAATAAAGGTCCTGGGCTATTTTTCAGAGTTTGGGCTCAGCCTTAAATCCAGTGAAGAGAAATCTTAATGCCACAGAATACAAACAGATTCTAGACAATTGCCTCCAACTATATGGGCAAAGTTTAGGGAAGCTCCTTTCCTGGTCCAGCATGATTGTGTCGCTGTGCACAAAGCGAGCTCCATAAACACATAGTTTGCCCATCACTGATGCTCTTCTGGCCGAAAAGGCACAAATTCCCAAAATGTGGTGGAAAGCCTTCCCAGAAGAGTAGGGGCTGTTATAGCGGCAAAGGAGGGGAACAACTCCATATGAATGGCCATGGGTTTGGAATGGGATGTTCAACAAGCACTTATGGGTGTGATGCTCCAGGGTCCGCATACTTTGCACATCTAGTGTGTGTGTGTATATATACATATGTTATTTATATTTTCCAACATGAAACATCATCAGCACTGATTTCTATGCCAGTGCAACTGATTCCCTGTGCATAAAATATGTACTGTATATATTGCATATTTATATCACTACTTAAAGAAAAAATAATTCATATCGGATGTCTTGTCCTCATGCAACAAGTAAGGTGCACAGATTGCACTTGGTGGGGATTCTAGCCTCTCCTCTCATGTACCAGTAATGAAAGCAGGAACACAGCCATCCAAACAAAATTAAAACAAAAGATATGCTGTTGCCAGAATTGGAAGTGATCTGTCCATGATTGCCATTTAGAAAGTTGCTGTTGCCTCTTGGTCTGTGTACATGGTTGAATGACTGTTAATACTTGGTCTACCTAAAGAGAAACTGTCTCAGTGCTCAGAGATTGAACAGAACATTGTTTAACAAACCTGTGAATCTAAGGTACGACTTTTAAATTGGTTGGTTTCTCAGCAATCTGTTCTTGATTTCACTGTGATTTCTATATATCATTATAAAGTGAAAAAAATATTATTTGGAAAAAAAGTCATATCTAATAATGCTTTTAAAATCTTTCTGTGAAACCAAATGAAGAACCATGACATGAGGAAGGGTTAAGTGCTGCTGAGTTGAATTTGACTCATGCTAACTACTTACTTGGTTTTCACTGTCAGGTATCATGCTTTGTTCTGCATGCCTTTGAACTACAAACACAGAGTAACAAGCCAAATCTCCACACCATGAAAAGCATTCGAAGCTCTCATTTCCTTAAGCATTTTCAGTTTTGAACCCTTACCTGGAAATGAAAAGAAGAAAATTTACTAGGTTTAAAGGCAACAAACCTTAGGTCTGACACAATGGCTGAGATGCAAATCACTGAAATGAAACTACCAGCGACAATGTGCTTTGAGGAAACAGAATGGCACTGAGACACTTTCAGTATTCAAGAACAAAAAGAACAATGCGTAATAAGGATGTCCATTAGCATAGACACTTCTGTTACTTAGGTGGTACATTATTCTTGTGATTAGCATATTCTCTTGGAAAATGTCTCTAATTCTGAAGCTCAAAGCACATGTGTCAAAATGCAGTGTCTGGGTGTCCTGAGAGCATATCAAATTCAGAGAAGGAAAAAAATGGCAAAGAATGCAAGTGAAGAGAGAAAACCAGAGCTAGACTTTACGGTGACACTGAACTGCAGGTCGATGCCATTTACAATTTCATAATAGGAGAAGGGTTTAAAAAAGGGGTGATAGAGTGATATAGAAAAGGAGGATTTATAAACCATACAACAGTACAGGCTATAACATGTTACTATCAAAAGTGAGCCACAATATATTTAGCCAGAAAGGGTCCATTTCTTAAGAAAGGTCTAGTGTCACAAAATACGCAACCCCTTAATGATTACATTATATAAATATAACATCACAGTTTTACAAGAAATATTTATCCAAATCATGTTACATCACTGGGAAAATATTTGCATAGCATTTGTATCAAGAATACAGAATTATAAATTTGAATTATGGAAGATAGCAAGCAACTAAACTGATAACTAAAGTTTGCAAAAGCGTGCTGTATGACACCAGTTTTTTTTATTTTTTTATTAAGCATTATATTCAAAGACTGTGACTGCCACTTTTACAGATGCACATATTGCAAATGATTCTTTTTGGAAACTTTTAATATAAGCAGCCACACCTTTTTCAGTTGCATGATAGTTTAAAAATTAGCAACATTTCATAGCATTTAAGGGGCACTGAAGTCTTCTGGCTATCATTTGCTATACATTGTGCTTCATTGGTGTCAATAAATTTTCCATATCCCATATGACCCAAGAATCTGAACACATTTTTAAATGCCTCTCACTGCCTTTTAAAGTGCAGTTTCTGCAAACCAGTTACAACAAAGATAGTGAAAGTAATACAGGTCTCTTTAGTGTAAACAACTGTTTCTGCTATCGAATTAAAATTGGCTATTTCAATAAGCATGCTGCATTATTGTGATTACTGACATTTAGATAATGCTTGGAACACAAAAAAATGAGTTTTTAAAATTATGCAAAAAAAATAATGTTAGAATGCTAATTACCCAAAAAATCAACCCTCAAGTGCAGTGCTCCAGTTCCTGACATTTTCACACTCAACAAGCAGGAAATATCAAGAGCTTTACAGCTAGCATTAAGATATCCTCAGGAACACTTATTATTGGTGTTTATTAAAAATATTGTTGTAAGAAGAGGAGCTAAATGTTTTAGTTTTAGTTAAATAATATTTTGTTAGAATGGAGTTATAAAAATCCCTGTGTTCTTAGGAAAGACTGCAAAGTAGAGAATTAAATTAATTTTTCTCTGATATCTTTATATCAATTACATGCCACAAAATGAAAACTATAACAAAGAAAATTATAGTACATGACTCTTTTACCTGATACTTGAACTGTATTTACTCTCACTCATAGTGTTCTGCCTTCCTCAGTCTACTGATTAACATTTTGTAGGCATTGCAGTCTTCAAATTCATAGTCCACACCTATGGACCTGATGTACTGTAGAAGCCTCTCTCATTTACATTCTACTATGGCCCGCTGGACCACATAGTAAACTGCATGCCATGTCTGCAGTCACTCAGCCAGAACCCTGTAGCAGGTGGGAAACCAACAGGCTTGAGAGCCCCTCACGGGTTTCCAAACTGCCCTCCTTCCTGTAGAGAGGCTTCTGTGCAGTTCTGGGCAATGTTCACCCTTCTTTCCTGGCAACAGCCAAGCTGGGACTAAAACAAGATCTTTTATTTTGTGTTTCATTGCTGTGAAAACCTTTGAATGTCTTTCCTGTGACAAAGCCAGGGCATTGTGCTTTTCCTTTGTCTCACCTTGAAACTGTTGCCTTTTTTGGTGCTCTTAGAAGCAGGTAGGAGTGATGTTTGCAAGAACACTAAGCATTTCTGGGAACTGCAATCATTATAATAAAACATTGCATTGGGACTGTGGCACTTAAAAATAGGAGGAACAAATGTCACTCAATAGAAGAAAACCAGCTGTGTTTTCATTACTGAAAAAGAAAAAAATAATAATATTAATATCTGTTCCCAAAAAGTCTGGCAGTCTTCTTAGGGGACAAAAGTTGTACAGTTCTCTTGATAAAACCTTGCTTAAATCGCTCAATAGCTAATGTACTGGAAAAACAGGAATATTTCCGTTACTATAAATGAGTTGAATTAGTATAGTTTCAATCTAAAGATGTACTAAAAGTAAATATTGTATGGCCTTTACTAAAGTTTGGTTACTGCTATTTTAATGAACAAAGGGGAAATTAACTCAGTGTTTGCCATTAAAAAAATTCTTAGTTTTGAAAGAATTGTTACCTTTTTATCAAGGTGCCATTAAATCGATTCAAAAATATAGCCAAAGCATAATTAATGTTACTTTGGGTCGTAAGGTTCTGGCATCCGAAAAGTTCATTTTTGGGCTCAGAAATTGCCTCAGCATAACAGCAATCGGTGTCCTTTACTTTTATTTGCCAGTTTCAGATACAGCTTTTTCTTTAAAACTCTGTCTCTAAGGCCAGCATCACGGAGTCACTTTTCACTGTTGCAGATGACACTGGTATTTGGACTTTATTTGTAATTTATTACAAGTGAGGCATTTGTTTCTCAAAATGCAGACTCTGATGTCCTTATCCTCTTGTGTAGTTGTGCATCCGGGCTTACGCTTCTTTTTCTATCCTGAATATATCCACTTTGACGTACCTTGTAACCCAAGGAAAGACAGTTTACTTGCTTTTATGAACAGAATAACAGGTTTCATCTGTGCTGACACAGTTATAAAGGTTTCCGTAATAACTGATTTCCGTTTAAACAGGATTACTTATGGATGAGCTAATAGGGTTTACCATTAGGATACTGGAGAAACAGCTACTAAAACTGGGGCTTTGCAGTCATATGTGAATAATAATTATAAATCAGTCATGTCAAGGAGTAATAGCCATTTACGACATCAGTTATATGTTGGCTGTATTTTTAAATCAATTTAATGGCACCTTGATAAAAGTAACACTACCTTGAAAAAACAATTTTCTTAGTGACTGAAAAGTTTTAAATGCCTGTGTGTGTGTGTGTGTGTGTGTGTGTGTGTGTTTATTTTTTGCTAAGTCTGACTTTTGAACTTCTTTGTAACACATCTGTTAGATATCTAACAAAGCTGCATTTTTTTCTTTCTTTTGCTGTAGCCATTTCAGTTTAGGACTTTTAATAAACACTTCCATATTCCTTTGTTCATGCAAAGCTGCTGCGAGGAGTTTAGTGTTCTTCCCATTTTGAAGGGTTTTGAACCAATTGCTTTGTTCTTAACAGTGGAAGAGCTTTCTTTGGTCTTGCTCAATTTTTCTAAGCACTTGTCCTTCATTTAAATTTACTGAAGGGCTTTTCTTTGAAATAAAGATTTTTACATTCATAATTATTAAATGTGTCATTCGCACTTTGAAGGAAAAAATGCATAATGTTCTGTTCATAAAAAATTAACACATATTTCTGTGATGAAGCTAATTAGACATTTTGACCAAGCACGCAAGCCTGGAATCAGAGTCCTTCAGCAGCTGTCATATGCCAGTCTCAGTCTTGCTGTGTACAGCATACTCCCTCGGTGCTGTATCTGGATTATGGCTAAAGCCTTGAGTGCACAGTTCTCACTGTACAGCTTTCTAAAATCAAATCAAGCATCGCTCTCAGCTGTGCAATCTGTAAAATAAACACCTTTGAATGCTGTTCTGCCAGCACCTGATCTCACAGAACACACTCCTTTGGTATTCTTATTGCTTCATTAGGTATATTTCTAAGTTTGAGAGGTCAATGCATTCACTTGCAAGTCACTGCTAGTAGACAGTTCAGCTGTTTGGGAGCATGTAATATGAACAAAGAATCCCTGGTATGGTTGGCTCTCTCTGCATGGGGTTGCATAGTGTCCTCACCACAATAAGGAAGCAGTAAGCATGTCTATTTCCTATCCACCAACTCAGCTTACCATACCCAGGTGCATCAGGAAAAAGGTGACATCCTGTTGTATGGCATCAATTCCTGGTATATGATTTGGCAAAATATTAATGTAGGTGCTGAGTACTGAGAGATACACTGCATTTCTGAACAGATGACTGATTTAATTTTGAGTTCCATTAAAATATGACTCAACAGTGCATCCCTCCATAGCACCCTCAAGCCCTCTAGGACATCAACACTGAGCTCAGAATTCTAGGTTTTAAAGTATGCTGGAGATCACAGCAGCTGTTCTGCCCAGTAGGGGACTCAGGGCCATTTGATTTCATAGCCACGTACAAGCACTTCAACCCTATGTGTCCCACTCCTGGCCCATCACCCGCTGTGACTCCAGCCAGCCACCAGAGGCATGGATTGAGATGTGAAGCTGAAGAGGCAGCCATGTGAAAAAAGAAGCCAGTAAAGACAATCTTTCTGGCCATTGTCTCCTGCTTCTGGTGCAGACACAGCAGCCAGCGTGCCCTGACTGGACTTGGGGAATGGTGAGCTTAGCGAGGAGGGAAGATGTACTGCATACCATTAGTTTGCCTCCGCAGGGAGGTCTCTTGAGATAGACATGCATCAGTTGCATTCAGTTTCTCCTTGGAACAACAGCCCTGGATCAGTGCCAGATAAAGACCCTCGTACATAACCTGTACTTACAATATTTGGTATTATATGATTAATATGTCAGCAGTCAAAAGGCTGTCTTAGACTTAAGCAAGCTGGACAATGCCTGCATGGGACAAACTGGACAGAAAAGTCAAAGCAGGCAACCTGCAAAGTCCAACATCTCTGGGAATTACCACAGAAGAGCTTTTGAGAAAAAAATACTCACACATTTCACTTGTATTGTATATTAAACATCCTTGTTACCAGGCACAAATTAGAACTTTAAACAATCCTGTACTTGGATGCTACTGGAAACACAGGTAAAACACAAGTTCTATACCTTGGGCCTGAAACCATTGTAATTTTTTCTCCTATGTGTAAGTTCTCATTGTGTTAATATATGAACCACCATTGGAGCACTTGTGTCTAAAATAGTCAGATGAAATTCTTCAAGTTGAAGCTCTAGAGCTCCTCTTAAAGCCAAATCATATTTTGTTCAGAATGTAAGAGCGCAAACACACAACAGACACAAAATGATGCTATATAAAAATGCACGCTAAGTGCTCTCTAATGGTGACGTTTTTATGTTTGGGAGCTGTTTGTCCAGCTTGCTTTCTGAGGCTACAATAATTTCCAGAAGAGGACCAATCTCACAGACAAAAGCTCAAGGGTTCCTTTTCACAGGGCTTTATATGGTGTATGGCTTTAAAGGGCTTTGTTAATGTCCACTAATGGAACAGTCAATCAAAGCAGCATGCTGACTGACACACTCACATAACCACTCATCCAATATTTCCCCAATTTTTGACATTTTGCTGTTTGCCGTCCCTGCAATAAGACATAAAATAGCAAACACTATGCTGCCCTCAGATTTAGATATACTTACTAAATATGTTTGCAGATTTATTACAAAAGTTTGATGTGCTTCTTTCGCCCTCTGCAGTACAGGTTTTACTTTGTGTTACATTCTTGGGTCTTTCCAGTATTTGATTTCTACGATTTTTTTTTGACTGTGCTACATGTATCTTAACCGCATCATTTTAAACAATTACTACTGTACTGTATATCTTATATGAATATGTTACATCAGTAATGTTCTCAAGAGCAATTAATGGATTTGTTTCACTTCTGAATGTCAATCTTATTTGCTTATATTATTTTGCATGATCTTAGACAAATATCAAAGGTATCTTACTTTAACAGATCACATTTTTTTTATTTAAAACTTCAGTCTTTAAGAACTGAAGGTAATGTGCCATTTTGAATTATTCCTGCTGACGGTGAGTGCTCCAAAATGGAAGAAGGCAAAATTAAGGAATAAAAACATTAACCAGTCACCAGGTATCAAAACAATCAAAAGAATCCCCAGCCATTTCACTTTAGCAATGACCCGTGGCAATGAAACATGCTCCTCATTCAAAGGCGAGTTTCTCAAAGTTTCACCATTTTCCAAGAGTTGCTTTTATGTATATTTCCTTTCAGTGACTGATTCTGTTATTCTGTATTGTGAAACTCCTCTGTTTGGACAGGGCAGGTCAAACTGTTGTTTTTGTGGCTGGATTGCAAGGCGAAGTGTTTGCATTAATCAACAAAGCGATTCAAACTTGGGGGTCATTGTATTATAATTCAAATATGTGTTCAGCTTTGTTGTTTTTAGACAGTCACTGTGATAAAATCTACTCCCACATTCTGTATTTGTTTGAAAAAGTATGAAAAAGACACTGAAACCCTTACACAAGTTAAACCAGCGATATATCATTAAAAAACGTAACTAGAAATCAGCTGTCAAGTGCAACAGTAATCACCAGCATAAAAAGCTGTATGTAAAAACATGCCAGTAACAAAACAGCTTTTAATATTTTGACACATCAGTGTGTGGCTTGCATCCATGATGAGCAAAGTTGATGCCATTGCAGTTTCCAGTTATAATGCTCTTATAGTTGAGAAAGTATATTAATACGTCTTTTACAAACGATATGTGTCTTTAATCCAGTTCATGCTCATTAATTTTTGTTTTTTATAAATGGGTTTTTGCGCTTCTTAGGTAAGAGATAATTCTTTATCTTTCTGGAAGAACATTTTATTATTTTCACTGGACAGTGAAATGACCATAAATCACCATCTTTTCAATTTTCAGGATGGTTAGCAGTTTTTACACAGTTTTCTCAGCCCAAACATTAAGCTATAATGATATAATATGAACACACCCTTATAAAATGTGTTGTGGTTATAAAAACAGGGAAAATAGTACATATTGATGTATTTCATAACTGCATTACCCTCCATAATAAAGCAGAGCTGTTAATGGATGCGTTAATGGATTTAAGTGGAACGGCTGGATACCCTCTACACATTATTTCCTCAGAATGCCAGGCAGTTTCAACCAATTAGCCTAGATTCAGTCTGTTTATGACTTTGATCTCAGTGGGAGAGCACTGCTGCTACATAATGGCATGGTGAGGGCTCCGTGTTTGCTCCCAGAACCACTTATGGACAGGTAAGCACACAGAATCACTGTGAAATAGAATTAAATCCAACTGATTGAAGTTTAACATGCATGTTTAACATCACAGAGACAGAATTAATGTATTGACTTTGGTTGCGTTATTAACAGCCATGTCAGGTTGTTTGTTTCATCCACAGCAATGCAGCGCTGGGGTGCATTTCCGTGCATGTGTCTGTTTCTTGCAGCGCACCGAATTGGCCCCAGTGCAAGAAATGCATTTTCTCCAGTCACTTTTCCTGCTGGTTTACTCCACCGGGGCAAACACTTGTTCAAGGCACATAAAGGGCCGAGCAGGAAACAGCAGGTGAGAGTGACTAGCTAGCGTTCAAAGCACGGACCCACGGCAAAGCAGGGCCGCTAACCAACTGCTCACAGGCAGGTGGGAGATTACATGGAGAAAGGGGGAAATTTTGCTGGCAACGTGATCTGACCCCATGGGATTGATCCTCGGACAAACCCCCTCCACTCCGGCTCCACAGTCTGCCCTGTATCCTATTCATGTTTGAACCTTGTCCTAGCAGTCAGGAGTTACCTCCCAATTGCCTTTGTCCACAGGTGCAGAAGAAATGGCTCCAAATGTGAGGGGAGAGCTATATTTTGACCTGGCATTTATATGTAGTAGATCTGTAAGTGCTCATGATAGACAAACCACACACATGTATCTTTGTTTGATCGATAGTCTTCTGCTTTTAATGGCCTGAACTCCCTTGGCAGAAAAAGAAAGCCGGTGTCTGATCAATATATCATTATGACCACTAACAGACTATTGATTATTTCTCCTGTTTTACAGTGTGTCAATTATTTTATGAAATAATTCCTGACTTTTTATGCCTATTTATGAAAAGGGCGTGTATGTGACACTAAAAGATTCCCCATGACGATGTTAACAGAAACTCAAATGTGTGGTTGCTTCCAAGATCCTCAGATAATCCATGAGGAAGACTTCAAAATCAGGATCATGTTCCAAAATGGGTAAAGCAAATCAGTAGCTAATGTATTCCATTGCTGGGGTTGTTACCTATGATTGCAGCAACATCAAGTGATTTTGCACAAATATTTATCCGATCCGCTCCACCAAAGCTTGCCGGAAACAGCATCAGCCACACACCGTCATTAAATTATTGTTGTCTTAAAGGAGCAAAAGTAGTTTTTCTTCAGTTCTACAGTAACTAGACCATAGCTGAACACTGAATTTTTTAATGGAGATTGGGGACGATTCAGGAGCAATGACCCTGGTCATAGCTGATGCTGACTCTGTTGTCATGAAGCAGTTGCTAGAGTGGTGTCATGGAAAGGGTAACTGAGTGCATGCGATAGTGCAGAGGTACCTCATGGGAACACGTGTGGGGGACTTTCAAGGTCTTGTAAGACAACCTGTAAGGAAGACTTCAAAATCAGGATGCTCTTCTTCAATGACTGATACACAACAAGTCAGTACTTAAATATCCTGCACCATTTTGTTCAATGTGCATCTTATAATGACTGTGCTCATGTTGTGAAGAAGTTCAGATGCTCTGGCAGGCGACATGATGGAGGAAAGGTTTTTGAAGACAGCAGCCATCCCAGATGTACAGTGAGTCAGTGAGTGTTGGAAGGTGAAGAACAGCCCAGCGGTATAAATGGGTAAGCCCCAGTAAGTTGCCTTTGGAGAAAAGCATAAACTAAATACACGCATAAATGCGGCAAATGCAAGAAGCAGCTCCTGCAGTCACCTACCACAGCCAAAGAGAGAACTGCTGAGCTGCTATAAAATGGAAACCTTCTTCTCCTCCACATACAAACAGCAGTTTCTCTTCAAGCTCCCTTGAACCACAGATGCAAGGTATCTCCCCAGTGACCAGCAAACCTAATGCCCCCCCCCCCCAACATAAGTAGGTTTTATTGCTATTTTTGCCCCCAAAACTGTATCAACGGCTCACTAACACCAGCGATTTACACCCAAAAGTCCTTTGAGGTGATGTAGTGTTCTGTGCTTCTGACAGTTGACTACTTTCAAAGCCAAGGACATGAGATGCACTGTCATTGTTCTGCTTTATTGTTAATGTCTTAAAATTGTGATTTAAGCACTGTTTAAGTTGTGAAAGTCCACCAGCGTTACTTTTTACCACACGTTCAGCCCCGGCAGCATCTCAGCGACGTGTTCAAAGGTGGACAGGAGAAGGAGGTCGGTGGGCACCTACCTCACCACGCCGTACATGACGAGGATGTTGCCCAGCAGCCCCACCACGCAGATCACCGAGTAGAGCGCCGTGATCGAAATGGCGATGATGATGCCCGTGGCGCTCTTCGCCGAGCTCTGCTCCGTGTAGTTGCTCCCGTTGGACGCGAAGCCCACGGCGTCCTCCTGGAAGGTCACATTGAAGGGGATGACCGAGTAGAGGTCGGCGAAGTCGGCCGCGGACACCGTGGACGGCTCCATGCTTTGCCTCACCGCCGCGGCGGGCGCTTCCAGAAGAAGAAGCAGGGGAAAAAAAAAAGAAAAAAAAAAAGCCCGCCAAGAGAGTGGGAGACGGGAGCGCGAGCTGAGTAGCCGGTGTCCGCGCGGGTGCGCGCGCGCTTTCCAGTAAATCCGGAAAGCGCGAAGGGGAAGAATAAAGGAAGAGAGAGGCAGGTGCTGATGGAGGAGAAGAAGGAGAGGACGGGTCTCGCTCAGACAGTGTCCATCGCTGAAATAATGTCCTCCCCGGCTGTTTTGTTTTGCTATTTTTTTCCCCCAGTTCAGGTAATTGGGGGGGTCCGGGGAGGGCAGGGAGGCGGAATGAAGTGAAGCGATCCGAGCGCTGTGGCGATGAGGAGTGGAGATGGCGTGACGGTGCGAGGAGTGTTCGCAGTCCGGCTGTGTGGGGGGGAAACAACAAAAAAAAGGAGAAAAAAACTGCCTGGTGAAAACACTCTGGTTCGTGGACCGCCGTGACAAGTTTCTTCAGCTCTCCACCGGATCGGCTTTGATTTCTTAAGAAAAGAAAAAAGAAAAAAAAGGCTCCCTCGACGTCAAAGGAGTTGGCCGATTATCAAAAATATGAATGTCAATCCAGCGCAAGAAAAAAAAAAAGAAAAAAGAAACAATAATCGCGCTTTCTTTCAGTCCCGAGAAATTGACATAAATTCGACTAAAATTAAGTTTGTTGATTGTCTTTCGGGAGAAAAGAACTGTCTTCAAAACTAAAGCAAATTTCTAATTTCCCCGTGTAGGTTCTCACTTGGCACATAAAAAAATGTTTGATGTAGCTTCCTCTTCAGCACTACGTATTTAATATTACAACAAATACCTCAGATTTCCTTTATCCCAATAATAATAATAATAATAATAATAATAATAATAATAATAATAATACGCAGGCAAGGACACGGTAAGTTTGATAAGACGTGCACGAAGCTTAGTCTATTCTACCATATTCCTTTGTTTTTAACTTTGCGTGAGAAGTCTACATCGTAAAATAAAAACGAGGCAAGTGCCTAGTCCACTTGTTTCCTTAAGAAGGTACTGTATATATTTGCAGTTCAGCTACAGCTATAAATAATATTCATTTAAAATAATTTTCAAGTGTCTGCTTAACTGTCACGTCACTGCCAGCCCGTTTCTGTGCCGCAACGTTATGGCAGAATGTGCTGTAACTGCAGTTCATGGTGAAACGTGTGAGCTGCTTTTTTTGCCCTTATGTTGAGCTCCTTCGTTCTAAGCAAGCCTTGGTGCGATAACCGCGGAAAAGATGTTTATTCAGGGCGCCTTTGTGCCGCGGACCCCCCGCGTCCGCTCGTCTCCGCGTTCACATCCGTGTTTGCTCGTCCCCGAGCTCGCAGCCGTGTTTGCGCACACGGTCACCTCTTCCCCCCCCATGCTCATCCTTGTGAACGGGATGCGTCTCCACCCCGACGTCCGTCTTTTCGTGCTCAGCGCTCCGCTATTACACATCTTATTATAAACGTTTGCTCGTTGAATATTGTCAGCTGTACAAGTTATAGATTTTACACTATTTCAGAAATAAACTCGCCGGCGAAGTAGTTGCAGCATTTGCCGTGGCTTTGCAGCTCAGGTGGCCCCCCATGCACTGCGTAACTCTTGCTTACGTGTCCCCGCAAACTACTGCAAGTAATGGATACGAACACAGACACGCACATCAATAAACACAAACAGGCAATAAATACAATAGCAGATAGTTTGTATACAGCATAAGGCAATATAGACAAAAACACAACATCGGGTCTTTTTGTGCAGCCTTCAGTGTGTAAGAGTGTGGAGTTTCCTTATGGCCTGTGGGTAGAAACTGTGCCTCAGTCTTGTGGGGCGAGTGCTGATTGTTCTGTATGTCTTGCTGGAGGGGAGATGAGACAAAAGTAATTGTATGGGATGACCGAGGTCTTTACTGACTACTATTTGTCTTTCTGTACGTGCAGAAGGGAGCTGCGCTCCAGTATTGCTCTGGACCGACCCCACCACCCTTTGTCGCGCTTTGCGGTCCTGATCTGGACAGGTGCTAGACCAGGATGTCATGCAGAAAGTCAGGATGGACTATACTGCGCACCTGTAGAAATATTGCGTTACATCCTGGTACAGCGCCTGCTCAGCTCAAGACGGAGGTCAGCTCAGACCTCACAACCCTCTGTAGTGCTTTGATGTGTTCAGATCACATCTCTGCGCACTAGAAGAAGGATTTGAGTACTATCTAACAATGGTTCAGATGAGATATGAATTTTTATTTTTGAAGCAAACTATCTCATAAGAATTGCCATCTGAAAAATGGCAGGTCTTAAGAGTTCATCAATGCGTACCCCAATTTTTTTGTTTTAACGGAATAAAACATGTCCGATAATTGGAAAGTAGGCCTGGGCAGAGGAGTTAAAAACAATACTCAACTAATGTATAGCAATAATAATTACTCAAATAAGCGTACTTAAACAAACATTAAGCTGTATAAAAGTAAAAAAAAAAATTTAAAAAAAGTCAAGTCAAAAAAGTTATCCAAGTATCAAGTTTGATACAATCATATATATACAGTATATATATTTAGCAAGCACATCTAATTCCATAAGAATGGCATATTTCTGTGAATTTCAGTATTCTGTGCTCTATGCTGTAATTTCTCAGTTATGCATAACATTTTGTCATTCCAGGTTTAATGCAGTGAATAGCAAGCATGATGAATCAGTGTATTCAAAGCCCATGAAAATATGCTTTACCAAATAAGTGAAGTATTATTATTTATGATTTATTTCTGTTGACAGAAGGAAAAGTATGCTAAAGTGATATGATCACTGCCCTGTACTGTGTAAAGCTCTTGTATTAAAAGCAAGCTCTGTATATGAGGCTGCCTGAGAGAAAACATAAATATGAAAGAAGCTGTTAGAACTGTATATACATGCACTGTTTTTTCACAGAAGGTTCTTGATCTCACAAGGCATCCATTTCTAGACCGGTATACCATTAAATATGGAATAAATCAGGTGCTCAAAACCATGCACATGATTCAGTTATAGAAAAGTGGCCAAAGTGGATTGCAGAACATTTTTGTTCTGGTTAAAGTGGGTCTCTGTCATCGCATGCTGAGCTCTGCGATATAATTTCAAACAAGAAAGGGCTTTTTCATCCTGTCAGACATGGGCTGAATACAGCTGTTCAGGCTGTTGCAGGAGCCATGTCATCTGTCCAGTCGTGACTGGACTCCCACTATAATAAAACCTGTACAGCTTAGGTTCACAGTAAATACATTCATCATCATTTCATTTTCCCCAAACTGAAGATTTCACCTATTGCGAGAATGGGGACCGAGTTACGTTATTTCAAACTTTTTCATCAGATCTGTGCATGACCTGCAGGGCCCAACTGTCAAGCAGCTGAATTATAAAACAGAAGGCTGTAATTTAGTCAGCAAATAAATAAAGTGGATTTTACTCTACAATTATGTATTCCCTTGGTGTGAAATTCAAATTTTAAATCACCCACTTTACAAGGGCCATGCATACATCCATGGGGGAGCTAGAGGAGCAGATGGTTTTTAATTAATTTTACAGCTCAAAGACTAATCTGGGGCCACATCTTAAGTGGACCACAACTGGCACCTTGGCTTCTTGGTCTCGTCGCCCCTTTGGGCAAATCAGCAGTGTGCTGGCATGAGTTCAGAACAGAACGCCTGGGTCAACAGAACCAATTAATTCCTTTGGCTCAGAATATTAATATTGCTGCTGACATTATTCCGCTAATAGAATCGTTTTGGCAATCGCCATCCCTCGGTCGTGCAGCTCTACTCATACGGAGGGGTTCTTACTAATAAATTTCACTTTGTCCATGTTGACTCTGCAGTAGTTTGACTTCAGTTGAGCATTTATTCAATGGAGCAGATAAGATATTCATTTCCACCCGGTGGACCACTCCCCCTGTTTCTCAAGCAAAGCTGCGTTATTGCTGAGGAGGCCATTTCTTGTGCTCCGTTATTTTCTTTATATCTATTCTTTGGCAATATTTATAGTGTCTCACAAAAAAAAAAATCTGCACCTACTGAACTGTTTCTGTTGACACAAGATCAATATCTGAAATGATCCCCCTGTCTTGGTAGTGATGTAACTTCTCCAAAAATTTAAGTGATACTCTAAGGTATGCATGGAATGGTGAACGCAGCCTCTTTTTATGGATTCTCCTTGACAGTCTGTCAATATCTGAACTGAATTTGGCTCATTCTGTCAGTTATTAAGCTTTTATGATGTCCTTTCAGTGTGATTTTTATCTATTACTTCTTAAGGCATTTATTTAATATATGGCTGACAGATGTTAAGGCTGTTTCAGAACCTGTGCTGGATTGTAAGATGGGCCTGATTGCATGAAGTTAAGATACCTTTGACTTTGCTGATCTTCATTCATGTATTTTACAGAAATTAAATTGGTTGCTCCAGATAGAGAGAGCATATTCTCTTTTTGTAAGACCGTATTTTTATTAAGTCTCCTTGATGGGTCAGCAGATGATAAGCCTATACACTCACCTTAATAAACAATTGGTTACAAAACACATTTTATGCTTGCGGTGAGCGTTCATTTAAGAAGGCATTGCCGATCTTATTCATAAAAGTTTCGCCCACCCAGTCCCTGTATCATTTCCGCAGTTCCATAATTTAGCTGGAGAACATGTATTACTATTACTATTTTTACCAGTGATGTCGTGGGCCAGAAACACCCGACTTGTGATACATTCATCAGCTGACACCATCACTGTATGTCCAGCCCGTGGTTCTCCAAATATATTTTGGTTACAGCAATGGTTGGGCACTCTCGGGGCCATCATTTCCTCCATGGAGGACATCAGTTATAATCCCTGTGCTCTGCATTGATAGCGGATAAATGCACACAGTCTGCCTGGTGACACGCATCAGGCTGCACTTCTTATTTTTGTTTTTCATTTTCTTGAATGCACTTGACCTTGTGTCAAACCAAACAGAACTCTTTGGGATGAACTGGGTGAAAATAACATGTTCCTCAGCAAGTCCTACTCACCTCACTTGCCTTCAGCCAGGGTCTCGCTGCTGAATGATCTCTTTAGCTGTACAACTCTTTCCTGGCCAAAATAAACCTGTTGTTAGGGTCACTTGGCCACAGACCTTCACTCGTTTTTTCCTCCTGCCAGGAGGAAATGATGAAAAATTGGTAAATGTTCTTTATATTTCTATGATTTGGGAGCTATTTCAAACTTTCTGGAAATGTTTTCATTTATATGTCTATTTTTCATGCAGTTTTGGAAGCACTTCTTAAATCATTCATTCATTATTAACAACCACTTGTCCACAGTAAAGTAGCAGTATTCCAGTATTCTATGTTGAAAACAGGGTTAGGGGGTACTGTAGATACCAGTCCATCTCAGAGCAGCGTGTGCATTTACACTCTCATTTACACATTCCCACATTCCAAAGCTGTACTTCACCCAGAGTCATTGTCCTGTTGGAATGCATGTCTGTGAGGATGAGAGGAAACAGGAGCACCTGGAGCAAAACAACACAAACATGCGGGAAATATGCAAACTTTAAATAAACACACCCCGGTGCACACCAGGGTGATTCATTTTGTAAATGAGAAAAGCAAATTTTTTAAAATCCTGAACAGAAAGCATCCTTTACATCTTAGATATGCTGTTTTGTGGAATGGAGAAAACGGGGAATTCAAGAAGGGGAAACATTTCCTTGGATTCAGTTTTTACACTGCAAGAATAAAACATGAAAAACAGGTATTAAGGAAAGAAAAGTTTTTAACTTTATATACGATCAGCGTGTTTAGCCAAAACAACTGAGCATTTTGCTCCTTTGTTTGCAGTGACACCAGTGTTTGGGGAAGAATTCTAAAATACAGTGGATCAATTTGGAATACTCCTACTCAAAACCCAGAAAAAAATTTATCATTGCACTATTCAAGAGAAAGAGATTTGTAATTTGTCAGAAAAGAGAATCTATGTTAAAAGTAAAAGGTTCCTGGTGTTGATCAGTATTACTGTATCATTGACAACAGGCTGATGGAGAAATGAATACGGCCTTTTTTTAAAAAAAATACAGTAATTGACTAATGGTGAGCATGCTCTGGTGAAGAGCAGGCTTTTGTATCTCTCTATAGCACATCATTCTTCAAGTCTTCTTTTGTATGTGTGTGTTGTGTTTTGTTTTCCTTTTACTGTGAAAATTTAACCTTGTTAATGGAAAAGAAACAAAAAGTGCAGTGTGGATATAATGGCTGAACTAAGTCTCATTCCTGGTGGTCCTCACACTAATGGGATCCTGTCTCTTTGGCCCCCGAACAGACAATGCCCACCCAAGTGATACCCCAAGACAATGGACCAGCATCACTGTAATGAATGTCACGATTGCCTTGTTTATTCGCCAAAGCCTTGTAGGATGAAACGCGAACTGGGCGAGAGCGTCTGAACGGTAGATCACTCAAGCAGAAGGTTTGGCCATAACAGCTATCTTATGCCTGCTGAACAGACAGCAATAAAACATCTGCTTTACTCAACCCCTCTATCCCAAAACCACTACTCTCCACTTCCTCAATTCACTTGTGGCAGTGATCTGAACATGCGCGTGGCTGCCCTCGCCGGCAAGTACGGCATCGCGATTACGGACCGCTTTAATCTGCTCCATCTTGTTGGCTGTCACAGCTGTCACTATGAAAGCAGCTGGAGGCCAGTAAAACCAGTGGAGACCAAGGTACAGACAACTATTTATCTTTTCTTTCTGCTTTCACTAATATGATGGTACGGTGGCACAATAGGTACAGTACCCTAAGGACCTCACAACGTTGCGTACCTGCGCTTCCTGGGTTCTTCCTGGGTTGCCTGTAGTGTGGCAACGTGTGTGGCTGCACTGTGATTGGCTGATGTGCATGGCATAGCGCACTCAACTTCCTAAGGTCTGGTCCTCTGCAGCCCAGAACTAATCAAGTGGCTGTGGATGGATGGATGGATGGATGGATGGATGGATGAATGAATGAATGAATGAACGAATGAATGAAGTTCCCTGCTTTCCTTCCACTTCTCAAAGACTTGTATTTCAGGTTAATTGCTCTCTCTGAATTGCCTGTGGAGTGTGTATGTATGTGTGTGTGCGCGTGCGTGTATGCGTGTGGCCACCCTACAATGGACTGGCAACCCATCCAGGGACACCCCATCCCTCTGCTTCTGGGACTGCCGCGATCCTACCCGTGGATGAATGAATAAATCATCACCAATTCACCAGGTTCATTTGCCTAGATAGCAGAATTGTCCCAGCATCTTCCCAAATAATTCAAGCATTGTTACTGATATTACAATTTTGCAAGGGCATCAGATACTAAAGAAGTAAGCAGAAAATTTTCCATTTATCCTGCCAGGATTTGCTTCTTTTTTGCTTGATTTTGTTCTTCATACAGTAGCAGGGCCGCAGATTACTTGGTTCTGATGTGTGCATCCTGTGTCAGTGGACTGAGTGGGTGTCAGAGGGGAGGGCTGAAGACAAACCGCATCCGCAGTGATTATAAGCATATGGCCGACTGTGGCCTAGAGCCACCAGGCGCTGACTTTGCAGCCGTCCTTCTGTTCATTACCAACAAGGGCAACCGCAGCCAAGTCAGCCTGCCGCTCATCCGTCACCTTATGTGATCACTGGCTAGATGTCTCGGCCATCGTTTGGGACATCATTGGAACTCCTCGCCCACACGTCTCCATTGGCAACGCTCTGTTACAGCTGAGCCACGACTGTGTGCCCCATTGATCACACAGCTTACTTTTGTACGTCAGGCCTCAACTCTTTTTGTCTGATTTTATAAATTCATACTGAAAGCCAGCAGAAAATTGTTCTCATTTTTATTAGCGTCTATTGTATTTCGGTATACGTTTGTATGATGGTGTGGTTCACAGTATTTTATTTTTTTTTAATCATTTTCGAGTGAAACTAATTTTGTTACAGCTTTAGAGCAACAGCTAGTCAAGAGCAAACATAAGTAACTCATTCGCAGGACTTCCTTTAGCATGGCAGGCCTGACTCATGCATCGTGTTGCGGACACTCCTTTCTTTTGTGTTGGTAAGATTCTTTGCCAAAGAAGCCATTGGACTGAAAAAAAAAACATTAGAGTTAAAACCAGACCAAGGCCATTTAGCTACACATAAAGGAAGTCTTGCCTAAAGTTTATCTTTCAGTTGGATGAGAACTCGCACATCTAGCTTGCTTGTGTGAACTTTGAGAACATTGGTAGGTTGTTGTTTCATTAAAACAGAGTTAAATGTGCAGAATATTGATAAAGCTGGGTTTACCTGCAGCAGTGTGCGCTCTCAGAGCTAAACAAACCTGATCCGCTCACTGTCAAAGCAGAGCACATATTAGCTTATTTAGCCTTTATTTGTGAAATGACATATCACCCATTTCAGTTTCGATTTTTTCGCTTTTATGCCAAAGGGCCACCTGAGCGATATATCAAAGTGCTGCACGTGTGCATAAACAACCACAAATAAAAAAGGCAAATAAATTGCTGGCAGCTTTAAGGCAGCAGCAGATTTTTGTCCATCGCACCCGCCTTCCTGGCAGAAACAGAAACAGCAACAGCTTCACAGGGAAGTGCTCAGTACCAGCACAGCAAGAATTCCTATTATTTCACACAAAAGATAAGAATTGGGCTGAAATTCAGTGCATGAAAAAAAAAGACTGCAAGACCAGCTTCTCTCTTCTACACTTAAGAGCTCTTGAAGTGACACTCCATTTGTTACTGTCTTCGACACCTTTTCAAGGGTCTTTTACTGAAGAGACACGCAACTTTTATTAATTTAGCAAACGCTTGATGTTAAACAAATACAACAGAAGGCTCATAAAAAGTAAGGCGAGCCAATTTAACACTACAACTCTCCCGAACAGTCGGCGGGTTCGCTTCAGGTTCGGCCACGCTTGACAAAAAGATGCGGGCAACTTTGGCCCCAACTCTGCGCGCTCTTCCACCGGGCTGCCGCACGCAGGTCTCCAGTGACCACAGCTGCTACGGCCAGCAAAGGCAGATTTAAAGAAAGTTACTTCCATCATCCAAAGCAACAACTGTGTCTAAACAGCGGCACATTTTGCACATTCTTATAATGAACTACTCCATAATCGTGCATTGTTAATATATGGTACACAGTGTAACTAAGCGGGATAAATCGATGGCGCAGAATAACAGTGCTGTTATTTCCAAATTATGCTCCCGGCAATGAGCGTAACAGAACTGCCACGATCCAGATTTTTTATTATTTATACCGCATTACTCCTGCTGTATATTTCATTACGTCTGCTGTGAAACTTGGGCCAAAAAGCCCTGCACAGCGCAGCCCAGGATAGCTGCAGGAAATGTAAAGCGATTCTCTTTGAGGAAGAATTACTTTGACAGGTAATTGTGAAAAATAAACGTGTTAATGGCGTTTTTGCCTCCGAGGTCTTTATTCCTGCTGCACATATTAATCAGATGTTGGCAAACAAAGACAAATAGCAATAATGACTGCTAATGCTGTGCCCAGCAAGGGGGGGGGGGGCAGGTGAATTCATCCTTTGTGACCCTTTGAGTTATTCTGTGATCAATCGCTGCTTTGGTTGGATTCCCATGCAAAGTCCTCCCTGTATGCCCATAGATTACAACACAGCTCTTTTCTATAGACTTTTACCACTTTTTACTGTTGTACTACTGTCCTACATGCTGGGAAATCAAAGGGCTTTTCAAGGTCTGTTTACCAGCATGAAAGGTAATTTGCAGGAAAATTCTATGTTTCCCTACAGCAATCTGACTCTGTCATATTTTTGACTTCAGAGCTGACATCTAGGTGTAAAATTTGGTGCACCGGAGTATTCGGGGTTTACTTCACAGCTCGGCTTTATAGCTTCCAGCAAATCATAAGTGCTAGAACTTGATAAAAAAAAAAAAAAAAAGAGTGATGGCCATAAGCAGTTCTAGAGAACAATAAGAAAGGATTAGCAGAATAGCAACCGGTCTGTTGATCCACAAAAATAATATAAGTTTCGCAAATATTGTTTATATCTTCAGAATGCCATACTATACTTCCAAATGCTGGTTTTGCTGATTCCACGAGGTTCACTGTTAGTAATGGCACCAGCTGACAGGCAGTACTTATCCACGCACAAATTTTATGGACACGGGTTTTTTTTTGTATTGTGAATGCTTGAGAAGACATCTTGAATGAACTTTACTGTTATTCGCGAAATGCAGCATTCATTTCCTACAGCCGGGTGACTGTCACTCCGAAAGGCAAACACTGGTGTGGAAAAACAAATTTAATTCAGGGAAGACAGTTAGTGACAAATGTGAGCCAAGCGTCTGTTGTGCATGTTGCGCAGTAGGAGCGCTCCTGCCAAATGTGAATTTATTCCCGCGCCATGTTGGGACACACACTACAATCTTGGATGTTACCTGGAATAATGAGCACGACTGAGCTGGTGTTCCGCAATTGCCAAAGTTTCCATCTAGATGATGGGTTAACACCGGCAGCAATTACAGCACCTTGGGAGCAATTTCCAGAGCCCGTAGTACCCGGAAAAGAAGATGATGCTTCCAGAAATTGCAGACGAAGAAATGACTACAACCCAACCACACCGATTGTATGTTTTCGGGACACTGAAACCCGCTTTTCGGCCACTGCTCACGACGAGTCCACAGCGAGGGTTTAAATCGGCTGATCTGACAACTCGGGGTGTCACACAGAAATTAAAATGCATAAAGGACAGGACAGGCAAGTTCAAAAATATGCTTAATGGTGCAGCGCTTACAAGTCAGTTTCCTGTTTTTCTACGTAAATCCGCTTACTTTGCAGTAGCTTCATGTTGCATGTGGGACAACCCAGCCAGGGGGGTGAGATACCATGGATGAGGCTGGTATACACTCACCAATTTTTCATGGTTGTTTTGCCGACCCCCTATTATCTTTTGGATTCCAGCAGCCAAAATTAAAACTGAACGTTGTTAGAGTTGGGGGTGTCAAGCAGCAGAGCTTTCTTGTCTTGAGGTCTCCTATTACAATTTGTACAATTTCTGTAGTTTCCTATGACTCCTTTTCCACACGAAAAATCGGCACTGAAACTTATTTTGGACATGACTGCAAAATGTGCTCCATCAATCACTGTGCACCTTTGAAATGAGGGCAGATATCTCAGGGTCTACGTATAAATTATATTTGTCAAAATAAATAATAAATTGCTGCTGGTAGTCGCTGGAGTACAGTGTTCCAAACTGACATAATGCAACACCATTTCAAGCACCAAAGGGATGTGAAGAGCCTTCAAAATCCTTAGTTTTGGTAAAGTACAGCTTTACACCCTATAGGGTCTCATCAGCACAAGTCTGTGTCCTTCACCTGGCTGCACCTTGGCTTACATTCAAGTAATAGTGCAAAGAAAAAATATAAACCTTGGTAGATTTTAGCATTTAAAACGCTTCATATGGTTAAACAGTTTATCTGCAGTAAGTAGTAAAAACCTATCAAAGTCAGTCTAACCAATCTTCATCCATTTATTATAACAATGCCTTTCGTCTTAATAGTAAAAAATTGCACACATCTTGATTACAGGAAAAAAATGTGTATTAGCCTGCTGTTTGGCTGTATTAGGGTTTCCAGTATATAGGTTATAATATATACATACCTGTGAATTACAGTATGAAATTATAGACCTCGCGATAGATCCCATCCAGGGGGAGTTTCAAATTCTGCACCCAATGATTTTGGGATGGGCTCTGCACCACCACGGCCCTGACCAGGACAAAGCAGTTAAAGGTAGTGGATGGATGAATAAAAATACAGTCAAACCATTCGTGCTGCTCAAAATCAACAAGCCAATAATAACGCAGGTATTTCATATTTTTAATGCAGGTAAACACCGAGATGTCTCTGAAAATAAGTCAAGCCGTGCGATCTGTTTGATGACCGTCATTATATAGGAATGAGCAAACAGTTGACTATAGTGCAAACAGGGGTCATAGATCAAGCTCAGGTAAGGAACGGGCAGCCGCAGAATATGTTAAACATTGCCATTACCTGGATACCTCATTCGAATAAATAAGTAGCTAAGGGACGTATTTTGATACCTTTAAAGATTAAAACAAATTTATTGTGAATTTATTTGAAATGCAAAAAACCGTTTAAAACAATGGTTTAAAGCAGAAAGGTCAGCGTGCCGCAACAGTTGGCAAGCGGCGCGATGAAAGCAGATCGCGGGGATCCGAGCTAAGCAGCATCAGAGAGGCGGAAAGGGAGGGGAAGGAGAGAGGCGCTGTGGAGGGAGAGGCAACAAAACAGAGGAAGGCAAAAACAAATAGCCAGACTGATGGCTGTCATGCAAGGACACAGACATCAGCCTTGATGGAAAACAGCAGAGGTGGCAAAGAGAAAATCAGACGGAAGACTTCATCATTCGTAGAATTGGGTTACGTATTCCTGGTAGCACAAAATGACAGCCTTAAAAAAATCAAATTAGCCCTTGCTAGGAAATGGCTAATGCAATACTTGATAACTCTCGGTGAGCCCAACACGGGGGCATCCCGGCTAATTATTTTTCACGTTCGGACCAATTGCAGTCATTATTCTTCATTTTTCAAAACAACAACTCGGTTTGGCATCGTGTGTGTAAACACAGCACAGCAGCAAAATTGGAACGTACTCAAAATTGCCAAGATTCGCTCACGCTCGGAAAGACGATTGAGTCGCAGAAATGTGCTTTTCTTATTACAGTATGTGTTTTTGTTGCTTAATTCAATCTTAGACGCGCATTTACTATTCTGTAGATTTTGTTTTTTTTTTTTTTTTCCTCATCACTCACTTTCAAGAATCCTTCATAGGGAAGCAGCGGTTCAGAGTCCATTCTGAAATCACTGGGCACTGGGCCAGGAAGATACATCTTGGATGTCAGCATCTCTCACACACACACACACACACACACATCAGGGAGCACTGGTTACCAATTTGCTGAAACACCTGTCTTTGGACTGTGGGAGGAAACTGGAGCAAACCAAGGCAGACGTTGGCAGAAGAAGGGAACTCCTCACAGACTGAGCCAGATTCAAACCTACACCCAAACAGCCCAGACCAGTGCTGCCTCTTAAGATGTCTGATATAAATAAAAAGTGCAACTCGTAAAGTGCACTTTTGTTTCATTTTCATGAAATTAAAAAAAAAATAACTTGACATAATAAAGAGTTTACTAATCTAATAGTCAGACCCTTGCAGGGAAGCACCTGATGAATGCTTGCAATCTGAACTCAACAAGAAGGTCAGGGTTTGAACATCAGCGTCTAGAGCAGGAATGATGGTGGAGACGCTACCGGGTGTCTAAAGGAGATGGAGGAGAGACTGTATGAGTAGTGGCGTAAACCACCACTTGTATTTGCTGCTATTTATATGTGCAGTACTGCATAGTATATTCTGCATTTGTAGGTGGCATTGCACCCCGGGAGGTGCAGACATTGAATGTTTTTATGTCTGTGTGATGACAATGAAGGGGAACTGAATTAATAATGAGGATAGTACACGGTATTGATCATGCCTCGGGCCTGGAACACAAACACGTGCAAGCCACCCACACGCGTGCATGTACTCACGAAATTGCTGCGAGATGATCGAATCACGTACGACTTTCCTGGCGGCTTCTGTGGTTCACCGCAGTAAAGCAGAACAGGCAGCTCTTAGGCAGAAAACAAACGACCGCGCTCAGCACCGAGGCGCAAGCACGGTTCCGTTGCCACGGCCAGTGAACAGGGCACTCTGTCGACGTACATCCATTTCCAGCCAAAGTCAGACTTATCCCTCTTTCTTGTCCTGCGTTCCCCAAGGTTGCAGTGCACCCAAGCTATGGGCCTCCTGCTCTTTGCGTCCATTTCAACTTCATTAAAATCAGCTGCAGTTACGTTTTTCCATCCGTCCTCATTTCAGCCCGCTGGACTGTGGGCAACTTTTAGAAAACACACATAAATACACAATTAGGTGCTCATAAAGACTTGAAACTACAGCTTCGTGTCATATCTCACCACTGTTTGCGCATATACGTTTCGTTCCAGTTCCATATTTTTTGATCCGCTGAAGACATTCCTCTCATCTTCAGTATGCGCAGATGTATTGAACTTTTTAGGCAGGTTTTACAATGACAAAATCCTCTTTGAGCCCATTTGGCAGACGTTACTGTGTTTATCAATCCTAAGAGCTCCAAGGAGGAGGCAAAATATTGCATTTGTGGATCCTTTTTCTCCTCAGTGCTCCAATTCATGAGATTATAAGTAAGTCAATAGCTGGATGTAGCCCAATGGAAAATGAAATGGTGGTTTCTTATATCAATTAATACTGACCACTGAAAAAGCTTTCAGTAGTTGAGCTGGCGTTGTCGTTCAGATCATACCCGCCTGTTTTGTTGTTTTTTTTTTTTTTTCCTCTCTCGGTTCTTAGCTGTAAATGGAACAGGATGCTTCTTGGAAAGCGATCACAGTATCGGTCCTGTGCGCTGGACAGGCAGCAAGGGTTAAGCTGCAGACTTCTCCTCAGCTGTCAGCTTTGAGCAACGGTGGAAGTTTGTGTTAGTTAAAGCGGGCGAGGAACCGTGGCTCACGCTCTGCCTGAAATGATTTAAGAAAGTTGCAGATGGATTTCACCAAGCTGTGCCAGGTTGGACGGGTTCATTTGAGGCTGCCTTCCTGTCGTCCCATGTGCCACGCAGAAGACAGGCCGAGATGTCTGGGGGTCACAGATGATGCAAAAACTGACACCGAGGGTCAGACAGGACAATGTACTGCAAAGAAGCTTTGTTTCCAAAAATTGTAGTGACTATGACATGACAAATTGTAGTGACTTCCTGAACATATAATATTGACAAAATATTTTGTATATTTATCCTATTCAAGGTTGTGCTTATTGAGATATGGAATAGAATGAACTGTGGCTTTTTTCATTTATATTATTTGGCATTAATGGCTATTGGTTGACTGACTGGGAAAGGAAGCAATCTGAGCTGGACTTTAAGATTTCTGAGAAACAATCAACTGTGCACCTTTGTGCAGATGGACAGACATTATCTCTACCTTTGAACATCATTCTCTTATTTAATGTTTTAATTCATATGCATATTTCATTAAAAAGGAAATTATTTCACTTTTAATAACTTGCCTTGCTGCCTGAATGGTTTTATGATCAATGCATACAATATAATGGGACTGAAATATTTTAAACAATTTTTTACTAATTGTCCCTTTGCTTATTTTTTTAACAACTTTTCAAAATGTGGAAGAACTGCAAATTTAAAATACATCATGTGTGCTGAAATTTGCATCTTACAAATGAATTCTGGAAGCTTATTTCTTACTGTCTCACTTTAGGGGAGGAATTTGATCCCTCGGCTACTTTGGCGAAAGTTAATTTGAAAAGGACAATGAGGCCATCCAAAAGAATAATAATACCAGATATTCACTTGGTAAATCATAATTTATGCATGCAAGGGCTTTTAAATTTCATTCATTCATTCATTCATTCATTCATTCATTCATTCATTCATTCATTCATTCATTCTTATTTCTTATTTTATTTTAAATGGATTTAAATCTTATTTCTGAATCTGCTGTTAAAGACTAATTTTTCCTGCAGGGTTTGGTCTTGTTTTACCACAGTCATGTAAAGTTGTACCGTTAATGCCAAACAAAGCAGCTGCACGACCGGCTTTGTGTTCCACCACTGCACCCTGCAGATCCCCTCGAATTTCCAAGTCACCTCCAAAAACAGACAGCAAAATACACTTGTATGGCCTAGCAGCATACAATTTTGTAAGACTTTGGAATGGATATTAACATGCAAGAAATTCATATTCTAAATTCAGGTGGCATCTATTTTATTTGCTCTAAGAAAAATGGAAGCTAGTATTTTTTTTTTATTGTAAAGCTAACTTTAAAACTGACTTTTAAATACGGTCTAACTGATTCAGATGTAGGATTTTAAATAACTATGCCTTCACTGAAGGCTGAGATGTGACAGAGAATGAGGTTGGAACCCCTGGAGTGTGAAATGCAGATGATCCTTGATGTCTGTTATTCAGAGAGCCAGTTTTCTTTAACAGTCTCAGTAAAGTCTAAAGCCTTTCAAGTTCACTTTATGTAGCTCATTCATCAAAAACCACTTTATTCAGTGTGACTTTAAAAGTTGCAGAATAAAGGATTTTGCTGCTTTCGGGGGTCGCATCTTTCTCGGACAAAGCAGGGCGGTCCAGCAAACAGACCAGCTTGTCACATCCCAAGCTCCAGGGCATCTTGTACCTGACTTTCAGCTTCTACGATATGATAACCAACTACACCGTCATTACATTTCCCTACAATTTAACTATTGCAATAGCAGAAAATTTTCCTTTGCCAGTTTGTGGTAAAAAGAAAATTTGTTTCTCCTCGATTACATGTTTTCGCAGCTGAGTAGAAATAATGAGAAATCAACTGAGACATCGGTCTCTTCCACCGGAGCATTAGCAGAGTCTATGTAGAATAAAGACAAACTGAACCGATCACAGACTCCGAACACCACTGAGGCATTAGGGCACTGCTTTGGGTCTAGACAGAAACTAATAATGAATGTAATGGTTTGAGAACATTGATATGGTACGGACTGCAGGTAAATGAATGTTCTTGTGACATCAGCGCACGTATGACATCACTGTAATGGTCACAGATTTATGAAGGTAATGATCAGAGTTATCAGAACTAATACATTTCGCAATAACCCTCACTAATCGGGACCAGAAGCTTTAAAATCCTTGATGGTTTTATTATTAAAACTTCAGGCAAGGCAGGATCCTGTGTCATGGAGTTAAATTAAACTGCACTGGGGAGATTGTTTATTCACCAGCCAAATTAGCTGGTAAGATGGTAAGCATGTTAAAGCATATTATATGGGAATTTCAGCAGTGTACACAAAGATCAGTTTTTGGCTAAAACCAATTGTGATGGGCTGGCATCCCATCTAGAGCCTGGTTCTATCACATCACGCCTAGGTGAGTCCAAGATAGGACCACAGGATTAAGCAGTTAAGGAAAATGGATGGATGGGTGATTTAAAACCAGTCCTGTCTTCCCAGTTTCATATACACTACCCAAAATGCAAGTACTTTAAAGCCTCCAGGTTGCCCAGTGGTTACTGGGAAACGTTCACCGCCAGAGCCTCCCTTCCAGTTTGTTGAGTTTTGTTTTAAATACATTGTGAATTGACTACTAATATGCAAAACATTACAGCATTGCACAAACCATCACTCCTCCACCTACCTGTTCCACCTACCTGTCATGCAGCATGGACGCCACCAGCTTGGTGACCAAATGTGCTTTGCTGTCATTCCTCAGTATCTTTCTGTTGGATTTGATCAATCTCATTTTGGCAAAGAATTTATTTCTTTTTAAAGATAAATATTATTCTCAAATACAAGATGCTACCATGGGCCCAGGAGTTACATCTAACTGCATTAATTTATTCAGTTTGAAGAGGATCTGCAGTAATAATCCCGGCACTAAATTTACTAAAATACAGTATAGTTGCATTTAAGACTTTTTTCTATTTTGACAGGCCAAACAGAGCATTTAAACCTGTTTAATTTGCATATAAATAGTGCATGGGCAAAAATACCTCTTGCATCACCTTTTAATCCTATAAATGTCCTGTTTCTTTCATTTTTGGTAAAGAAAAAAAGGGAACAGAGGACAAGATTTATCACAAGACAGCTTCTCAGGTAGAGGTGGTGACTGAGATACGTTTGCCGCAGAGGTGAGCTCAGTACATCCGCTTTTAAACGCTCTACCACTGAAAGGGATTTCTGGTGCACTGTAGTGTTTCATGTAACTTGCTACTTCCTCAATTGGATTTTTGGATTTTGGCTGGTGGCCTGGTGTCGAGACATCAAATCAATCTCTCTCTAAATGTTGAGAAAAGAAAGGAGAAGGTTGTTGGCTTCAGGAGGGGCCCTGCTTCTTCCACTGAACAGTAAGCAGCATGAAGTTCCTTGGAACACGCATAACAGAGGACCTCACCTGGTCACTCAACACCAACATCCTCAGCAAAAAATCCAGCAGCATCTGAGACTGAAGAAATCCATACCCCCCCCTCCCATCGTCACAATCTTCTACCTAGGGGCCATAGAGAGCTTCCCCTGATGCTGCATTGCCTCTGTCTGGTTTGGAAACTCCAATGTCAATCGTCACAATGGATAGTGAGGACAGCTGAGGGGACCGTCCAGCCATCACTGAACTCATCAATAAACACTTCATCCATCTGGTAACCACTCCTCCCATGGACTGTTCACCCACCTGCCGTTTGGCTGAAGGTGCCGGAGCATCCTGAGCCAGTCAGGCTCCTCAATTCCCTGCTGACTCCTCACGCCCCCAGTGTCTGAACTGAATCCTTGAGCACTCCATGCCCCTAGCACCACCTACCACCCTCCCCCAAAAACTGGAGTTTATATGTATAATAAGAACGTATACTTATTTTCCAGAGCTTATTTTAACAGTCATATAAATCAAGAGGACTAAGTTGAAAAGGAAACTTTGTATTTATTTTTAGATGAAGAGTTTAAGCAGTCTCTGAGGAAATACGTAATAACAGCCTCTTTTTCATCTTCTGCAATGTCTGGTAACAAAAACGGAAAATATTGGGCATGTTTTTTTTTAATAAAGTAATGTTTCACAAGGAACTGTTTTATGGCTTATGGCTACAGGGTCTGTCCTGGAAGTTTTTGCCTTGTCACAGCATAATAAGTTCAGCAATTTCAGCATTATCAACCCTGAAATGGCCAAGGAGGCTGCATGACCGAAAGTTTGTGGACCCCCCTTCCAATGACTGAGCTGAGCTGTTTCAGCTGCACCCACACAGCATACAAACGCATTCTAGACAACTGTGTGCTTCCAGCTTTGTGGCCACAGTTTGGGGAAGAAGAAGCTCCTTTCCTGTTCCAAGATAATTGTGCCTCCCTGTGCAGAAAGTGAGCTCCTTAGATACATGGTTTGCTCAGGTTGATGTGGAAGAACTTGAGTGACCTCCACAGAACCTTGACCTCAACCCCACTGAACACCTTTGGAATGAACCAGAATGCCAACTGCAAGCTATGCCTTCTTTCCCATCACTGATGCTTTTTGTGGTCGAATAGGCACAAATTCCCAAAATGTGGTGGAAATCCTTCCCAGAACAGTGAAGGGAACTTATAGCAGCAAAGGGGGAAACAACTCCTTATGCATGTCTGTGGGTTTGGAATGGGAGGTTCAACAAGCATGCATGGGGGTGATGCTCTGGTGTCCACATACTTTTGGCCATAGGCTGTAGTATAAATAAAATTCACTGGTCTGGAAAAGAAGAGAGACTAAGCTAGTGTGTGGCACCGTTTTGCCCCTAACAGTCAGTGTACATATTGACCCACAGTTTGCTGTGGTCCATTGTTGGTGCAACTTCCCGGGGTGCAACTCCATTCGGTGGTGGATGGAATTTCATGCATTTGCCTGGAACTTGTCCACATTTGTAAAGCCTTACTTGGGTATTTTTGGTTCTGTAGAGTTACTGACAAATATACTGTGCCCTTGTTTTAATATCCTTTACTGCACTTGTATTGTATGGCTTTGTGTTCACATCTTTGCTTTGTGTCTGGACAATGTGAGATGTAATGAAAACGCTAAACTAGAAGGTTTAATAGTTAGAGACCCTGATTTATAGCCATGCATTGCAGCAAAGCAAAGATGTGAACAGTTGTGATTTTGCTTCTGTCCTGTAGCCTGGATCTTGAGAATGTTTCCTAGCCCTGGAGGAATCTGTGCATTCAGATCAGAACAGTGTTTTCAGTGTGTGATACCGCGCGTAAGATCGGCATGTAAAAAGCCTCTTTCATGCTGTGAAGTAGCCTGGTAGCACAATGTCACTACAAACCTTAGCACAAGATAAATCAATATTTTCACAACACGTCACTAAGCTATATGGAGACTCTCTGCAAATCTCACTCTTGCATTAGTAGTTCATGCCTCTATTATGATTCTGCTTGTTAGCTTTACAGAGAACGAGAGTAGAAGTCAGCCTTTAAAACTGAGTTTTAATCTGGTGAGCAGCTGTGATGCTGCGTCACCTGTAATGAACCTTTAGGTTGGAGAAGGACAAAACACCCATTTCAACCCTAGTTTAGACCATAGTTTAGCTGTCTGCTCATAGCAGGTACATGGGAATAGCTTTTGAGGCTGACACTGAATCCATCTGTTCATGGGGACCGCATATGTTCAGCTAAAGTGAACACAGTGTTGACAATGCTGTGAAATTATCAATTCAGAGAAGCAAAACTGGATTCAAATCTGCTACAACTTGCAAAACGAAAATGTAAGAGCAAATCCTAAATTAAAAAGCTGAGAACACTTCCAGCAGTAGCATCGCTCTCATAGAACATAGAAAAGAATAGCTTTTGTTCATGCTTTTGGTATTACAATAACAAATAATAAAAATGCACAGCGTCATCAGAGACCGTCGGGCAGCTATGACAATGGCGAAAAAAGAAGACCAATTGCCTGTCCTCCTTACGATTAAATAATCGCAAAAGCTGACAAATGGCACAGGATGCAAACAGCCATGTGAAACCATGGTGATATGAATATGAGGTTTGCTCAGCGTAGCGACCCCCCCTTACAACAAGAGAGCAACGACAATATTTGCCGACGCTCCTGTCGATGTGTTAGAGCAACTGATAAACTTCACGAACAGAGCACAGCACCCAGTGATGCTGGGGTGAACCCCGAAGCTGGACTCTAACAGGAGGAAAAGATTCTATTTGTGATCCATTATTGCATCAAGACAATTTCAATGTTACTGTTCAAAATATTACAACCATTAGTTCCTATGTGTTTCCTTTTGGTTCTAATTACAACTTTGCCCTTTCCTGGGCAAGACAGAGCTTTACAGATTATTGTGTGCAAAATGAAAAATAATGCAATTGCAAAGAAAGTTCCAATTTAGAGCTTTGCTGCGGGAGACTGCGCTCCCTCGCCTCAGAGGCATTGGAGCCGGTCATTCCAGCAATTACGTGGAATTCTATTTGAGGTCGGCCTTTTGGGAAATAAGGACAATTGCACTTTTGCCTCACAGGGGCGGTTGTCCCATCGTGCTTGAAGTTACGAGTCCATCCCTGGCAATAACAGGGTTCCGAGGTGACACTGTTGTCAAGGGCGTGACAAGAAACCAAAGTGTGCTGTCACGGGCCAGAGCTCCTGCTTTAATTCTGATGTCGCGTTTCATTTTAACCTCCTTTTTAACATGCTTGGTCAGCTAGCTTATTGCTCGGGACGCCTTTTATTCGGTGCAGCCGTCAGAGGCGATCGCCACAAGCTTGTATTTCTTTCCCTTCCGAACTGTCTGGCATATAATATTAATTTCAGCCACGTTTCAAGTCGTGTCTCAGGCCTGAGAAGTGGAAAGCATAGATGTCAGGATTGTTGGCTGCAGCAGGACGGTTGCTAAACTGCAAACCCACTCTTAGGAGCAGCCACAGTCAGGTATCTGTGTTGCTTCAGCATTGAGATAAATAAATGTCCTACTGTTTAAATGGGTAAACAATTGTAAGTTGACTTTAGTAAAGATAAACAGTGAATTATTGATGACTTTATAAACAAAAAGCAAATGTAAACCTTGTCAGCTGTTCATTGATAGTCTTATTATACTTAGCTATAAAATAAAGGAGGATGGGGATGTTTAAAAAGCTTCATTATAAAGTAAGTTAAAGAAGTGCTGCATCAGTTTTCTCTGCTGTGAACTGGGAGCGCATCCAGGACTTACCTTGCTTAGCTTTGACTCGAGTTTGTACATCCTCAGCTCTTCTTAAAAGCTAGTTGGATGCTTGGTGTCCACAGCAGGCCAGCATAAGATGCCCACAGACTGCACATCTGTCAGCTGGTCAGAGTCAGGGCTCAGTTCTTACAGGAGAAGCAAAGGAGAGGTGTACTTCATGGGTGAAATGTGTAGGATGAGCAGGACCAAAGTGATCAGGTAGTGTAGGTGGGCAGCATCATCTAAGAAAAACTGAAGGTGGATGGGTCTGAACAACAGATTGCACCTACAGTGTCTTAGAAAATTTACTTTCAAATTTCATCCTCTTCTTAGTCATTGCTCCGGTTGGCATTGTATGTGTTTGACAGCAATTTTATTTTCCCCTCCTCACACTTTCCTTCCTGTCTCCGGTAGGAATAACATCATTCAGCAGTGTGTACAGTTCTTGACAAGCTGAAGGAGTGTTAAGTGAACAATCATTGTGCAAATTTGAGAAGAATGACTTGAAGTCAAGCATTGATGTTACTTGCAGTGCAAGCTGCTGTTTTCATGCCAGGCTAACTTGCGGCCTTTATTATTGCTCTTTATCAGAGGCTCCCGTTGCCAAGATGATGTGCATCATTTTTTTCCTTTTTTTGATGTTGGTGGCAGAAAGAGGCTGAAAGAATGTTGCTATATCCTGCTAACTTCCCAGAACATTAGAATCTCTGTATTTCCATGCTCCATGCTCTTTGTAATTATATTCTATACACAACCAAAATGAAAAGTAATAAATCAGTGTTCTGCCCCCATTTAGCTATGTCTTTCCTCTGCGTGCAGTATGAATTTAATCTATCCGGGTGCCAGTGGCAGTGACGGTTGTGAGTGCTGTCAGTTAACTTCTGCAAGCTGTCTCTGAATGGTGGCTTTGAAACAGTTCTGGAGTGGCTCCAAGGTGCTTTTGGAACCCATGTTTGCTATCGCTGGCTGCTATTCAGCTGTATCCTCTTGGCTTTGAGGTGGCAGACTCACAGTGCACATGAAGGATGTGATGAAGGGAGCAAAATAAAAACAGAGAAATGGGGCGGGGGTGGTGACACACTGTCAGCCCAGTCTGGATCTCAGGCCGTCTGTCTCTGATGCAATGCATCAGATACTCAGCTCCACTGTTATTGGGAACCGAAAACTTCCTCCCTTGGGGGTTTGAGGCCAACACCTCTCAGACAGACTCCATTATATTTGCATATTCTACACAAGGGAAGCCATAAGCTGACAGGAAGTTCCATGTGGTATTTTAAAAATGTCATCTTCCTGTTTTAGACAATCTTTTTTTATTAATGTTACTCGCAGGGCATTTCTAAGTCAAAGGTTCTTTGTGACTGATTTGATTTTTTCACCACATAAATGAGAAAATCATTGTAGGTTGCTTAACTTTGCGCTCTGGAAGTGATTCCGGTGAAAAGCATGTGAACAAATATATATATATATAACAAAAATGAATAAATAGACTTAACTGCATACTAAAAACCCAAACACACAAACATTATTTTTGTCATTTTGAGGGTCTGTCAATCATAGCAGAAGCTGATTTCAAGTCAGTCCTGGCTGTGTGAGAAGCTAACTGTTGAGTTACAGCTGCAGTTACATCAATTTCACATAAAACTTCCAGCTTCCAAACATTGCATCTCCTTACAAGGCCACCGAACTGCAAACATGGACCAAAGCAGACATTCACAGAAGCTCTCTTCACTGAAATACAGCCTTTGTTTCCTTTAGTGGACACTTAAAGATGAGCGAGATGTGAAAAAGATTTACCTCGAGATTTAAGTTATTATTTTTGTAGTTCAAGGAGTTAAAAAACAACATAAGCGATTCATGTTAAATACCATTCCTTATCCAAAAATTGTATTTTACCGAAATGACCCAAGCCTCCAAGTTTTGAAAAAAAATCATCTTCCGCATCACTTTCCCAAAAACAATTAGATGTACATAGAAAAACATTAAGTGATGAAAATAAATATTTTCAGAAAGTCTGGAATGTGCACATTGGCAGCAAACTCGCTGAGGCCACATTGCTTGCTACTGAGTTGCTTTGAACGTTACATCCGCTAATGTGTCGGATATTTGTTTGCCGTTTTTCTTTATGTCTTCCGCCTGTTGGGAGTGGACTAGACAGCCATCAATCATTGCTGGGCCCCAGGAGCTGCATGTGATTGGCTGGAAAATGAGAGAGGCTGGATTCTCCAACAACAGAAAGACACTTGTCTGGTAAAACTGGGGACTTTGCTGCTGCGAGCGGTTTTTGCCTTTTCCGCTTTGCCATTGTGGCCGCTTGTTTCTTCTTAACTGGTCCCGAGCAGTGGATATGTTTAGGTTGCAGGAGAGTTAATTTTGGTTTTGAAACCATTTTTGTTTTCTCAATGAAATTAGGTATTTCTCTGTAACATAAAAGTTTGGTCTAGTTAAATTTATTTCTGTTTTCTCATATTCTCTCATCAGGGTTTTATATTTGTACTGCACCATCACTGTTAAATACGTACATTTGTTTTTGCACACTTTTCCTTGTCCTGTCAGGTCATTCACAGTGTTTACACCCCAGTGTTACACCCCACCATACCCTTAGTCTTGTTGTCGTAACAACATGAGATAAATGAAAGAATAACAAGATTCATAAACACTTGCTATTTATTCTGTTCAGAAACAAGCTTGCTTGTTGCTTAAATCCAATTGTCTTTAAAGTTTTATTTTCCCCACCGAGCTTTTTAAAACAATTTACCATTTACACAAAATAGCATTTGAATTGTATGAGTTCAATACTTTGATGAAGACATCTATGGTATGAGAATGGACGTAATGTTTCTAACCACTATGTCACTCCAAAAACTGGCCTAACTAATTTGAAAACAAATGCAGTTTCTGACTCAAACACTAAAGCCTTTTGGCAGGCCTTCAAAAACAGTACAGCTATGCTTGGATGGTCTGACCCTTTTATTAAATAAATCATTTTCGCTTTTTGTTTAAGGTCGTACTCTAAAATATTTTTTCCAAACGTGTCTGTTTTATATTACAACCCCGACTTAGAAAAATTTGGACGATGTGGAAAGTGCAAATAAAAACAGAAATCGGGGATTTCAAATTTTACTTTGACAAATGGTAAAGACAAGATACTTGAAGTTTAGGCTGGTCAACTGCATTTTTTTGCAAACATACATCCATTCTTGCTATCGAGGACCTGCAACACATTCCAAAAAAGTTGGAACGGAGCAATTTTAGGGCCAATAATGAGTTAAAAAAAGAAAACAATGATGTGAGTAGAAATAGATGATGCTCAACTGGTGATTGTAGTCATGCTTTGGGTATAAAAGCTGCATCCAGGAAAGGCCTCATCTTTTAGGAGCAAAGACGGGCCAAGGATCGCCTATTTTCCCAAGAGAAAAATCAATCAGAAGTTTAAAATCAATGATTATCAAAGACAGATCAGAAGGGATTTGAGTATTTAATCCTCAACAGTGCATAACATATTTAAAAGATACAAGGAATCTGGAGAAATTTCAGTGCGTAAAGAGCAAACCTAAGCTGACTGGACTGCCTGTGGTCTCCGATCCCTCAGGTGACACCGCATCAAGAACCGCCATTCATCAATAAGTGATGTAACCACATGAGCTCAGGAGTACCTTGGCAAACCTTTATTGAGCAACGGAATGCATAGTTACGTCCACAAATACTGGTTGCGACTGTACTGTGCAAAAAGGAAGCCGTACATTAACAGAAGTACCATCCAGAAGTACTGTTGACTCCTCTGGGTTCGGAGGCATCTGAGATGGACCATCGCATGGTGGAAACGTGTACTGTGGTCGCATAAATCAACATTTCAGGTCTTTTTTTTTGGAAGAAAAGCGTATCGTGTTCTCCGGACCAAAAAACAAAAGGACCATCCAGACTGTTAGCAGCTCCAATCCAGAAGCCAGCATTACAAAGGCTTGGCTGCATAGGTAGAGGGTGCAGGTGCTCGACTGCGTGACACATTTTGAAACGCAAAATGCAACAACGGAGACCCCGTGCTGTTGTTCACCTTAAGACTTGTTTGCAAGAAGAATGGGGTAAAATTATATTTGAAACACTTGATAAATTGGTGTCTTCAGTACATAATTAAGAGTCATAAGAAGGAAAGGAAATGTTACAAGGTGGTAAATTCTTGGGGTTGTGTATGTTTTCTGATATCAAGCAACACAACTTTTCCGTTAGCCTCTTACATGATCCCCTGTGTCTGTAACCTCAAACCTTTGACTAACAAAATGAGGGACACCAGGAAAAGTTTTCATCTTTTTTCTTACAAGAAAAAATGTTGCTGGCCCTTCTCCTGCCTGCATGCTCAATCCCCATCACTTCTCTTGATCACCAATACCAACGAAAAAACTAAATGTCTAAAGTTTCTGAGATGAGCTTTAACACCCCGTAAACCCAGTTAGGCAAAAGAATGGTGACAGAGGTCGGAAAAGACAGAAGGGGGGTGACGTGGAGCCACTTGAGTATACTGTACATACAACTAAAATACTTCAAGGTCATCAAAACCAAACAATTCAGATCCTTCAGTATGAATATATTAACATTTATATTGCATTTCCACTTTACAACAGTCCAGTTGTGTAGTGCAGCCAAAAAAGTAATACTGAATATATTACCCATGTATTTGAATGCACAGATGCGTAGATGACAAATTTAACATTTTTCTCTCTTGTATCTCATAAATATTCTGGAACAAATTGATACAACTTCCAGTTTAATGGTGCAGTTTAGTTGAAGTGTCTTGCTGGAGGGTTCAAAATATACATTAATTTCACTCAGGACTAAGAGTCTCACCTCCAGCTGTCTATGCAGCATTATCGCATTTTGCCTTTTCATTACATTTTGAGGAGTTCATTGCCCATCCAATATTTAAGACCAAGTAAGCAGTTTCTCATGTATACACAGAGTACACTTTCAGTTCACCCACAAAGCCCTAAAAATCTGATCTATGCCTAAAAACAGATCCTCATGTAACGCAGAGCGTTTGTGTGAAAATTTTAAGGCCTGCCCTAGACCTTCTGTCTCGGTGAGGAATGCGCAACTCCTACAGTGCAGATCGAGCTTTGGACAAACTTTCCGTTACCTGGGTTTCTTTCACGTACATTTTCAAACATAACAGTCACAACAGTTTTTATCTGTGACAAATATAATTTGGCAGGTGATACGAAGATGCTCTGGGATGAATCGCAGGCTCCAATTCTCATACAAGACCCAGAAATCCACCAGATAATCAACGCAACTGAAACTTCAAATCAAATTCCAGTGTATTTACAAATCAACCTGAATTTCTGTGCTCCTCAACTGTCACAATGGCCAAAACTATGCATTTGAACACTTGATCTGAAAAACAAAGTAAGACGTTTGTAACCAAATCTAGGATGAGTGTTATGGCACAGGCAGGATGTAGATCAGAATAACAGATTTACAAGAACTTACAAAGGGTTTTATCCAAAAGGAAAATTTGTCCCTGTAAGCTAAAACAGGCAAACAGTAGTAGAACCACAACAGCAATCTCATGTGTCCCTATATCAGCTGTGCTATTCCTAGTATAAAGCCTTATAACCTGGTGCAAGGACAACATTGTCAACAAGATCATGATTGTTGACTTCAGAAGAATTTAAGCTGTTCACACTCCTTTGTACTTTGGTGGTTCAGCAGTAGAAAGAGTGCACAGCTTTAGATTCCTGGGAGTGCACACCACTGAGGCCTCTCCTGGAACCACAGCACAGTGTCTCCACTTTTTAAGGAGGCTGAACAGAGCTGGACTTCCATCCTCCAACCTCACCAGCTGCTATGGTTATGTGATAGAGAGCATGCGGACCTCCTGCATCAAAGTCTTGTAGGGGAACTCTGTTGTCTCTGACAGGGTAGCTCTGCAACAGTTTGCAAAGACTGCCCAGCCTATCACTAGGACTTCACTGTCCACCATCCAGACCACTTGCAAATAACTGAAAAAATGTCAAGAAAGGTCACATCTTTACCAAAGACCCCTCGCACCCTCACTGAAGTTTTTTTTTCACAGACTGCTGTCATGCCAACACCACCAGGACCAGGAACAGCTTTTTACCGCGGATTATGAAAGCATGGGGATTGATCACCATCACCACAACTGACCAACTCCCACTGCAGCATCACTGCTGAGTCTTTACCCTGCTCCTCTCACTTTACCTGTTCATGTTTTTTGTCACCTAATGAGTTCATTTATTATCTATTAATTGATTTCCATCTATTTGTGTATCTATAAAACTACTTTTTTAATTAATTTGCTAGTGTTTTCTTGTGTCCTCATGCTATCTGTTTACAGTATTGTACACCAGATTCAAGGATTCAAAGGTTTATTTGTCATGGGTGAACAACACAGCATAGCAGTGTTGTCCCCATGAAAAGTTTTGTTTCCAGGCATCCTCAGTGCAAATATGGACATAATATGTATAGTCGGGAGAGGAGAACAATAAATAATAATAAATAGAGTAATAATAAATAAAAGAGCAGAACAAACGGTTAATAAATAGGGATAAGTATGTGGGGAAAGGGATATACATCAGGGATTGGTGGGGGGGGGGACACAGCAGCCAAACCAACAGCACACAGCAACTAAACCTACAACTACAATCGACTGTTCCACTGCCCACGGAGGGCTCAGTGGTTTAGCAGTCTTACGGTGTGGGGAAAAAACTGTTCCGGAACCGTTTCGTCCTTGTCCGAACTCTTCTAAAGCGTCTTCCGGATGGGAGCAAGGAGAATAGTTTGTGGCTGGGGTGACTGCTGTTCCTCTGGATGTTAAGTGCCTTCTTCTTGCAGTGCTGGGTGTGGAGGTCCTGCAGGGCTGGCAGATCAGTCCTGGTGATGGTCTGTGCTGTCTTGACCACTCTCTGCAGAGCTTTACGGTCTGACACACTACAGCTGCCATACCAGGCCGTGAAATAGCCAGTCAGGATACTTTCAATCATAGATCTGTAGAAGTTGACAAGTATCCTGTTGTCCAGCAACCTCCTCAGCCGACGGAGGAAGAAGAGGAGTTGTGTTGCCGTCTTAATGACGACGCTGGTGTGCCGTGACCAGGACAGGTCCTCAGTGATGTTAACTCCGAGGAACCTGAAGCTGTTCACTCATTCCACTGGGGCGCCGGCTAAAGAGATGGATGCATGGCCATTCTCCTGCTGTCTCCTGAAGTCTACGATCAGCTCTTTTGTTTTGCTGACGTTGAGGTGGAGGTCATTGTCCTGACACCATGAGGTCAGGGTTCTCACCTCCTCTCTACAGGCCTGTTCATCGTTGTCAGTGATCAGGCCGATGACCGTGGTGTCGTCAGCAAACTTAACTATGATGTTGGAGCTGAGCGAGGCGACACAGTCGTGCGTGAATGGGGAGTACAGCAGGGGGCTAAGCACGCAGCCCTGGGGGGTCCCCGTGCTGAGAGTCAGCGCTGAGGAGATCTCACCACCTGGGGCCTGCCCGTCAGGAAGTCCATGACCCAACCGTACAGAGCCGGGTTGAGTCCTAGGTTCCTGAGCTGGGCGACCAGCTTAGAGGGCACGATGGTGTTGAATGCTGAGCTGTAATCAATAAAGAGCATTCGCACATACGTGTTCCTCTGTTCCAGGTGGGAGAGAGCCTTGTGGAGGGTGAAGGCGATTGCGTTGTCAGTAGACCTGTTTGGTCTGTAGGCGAACTGAAGCGGGTCTAGTGTGTCCGGCAGAGAGGCAACGATGTGTGACTTGACTAACCGCTCAAAGCACTTCATGATGACGGACGTAAGTGCTACAGGGCGGTAGTCATTCAGGCAGAGGACTCGGGGTTTCTTGGGTACAGGAACAATGATGGTTTTCTTGAAACATGTGGGAACAACAGACTGCAGCAGGGAAAGGTTGAAGATGTTGATGAACACACCCGCCAGCTGGTCCACATAAGCCTTAAGAACCCTACCAGGGATGTTATCTGGTCCAGGAGCTTTGTGTATGTTTATCCTTTTAAAGGATTGACATACGTCCGCCCTGGACACCTGCAGTGAGCAAGCATCCTGGTTCAGGTCCATGGCCAGGCGTGGGTGGTTCTTGTCAAACCGTGCGTAGAAGGTGTTCAGCTCCTCAGCGAGGGGAGCAGATGCTCCTACGACACCGCTGCCTTTCCGTTTATAGTCCGTGATTGTTCTAAGCCCTCTCCACATGTTCCTGATGTTGGAGCCCCGGTAGAGAGACTCCACTTTGTCCCTGTACTGCCTCTTAGCGGATTTTATTGCTCTTCTGAGGTCGCAACGAGAGCGCCTGTAGTCCTCCAAATCACCGGAGTTAAAGGCTGACGTCCGCGCTTTGAGTAAAGCACGGATTTCGCCGCTCACCCACGGTTTTTGGTTCCGGAAAGTCCGTACAGTGACTCTCGGAACGACATCGTCGATGCATTTTGCGATGAAACCCGTAACTGTTTTGGCGAATTCCTCCACCCGGTTTTCCATCACCTCCCGGAACATCAGCCAGTCCGTCTCGCTGAAGCAGTGACGTAGAGTCGCGTCAGATTCGTCCGTCCAGCGCTGGATGGTCCTCGTTACCAGTTTCTCCTGCTTAAGCCTCTGCCTATAGGCGGGCAGTAGCAGGATGGAGGCGTGGTCTGACTTGCTGAAGGCAGGACGGGGGAGGGCCTTATATCCATCCCGGAACGGAGTGTAAACATGATCCAACGTGTTCCCACCACGTGTCGGGAAGCTGATGTGCTGGTGAAATTTCGGCATGGCTTTCCTCAGATTGGCGCTGTTGAAATCGCCAGCCACAATCACAGCAGCCTCTGGGTGTAAAGCCTCCGACCGCTCGACAACACTATACAGTTCGTCGATCGCCCCTGCGGTGTCGGCTTGTGGTGGAATGTACACGGCTGTTAAAATGACCGATGTAAATTTCTGGGGCAGGTAGTAGGGTCGGCATCTGATGGTGAGGTGCTCGAGATTAGGGGAACATCCAAAGGAGATATTCTCCACATCCGAGCACCACAAGTTGTTCACCATGAAGCAGACACCTCCCCCTCTCACCTTCCCCGACTCCGTTGTCCTGTCTTGCCGGTATGTTGAGAGACCCTGGGGTGTAATGGCGAAGTCTGGAATCGAGGGGTCCAGCCAAGTCTCCGTGAAAACCAGCACATTGCAGTCCTTGATATCCCGGTGGAAGGCCAGCCTGCTTCTCAGTTCATCTAGCTTGTTGTCCAGTGACTGAACATTCGCTATAAGAATACTGGGAAGGGGTGTGCGGTTTGCACGTCGTCTCAGCTTGACCAGAACGCCAGCTCTTTTCCCTCGCTTCCTCCTCCGGTGCTGTTTGCTAGGTACGCCAGGTAGGCTGAACAAAGAGCAGTCCAGTGAGGTCGCCGTGTCCGCTGAACTTCGCTCGCCTGTAAAAGAGCTCGTCGCGTTACCGATGTCGATCAGAGTCTGTCGTAGGTGATGATAGCATTAGTAAAAGTAGCATTATTGTGTAGAATTAGTGCAAGTAGGGTAACAAAGAGGTAAAAAGTAAGAGGAGCCTGGAAGACGACAGCCATCCTCGTCGGCGCCATCATAACAAATTTGTTAAGATGGCGCCGGAGAAGTCCAGGAGAAACTGCTTTTCCTTCTCTCTTGTACGTGTGTAAAGGCAGAATGACAATAAGGTGAACCTTGACCTTGACACATCTTTGTGTAGGGGGTTCCTGTGCTCCTTTTAAGAACTGTATGTTCTCTATTAGTCTATTTTTCCCGCTAGCTACATCTTCAGATTGGCTGCTTTTAAGTCTTGGTGCTTTGTCATCCCTTTCATCATCAGTAGCTAAGAGTAACTGACTGGAATTGATAAAGAGCACCCAGTGGGGAGCTGTCCATGGAAGCCATCCCCAACCCTTGCTATGTCTACACCAGCCATCCGCACACAGTATGTGAAGAAAACCTCAGGTACTCAACAGTGAACTTTCCAAAACACAGTAGGCCCACTTCCTGGTAAGCATAAATGTCATACCTTGCTTCTGAGAGCAGAGTCTGTGTCCTTCAGGGTTTACTGTTAGTAGGCCTCAGCAACTCTTGGCCAAAAGCTTGTGTCAAATGTGTTTATTACATTTCCAAACAAGCAAAAGAAAACAGGAGTAGACACTAAATACAATATTTACAAAAGAACTCTCTACTTCACATCTGCACTCCATCAGCTGCAAAGACCATCAGCAGGAATCTACCTCAGCCATCCACAAAAAAGTAAATGAACCTTAAAATAGCATTCATTCTGTCTTTTTATTCAGCAGTGTCATAATTCAGCACTAAATAAGAATGGACCACATGTGATGTTACACAACTATACAGCTGTCGTACATGTGAATATCTCCCACCCTTGTGCTCAGTCCACACAAGAATTTGCAAACATCCCCAACAAAGCTGTCGTATTCAGCTGCAACTGAAAGTGTGCACCCTTTCATACAGGGTGCATATAAGGCCACTGTAAAGCTTACTTAAGTCCTTTGTCAGACCTAAAAGTAAACAGCCAGGATGAATAAACAACATGCAAGTGGCAGAAAAGCATTGCAAACATAATAAATATAACGGAGAGGAAAGCTGAGTGTTTGTGTGGCATGGAAACGTAGTCTAGTGTGTTCACCCGCTAAGCTTTGGGCATGGATTCCTGTACAGTTATCTGTGGCAAATGCTCTCTGTCACAAAGTTTCTGCTGACTGCTGGAGAAAAAAATGTGTTGTTTTCTGAGTAATGAGAATAAAGGAAGTAGGGAATATGGGCCTCAAGCAGACAACAAAAACAATGCATAACCTAAGGACAAATGCTTGCTAACTTGGTGTGTCAGCAAAGCTAATTTAACTTGAAAAGAAATGCATTTCCATCTAAGTAATGGCAAGTCTTTGGTGAGATTATCACTCTGAGGTTTGTCATGTACCCAGATATTATTTAATTCTTGAAAGATATGCTTACATTATAAAATGGATGAAAGGTGTGTTAAAAAGGCTGGACTTTTAAGCAGAAAACAAGGTACAGCTTTTGAAAAAGTCCTACAAGGGCAGAAGTTGCATGGTGGGTTGATGCTCACCGCTAATAGCTGGAGGTTATAATAGGAAAGCAATAAAAAGGCTCTCGTTGGGTCGTCTCTTAACACAGCTGCATGCTGCTTAGATCCACAAAGCCAAGCAGACGCAGTGCAGCGCACCAGCACCGCTACTTTTTCCAAAGAAAGATATGTGCTCGAATTTATGGCAGAATTTGCGAAGATCAGGATCAAGGACCATCTTAATGAAGTTAGATTAGAAGAGGTCTAAGATAGGTTAGAACAGAATGCACTTGTGGGGACAGGGACTTACGGCAGATAAGATAAAATGCTGAGTGATGTGAAGTCGCTGATCTCCAGTTTTGCAGCATAAACAAATCTTTCAGTGAGCTTTACAAACATTCCTCCCTCAGAAATAACAGTAATAAATGTGTTGTAAATATGAAGGAAGGCTGTTGTGGACATTTCACCGCAAATAGCCAGATGCCACCAATTGGTTATTTTGCCGAACATTTCGACCATACAAACAATACTGACTTTAGATACGAATGAGAACAAAAATTACAGGAGTTCACTGGATGTCATTTTTAATAATAATTATAATGTGGCATATATCAATTTTCTAGAGTGTCTTTGAAAAGAAATTTGATCCTGGAAAAACATTCAGTTGTTGCTGGATGCAATTTTAATGCCTGGGAGAGCCACTCTCTCACTGCAGTACCTCTATTAGCGCAGGTGTGTAAGAGTAGTGGGAATAATGGTTAGTCGCACCTCTTACAGATTTGTTCCAGCTCAGGTAAGTCATACAATTCCCTCTGTGTGAACTTGACACGTGTGGTTATTTCTTACAGAATGAGTGAAGGAAAAAAAAAGAAAAACTTGCTTAAAGCACTGCAGCATGATCACTCGGAGGCTTTACGACCATACGAAAGAGGAAAATTCATTTCGATCATAAATATTTGAAGAGCACCACCATCACACATATAACAATATACTGCATTAACAGTATATTTGAAGATGAATGCAAATATAACTCAATACACAACAAAGCACATTGCCATATATATCAGAATGTATAGCATTCATTTTAAAGCCTCCTTTTTGTGCATTTGAAGCCTCCTGGTTACAAATCCAGTGCCTGAAACAGCAGCAAACAGGATATGAATGTACATTCAAGCTCATTCATGTTAAGGACTTTACGTAGTGCTATCATTCTGCGACTTGTCAGACTTCTCAGCAAAGGTAGCATCTTAAATTTCTTCTTCTGCTTGCTATGATATTAACTGCTTTTGGAAATGGAGTTTTGTTAGGTCTACCAACATGCATGGACATTTGCCAAGGTTTCAGGGCTATACCTGGAAATGTAAGAAAATGCAAAGAGCTTTAAAACAGGTCTTTGTCTCTAGTATTTCGCACTATTCTAAGCTGGTCACACAGTGCTGCTTGTGAGGTGTGTTTCTAAGCAACTGAAGCCAGAATTTTCTCCATGAAGCCTCTTGTCACACAGCTGCTCTTGGTAGCTACAGGCAATCAGCAGAACCTGGGTCTGTCCTTGTCAATTTTACATTTGTCTATTGTTATTCTGTAACACTATAGTGTTGAAAAGCATCAAAGGAGTCAGTTTGGCCCAATTCGGGACATTCAGTCACATGGGATCTGCCTCAAGGAGATCCCAGCAGCCTTCCATTCAATCCACATGGACATGAAGTCTTCCGTGTAAAACTAACTCGGAGCCTGCGGGACAACCCAGTGATAACCGGAGCTTCTTGAGGTTCAAGCCCAAGTGAAATTTGACAAACAACGACAAAAAAATGTGGACCTTGCTGCATCATGTGGAAATGCATGCTAACTTGCACAGAATTTGTTTGCATAGCACAGCTTGACTTTATGACGTATGTTAAATCTCATTAAGTCGAGCCGGACTGTCAAGAAACATAAAAGCAAAAAAAACAAAGACTCAGCTCAAGCTTAGTCAATCTCATTTAAATCAAGTTTCCTTATAGGTTAACTTAATGTTCCTTCCATTGAAAAAACCAACATGCGTTACTTCTTTTGCAGGAAACGTTTCTGAAAGGGTTTTTTTATACCCCTTATAATGTTTTTTGCATCTAAACGCCTTTGAACTCCACGTGCCGTCCCTTTTCCTCACAACTCTTGCTAGCTCCCAGCTGTTTTCCTTACCCTTTCCTTCTCCCTCATTTTAGACCATGCTATGAAAAATAGCGTAGAAAAAGAGCCAAGAACCGCTTCTCTTAATTGTTACACTTGGCCTTAAACACCGATCCTGTTTACATTGTTTACACCCACATCATTTCACCAGCTCCCTGTTCTTTTAACAGGCGCCAAATTGTGTTGTTTCCTCTGCTTTCCTTGGTTTCTGTCCATCTGCCTACAATATTCCCTTATTTTTGTGCAATCATAGCTTCCCTTTAAATATCCAGTTTTCTACAAAGATCATATTTAAAAAAGAAAGAAAGAAAAACAAATGGCAAACAATAACTAGTTCTGGCCTGTTCTCTTTTCTTAAATATGGTGTTCAGTTCATAGGAAATATACATGTAAAAATACAAATGATCACATCTACCTTTATACATGTAGCAGACAGCTAAAGGACTTGGTTTACAACAGAGGAAGTGCTTTAGACATAATAACTACATGATTATTAGAAGTTCTGCATGTTGTCAGATGTAAGTTCATCTCCGGTGCTGTTTAGTCATTTGTAGAATGCAGTTCCGTGGCTCAAATGCTAAGACTTCTCATTCCAAAGAACATGCGAGCGTGTTAATTTAGGGCTCACAAGTCTATCAAACTTTACAGAGAGAAGAACCAACACATCACAACAAGACAGCTTTTCCTGGGAAGATGACAAAAAGGCGTCTGTAAAAACAATTCAGAGATTGAACATTAAGTAAAATTTTTTTTATGTAGTTTCATGCTTTCCACACTTTGTCCGTGGTGACACCACAAGGACTTTCAAAAATATGCTTCATACCCCAACATAAGAGACCCGCATATTTATACAGTATAACAACCAGCCTTGACAGTGCTGTAGAAGGAGCACTCAGGTGGCAGGAAGAAGGGATCATGAAGTTCACATCTACACAGCATGTCTGAACCGCCAGTGCCCACTAACACACTCACTGTCTGAGCTCTGAACCACACGGAACCAGGGCCAATATCTCTCCTGTAACTTCCCTCAACGGTTTGACAGCTATTTACACAAGAAGCAAAACATGATGGGAGAGCCACAGCTCCACCCACCACTACAACACATAGATTTTCGAAGGGGAGTACAACCCTCAAGCATTTTTACACTTCTGCATTTTAACATTTTCATGTTGTGCATCACAGAATAAAACTAGCCTCACGTGAACAGATGATTGCAAATTGTTGCAAAATAACAAGAGCTCATTCAGCCAAGTGAGGTTTCTTCTAGTGGAATTCACAAGCTGTTTCTTTTGGTACTTCAAACTCAGGTTCTTAGTTCTGTGAACCACTCTGCATTGTTCATTCTTACAGCATTACTTTGAAATATTCCACCATGTTTCTTTCTAAATGACCTTTTTGCAGTAAAATATTATCAAAGTTTTAGTGAAAGTAAAAAGTTTTAGTACCACACTTGCATTGACAAGGTTTTATTCATAAACTAAAAACAAAGGAAGACCCATAACCGTATAACCGTGCTGTAAAAGCTCTGCTATGGATTTTTGTTAACCGCATGTCTACACCAAGGCAAGCTGCACAACACAAGAACATCAGAAAGTTGGACCCAGGAAGCGATCATGAAACACTTCATTCTTTGGTCTTCATTGTCTACCAAGAGACACCTTAACGTTTCTGCTCATCTTGCTTGCGTGCGGCCCACCAGCAACGCACACAGTCTCAAAGTCAAAAGAGAGTTTATTTGTCACTTACATGGTTACTGGGTATACCATATAGCAAAATGTGCTCTGAATCGACAGGAGACTGTGCGTGGTTACATTTAAAGGAAATTTAAGTCACACAGCAACTAGATAAGTAAATAAATGAAACAGTAAATAAAATAAATAAATAAAATTGAATAAAATTAAATAATAAACAGACATTAACAGTGACAGGAAGGAGGGGGGCAGTTAGAGGATATTGTAGACCGTGGTTTTGAGGATTGTTCAAAAGCCTTATGGCCTGTGGATAGAAGCTCCTCCGCAGTCTCTCCGTTTTGGCCATAATGCTTCCGAATTGTTTGCCTGATTTCAGCAGGATGAACAGATGATTGCTGGGGTGAGGCAGGTCACCGATGATCCTAGTCGCTCTGGTCCTGCATCTACTGGTGTAGATGTCCTGTAGGGATGGCAGATCGGATCTGGTGCAGCGTTCCGCAACAGTCTGATTCATGGCTGATCAAGTCCCTCACTGTTCTACTGCAAATACATAAATGTTGCAAATAATTGCTAATATTTACAGCCAATTTCATCCCCTACACCCGTGGAAGCCCTTGAATGGTGTCTGACACTGCAGTGCAGTACCTTTGTAAGCTCCTCCAACGAGACTGAACACTCTGTCTTACTTGATAAGGCTCAGATATATTTTTCAACACCATCTTCACTTCCTTTCTCAAATTTATTAGCAAACATGGTGTTTACTGTTGCTTTTAAATAGCACTGTTCAGCTAGAAAACAACGCAAAGACAAAATAAAACAATGCTTTACAATGTATGGCGACACAGCTACCGCATGCACTTAGTCAATAGTAAAGTGGAGCTGCGGGTGTAGCACTGCCCCTCACAGATTCCACAGCTGAGTCACATTTTCTACCTAAGTTCAAGCATTGGCACCTGAGCCACCATATCAAGAAAATCCCATCTCCGCAGACGGCAGTCTTGGGCAGCAAGACAATCATTAGAGGATAACAAGGCTCTTTGGGATAACCTGCTCATCCACTGAGGAACTACGTCTTACAGTAAAGGATCAGTGAGGCTTGCCAGAATAAAGGATAATAAAAGATGTGGGTGCTACTATGTCCAGTATTTCCAGCATTTCCTGGATGTTTCTTTATTGTTTTTTGTAAGAAATATACATGTTCTCCTCACCTTGCAGACAACGCAATAAAATAATAAAAAAAAAAAAAATACAATTTTTCTTCCATGACAGTGACACAGGGGCCCTAGTAAACCCAAACTGGGGCCCATACAGACAAATACAATTTAGAGAAGATTTAGGAGTGAGGTGCGTGTGGTATTTAGAGAAGGTCTACCTTGCACAAATTAAACATGAGGGAGATAAGGAAATGTGAGGGACACTTATGGGAAATGAATAAGAGGAAGCGGGGGGCTAAAAATCGAATAGCCAGAATCTAATAAAAGAAAGAAAGGAAGAATAAGACCAATGCAAGATCTATGAAGGTATGTTTATAAAGCTGAAGCTGGCATCTAGTACCTTCATATGAGAATTTAGAAGCTTGAGATCCAGTTTTGTGTCTGCAGTGAAAAAGCTGAAAAAGCAGTGTCACACTGTGTTAAATGCTGCAGAATGCTACTGTCGTAGTGAAGTGTGCAGCCTTAAACCTTGGTCTTACAGTTCCGAGCTTCAAAGAAGTTTTGTGCAAGAGAACGTCAGACTTTAGTTTAATATCCTGTGGCCTACATGGGAATAGAACACTAAAAGTGACGCGGGATTTGGTTATGAAAATTAGCAAAGTGTGATGTTGGAAAAAACTCTGGTGTGTGCCGAAGGATGAAGCTACAATTTTTCTGCCAATAAGAAAGAAAGTGAATGGTAGGGGATCAGCAGTAATAAATAAAAGAGAAACAGCGAGACACCGATCCATTAAAAACAGCACAGGGATTCAGCAGTGCTAATGGTGACCGCAGTCATATTTACGATGAGCACAGAAGATTGCCGGTGATGCCCCAAAGTGATACTGAGATTATAGGGCTTGGAAGATAGGCATCAAAGACAAAGCTGGTGTCTGCAACTTTCTGGAGAAGAAAGCTGGAAAATGGCTGAAGTAAGTTGGAGGGATAAAACATCTGAAACAGCTGGTATGGAACCGCTGCATAGACTTTAGTGCATCGAGCGAGTTATGAGACTGTGAGCGAGACACAACGAACATGGGGCCCGGGTATAAACTGTCACTTACAAAAAGAATGTGGCGAAAGGCAGCCTTCTGTGATGGTAGTAACCGGGGCAAAGAAAGGCTGCACTGGACCAGTTCACGGCATGCTGTCATGATGCTTTAGAAGAGGAGCTGTGTTGCATCAGCCCGGTGTCTGAAAGATCAAGGCTCTTCAAGTAGAGAATAAATTCCAGAGAGGTCAGCTGGGGATGTTCAGAGGGATCGACACCTCTGAAAGCAAAAAGAGTTGTGATGCAGTCAAACTTTTTGAGTGCCAGCTCCAACCGAGATGGTAAGTTCAGTGCTGGCCAATGGTGTGAAGAAGACCGGCTTAGATGAGGAGTGAGGAAGTAGTGGATTCTGCATCTAATGCAACAGAGCAGATGCTAGAATCTGGTGGAAACAGAATGGAAAAATCCACAATTTAGCAATTGAGACAATTTCTTTGCTTAGTGTAGAAAGTGCTTTGTTCCTTATTTTTCAATTTGGCTTTTTCTCTCCCAGAGACACATTGCCACATCTATGGAGACATCTTCCACTGCCGGCTCCTGCACAGAACAGCATTTCCAGCTGTCAGCTGGCAATTCCCAGCATAACTAAACCGGAGGACACATTCATTAGCATTCGAAAACAAAGTCAATATTCAGGCTGTAGCCAATATAAACATTAGGAAGGCATTAAACCTAGAACCTCACATTACAGCCATAACTGCGTTGTAACCACCTCAACAGGTGTACAGTTAAAGCCCAATTTATCCTCACGTTTTAGGAACAAAACCAAACAAGCATAGTTGATATTTTCCCAGAGTCTGAATGATGCTCATCCTTGCAACTGCAGTGCGAACGAAGTGTGGTTCCCAGTATGCCGGATTCCTTAACCGAAAAGCGTCTGTCTTTCTCTTTTTACATTATTTATTTAGTGGGTTAAAGAAAGACGCATTTTTCATCAATGTGCAAAATGCCTTTTAGCCAAATCACTGCGCATGAATGATTTAAAATGTGAGAATGGGTGCAGCGTGATATATGGACGATTACGGGATGCCCTTGCAAATCTAGGCTTCCTGCGCAAAGCAATTATCACTCTGGTGTGACCGTGGCAATTTGAGCCTCATTCTGTGTCATTATTGAGTTGGTGTCTGTGTCACTGTCCCTTAAGTGCTGTGTCTGCCACAACCACAGGCCACCCATACAATCACAACGCAGCAGTTCTGCGCCCAAGCGAACACGTTCGAGGCTCGAGCGTTGCTCACAGGGACTCGCTTGACTGCTGCATTAACATTTATACATTGCAGGAAAACTGGTGTCAGTTAATTTAATAAAAAATGCACCCCTTTATCACACCACCACGTGCTTGGCTCGAATATACCCTAGAGCGTGCCATATTTAGAGATTTTTAGAGAAACTCTAAGGCACAGCACGACACACTTAGTCCAAGAGTTCAGCTCTCGAAGCGTCATTGGATGCTCATGGCACTCATTTCCTCTCCAGACACAGATGACCATGAGCAGGGGGTACGGTCCTATGTCCATCTTCTGGCATGGACCACAGTGGCCAAGTAGATAAAAGTTTGCATTTGCTTGTTTGGCGCCCATAAAACACCCTGCTTTTTCAGCACTGACACCGTTTAAGCGTTTGAGATGCATAGGAGTCTGCTAAACCAGTGGCCGTACCCAGCAGATTCCCAATGGGTCTCTCGTGGAGTTTAGCCATAATTTATTTCACCCCAGAGGGTTTTGGTGCCTTTTTAAATTACAACCTCCAATTAGCAATGCAGGAGTTAATAGAGACATAATGCCATGAAGAACAAAGTAATATTTCATGCTGCAACACACTGTTTGTGATAAATGCAATTCTAGCAGAGATTTGGCCAGCCTACTGTTGTTTTCTGCACCACTACTCATTTTATAGATTATCGATGCCATGATGCTTTCTCCCTAATAATATGTCTCAATATACTGTACACTCCCCTCTGTGTTCATCTTACTCTCTACTTTACAAGATTTAAATAGAAATGGCACTCTTGACCTCTGAATTATGTGCAATTTTTTTCCCCCCAAATCCTGTTTCAAATGAGCTGATCAGTTGGAAACATCTCACAAAAAGCACACCAAATGTCACTCTTAGAAGATTGTGTATTTGCTTTTCAGGTAGTTTTTAGGCGGGCATTTTCCTGTTCTTTAAAGTTATACAGCGCTTGTGTACCTTGCTTCATGCTGAGGTCAAACCCAGGAAGGGGCTGCGGCATCAGACCTCAACAAGTTCATCAAGCTCCTGTTGAGCTTCAGATTTAAGTGCCTTGCGGAAAATGTTCTTTGGATTTTTTGCAGCCTAACATCTCTGCTGAAGCTCAGAAACTGCACGGGTGGATTTCGAAGTCTGCAGAGATCCACTTTTAGCAGGGAATTGCAATGTAAAATCTTTTAACCAGGACATTATTGCCACAGTGCAGTGGATATCTGATAAATATGGAAATATTATGATCACAGGGTCCCTGGGTCAGTCATGCTACCCCTCCTCCATATACATATCAATATTAGATTGCTCTAGGGCCACCTTGCTACTCTGTCACTCAGGGCACTGTCATTTCACACTGCACACCCTGGTAGTGTGCAGCTACTGCTATGACAGACAACATCTAGGCCACACTTTTCATATTTCCCTACACAGCACAGCTCAACCCCATGGAGGAGTTCTTCATTGCAGTGCAATGAAATGCAAACTGCCAGAAGGTTCTCTCTCACATGGGTGAAGCAAATGCTATACATTTTACAGCATGAAGAGGCAGAAGAAATGTAAAAAATAACAGAAAAGAAAACCCTAGCGACTGAAAACCTTCTTACATGATTGGTGTTTTTGTCTCTGGGTTATGTGTACAATATTTCACACACGGGAGGTGTGCTGATGCTTATTTAATTTCCCAACTTGTTTCAGCTCCTGTCTGGGTATTATGAGAGGAGCTATGACTCAGCAACCTTATGCCCACACTTAATGCTCTGTCTGACCTGATCTGACTTATTTTATATAAATCAATATAGTGTTTATCCTTCCACTTCGGGGAAAATTGTATCTTAATCATATTCAAATGAAAAATGTGCTGAGAACATTCACATTTATTAATTTAGCAGAATCTTTTCTCCAGTGTGACAGCTGCCCAATACCCCCATATTGCCAGCACACGTTTATACAAGCAGCTGCCTAAAAAGTCACATCTGACTGGAAATGCAGCAGTGGCTATAACTGATGCATATTTCTGTAGCTGTTAGGGGATTCGGAGAGAAGTGGGTCCAAAACAGATGTTTTGAGACCTTCCTTGAATGCAAAAAGGCATTCGGCACTACTGAGGTTGAAGGGGAGCTCATTTCACCAAATGGGAGCCAAAACTGAGAATGTACAAACTTTCTATTGCTCACCTCTTATGAGTGGAGACCAGGAAGTAGCCAAAGGTGTAGGAGAGCAGCATTGTTGCTAGAGTATAGGGAACAGCCACATCCATCATGTAAGGACGTGTAGACTGGTTGACCATTGTTTATGACATAATCGGAAATTTAAACTTGATACAGACACCCACAGAAAGCTTAAAGAAAACCACATGGAAGAGAAATACATGGGAAGCCCATGGCAAGTTGGACAAGACTCACACCACACCAACCAGGATCAGCTGGAGAAGCCATAAGACCAAACAAGGGATCTGCAACAATCCAGGTAGGCTGCCACCATGGCCTGGTTATTAGTTGTTTTACAAAGAAACAAACAAACAAATTAGTGGAAAGACAGATAGGCAGGCACGCAGATAGATAGATGGATGCTGAATTGATGTCCTAACCTAATCCTCTTACAGCCCCAGAAGTGACCTTCCTGTTATACATGAAGAACATTAATTGGATTGGTCTGTATTTGTATATTCCACATTCTTCTAACTGAAAGGTATAAGGATGGGACACATGCGCACGCGCACACACACGCACACACACACACACACACACACACACACACACACACACACACACACATTCAGTAATGATGTTTTCATTGTGCTTTAATGGAATTCCCAGTGTTTTGAATAGCTGATATTTCTAAAGCTGATGCCCATGATTCCTTTTGGTCACCTCCATACAAAATTTTTTGCACCCACCTGCACCTTTGAGCGCAGAACCAAATGAGGCATAAAAGTATATTTCAGCAGTTGGAGTTTGGATGGATGCTTGGTGTGTAATCCATTGGGGCTCGGAGCCACAAACCAGCTGTCGAGCGAGACTATCGGGCCCCCTGTTAGTATTCCATGGACAGAACAAGAGATGCAGGTGAGGTGGTGGTGGGGATGTGTGAAAAAAAAAAAAAAACAGTGCCTGCAGGGTGGAAGTAGTAGGCAGCACTTATATGTATGCCCATGATTGATGGGACAGCATAGCCAGGGGTTTAGTATAATATTCCCTCCCCAAATTGTTGGGAATTGTTGCGTGCTTATGAATCAAACTTGGGATCCACATCATTACTTATCTGACTAGAAATTTCTTTCAATGTACTGTACTTCCTGGAAGGGTGGGAGCTGCAGCTCATCCGCACTGCTCCTTGGGGCCAAATCTATTTGTGAGGTTTCCTGGCTCTTTCTGAAAAACCATTTTTTAGAAGGAGATGGGGGCAACTTTTGGTGTTGCTTAGTAACAGCTGCAATACGTGAGACATAAAAGTACTGAACTGATTCTCACTTGAACCAAGAACCTCACCTCATGATCTCAAGTTAAAAGCTTGTGGTCTTTTTGTGTGGCTACAAATGACTTTTGTTCAACTGTCGTACATGTTTACTGAAATGCATTCGGACGTCAGCGTTTCAACATCTTCTCTACTGTCACACTGTACATTTTTCAAACATTATTTTCATATTTCACACAAATTGGTCTTCACATTAGCAGTCAAAGATGAACTGCAACATAACTCATTTGTGGTTTGTCAAAAGAAACAATGATTTATTATCACCGTCTGCTTTATCAGATTGAAGCCTGGGGCAAACATTTCATAAAATTAGTCAAAAAGAAGCAGAGTTGCTATAAATGACTCTTTTTCTATCAGCTGGTTTTAACTCACTGCTCGCCGCCATGCATTTTGCACTGGGATCCATTTTAGTGGAAACCCGCTTCCTCGTTGCCATGACTGAAAAATACAGTGGCGCATCCTTGGTGCAAGATCCCATTATAACTTCACATTTAATTTGATGTGCATCTAACTTCTCAATTACCAAGGTGGTGCAAGCAATCTATATGGAAATAAAATGTTTCTCAATCGCACACGAGGCCTCAGCAAAACAGTAGAGAAAGGGCCATAGTAACAAAAGCATCTGTATCTGCCACCGTGGGCACAGCTCTTCATGAACTGAGCGCCGCAGCTGGCATGAATTTGGATTTGGATGGAAACGCATGAAGATGCAAAGTGTTGCAAAAAGAATGGTTTTCTCAGCTGCCTGGGGAGACAGCCACAGGCTTTAGAGTGGATATAAGTTTCAAAACAGAAGGCACTGTAAATAGGATTTATCTAGGAAGACTTCTAGACGTGCATATATAATTTTATAGGTTTAACATTGCTGAAAATTAAAATCTCTTCCCATCTAGGCAATACTCAAGTTCAAGTGCAAAGTTTATTTGCAGTGATGTGTGCACTTAGTGATGCATGGAGGTTTGTATATATGGGCATCTGAAAAGCCTCCACCCTTGGTTCAGAGGCAGGATGTCCACATGAAAAGAATAAAACCAATGGCATGAGCAGCAGATGGATATGGAAGAGGACAGGGGTGTGCTACTTAGATGCATGTGAACCAAGAGTATGCAGACACAAATCTACACTTCTATACCTAGATTTACCAAAAGGTTCATACTTCGTAGTACAGCAACCTAGAACACAGTGCAGAAATTGCAGAGAAATTACTTAAATTTAAAGTAATATAGAATAAGAGCCAGAGCTCAGACTTGGTGAATCTGTTGAAAATTTCCTTTTAGCAACGCGTTCTGCTTAACTTGGCAGAATAGAACCAAATTTTCCACTGAGGAATGGGAAAGAAATGAAAATGCAATTGAACTGAGCTCATGCATACACACATACACCGATCAGCCATAACATTAAAATCAGATGCCTAAAATTGTTTAGGTCCCCCTCGTTCCGCAAAAATAGCTCTGACCCATCGAGCCATGGACTCTGCAAGAACTCTGAAGGTATCTGTGGTATCTGGCACCAAGACATTAGCAGCAAATCTTTTAAGTCTTGTAAGTTGCATAGTGGGCCTCCATAGATCGGACTTGTTTTTCCAGCACATCCCAAAGATGCTTGATCGGACTGAGATCTGGGGAATTTGGAGGTCAAACCAGCACCTTGAACAATTTTGTCACTGTCATCAGAGAGTATCGTTGCCATGAAGAGATGTGGGTGGTCTGTAACAATGTTTAGGTGGGTGGTACAGGTCAAAGTAACATCCACAGAACTAGCAGAACATTGCCCAGATCATCACACTGCCTTCTTCTCATAGTGTATCCTGCTGCCATCTCTTCCCCAGGTAAGCAACACACATACACCTGGCCATCCAAAAGATCTAAAAGAAAATGTGATTCATCAGATCAGGCCACCTTCTTCCATTGCTCCATGGTCCAGTTCTGATGCTCACATACCCAATGCCCATAGTAGGCACTTTTGACAGTGGACAGGGGTCAGTATGGGAACTCTGACCAGTCTGTGGCAATGTAGCCCCATACGCAGCAAACTGAGATGCATTGTGTGTTCTGACACCTTTCTATCATGGCCAGCATTAAGGTTTTCAGCAGTTTATGCTACAGTAGCTCTCGTGTGGGATCGGACCAGACAGGCTCTCCATACACATCAATGAGCCTTGGGGGCCCATGACCTTGTCGCCAGTTCACCAGTTGTCCTTCCTTGGACCGCTTTTGATACTGTAGGTACTAACCACTGCATACCAGAAACGCCCCACACCCCACAAGTCCCTCCGTTTTGGAGATGCTCTGACCCAGCCATCACAACCTGGTCCTTGTCAAAGTCACTCAGATCCTTACGCTTGCCCATTTTTCCTGCTTCCAAGACATCAACTTCAACAACTGACTGTTCTCTTGCTGCCTAATATATTCCCCCATCCCTTGACAGGTGCCATTGTAAGGAGATGATCAATGTTATTCGCTTCACCTGTCAGTGGCTTTAATGTTGTGGCTGATCAGTGTGTAGAAAGCTTGAGTGGAGTAATTAAAAAAAAATCTAAAAATTTGTGAGTTGGAGGGAGGGCAGTTTCTGAAACAGAAAACAGAATAAAATGTAAGGTGTGAATGCCAAAACAGCTGTATGGAGGTAATGGGCTTATTCCTGACATAATAGTCTGATCTGGTCCAATTAACCCATTACGAAAATCATATTTCTTATGGAGAAAAGGGTTCTGATGAAAAATGAGTCACTTACAGTTTATTATAATTCATTCAATTCAAGCAAAAGGGTGTGTTTTATACATCACAATAACTCATATTAATATTTGCAATACACCTTACTGTTTCTAGCTCATGTATTAATTTTCATTAAATCCTTCATTGTCAGTAACTGCTCATCCTGCAGCAGGATTGCTGCATTGTGGGAGCTACTGCGGAAGAACAGGGTGCGAACAGGGGTGGGAAACCAGTGTACATGGAGCTGTTTACTCTGTTTACTCTGCCTTGGCAGACTTTTACAAACCCTCTTCAAATTTTTTTAGTAGTTATTTTTCATCATTTAATCCAGCCGCAAGGGGATGCACAAACTAGTGCATTTCTTTGTGCTGGTCCCAAGCCCAGACAAATGGAGAGGGTTGCGTCAGGAAGGGCATCCGGTGTGAAAATTTGCCAAACTAAATATGCGGACAAAAATAGAAATTTCCATACCGGATCGGTCAAGCCCCGGGTTAACAACGGCCGCCACCAGCACTGCTAACTGACAGGGTGCTGGCGGAAATTGGGCTACTGTTGGCTGAAGAAGGAGAAGAGGCCGAAGGAAAAGAGGAGGAAGGCATGTCCGGAGGAAGGAGGAGAGGAGGAAGGTTAAGAGAGTGGACATGAGGGTAGGAACTCTGAATGTTGGTAGTATGACTGGTAAAGGGAGAGAGCTTGCTGATATGATGGAAAGAAGGAAGGTTGATATATTGTGTGTGCAAGAGACCAAATGGAAGGGGAGTAAGGCTAGGTGCATCAGAGGGGGGTTTAAACTGTTTTACCATGGTGTGGATAGGAGGAGAAATGGGGTAGGGGTTATCCTGAAGGAACAGTATGTCAAGAGTGTCTTGGAGGTGAAGAGAGTGTCTGACAGAGTGATGGCTATGAGACTGGAAATTGATGGTGTGATGATGAATGCTGTTAGTGCATATGCCCCGCAAGCTGGGTGTGAGATGGATGAGAAAGAAGAATTCTGGAGTGATATGGATGAAGTGGCAGAGAGTGTACCTGAGGGAGAGAGAGTGGTGATTGGAGCAGATTTCAATGGACATGTTGGTGAAGGGAACAGAGGAGATGAGGAGGTGATGGGTAGGTATGGTGTCAAGGAGAGGAACGCAGAAGGTCAGATGATTGTGGATTTTGAGAAAAGGATGGACATGGCTGTGGTAAACACGTATTTTAAGAAGAGGGAGAAACACAGGGTGACGTACAAGAGTGGAGGAAGATGCACACAGGTGGATTATATCTTATGCAGGAGGGCCAGGCTGAAGGAGATTGTAGACTGCAAAGTGGTGGCAGGGGAAAGCGTAGTTAGGCAGCATAGGATGGTGGTTTGTAGGATGACTTTGGAGATCAAAAAGAGAAGGAGAGTGAGGGCAGAACCAAGGATCAAATGGTGGAAGTTGAAAAAGGAAAACTATAAGGTGGAGTTCAGGGAGGAAATAAGACAGGCACTGGGTGGCAGTGAAAAGTTACCAGTGAGCTGGACATCTACAGCAGAAGTGGTAAGGGAGACAGCTAGAAAGGTGCTTGGTGTGACATCTGGACAGAGGAAGGAGGACAAGGAAACCTGGTGGTGGAATGAGGAAGTACAGGAGAGTATACAGAGGAAGAGGCTGGCGAAGAAGAAGTGGGATAGACAGAGAGATGAAGAATGTAGACAGGAGTACAAGGAGATGAGGCGTAGGGCGAAGAGAGAGGTGGCAAAGGCTAAAGAAAAGGCGTATGGTGAATTGTATGAGAGGTTGGACACTAAGGAGGAAGAAAAGGACCTGTACCGATTAGCTAGGCAGAGGGACTGAGTTGGAAAAGATGTGCAGCAGGTTAGGGTGATAAAGCATAGCGATGGAAACGTACTCACAAGCAAGGAGAGTGTGTTGAGCAGATGGAAAGAGTACTTTGAGGGGCTGATGAATGAAGAGAACGAGAGAGAGAGAAGGTTGGATGATGTAGGGATTATGAATATGGGAGTGCAATGGATTAGCAAGGAGGAAGTTAGGACAGCTATGAAGAGGATGAAGAATGGAAAGGCTGTTGGCCCAGATGACATACCTGTGGAAGCATGGAAGTGTTTAGGAGAGATGGCAGTGGAGTTTTTAACCAGATTGTTTAATGGAATTTTGGAAAGTGAGACGATGCCTGAGGAGTGGAGAAGAAGTGTACTGGTACCAATTTTTAAGAATAAGGGTGATGTGCAGAGCTGTAGTAACTACAGAGGGATAAAACTTATCAGCCATAGCATGAAGTTATGGGAAAGAGTAGTGGAAGCTAGGTTAAGAAGGGTGGTGACGATTAGTGAGCAGCAGTATGGCTTCATGCCGAGAAGGAGTACTACAGATGCGATGTTTGCTCTGAGGGTGTTGATGGAGAAGTACCGAGAAGGTAAGAAGGAGTTGCATTGTGTCTTCGTGGACTTAGAGAAAGCATATGACAGGGTACCTAGAGAGGAGCTGTGATATTGTATGAGGAAGTCGGGTGTGCCAGAGAAGTATGTAAGAGTGGTACAGGATATGTACAAGGACAGTGTGACAGTGGTGAGGTCTGCGGTAGGAGTGACGGATGCTTTCAAGGTGGGGGTAGGATTACATCAAGGATCAGCTTTGAGTCCTTTCTTGTCTGCAATGGTAATGGACAGGTTGACAGATGAGATCAGACAGGAGTCACCGTGGACTATGATGTTTGCGGATGACATTGTGATCTGTAGTGAGAGTAGGGAGCAGGTTGAGGAGACCCTGGAGAGGTGGAGATATGCTCTAGAGAGAAGAGGAATGAAGGTCAGTAGGACTAAGATAGAATACATGTTTTCTTTAACCACCTAGGAACCTTTAGCATTTTCAACATGATGGAGGGATTCTCAGTAGGAGCAACTGGCAATGGACTGTGACAAATGTTCATATAAGCAACCTGGACTCAGGTTATTTATAAAGATGATGCAGACTACTATCCAGAAGTGAACATGGGGCAACAAAGGACAAAGACTTAGAAGATGAAGGCATGGAACAGAAGGTCCTGCAGAAGCAATTCCTCTCCCGCTTGTGACTGGTGAACCCCACACACTTGGTGTCCTGGTGTGTGATGGGGTTCAGGTGTGTGGGAAAGGGACTGTGGTTTTGCCAGGCGCACCCTGATAAATGTGACAAACACAGAGGAGGTGGGAGCAGTCATGTGGAGTCATTCCCTAACATCACAGCTGTGCTCCATGCAGGCACTACCAACCCAGAACCCCAGGCAGCTCAATTTCTAAACAAGTTAATGTCACAAGGACCCCCATCTTGTAGCCCAAGTATAAGACTGGCTCGTAGCATAAACAAAAAAATGCAAGTTTTATTCTGAATAACAAAGGTTTCTTTTATGGGCAAATACAAGCCGTACGTGAAAATTTGCATGAACAAACTGAGGGCACATTTTGGGAGAAGCAATACTTACATTTAAAATGAGTTATTACCACAATGCGGTCTAAGCGGCTCATATGGGAACTCAGGCGTTCTGCGCGGCCCCCGAACGGACCGTGGACAATTAGAAAAACTGCCACTGTTAACGTTTTAAAATTGGAGCCGAGCATCCAGCAAGGCTCTTCTACCGGACTCTCCTCCTGTCAGAGTTTTGCAGAACTGTGGCAGAGTGCAGAGCCCCAGGAAGCGACTAGAATAGCAGCCCAGTTGCATAAACACAGCGACTTGAGTAATAATCCCAAATGCGTATGGGTAAGTAGATCCTGGATGTCCTCAGCAATCTTCTCCTGCACTTGTCACAGGGAAATAATGAATCCAGATTCCTTGGGGGGCTGAGAAGGCCGCCTTAACTCTCGCTCCTCCTGACTAATTCATTGCATGGAGCAGTTCTGTCTGCCTGTTGCACTCATCACCGCAGCCTTTGGAGATTCTTCCTGAAAACGATCTACAAACGGCCGGCGCCACATGTGACTTCATTCACTTCCTCGGTAGATGGTTTATATCAGCTATTTTATCCTTTATGCGGCTGTGTAATTTTTTTTACTTGTTTCGAGTGCTATTCTTATTGTTTCCTACCAAGACCAGAGCCATGAATATAAACAGATATTTTTGTTGATAGATTCCAAGCTGTCAAGCACAGTTCTTCAAGTGATGTCTTCTTCACTTCACTTCACTTTATTTCGCTTCACTTCCCACAACCATCTATCCAAGGGAAGCAGATATGTTCAGCATTGCCGACTGTAAAATAACTAAAATGACAATTAAGGGATGACAGAGCAGAGGAATATTTTATATATATTTAATTATGGCCATGTTAATAAAAAGTAACTTCTCCCATCTGTTAACAGCTTTTAAATTTATTAGATTTTTCATGGTTATGGAAATTTTTTGATAAATGCGTTCCGCCTTATTTAATCTTTTGCACGTGGGATCCATTCAGTTGTACTGCAGTAGGTAAGCCTGAAGATCAGCCTAGCTGATGGATCAAGAGCAGCTTTGCAAACAGTGTCTGAGCTATATTATCTGCACCAGTCAGAAGCACCGTTTATACATTTTATCGAGTCCTCTGGAGATTTTCAACTCTTTGGGAGGAAAATCCAGTTGAATCCTTCACTGGTGAACCAAGTTGCGCAGCTACCTAGAACAACAGCGTGAGAGAGAGGCAAGTTCATTTCCCATATTTATATCCTGCAAGAGACCTAATCTGTGGAAGGTTGAATGTGCGAATCTGAGACGTGAAAACGGTCTTGTTTTTAGTTGGAGAGAATTTTCTGCTAAATGGATTCATAGCAGGGCAGTGCTATTGGAAACCGTTTCACCTTCAAAGCAGCAAAAACCATTGGAGAAACCGTGGAGAGCGGTGGAGCCGGCAGGAGATTGTTAACAAAAATAGTGGAACCCAAACAGCCAAACTCACTGCAAGGAACTCACAAACACCAACTGGAGATGATAGTGGGGTATGAACAACGGGTGTAAGCTGGAGTCCATAAGAACTTCATATGTGCATGGAGTCAATCCAATGCACAAACAGCCAAATGCCATGTAAAGGATCTTTTTCTGCCACGTCTGAAGCTGATAAACAAAACACTTCTGTTTGCATTAAAATTGATACCGTGTCCTGTTTAGAAATACAGTGACAACATATATTTATTTGCTTGTGCAAGATTTTAGCCTAAAAAGATTACATTTACATTCATGGAATTTAACTTCACAGGACTGAAATTGAAGAAAGACCAAGGAAGACAGATCAGCACTGCTCCTGTCATGTGAAATCTTCTTCCAGCTACATGACAGGTGCTCCAGGACAGAATGGCGCTTCCTGCAGAGTGACGGCTTCTGACATTCAAACACTCATTCGCAGGGGCACATACATACCCGCAAACACACACTGGCTCACTTTTCCTCCCTGCACGACGATTGTCCATCACTGCTGGCAAATAAAGGACAACCTACTTGTTATCTGTCCCCTCTCAATCCCCTCAGTGTGACCTTCCTTGGTGTTACATGGCTGCTTGGCTGCTGATCACTTTTTTTAAATACAGGAACAAAATCTCTGCTATAGCACTGAAATAAGTCCTGCATCTATGAGAAAAAGCTGGGGTAAAGATACTGTAGGACTGAGCTAACTGGCTTACTTCATGAATGAATCCCTGCTTTTCTGCCATAGATATATAGCATGTATGCGGTGGGACAATTGGTGATGTCAGTGGTCCCTGACGGAATAAAATTTAAAAATTTACTATGCACTGTAATTCTTTTATAATGTCCAACCTTCTTTTGCTTCCCCCCAGCCAAAAAAAATTAAGGTTTATACAAACTGTCCAACCCACAGAAGATCGGTTCAGTACGAGGAGCACAGGGTGGGTGAGGATGGGTGACGGAGCATAGCTGTGGGTAAACAGAGCGAGGATCTGAGTGAAACTGACGTGATGCTGATACAAGGATGTAAGGATGCAAGCCCGGCTCCCTTGACAGATTTGGTGCAGCAAGAACTCCACAGGTCCAAACCCTGACGTAGTCACCTCACATCCTGCTCTCAAAAGGATCCTCAAATGAACTCAGCATCAACATGGAAGTAGGTTCATGCTAACTTGCCTGCACAGCTAAGTCTTTGAGTAAAAAAAGGCAATAAACCAGCACTCTGCCCTTCACCGAATTCATGCAGGTGTCCAAAACAGAAACAAGATGGCAGAAATAAAGCAGATTTGGATTAAAACTGAATCACTTGTTTGCTCAGGTTGAAGTCAGTATTTAATTTTGGAATAAAGGAGACCAAAAATGGGTACCATTTACACCCAGTTTTACGCAGTGTTTAAAGCGGATCATCGCTGTCAGATGTCTAAGCAGCGAGATGACACCTACTGCTACCATGTGCCATGCAGTATGGGTCCACACTTTCATTTGATTTATTAGTTACCATGTACAAAGACATGAGCTAAACATATACAAGTCATAAACTCATAAATAAGTTTTTTCCCTTCTGTTATGCAAGGGAGTTAGAGTCCCTCAAACATTTTGTGCCCTGTGTTTTGCTCTTGACGTGTCACCCGGTATGCAGTCACAAAAGCAGGTGACCTACCTCCCGTCATATTGTTAGAGCAGTGATAAAAAATGTGACGGCATCGTTCACAGTGTGAGATTTCAAAGCAGAATAAGTCCAGGCATCTGCTGTTAAAGCTACATTTCCCGCCGCTTTCTCACATGAATAAACCCTCTGTAGACCTTTCTCTTCCCTCTGCAGTGACTGCTGGGATTATTGAATGCATGAATGGTGTAAAATGCATTTTTCATTGAACATCTGAGTTCTTTAAGTGTACGGGATGACATGTTGCCTACTTACGTACAGAACATAATATGCAATAAATTACTATTAAGCAGCTGTGCTCTACGAAAGGCTCCACTTTTGTTTCTCGGAAGGAAGGTACTAAAACTATATGTTTAGTAACATCAAAGATGGTTGAAAGTGGATTGAAACTGGGATACGTAACAGTTGCTCCAGGAGAGGTTATCTGACCAGCAGGAACAGAAGTGCATTTCAATGGCTTCAAGTTCAATCTGCCACATTTTAATTTGCTTCTCTGCCTCAATCTCCAACCTGCGTATTTGAAGACGCAGGTCCAGTTCTGCTAGTCGTGTTTTAATCTTTTCCCGCCCCTCCATTTGAAGACGAGCCAGCTGGACCTTCAGGCGGGTCCCCTCCGTAGATCCAGTAGACACAGGAGAGAAGGCCTCAAAGGGCAGCAGCGTGGCTTTAACGTCAGCCTCTGCTTTGGTCACAGCCTTGACTTCACTTTGTTCATTCCCAGAAAAGGAAGGCTGTCCACCAGCACCAGGACAACCTGCCTTCATCCCAGTGGGACAAGGCAAAACCAATATATTCCACTCAACCAACTTAGTCAATACCTTTAATCTCTCTTTTGAGAGCATGTCATGCCACCTGAACATGGAAATAGTCAGCAATAAACAATAGATCATCCTTCCTACACTTGTCAAACTGCCCAATAGATGGATTACCAAGAAAAGCCTGCACATCGAAGGAAGCCATATTGGTAACTTCCACACACCAAGAGAAAAACTAACCACTACTCAAGCAAAGTCCCGGTAAGAAAAGACACCAGATAACTATACTGAAGGCCAAGTAGCATTCTGGAAGAGCCTCCAATTATGTCACGACCCCTTTGTTAGGCTCTGTGAAGTCTAGGAGGTCAAAGAAGCCACACATAAAATGGGAAAAAGGGAAAGGGGTTTAAAGGGTTTTATTGTGACAAAAGGTAGTGAGTTATAGTGAATATTAATATAAAGTAAGGATATGCTCAAAGTGTTAGAGTGAAACCAAACTAACTATTCTATTGCATGAACAACAGACCAGCTAACTATCTGAAGCCTGGAAAAAAAGTCTTCAGTGCCTAACTAACTACGCTGACCTGTCAAAAAACACAAATAGAAAATAACACCACACTCCACACAAAAGCCATACACATGAACTCACACTAAATACAACAAACCATTATCCCAAAAAAAAAAAAAAATCACAAGTCTACTTACAAACTATTCAAACACAAGTTAGAATCACCAAGCCGCAAGTCTCAAGTTAAAAAGACACAAGTCTGGGGACTAACAAAATGGCAGATCCTGCAGGTGAGTGGCCCAGAGGAAGGAAGTGATGGCGGGACTGTTGATGATGGTGTCGATCTGGAACCACTGCCAGAGACCAGACCTGTACGGAGCCATAATAGCTGGGAGGTTTGTGATGATGTCATCAACAATGCTGAGTGGCAGAATGAAGGACCAGTGGTCATTGGGCCCCTGTAAACAACTAAACAGCTCCCCAAACCCAACAAGAACACACTGGGATGTAACCCTGGCCTTACCAGAGAAAGGGATAATAACTACAGATTCCTTGAGATGGGGCCACAGAAAGGAACTGTGGTAGGAAGAGCTGGTGGGAGATACGGACTAAGCTGCAGTTTTCCATCTGTCAGTGGGTTCATTGTTGAACTCCAGCACCCAAGCAAATTGTATTCCTTCATAAAAGTGCCTCATGCTGTAATGATCCTTCCACTCCCTGCACCTCCCTGTACCTGACGTACTGTTCCCCAAGGACCACGGCATTCAGTCGGGTCCCAGTGTAACCATGTGTACTCACAACCTGCACCCCATTAAACCCACATCTTATAGATTTCATGACACAAAAGTCAGTAGTATCTGTCCTCAGCATAATTTACACCACACCAAGAGCCAGTAAATCTTTTGTAACATTAACAGCTCATTTTTGTAACTGTCTGGCCATAACAGTAGTCACCACACTTTTTGGATGAAGAATACAAGACAAGATGGCAGCACCTGACAAATTAGATCAACAATTGTGAGCATGTTCAATTCTTATTACATCTGTTGTCCTACAGCTATTTAATTTTGCACAGTGACATTTTCTGCAGTATAATATAAAACAGCAAAGACAATACACTAAATGGGCAGAAGTATGTGGGCCCTCTTCTAATGACTGAGCTGAGCTGTTTCGGCCGTACCCACGCACATACAAACATTTTCTAGACAACTGTGTGCTTCCAGCTTTGTGGCCACGGTTTGGGGAAGAAGAAGCTCATGACTGTGCCCCCCACCGTGCACAAAGTGAGCTCCATAAACACATGGTTTCCCAGGTTGGTGTGGAAGAAGTTGAATTGTCTACAAAGAGCCCTGACCTCAACCCCACTGAACTCCTATGGGATGAACTAGAAAACTGACCGTGAGCCAGGCCTTCAAGGGGGCAAATTCCCATTACCACATTCCAAAATCTGGTGGAAAGACTTCTCAGAAGAGCGTGGGCTCTTAAAACAGAAAGGGGGCAACAACTTTATTTTAATGCCCTTGGGTTTGGAATGGGAGGCTCAACAAGTACGTATGGGGGTGATGCTCAGGTATCCACATACTTTTGACTACAGAATGTAACTTTAGATCTGTGACTGTGGATTTAGAAACCTCACGGAATTGCAGCTGCCTGTCTAACTATAAAGAAAAAATCTATAACCCTATTACCTAGATCATTAAAAAATATATACAGTAGAACCGTGTTGGTCTGGGGACCATAAAAATCAGTACATTATAACTAAAATCAACTAATGGACTTATGAATTCAGCTATTTAAGTCTGTATATGTACCACACATTCATGAAACCAACTGACTTAATTGGGTTTTTTGCAACATTTAGCAACTCTGCAATAAGTACACTTTTATCCATATGCCACGTTGTGCTTCTGTTTGTTACTCAATTTATACAATTTGTCTCACACAGTATGAAAACTGAGCATTTTACACTAGTGTCTGAATTGGTCTGGTCTCAGGCCACCAGCATCGGTAACACTGCCCTACCAACAGGTTTAACTGACAAGTGAGACGACATTTGGGCTTCCTACTGAGTACTGAAGCTGCAAAGCTATATACAATGCAATACTGTATTGATTTCATGTTGACAAGCAAATGGACTCAGCCAACTAGACAATACATTCAAAAATTTTTTAACCGAAAATACGATATATCAAAGTCTGTACTAATCGACGAATTTCCCTATTTAAATAAAAAGACCTAAAAAAATTGTTACGATATAGCCAAGGGTGCGTAGTAACTTAGTCTATTATAATGTTAGGAAGTTTTACTGTGCGAATACCATGCGAGATAATAAATCTGAACTGAAGCATGCAGTGAAAATGGGGTATAAATATGCAAAGCAGCCTATACAGTTAAAAAAATTCCAGGCTTTACCTGGAATGAAAAGCATCATGTCTACTCTGGAGCTGTAAGCCTTAACAAGCGAGCTGGAGCCCACAGAAGGTTGCTGCTGATAGACATTATGGTCTCAAACTGGCGGCAGTCGAGAAGAAGGCTGGGGCCTCTGGGGAAAATGGGGGAATCAAGCAAGAGATCCGCAGTGTGAGCCTTTTGGGAGCGCAAACCATAATTAGAGAAGCTTTATTCAGTCTGCACTGAGGGTGGCAGGTGCTGTTGTGTTCCACATTATTGATTTTATGTCTTCCTACGCTCTCTGGTTTCCTGCTCCCTTTCAAACACACAGGACCATGGATCTTCCGTATTTGGGACTCAGTTCACAGCCACTGATTTCCTGATTGAAGCAGTTGCTCAAAAAGAAAGAAAAAGCGATAATGCTACATTTCTCAGTTGAAGAGAATCCCTTTTCAGTCCCACGTCATGCTATTCATTTTTAAATTAGGGCATCTTGGCTGTCCACCTGTGCACACACGCACACAACTTGACATGCAGCTAAGTGGGATATGGGGAAGAGTTCCCACCCGTGCTATTAGGACAAATGACTCCAACAGCAACCCCAGAATGAGTTTAATGTGCTGAAATGCGATATTATCTTTGTCAACATTTCTGCTTCTGCTTTGAGGTCTTCAACAATCCTTCATCAGCCATGCATCTCGAAAGCAGTTTCAAACTCTGTTTGCTATTAATGTTGTCTCCCTTAGGACCCCCAAATAAAGTCATGTGATCCAACCATCCCACCATTTTTCTTACCTACTTGTGTTGCTTAGGGTCTCTTCAGAGAACCACTGGGTGCAAATGTAGTATGAGAGTAAACCCTGGACAAGACCCTGTCTCTTGCAGGTCCTTGATAATAGGGTAAACACTAAAAATAAATGACACAAAAGAAAAAACAAAGGGGGTCATGCAGAGCTGCCCACTCCTAAAGTGCCCTGCTGCTTGAACAGCAGGCTATGGGCAGTAGGAATTGGCAGCAAGAGTGACTGTGGTCTGCTAGGGTGCGTGGAGCTGTCTCATTAGCACCGCCTTCAACCCAGGACTGGCATCCATGACCCACACCAGATTACACTGTGATCAAAGGGTCCTGAGGGGAAAAGCTGGGGTGAAAAGCTCTTCATTAGTGTAAGACCTGCAGATCATTTCAAGTCCTGCTAGCTCCCCCCCTTTTGTGGCGTCACCCTCCAGACAGAAGAATTGGGAATATAAAGGGTATGGGGTTTATTCTGTCTTTTGTAGTCTCTGGAACAGCAGAATGGGTCACTGACAGTCATTAATTTTTTTTGTCTTCAACATGCAGGTGTTTCTCCGAAACGGGCAAAAGTGATTGTGATAAGCAGAAGTGATGCAATAGAAGGTGATAACACTGCAAGGGAGCACCATTTTTTGACATTACAATGGTGTGGTAGCAATGCGCATTCAATAGAAACTGTACTTCAAATTTTGAATTTAGATTTTTTTCTCCTTGGTAAGCAATATGTGGTACAATACTCTCTCATGATGCTGGGCAGCAGCAGCGATCTGCATTTCCCAGTCTGTCATGCGGTCGCTAATGTAAACAACTGATACTGTGCAGTGTTCTGTGTTACCAGAATTTTTTTTTGGATACCTCAACCCTCCTGTATCTACATTCTATTTTGTGCATCCATCATATCTACAAAACGCCCATCTGTGTTTGTGTCTCCTGAAAGTGGCATGAAAGCGGCCATCCTGTAATGACTTTTGAGGCTATTATGTTTGGTAGGTGTTATGGTGTGGGTTGGTGGAAGCAATCGTGTGACACCACAGTAATACTGTAAGTTTAAGTTCTGTTAAACTCTTTACTGAGTGCTGTTTCTGACAAAGAGTGTTACCATTAGCCGGGCGCTAGCGCTAAACATTAGCAGCTGGCCGTAAATAAAAACAGAAGATGTCAGAATTGAAAATAGACAAAATGAAAGCTCTTAGCAAGACAGTGGTTGCAGGAGAGTTTAGAAGAGGCAGTGGAAACTGAGCACTGAAAGGAAGTCTGGGTAGGAACTAAATCCTGTCCACGATTGGTTTCTATACCAATCAGTCACCCAATCAATGCTCAGCCTGAAGATGGGGGCAGAGAGACCACCTACACTCCATTGCTGAAGTGACCACAGGTGTGACAGTAGGTTAGGTGTACAGGTAGGCATGCACCGCCTAATGACATGTCGGTCAACGACATACCACATATATGAGAGTGGTTTGTAGCCTAGTGTCAGAGATCACAAGTCAGGACCCAACTGCATACTCAATGAAGTGAAGCAGATTTAATACAGGCAAAAACCAGAGAAACTGGTAGAAAATCCTATTGCGAAACAGGCACAAAAAAACACAATCTGACAAGGAACTGCTATAAACACAGCATTTAAGTACCTAACACAATAAACAGAGAGGGGCCATTGGAGGAACACAAGAGGTAATAATGAGGGTAATAATGAAGGTAATAATGGTGATCAGGTGGGGGAGGTGGGGCAAGGAGCACACCGGAGTAAACAGAAGTGCATGGCCTTGTAGTGCCCAGAATGGCCAGCAGGGTGGCAAAAAGTCCCCATACAGGCAGGAGTCCTGATACCGGGAAGCAACAGGCTATACCATATACAAGTCAACATGGGCGTGATGCGGCGCATGTAGACTCTATGATGTTTGTGCAACAACGAAATCGCCTAATGATGCATTTCTCACAACGTATCCCCATGGTCAAGTGACGTATACCTCTATTAAATGCATTTTTCACTTTGAATTTAGATTTTTTTCTCCTTGGTAAGCAATATGTGGTACAATACTCTCTCATGATGCTGGGCAGCAGCAGCGATCTGCATTTCCCAGTCTGTCGGCAGGTCTGATCTGCAGGTCTTACACTAATGAACTTACAATGGGTTTCAACTTACAATGGGTTCATAAGAACATAACCCCTTCGTAAGTCGGGGACCACCTGTATAGTGCATACAGTGTTAAAGGAGCGCGCACGGTCGGTACACAGCCAAAATTTGGAAAGTAATTTAAATTTGGGGTTTGCACTGCTTCGGTCTCCTACTGTGCAGTAGAGGGGACTGCAACACAAACACTGTCCAATTAACGCAATGTCTGGCAATAAGGATCAGGATTAAAGTGAACATTTTAATGGAGCTGTGTTTGTTCTGGCATCGCTGTGTCTGCAGCATGTCAAGCTCTGAACTAATTTCCCTGCTTTTTTGGCATGAAAAACCATTTCTCCGCACCTCTGGTTTAGCAGGGGGGAAAGGCCTGTCTGGTCATGAAAAGCAGCTATTAATATAGCAAAATCTAAGCATGGAGAAAAAGTGACACATTTACCTTCAAATCGCATACAAAGAAAAACTGCAGTGGCACCAGCGCTGCCTTAACCACCTCGGCTGGACGTAACTGCCTGCGCGATTTTAACAGCATCGGTGAATGTTGGCTGTCTTTGTGGCCCGGTTGCTATTTGTCAGGGGAGATGAAGAGTCCATCAGCAGATATCAGCATTTCTTTCCTTGTTTCAGGGGTGCTTTAAAAATCTCTCCTTCATTTCCCTGAATTTGGTGATGGTGGACACATCTTATAACACATTTATATCCCAGCAAACATCTAGGAGTGGGAAAACGTTCAAAGTTTGCTACTGTAATGCGGTTATAACAATTCGTCCAGCAGGATATCAAGATGAACTGTTTGGGCTGAATTGACCAACTAATGATGAATTTTTACTGTGCTTTGACCAAGTTGACAGGCTTCCATTCTGGGTTGACTAATTCAAAATCACTTACGTTTAACAACAGTGTAAAATCATAAAACACAAAATATGCCCTCTTGTGATGGAACACATGCTTTGCACATTTGTGTAAAACTGGGGAGAATGTGATAGAAAACATGTAGCCCTGTGAACATTGCAGCTGTGCTTGTCATAGTGATAAAATGTATTAAGAAAAGCACTGCTTTATATCAAATGCATGGCTGACACTGTATGGCCAAAAGTATGTGGACACTTGAGCATCTCACCTATAAGTGCTTGCTGAACCTCCCATTCCAAACCCATGGGCATTAGCATGGAGTTGTCACCCTCTTTTGCTACTGTAAGAGCCCCACTCTTCATAGTCTGGTGCCCATTGCTTTCAGGATGGTAGAAGCAGATACACTGCTTTATGTTGTCATCAGAATGAAGGTGAAGAAAACGGGAAATTCTTTTTTGTTAAATGCCATGCTAATGAATTATGTTCTGCTTTATATGAGATATGTATAATTGAGCTGGTGAATGGAGTGACTGACAAAAGAGCCTATTGTTTATACTGAAGTTGTTTCATTTTTCAGACGGAGGCAAGAAAAATCAAAAAGCTGAGAAGTGAAATAAAAGTAAAAGAAAGTTTGCTGTTCAGTAGTGTAACCGTGACGTTTATTTACCATCATGTCAGGACACTTTTGTCTGTAAATAGAGCCCCAATGTGTAGCTCCACATTACCTTTTCATTCCTTGTCCAGCTAGATCTGTTCTCCTGCTGAAGTTATAGGTCTAGTCCAAAAATGTCCAGAAATGAATAAAACATCACACGTGATAGAAATCAGGTGCGCAAGTCCCCTGCTTTGTGCTTCATCGTGTGGTGGATGTCTTTTTTATTCATTTTCTCTGGGATTGAGATGGGAGCTCAGAAGTGGACGCTGGAAAATTCCTGCTATTCTCTGCAGACCACACTGGCACAAACCTTACTTTGTGTCCAATTTTCCTGAAAATTGGAAGAGTGCACCTACATCCTTTCACACTGCCTTTTTCCTTCTTTCCCTTCTAAAAACCAGTTTATCTACTGCAGTTCCTATTATTCTGTCAATTCGGATTTGACATCTTATCCCATGAGGTGCGATGGCCAATGTTAACGGCAAAAGAAATGCTTTTGGCTTTACTTTATTTTATTTTTAGTAGAGAAATAATTTACAACAGCACACTTAAAATGAAATCACATGAATTATGGGATGTCTAATTATTATATGCTTAATTCTTAAGATTATTACATTCCGAGGCATTAAGTTCCGCTTGCTTTTCATCTGCAGGTAAATTTAAAATATTGAATTTATCAGCCAATTCTGGAGGTCATTTTTTGCTAATAAGGAGAGAATATTTTTGTTATTCATATTTGCTTAATAAGACCTTTCAAAGACACATTTCATTTTATCTGTGTTCAGTTTTTTTATCGCTTACATTTGAATAGTGTGTAAAATATGCATACAGAACGTATAAATACACATTCTCAAATTCCAAAATGTATGGGCATATGCAGCTCTCTGGATAGATGTCTTGTGTTGTGCTCTGGTGTTGTAAATGTGGAATGGATTCCAATAAGAGTCATTTGTTTATATCTGAAAACATCATTTACGTAACCTGGAAAATGCAAACCCAATTGCAATAATTGTATGAAGGAGGGCGAATTGTGCTATTTGGTATTTATGAAGAGTAAATGTTTGCCAGTGTTGACATATCCACCTATCATTCAGAAAAGGAGCACAGTAGAAAGGTGAGCATCTAATACATTTGCGTTTAATCGCTCTTCGCGATCATTCAAGGTGAGCAGGGCCTGTCGGGAACAAGGAAGTTTTGTAATGGCGGTTTGGACTGAGCAAAATGAGGGCTGACAGGAGACAAAAGTCAAGGCACGTGAGCACAGACAAGCAAAATATGCAGCTCTGTGAAAGAAACAAGAACATCCCACGAAAAGGTGCATGTTTTTAACGTGCAGGTATAGAATGGATATCCATAACAATATTGATAGATAAAGGTGAATTAATTTAACAAAAAACAATGAAAATTATTCTGTACAACAATTTATTCAACAAGGAAGTCATAAATACTTCTGTCTGCTTCGGAAAAAAGAATCCTCAAGTTTTAACAGCTGGTGTTGCACCTTTTGGCATTTCTGGTCACTGCCTATAAGTGTCCTGTATTGACTTGGAGAAAATTTTACCAACTCCTTACAGAACTCCTTCAGCTGTGTGATATTTCAGGACTTTCTTGCATGTACCTTCTGCTTCAAGTCTCCCCACAGGTTAAGATCTGGGCTTTGACTTGGCCATTCCATAACCCTCCACCCTTTTTGTTTCCGAGCCAGTCTTTGTGGACTTGCATCAGTGTTTTGTGTCATTTTCTTCTTGAAAGGTCCACTTACATTCAACTTTTTGACAAATGGTCTCAAATTCTCCTAAAGTGCTCTCTCTACAATGTATAATTCATGGTTGACTGTATGGTATCAAACTGACCAGGCCCTGAGGTAGAAAAGCATTTCCACATCATAAGGTCACCAAAACTATGCTGCAGAGTTGTTTTTCAACCGGTGCACACTGTTCCCATAGTCCTGATCTTCACTTAGGTGTTGTCTAGAAACCTCAGTTGTGCATCCATGCACCTTTTTGACAGCAGAAAAGCAGGCTGCGGCTCGAGGGGAGGCGGAGCACACATGTGGACTTCATAATCTCAGAAACACAATGGCAGAGTAAAAACGTGCACAGGACCATTCACAACAATGTTCTGCACCTTTCATACACATGTCATGCTGGACATCATGGCAAACCCAACACAAATGCACAGGGTATCACACCTTCACTTCAACACCTCTACTGGGCACCACGCCAACCTCCAGATATGTCGTGGGGTTTATTTACTTTTCACAACACTGTATGGCCAACAGAAATAATTTTTAGAATGTGTAAAAATTGCTTTTATGACCTTCGAAATTCATTGATCCGCTGAGTCATTGATCATTCATCCAGAAACAAGATTGTGAAGTTATTGACATACTAAACAGACTTGTCAAAGTTTAGGAGATATGTTACACTCTATGGCCAAATATGTTACATTCTATGGCCAAAAGTATGCAGACTCCCACCTTCCAATGACTGAGGTGAGCTGTTTCAGTTGCACCCACGTAGCATAGAAACACATTCTAGACAGTTGTGTGCTTCCAGCATTGTGGCCACAGTTTCAGGAAGAAGAAGCTCCTTTCCTGCTCCAGCATGACTGTGCCCCCCCCCTTCCCCCTCCCCACATGCACAAAGTGATAAACACATGGTTTGTCCAGGTTGTTGTGGAAGAACCTGAGTGGCTCCATGGAACCCTGACCTCAACCCCACTGAACACCTTGGGGATGACCTGGAACACCGACTGCAAGCCAGGCCTTCTTGCCAGACTTTGGTTCCCGATCTCATTGATGCTCTTGTGGCCGAATGGGAAAAAATTCCCAAAATCTGGGAGAAAGAATTCCCAGAATAATGAAGGCTGTTATAGCAGCAAAGGGGGGGAACAACTCCATATTAAATGCCCGTGGGTTTGAAATGGGATGGTCAACAAGGGTCAACAAGTACATATGGGGGTGGTGCTCAGGTGTCTGCATACTTTTGGCTGTAGAGTGTAGCTTTATTTGGCAATGGCCAGCAGCTCACTCCTTGCTACACCCCAGACTTGCATCCCTAATCCTGGAAAACCACCAGTGAATTTGCTTAATAAACCTCGACTTTGCTGCTGATGGAATGACAAACGCAATTCAAACTTTGCCAAAGCAAATGCGTGGACTGGGGACACAAAGTTCTTTCTCAGTCATGGGAATTGAATTTGTCTTGGTGGAATAAAACTTCCCTGCCAATACATTTCATTTATTTCGATCTAACCTGAAGCAAAATGGAATAAATCGGCACTGAGCCTCTTTTTGATTAGTCAGTAACTTGTTGGAAAGCAAACAGGCTGTTTAACTAAGATAAAGACCACTGCCGTACGAGAAATGTTTCTGCTTGTCTTTTCATTATTACAGCATTTATTAAACACGATTCACCGATGACATTAAACCTTGCATCTAACATTGGAATTAATTGTATTTGCATGAATTTATATTATTTGGACCTTCAAGCCCCCAGTATACAGAGAGGATCTGACATAACAAAGATCGAGAATCACTGCAATGCCAAAGCCAAGTGGAAAATTTTTTCTTGGGCTCAAGATACCATACGCCCAGAGTCAGCCTCTGGCTCCATCCTTGGGGATTCTTTTGTGACTCCAAATGACTTTTGTGTAACTAACATGGTCTGTTTATATGAAGATTAACTCTGTGTTCAGCCCTGTAGCGATGAAGAAGTGAACATCCCCAAAGCCACATTTGGTCACGCGCAGCATCCACACAGTGCCTGCAGCTAAGCTAACAATGACCTGGGCGCCCAGAAACATTTCAGCCACAACTCTGGTGAAAGGGGAAGCAAAACAACGGTGCAAAGTTAGACTGTAAGTAAAAAAAGTGGACCATTTCACACTTCTTTTAGTGCAAAAAACATTTTATAAACTCTTAACATATTTAGGACTAGCTTTTAGTTTAGTTTATGATACAGAACTACAGATAATTAAGTATTGACTAAAATTTTACGGGGTAAAGTGTAACAGTGGCCTTCACATTCTGCATATTCTGCTTTAATATTTCTGCTGCCTTACTGCTATTCTAGAAATATGTCCCAGTTTTTGAGAAATATTTGACTACTGATGCAGATATCTTTACACCTCCATATTTGTGTAATAGATAGTAATTGCGAGAGATAAATTGTATAAGAATGGAACCATTCTGCCAAATATCTGCAGGGATATTAAAATTTAAATTTGCATCTAATGCCATAGTTAACCCCACCCTCCACTTTGGCTCTGGTTTCCCGAGAGACATCTTCTCATTTCGTGCCGCAGAGCACTGGGAAAGATGGTGCCATTGTGAGGTAAAATACAGTGTTTGCGATGCAGTATTTAATTACCTTGAGGTGAAGTCCCAAAGCCTACCTCTGCGAGAGGCTGGTGATTCTCAGAGTTTTATGGGCCACTTAAAATAGAAAGGGCTTCTGAAATGAAATATTTGCAATATGTGCTGCAGTCCTACAGCCTGCTGTGAGGGATACGATTTACTCGTATCTCTGTCACTGAAATGTATGACTATGTTTTTTGATTCTCGGTTATTTCTCCTTTTTTGCTATTTGTGCAGTTTTTCCACCTCTCCCTGTCATTATGGGACTGACACAAAGACTTTTCTCTTTAAGTTGTTGTGAAGCGGCGTCCTTCTGGTTTAATCTCACCTGCATGGAACAAGGCCTTTGCTCATGCTTAAATCTTTGGTGTTCCTATAATCCAGGGTTTCATTTGTCTCCTGTGAAGCGCCAGCCACCTGTCCTGACTTGGCCACCATCGCCAGAACTGTGCACCTTGAAACCCTTCTGTGCCACAGAATGCTAAATACCAAATTGGGTTGTTGTACCATTTTGGGGCTTTGAAGGACTTTTACAAATTAGTGATAAAGGAATTACAAAGAAAGCTTCACCGAAATACACCAGAAAATTTGGTTATTTTGTAGGACTTTGGCCAAAAGTACTGTAAATGGAGCATCTGCCAGGATTAAATGGCTCTAATACGGAGGAGTGCTTAAAAAATTCAGTAGCACAGAAAACTAAACGGTGTGGAGATCCAAGGTGAAGCAGTTTCACCTTGGCAAGCGCAATAAAGTATGGTACTCTCTCATGATGCTGGGCAGCAGCAGCAATCCGCATCTCCCAATCTGCCACCCCCCATATCTACTGGTGAGAAGATGAAGAGGAAGGCAATTACTCTTGGGGAGAAACTATGTTATGGCGTGGGTCGGTGGAAGCATTCGTGAGACATCATGGTAATAAATTTAAGTTTTGTTAAACTTTGTACTGAGTGTTGTTCCCAACAAAGCATTGCCGTTAGCCTGGAGCTAGCGCTAAACACTAGCAATTGGCAGTAAACAAAAACAGAAGATGTCACAATTGAAAATAAACAAAATACAAGGTCTTAGCAAGACAGTGCTTGTAGGAGAGTTCATAAGGGACAGCGGGAACTGAGACAGAAAGTCCAGATGGGAACTAAATCTCATCCACGATTGGTTCCTGCGGTTCCTGTACCAATCAATCAATTGGGGGCAGAGAGACCACCTACATCCCATTGCTGAAGCGGCCACAGGTGTACCAGTAGGTTAGGTGTATTAAATGCATTTTCGACTTGCGATGGGTTTATCGGAAAAGAACCACATCGTATGTCAGGGACCATCTGTACAGTAGTGGCAGCATAACAACAAGCCTGCAAGCAGAATAATTACTGAGGTACTTACTGGTGCACAGACAAGATAGATAGATAGGCAGGCAGGTATTTGCAGTCTCCATTTCTGGCAGTAGCTGAGGAATAATTCTACATTTCTTATAAGGTTCAGCTCACAATGCAGCCAAAAAAACCCTGATTGGGTGACTGCATGCTGTGTGACGCATTCAGTGGGCAAGGTTGAGCAAGCCCACTTTACCATGATTGTCCTTAACACCCTGTCTGAACCTGCAGTGAAATAATGATTCCCACATGCACAAAAAGAAAATTCCTTGCATAAAGAAAGCACGGAACCAAACGAAAAAAGTAAAAAAAGTACCAGATTCAGCAGAATAATATGGATGGGGGGGATTTGTCCTAGGTTATAAGCATGCACTTGCACTTGCAGTGCACTTATATTAAGGTAAGGTAAGGTAAGACACTACACACACGTTAGTTTGTGGATGTGCATCTGTAATAAACAGGTGACAACCACAGAAAGCATAGGCGATTCAGTTTTTTATATTATTTCTTAAAGCAATATGAAACATCACATTTTTTATCCCACAGAACCAAAAAAGCATGTTACATGTACAGTAATCTGTGGCAAGTACTAGTTTTATTGCCTGTGTTTATTTTGTTAAAAATTTAGAAAATAATGTGTATTCACATGGTGACATTAAGCATGGTATAACTGTGAATAATTTCACTGCACAGTGTATTGGGTGGGGAAAAAAATAGCTCTGTCCCCAGGTTCAAATATTGTAGGTCCACCACTGACTAGGCTGTAAAATACATCAGGAATCAACTGACACTCCAGCAGATACATCCTTACTACAATCCGTGATACCAGAAGTGTAATTCAGTTTTCGAGCTTCACTTAGTGTTTGTGCATTCAGCACGCGTAGTGCTGTTGTCGTTCGTCTTGGGCTCATCCACACTCATCTTCATTGGCAAGATTTGTGAAGTAAATGTGGGGAATGGTAGTTCTTCCCATGCAGTCATGGGCTTTGTTGAGTTTTATTCAGTTCAGTTCCGTTCTCCCAATTTTTTGTCACCACAGGTGCAAGGCACAGCGTTGGCTAAAGGCTCTTTGCCCAGTGGCACTCTTCTTCACCACGCAGTCACGGGCATTTTTATGTTTTTTATCATCCCTTTTCTGAAATGATTTGAACTTTTCACAAAATCTGTTGTCACAGCTACGTCCTGTGTGACTGTGGAGCAAAAGTCACAAAACTTTGTCTCTATTTGTCTCACCTCAGCCAGGGAAATTCCTGAAGTCACAATGTTCTAAACTGCCATTCGAGCGGTTTAAGGGTGTAACCGCGAGGCGTCTGTCAGGAGACGGGACACACGCTCCTCCATGTTGCCTTCTACCTGACTCACGCTAACCGACTGCGAGTCCAGCACCGATGAGGATCCAGAGCTCAACATGGATGCAAACCGCTGAGAGAAGTCTGAAATTTTTCCCTTTTCTATCGTTCTTGCACCGTAAAGCACCCGGACTGGGAAAAAGACATCCTTGCTTATTTTGCGCCATAACTCAACACACTATTTTTGAACCCCACATATTAAAATGAAACATGCATGTGGCTCTTCATATCACTTTAACGTTGAAAGATGGCACTGCACAGCAAACAGAAAACAAGAAGAGACCCACAGTTACTTCATGAGCTCGGGTTCATATTACACACAGAGTGCCAAATAACAGGAGCTTGGATTAAAAAGGGGATCCTAATACCCATCTAAACCCATCCTAACCCCTATAGCACACCTACAACTCCGCTACACAATGGCTACCCTATTAAAACTAGCACCAACAAACTATAACTCCAACCATGGCGTGGCGCAGCAATGGCGCGGCATCTCATCGGGGTTATCAAGTGGGCACCTTCCTTCGTCTATGTTTCGTCGAGTTAGGCGCACGACACCTCCAGAAGGCTCAACCGCGGCTCAGGCGTCCTGGAGCTGCTCCCCTCCATTACCGCGCGCACCACTATGCCACCCTGCCGCTTCTCACATTACCTACCTTAGCATCCTCACCCTCACTGCTCTTTCTACCCGCCGTCTCAAAGGAAGAAGCCCCTCGCTACCTACTTTACTTTTATCGCGCTTCGCAACAACTACACTGCCTGCTAACAGCTAACCGCCATCACAACTATGCGCTAACAACTATGCGCTAATACACTAACCGCCATCACACCTATGTGCTAATGCTTTGCCGGTACCCAGTTGCTCACCGCTTCGCCGCCCCACTACCATCCGTGCTGGTCCTCTTACTCCAAACCCAGAGACTTCCTTGCTCCGCAGCCTGTGACAACTTCTTCACCGCCTGTTGCAACTTTTGCCCCCGGATACCGAGTTTGTGGAACAACGCTAAAGTGGATCGGGCTATAAATCGACGACATCCAACCTCAATTGACCTCACCTTCGCGTTCCAGCCCCGCCCCTCTACTTCTGCCGCTAACTCACTATATCTAAGCTTCTTCCTCTCATGAGCGTCGTCCACTGATCCTTCCCACGGAACCGTGAGTTCTATAAAATACACCACCCGTTGGCTTGCTGACCACAGCACCATATCTGGTCTCATGCTCGACTAACTATTTCCTGGGGCACCACTAATCTTGCTCCCAGGTCAACCTGCATCTCCCAGTCTCTAGCCCCCCTTACTACACCTAACTCCTTCCTACCTCCGCATTTCCTACCCTCCCCCCCTTCCCTAACAAACTGTACCACTGTACCTTCAACCTCCTGTCCTGAGCGTACCTGCCTCCTCCAGTCTTCAATGGCTGCAGCCAGGCACCTTAGCACCTGATGCCTCCATGTATACCTGCCCAACGCCAAGCTAACCTTACAACCAACTAGAATGTGTTTCACCGTCCCAACTTCCGAGCACAGAGTACAAGCGGAGTCCTCACCCCCCCCCACTGCTTCAGGTTCTGAGGTGATGGCAGCACATCGTAAACCGCTCCTAGCAGGAACCTTATTCGATATGCATCCATATTCCACAGTTCCCTCCAGCTCAGCCTCCTCCTCTCAACCCCATCCCAATTTACCCACTGTCCCTGCTTCCCCCGTGAGACTGCCCTGACACACCTCTTTATTTCTTCCTGCCGACGCACCTGCTCTATCACCAACCTCCTTCTCTCTATCGGGCTTGCCTTACTCCACATAGGGTCTCCTAACCGATAACCCAGACCTTCCCTTCCTTGCTGTACCTTCCTGACCATCTCCAGCTGCCTCAAGTCTGCCTTAGCTTCCCCTACCACCTGTCTCGCATCCCATTTCCTACCTGTTACTATCCTAGGTATCAAACCTCTTACAACCTCATCCCTACTACCTGACAGCTGCAATTCTAACCGCATCTTTGCACACTTAAATTCCTCTGTTAAGCTTGAAAGCGGCAGCTGCAGGACTCCTTTCCCATACAGAGCCACATTGCTTAGACACCGAGGAACCCCCAGCCATTTTCTAATATAGGAGCTAATCAGCCTCTCCAGCTTCTCCACCTTTTTGACTGATACCTCATACATAGTTAGTGGCCACATCACCCTTGGGAATAGGCCAAACTCTAAGCACCAGAGTTTCAGTTTACCCAGGTCCCTGAGTTCTCTATCCTCTGTAACCCATCTACTACACTTTCCTTAAGCTGCTCCACCTGATCCACATCAGTCAACTCCCTAGTGTACCACCTCCCTAAACTCTTTACTGGCTTCTCTAACACTGATGGGATCTCCTCACTATCCACCAGAAAACTAACTTTCTCTATTTTCCCTTTAACCAGTGAGATGCTCCGGGACTTTGCTGGTTTAATCCTCAAAGCAGCCCAAAGGAAACTAAGAGGTGTGCTTTTGGTCAGTTGCCAAATAAAAAAAATGATTGTTCTCCAATATTCATTTTTGGTCACATTTGCGACCATTTAATCCTCATCCGGGAACCCTGAGGAAGTAATATTGTTCCATATCCTAGCCATTCCATCTTTGTTATTATTCCATAGGCACATTTCACCTTCAAGGTATTTGAGTTTAGTTCTGCCTGAGAAAGACTAGAGGCGTCTCATCTGTGGAAGATTCTGATTGTTCCTTTGTGTCAGTCATGTATGGTGGAGCACATTTGGGCATTAGAAAAAATGACACAAGTGCAGAGAAAACAAACAGGCAGTGTGAAGTGGTTTGCCATTTTGCACGAGTCTTTCTGGCAGACGACATTCAACTGATCCTGCCATTAGAGTGGGAGTGAATCTATTTTAATCGGCACTTAAGTTTCCGCTTTAACTCAGCACTACCAAAGCCGCCGCTGCTGTTATTGTCATGTTTGTGGATGGTAGCTGTTTTATTTCACAGTGCTGTTGAATTCTACACTGTAGTGTCACACAGAGAAACAGCTTTTTACTTTTGGATACAATTTTCAGATTCATCTGTGCCAACAAAGGCCTCCTTTCCCTGGGATGGATGAGACCTGGGGTTGGCAGCACTTATACTGAGTTGGGGTTAAAGGCCACACGCCCCTGCTGGATGCAGCAACCCAGCACTTTTCGGCACTGTAGTACATAGAGAAATGGCAGCAGGGCCACATCTCACCTGCAGACATCTGCCAGCCAGAGTAAGCGGGAGCCAAGCTGTTTGAGTTCCCTCTCCTGCCACCTAAAGAGAAGAGTGCACGTGTTGAGTCTTTGTTTAGCTTCAAGCCACGTGAGTAGAACACCTCACGCAGTCGGCCCGGTCTTTCATTGAGCATATTCCTGCAATATGAGATGTCCGAAATTGCAGCAGGGGTGCCATGCGGCCTTGCCTCCACCTCCACCCTAGTCCCATTTCCATTCAGGTCAAGGCCAGAGGTGTGGTGCTGTAAGAAAGCTTTTAACTTCTGTTCTGGACCAGAATCTGGACTGCAGACAAACAGAGGCTTTTTAAAGCAACTGAGAAAACCACATAGTTCAAAAAATTGCCTGCCTGTCCAATTTATACGAAAACCCAACAGGCAGTCTCAGGTGATGAAGTTCAGTTGCTCTTGAGATGAGTGGTGAGAAACAGGTTAATGCTTCTACTGGGAAACTTTGGGAAAAGGCGAGAAGGGGTGCTAACCGATGTGTCCTTGTTCCATTCGCTCTTCCTGTTCTTTGTTCTTCTCTTTTCTGAGTGCAAATGTGTACTCGGGAACCTGAATGTTTTCCCAATATCCCCTAACTAAAGGCTTTCCAAACACCCTGCTGGTGGCCATATTCAGCAGCTCCAACACCTGGGATCCAGCTGCTTCCCGTAATGAGCTTTCACCAGTGTGTGCAATGTTTGGAAAAACAAAGGCTGTGACACAAATGAGTAACTGTTAATCCCCCAACCAGCGCTTGAATATTTTTCTGTTGCTAGGAAACCCAACCCAAACCAAACACTCTAGGAAGAGCTCATAATGAATGTATGGAACACACTGAGCGCCACCCTACAACATTAAATCCTCACTCCACTTGAGTCTGCTATGGTTCATGATCATCTTCAGTCCAGTAAGATTTGTCCAACTTTGGAAAGGTGATTAGTAGACAGGTTTACTTAAAAAGGCTTTTGACTGGGGATGTGGTGGTGCAGCAGGGTAAGCTAGTACCTCCTGGACTGCTTGCCAGATGTGGGGTTCAAGCTCAGGTGTGTTTGTGTGGAGTTAGCATGTTCTTCTCTGTGTTCACAATGAAAAAATATGCCAGAAGACAGCAGTGGCATTGCTTCTTACTTTGAAACTCATGCCAGGAGACAGCAATAAACCAATAGCGCTTTCCAGTTCCAAAAGTTTTGCTTAAAATTCTAATAACAATATGACTTTTGGACCAACACAGAATTCTTTGTAACAATGTAAAGAGCCCAAGCTACCCATGTAGTTTTTACTCATCTCGCTGAAACTGTATTATAAGCAGGACAATGAGTGGTAGGAATGCAGTGGCTGGGGAATGTTGTCCATTTTCAGTAAGGAAACCTTGCACAAACCAAGGTCAGATTCACACTCACAGCTACAGAGCTGAACGATTAAAGTGTCAACTGCAGATACACCTGTGTTCATTTTAAATTCTAATGCTGGCACAGGTCATGGTGCATGAGAGAAGCAAGACAGGAGATACTGCTGCTTAGGCTTACAGTTCTGAGCCAACATACTTTAGCTGGACATTTGAGACTTTTATTCATGTATAAATCTAGCAGACTGCTGTGGAAATAAAATAGGGGCGCAGTACCATTTCGGAAGGTGAACCATCACATGGCTTCTTGGATTGCTGCCTGTCTAGTTTCTTAACCATTAGGCTCTAGGCTACTTTATCATAATCCTACTGAGCAGCACAAGTGCAACTGTCACAGAGGGAGGAACTGCTGAAAACGTGTGGTCAGATCCCAGCACCACCACAGCAACCCCAGAAGGACGGCAGCATATCACAAACAAAATAAAAATACAATTTGAAGTTTATAGTCATGCCGGCGCTCAGACGGATGAGGCAGGTCTCCCTGCACCCATAAATACAGAGGATGCTATTACGTGGAGCCGAAAAATGTCTGTTTCTGTTCAAACTTGTTTTGTTGATAAATGTACTTCTGTTGTCTTTTTATGAAAATGGAAATGATACTCTAGCAAAGGAACCCATGCATGTGGTATGAAAAGGGAGCCAGAGCGGAAACCGTGCATGGCTTTTAGCAGTGGTTGGTGTACTTGGTCCGCAAACAATATGTCAGCCTTGTACAGAAATGACATTTTCAAGATCTGCGTGTTATAATATTTGATGCCAGGGAGGCATGTTCTTGCAAACATAGTAATATTACTGGTGAACTGTGAAAGGACACTGGGAATCGTGTAGGTTTGTTTTGGAGGATCAAAGTGCATGATGCTATCTTAAAAGCATACAGAAGGAGAACATTAAAGAGCACTCCTACCTTCGCTTGGCAAGCTATCTGGCCGAAGCAAACTCCTTTTTAAACTTTTAATATTCACTCACTTTCTTGTGCTCGTATAGTAGGTGTCCTGAACCCTGCCAGCACCTTCTGCTCTGGAAGACCTTCTATGGTGGAAGAATATCGGTATCTATAAAGCTCAGTCTCTGTTTGTCTGAGTTTGTTTTTCATGCACAGCATTGCTTTCTAAGCCACAGACACTTTTCTCCCTTAGTGAGTCCAGTTCACTTAAAGGCAAAAAGGCCACTTAATATCTTGATTTTTTTTGGTCTCTTAAAGTACAACTTGGATACATAGTTACACCACATGCAGAGTGTACGGACACCCTGACTAAATGGCATGAGCATGATGCTGATGCGCACGCACGCACACACACAGCGCTACACATATTAGTGATGGCGACCTACTAGGATGACAAAATGGGGCAGCACAGCAGAATGCAATATTAATATTAACAGTGCTTATGTACTAAATGGAACAAATTTCATGGTAATAAAGTTTATTGGTATATAATTTGTTTTTACTCTCTGCATGTGACTACAGCCAGTTTGCGTGTGAGGAGCAGGCGGATGCTTGAAGTAAAGAGTCAACTGGTGAGAGAGAGAGAGTGGTGACAAGAGGTGGAAACACATTGTCATCACCATCACGCCAAGTGGTCACAGGAGTCAGCAGTTGTAATAGGAGCATAAATAAAGTAAAAATGTAAAAAATAAAGAAGAAATTATACATGACACACACACGGAATTAAGCTTTGTGATAATTTTGTTATTACTTTCTACCCTAACACTTGATTATAACCAACACGTACATGGCTCTTTTCCATGTCCATATTTTCGACAGCTCTAACAATACCTTTGTACTAAATGCAACCACTTTAAGGGCAATACAGTTTGGTGATGCTATATAATTTGTCTGACTTGATGGTGGTCCTATTTATTGATTTAATCTTGCAAGGTTTGCTGTATCCCACCTCTTTGTTCCTTTCCATAATAATTGGCATATTTATCATAGGCCTGACTCTGTCATGATTTTGTCACTTTGACTGAGGTAACAGTTTTTCCCAGCTGATATTCATTCTCTCGTGGGCAAAGTAAGACCATATCAGATCCTTGTGTGGCTCTTTTTTCTGCTGTTGTCTTTTAGTTTTTTAATTGGGTTTGGACATAGTTAATGCTGTTTCAGGCAGGCCAGTTTTGGAACTTGTCTGTGTGTAAGTCCGACCCGACTCTTCATAAGCAATCTGTGCTTGGAAATTATAAAGATTTTGTGGAATGACAGTCTGGGATACCTGGAATACTTCATCCCTGCTGGGTACCACATCGTCCACTGATGGAACAGACCAGTCCAAGTGCTCTTTATTCTTTAATCATCCATCGATCTGGATATGGATATCTCCCCTGAGCATTTTGGTTACCCTCAGATTCAGTGATCTGTTGCAAGTTGCTTGGTATGAACTTTACTGAATCTGAACTTTGCTGACTAACAACAACAGCAACAAAACTAATAGTAATAATTCTTGAACATACACTATTTAAATATCCTTTTATTCTTTATATGTTGTCAGGAGCCATGGGAATGATATGCCCGAGGGGTCACCACTCAGAAGCACACGCAACCAATAATGGAGGAGAGCATAAAAGTAGAGTAGGACTGGTAAAAGGTTGTGTTTTTTGTTTTTTTTTTACCAGCTTTTACTATGCCCACGTTTAAGAGAAGACCTCAGTCTAGCATTCACTGTATCCTGCCTTCCTCTTTTTGTCCTGAGTCCTGCTCCTATACATCCTAAATCTCTCACTGCTTTGTCTCCTTGTTCCTGTGTTTGTCAAGTCCTTCAAGCGGATATGTCCAAGCCCAAGTTTCCTCACATCTGCATGCCGTTGAACATCGCATCACCAACACAGTTATGCTTGTAAATAAAGGCATTACCCATGAATCCTCATCACTCCTCATACCTGCGTGCTGGTGACATACGTACATGACACTACCAATTTACAGGTGTATTTAGCCAAACAGGTCAAGCAAGCAACAAATAACAACAAAAACAATAGTGAATTGAGTTTACCCTTTAGGTACACTCTGTTTACCTTAGTAAGGCATGGCTAGATATATTTTTGATCCATCTGTACAAGAACAAGTTAAGCGTGTGTTTGCCTAAATAACAAGATATGCATTATGGAATTGTTGTGTACTGTGATGCTATATAAGGAGTCTCTTTTCCACGCTATATGCTTGCCAGGGTTCAGCCAGCTGTTCGATGGTTTTATTTTCTGTGAGTAGTAAACTAGCTTTCTGCCTCCCACATTGCTGACTGCCACACTCCCACACAACAGTGAGCCCACACTGGGAAAAGGAAGTGTTCGAACCCACGCACAACTAGCTAAGCTCCAGTAGAATCGGTTCCTTTCGAAGGAGTGTACTCAAATTTTTGTTTTACTTTTATTATTTATTCTGCTTATTTCATTCTTATGTACATTACTGTGAACCTGCATAGAGAGTGCTGGAATACAAACCTCTTTATGGTGAACTTCCTCATGCAGAGATTTGAGACTAAAAGGCTTTGACTATCTTCTGTTTTAGGAGCAATCTGAGAAGTTCTGTGCTGCATTTAAAAGATGGAACAGACATGCGGTCATGCGCGCACACAAGAGACATACACAAGGTACACGGACACGTCAGCAGAAGCGTGGGTGCACATCCTTTGAGACGTGTGTGTGTGTGTGTGTCTGTGTACATTAGTGCAAGCTAATTTTTGGCAAAAAATGTGGTATTTCCAAACACAGCTTACAGATGAGGTGTCACCTTTCAAAAACAGCTCCTCTGCCCCTGTTCCCTGGCTGTAGCTTCCCCCTTTGTCACCTTACTTTTGTCACCTTGGCTGAGTGACCTCACAGGTAAGCAGGACTCACAGTGACACAGGATACAAAAGCAAACTGAATGGCTTTCTGCATCACATCAGTGGGGAATCGGGGCCACCAAGTGTCACTAAATGCCGTCCCATCTGTATGGCATGCGTGGATGGTAAAAATTCACACCATCCCCACAGTCCATGATTCTCACATGCTTTTTCGGATGGGTTGTTAACCACAGAGGTTAAATTAGGTTAAATTCCCTATATTCATATTCATCCCACAAGGCATTATGATTGGTTCGTTCCTATTATTTTTTCTAAATTAAAAAAAAAAAAAAAACCCACATTTTTGTTTTACTTTCTTTCTGCATTATAGCTGCGCTAAATAACTGGATGTCAATTTCTGCATTGCTCTTTGTACAGAAGTCACATCCTGCATAAGGCTTCAAAGTATGAACATAATATGGTTAAGTTTTTGCCATTTTTTGTTTACTCACATTAAGATTTCATATTTACAGGATTCATGTTCACATTAAAGTTTCTTGATCTCTCCATTGCTTATTTACTGACACAGAAGTTAAGAGGACACAGATCCATTAACTACTGTAAGCAAAATATGAAATGTTCAGATCACATTAACAATGAGAAGCAATCTTGTGTATATACTGTAACCTAATATAAGCCCAAGTTAAAATCTATATATTTGTTTGTTTGTTTTACAAATGCCAAAGGATCGTATTCATTCAATTGCATAGACTGTAGGAGCGCCCACACACACACACAGAGTATATATACATACCCACCAGACAAAATATTAAAAGCAGCTGCCTAATATTGTGTAGTTCCCCCTCATGCCACCAAAACAGCTTGAACCCATTGAGGCCTCTGAAGGTGCCCTGTGGTATTTGACACCAAGATGTTAGCAGCAGATCCTTTAAATCTTCTAAGTTGTGAGGTGGGCCTCCATGGCGCAGACCTATTTCTCCAGCACATCCACGAATGCTCAATTGGACTGAGATCTTGGAAATTTGGAGGCCAAGACAACACCTTGAACTCTTTGTCAGGTTCCTCAAACTCTGGGCAATGTTCTGCTGGGAAACCTCTGGTCCTGGCATTCATGTGGGTGTTACTTTGACCTGTACCACCCACCTAAACATTTTTGTAGACCAAATACACCCCTTCATGACAATGGTATTCCCTGACAGCAGTCACCCTGCCACACTGCAAAAATTGTTGAGGAATGGATAACATTGCCTTCTTCCCATAGTGCATCTGGCTGCCATCTCTTGCCCAGGTAAATGAAACACACCCAACCATTCACAAGATAAAACAAAAAGTGATTTGTTGGACCAGGCCACCTTCTTCTGTTGCTCCATGGTCCAGTTCTGATGCGGTGGACAGGGGTCAGCATAGCCACTCTGATTGGTGTGCGGCAACACAGGCCCATATGCAGGAAGCTGTGATGCACTGTGTGTTCTGACACCTTTCTATTATGGCCAGAATTAAGGTTTTCAGCAGTTTGTGCTACAGTAGCTCTTCTCTGGGATCGGACCAGATGAGCATCAGTGAGCTTTGGGCATCCGTGACCCTCTTGTCAGTTCACCAGTTGTCCTTCCTTAGACTGCTTTTGGCACTGTAGGCACTAACCACTGCATACCGGGAACACCCCACAACCCACAAGACCTGCCATTTTGAAGATGCTCTGCCCCAGTCATCTAGCCATCACAATTTGGCCCTCAGATCCTTACGCTTACCCATTTTTCCTGCTTCCAAAAAATCAACTTCAACAACTGACTGTTCTCTTGCTGCCTAATATTCCCCCACCCCTTGACAGGTGCCATTGTAAGGAGATGATCAATGTTATTCACTTCACCTGTCAGTGGCTTTAATGTTGTGGCTGATCAATGTGTGTGCATATAAATAATATTTATTTGTTTATTTTTTTTTTTTTTTATAAAGTCCTCTGCTTGACTTTTCCCCTTTATCTGCATTCTATCTGCTCACCACTGACTATCACAGAGCCTTCGGTGTCCATTTTTCCCAGCTCTGGCATAAAAAGGTCCCCTTGGGAATTGTGCCGAGGTGAATGTAACGCAATCCTATAAAAATACCGTCTAAAATGCCTGTTTGTCATTTTTACTTCAACCCTTTTCCCAAGTCTGTCTACATTTATCTGGAAAGATTGCGCAAAATGGACTCAATGCTGAAAGACAGTTCACTAATTATTGCAAGAATACTTTTCTGCTGAGAAACACGTGCACAGTGTTTTGGTCACGGTGCCAGAGATTAACATTTTGGTTTACACCCGTGTGTATGTGTGGGGCCTTGACCCGAGGGCCAGGATTCCTCCTAATGAAAGTCCTTCACACTTCTGACTCACCTCAGGTCTCATAATTGATTTGTGTGCACCATCAGTCAGTGGATCTCCCCTACGCCCCCCTCCTACAAAAAAAACACACTCAGAGTTGCATTGATCTGCTTTGCTGGCTTAAAAGCAGACACGAGCCCACTGACAGTGAAGGACACTGCGGTGTCACCTTGGCAAGCCTGATTTCCAGCCGATTCTGTACACCTACACACAATTTATTTTAAAGCTCATACATCACTTCGTCCCCCACACTAAACTTTTCCACAGGGTGTAACTATGGTTACCAGCGTTACTGGAAGTGACAGATTTGGAAAAGTGACCACAAATGTGTCAAAAGTTGTGCCAGAAGCCTGGCTGTGGCAGTCTTTGCAATCACAATGCGGTAATGAATGAATCCCAAGTTGCTCGGGTTATAATGGCCTCTTCGGCCTTGATCGAGACAGGGGCCATCGCTCACTCTTGGTGAACCCGGGGACGGTTCCTGGGTGCACAGATCTTGCAGTTGTCTGCGTGACACAAGCAGAGAGACAATGTGTGGTACCTGGTTCATAGTACTAGTATGCCAACGTGATAATTTTGCATCTCTATGAGGCTTCCTGTAAAGTTAACTACTGGATCATTTAATGTTGCACTGTAAATACTGTCTAGTGGGGACATTTCCTTAGAATTCTGTGATGCCTGGGGGTTACAGTTTAATTCAAGATTCAAGATTCAAAGGTTTATTTGTCATGGGTGAACAACACAGCATAGCAGTGTTGTCCCCATGAAAAGTTTTGTTTCCAGGCATCCTCAGTAGTACAAATATGGACATAAATATTGTAAAAGTATAAATAAATAAGGTACAGGATAGATTAAATAAGTACTATAGTCGGGAAAAGGAAAATAAATAATAAATAAAGAGAGTAAACAAACGGTTAATAAATAGGAATAGGTATGTGGGGAAAAAAGATATACATCGGGAAGTGGCGGGAGGGAGAAGACACAGCAGCCAAACCAACAGCACACAGCAACCAAACCTACAACAACAATAAGTTCCAGAAAAATGGGTGTGAAACAGACGGCTTTCCACATTGTTTTTTTTTTTTTTTTTTTGTGGTAAATTTTTGAGTGTTTATTATACATCTAAAGGGAAATTAAAGGGATGATGTCCAGCCTCAGCTTGTGGTGGTGGAAATGTTTTATATTTGATGATTGCTTTCCTCTCAGGGGTCCCAAGCTGCCACCAAGTGGGTGAACCACAGGCAAGTTGTGGTCTGGGACATCCAGGCCATTAATGGAATCATCCATGTGATTGAGGCACCACTGAGAGCCCCACCCTTACCTGTGAGTACATGCAACAGGCCAGCGAGAACTTGGATGGTCACACAAGCCAGATAGCATCTCAGAAAGCGTCACTTTCTGTATATTATGTTGAATAAAAATGCATCATGGGATCAAAGGATGCTGAGGTAGAGGTAGACAGTATTGTCTCTTTCTTCCCAGGTGGTCACTGTCATTACTCCAGGACTGTCAGGATCTGAGACGCAGTCCAGCGTGGCTGCAGTTGCCTCGGTCCTCAGCACAGGCCTGGTTGTCATAATCGTCATCATCGCTGCTGTGTCCGGCTGCTTGCTCAAGCGCAAGAGAGGCACTTCCCACTTTCACTACTTCCAGGTTAAGAATGACAAGCCTGCATATGACAAGAATGACAAGTTTGCACCCATAATCCAAAGACATACTTTTCAGGTCAACTGGTGACTATTTTTTTTTTCCTGCGCGTGTGTGGAGCCATCTTGCAATGGACTGGCATTTCTTTCATAGGCTGTTTTATGGCCCAAGTCCTCAGCGATCACAGGTGGTCTTACAATTGACGCCGCAGTGGACTGAGCAGCTTGAACAGGATGATGCCACATAGCAGGCTTGTGACCTCGTGCTTGGGATGCTGCCTGGTAACCGATGCAAAATGGACACGACTGGAGGTTTAGTCTAGCGAGATCCTTTAATGGTTGTGGAGACTGCACACAGCGTAAATGCAGACTTTGTGGCTGCTAAATCACTGTTGCGGCAGGGGGCAGTGAACAGAGCTGCTGCCCTCCACCGAAAGGACCCATTTCAAGTTGTAAGCATCCTAAATTGACCCTGTTAAAGAATCTGCATAAATGGGTAAATCCTTGTCAGTTGTACATTATTATAAGTCTCTTTGGAGGAAAGCGTCGGCTGTGTAAATGCACTGAGGTACTGAACTTGGTACCACATGACAGCACCGCAAGGCTTCCGATTGTTATACTGCTTTCTGCCAAGGTTAGTAATCAGAACCTTGTTGAAGATATTATGTACGCGATCTCCTGTTTCTGTATCATCTCAATATCTTATGGGAATGATGTGAACCAGTGTGAATAGGCCAAGGTCTCCAAAAGAAGGCCTGATGAATTTTTATCCCTGATATCTGCTGCTGTTCTAACAACAATTGTCAGTCTTACATGCATATTTATTTAGCTGATGTTCTTCTTCTCCAAAGTAGCTCAAATGTTAACCTGCTTACAGTTAGTTACAGCTTACTGGAGCAATTCAGGGTAGTGCTTTGGTTAAGGCAACTATAGTACAAGGTGGTACAAACCTGGGCTGTTTGAGCGCAAGTCAGCAGGTGCAACCACTGCACCAACTGACTGCCTCCATCTCACTTCTTTCCCTTTTGCCTTTTTCCTTCTCTTCAGAGCTTCCTTGTTCACTTGGCATCACTTACAGTAAGTCGTGAAATGTGTGCAAACACATGCTTGTGTAATTCCACTCAAGACAAATACCCACAGGGTGGGAGGTATCAGTCAAGTGTACATCCTTGGCAAGTATAGAAAGAAGGAGGAGCTCCTCAGCATATGCCAGCATGTGATGTGCATGCCAGTGAAAGCAGAAAGCAATACTAGCACATAATATTGCATGGGGTGTAGTAATGTAAACATTTTGTGAAAACAAATATCTACACTCCTCTAAAATATGCAAATGGCTGTATAGTATTAAATATCAAATTGTTAGAAAATATTACGATCATGGTATTTCAATTCAAACACGTTCCACACCAAGAATCACACTTCCTGCTGATCTGCACTTGGATCAGCCTGAGCCACTTTCAAAGTTTCTTTACCTCTACCATCATGTGATAAAAAGAAGATGTAAAAAGACATCCATTGGGATGTTTCTAATAGTGCACTCAAATGCATTTTTATTTTAATTTCTGGCCTTAAAATAAAGCAAATGCTCAGCATGCATAAACACAGTATGAGTCAGTGCACAAGGGGTGAACTCATCCAAATGATTAGTACATGCACTGTGTGGCCAAAAGTATGTGGACACGTGAGCATCACACCTATGTGTGCTTGTTGACTATCCTATTCCAAACCCATGGGCATTAATATGGGGTTGTTCCCTCCGCCCTTGATACTATAATAGCCTCCCCTCTTCTGGGAAGGCTGTCCACCAGATTTTGGGAATTTGTGCCCATTCGGCTACAAGAGCATCAGTGAGATCGGGGGAAAAGGCCTGGTTTGTGGTTGGTGTTCCAGTTCATCCCAAAGGTGTTCAGTGGGGTTGAGGTCAGGGCTCTGTGCAGCCACTCAAGTTTTTCCACACCCACTTGGGCAAGCCCCATGTTTATGGACCTTGCTTTGTGCATGGGGGGGGGGGTCATGCTGGAGCAGGAAAGGAGCTTCTTCTTCCTCAAACTGTGGCCACAAAGCTGAAACCACACAGTTATCTAGGATGTGTTTGTATGCTGTATGGGTGCAGTTGAAACTGCTCAGTCATTGGAAGGAGGCTCCACAAACTTTTGGCCATACAGATATAAACCCAGCAGACATTGCAGTACATCGACCACTGAAAGTTTTCCATCACGATACTATTAGGTGAATCATCCTCGTCCAGCTGTCCCAGTGTACCGGCTGCAGTGTTGAATGAATTTCACTATAAATTTGACACATGCATGGCCCTGCCATGAATTTTCATTGGTGAGCCGCATCAGACCGCACTTGCGTTGATCTTGTCCACCTGAAGGTGTGTGTTTAGCAGTAAAAAGCATAATTACCACAAGCGCGGCACAGCACCTTCCCATCACCAACGAACGCTCTTTAACACCAAGATATGAAGCTGAGTTGTGACCAGCCTGGAGGTTCGGATGCATAAAACAGCCAACAAATTCTATTAGTTATTCCTTCCACCGGTACCATCATTCAGCATTTATGCAACATTACAATAAACTCTAAATGGAGCACATAAGTGTGGCAGCCTGATCTTCAGCAATAAGATGGTAAATTTGCACTAAATGGTCACAGGGCTGCTGAGAAGGCTTCAAGTCTCCGCTATGTGACCAGCGGTTTCCCTTGCTTTATTTCAGCAAACAGCTACCATTCGACACAAGTACAGTTTTTGTCGAGCAGAAAACAGAACTGCAAACACATATGGCGCGGTATTGGCAGTTGGCCTTCTTTCATTGCCATTGTCGCCGCCTGCACTTTTAATGATTGTTTGCCTCATTGAACTGCTCTGTACCAGGGTGCGAGGTGGCCTGAAAGCCGTTCGAAAACTGTGCCGCGCTGGGACTTTTGTTCTTTTTAAAAAACCTTTAATTGTCGGAAATAACAAGCAACCGGTGCCCTTGTATCCCCTTTTTCCACCCCTTGTGGAAGCAGAATAACTGCACAATGGGCAAAAATGATTTTGTGCTGAGTCCTAGGCTTATTCTTTAAAGAAAGGTTCGAAATCTTCTAAATTGTCACAATGCTTTTTGATTGGTTGGGACTTTGCTGTGTGAGCACTGGATGTACACAAGGGCTTGGAGATGGGTTTGGGGTTCACGCACATCCATACACACGATAAATACTTTGCTGCAGTTTGTATTAAAATTTTACCTTTTACCTTCCCCAAAATTATGACTGATTCACCCCTCCTGCAGATGTGCTGTGGGATGCACGGTCTCCTTTTGTCCACTGTTCACTTCACCTAAAATCATTCTGTAGAGACTGTAATGGTGCACACGAACAGCAAAAGCACTATTTTATAACCAGCCCCATCTTGCAGAGCAGCACATCATTACCCTTGGTAGCTGATTAAAGCAGTAAAATGTCCATTAATCCATTTTTACTCTGGGTCCTTCCTGCCAAAACAGTGCTTATTATTATACCTGATACCTCGATTTATTTCATTATAGTCCCTGACTGACAAGCAGACTGTCTCACCAAATAGCTTAGCATTAACGCTGCTGTCAAATGATTTGGTCAGTGATTTTGTCATAGTCGTATCCATAGCATAAAGGAAGAGTGTGTGTGTGTGTGTGTGTGTGTGTGTGTGTGAGTGAGGAGAGTGAGACAGTGAGAGGGAGAGACTGACAAAACTTCAGGAACTCATCTTTTTGCTTTATCTGAACTTAATTTATTACTGCCAGCATGAAAGATTAATATAATACTGTGGGAAAGAGCACTTCCTGGCTCTGTGAAATTTGCTTAGATGGAATCAGAAGTTATTAACTATGCCTAAGCCAAATATCTGGAAACCAATTATCCCGCGAACAAGGACTAAATTTGCTTTTTCTCCCATTGTTAATAATTGCACACATTTTTAAGCATGCTCCATTTGGTAGGCCTCACCCATGGGAGTGAGACTGTGTACTGCAGAATATTAAGCTTAATGTGAAGAATAATTTGGAAAAAAGTGCTTTGTGAAATCTTAACAGAGCAACTTTTTTCTTATTTTTTGAAATCTTGGTCCCTTGAGGTTCTTTCTGTGCAGACAAGAGGCCACGTGGCCATTCTAGGGCCAATAAATCTGCTCATTTACATCTTGCGAAGTGCATTTGCACATCCAAAGCTGTTGGCTTTTTCTCAAGGGAGTTAGAGAAGCAGCACAAGGATGCATCAGCATAGAGCCGTATGAAAATATGGGGGTTGAGGTTGGCAGACTGACTAAAAATTGTAGGTGAGGGAACTTTATTGACAGCTGCAGGGCACCATGTACTCACCTGCGTCTGTAATGGGAGGATAAAAATGAATTGCTGTCTTCTTCCCTTCCACAAAATGGGTCTTAAGTGAGTCACAAGGTAAAGCAGCCCTCAAGACTCTTTTTGCCTGCAAGTTTTTTGGTCAGCTGACAATTTACTCTTGGAACAGCCGTTCAGATTAGATCCTATCAAAAGATACACTCAGACCATGTGAGATCTCCACCTTCTCTGGCCTTCACTCGCTTGTTAATCTCTCCTTTGGGGGAACCCCAACCACATTCCAACAATTCAGGGATAAAATCCTCCGACCCCACCGGGCATACGAAACGCCAACCTGGACATCATCATCATCATCTGCTCTGCAGAGAAGGTGCAAACACTCCCCACTGAGAACACAGATGTAAACCAACCAGGAGGACGTGAAATGCATCAACACAAACACTGACAACAGGCAATACAACAGAACAACCCACCCCAGTAAGACCTTGAAAACCTTAACAAATGCACCAAAGCACTAAACAAACACAATGATATTGCCAAACACTACATGACAAGGCAAGATGGTATGGCTACCCTCATCGCATCACTAAAATATCATGCAATCTCCACCCAAGGGAGTTCAAAGTTCTGCACACTTGCTATGTTCATCAATATCCTGTAGTAAAAACCTTACAAATGACATCTTATACAGCCGTAGCACATAGCACATAACAACAAGACATAAGCTGCCACATGCAAAAACATGGGCTACAAAATGCCCGATGGATTAAAACAAAACATCCTAGAGCATTATTAAGTATGGATGCGTTACATTATAGTTCTAAACAATAAAAGTCTCTATGAAAAGTGGTCTCCTGTGATCAATGCAAAACACACGCTGAGGGTCCCAAGCCTTTAGAATCCAAGGAATTAAACTGCTCCTTTGTTCTAAGCTTCCTTTCCCCACCTCAATAATGGTTTTCTTTTGTACTTTAAACACCGCATTGTTCTTGTGCGCGGCGGTAATGCCGAAATAAGCACTTAGGTTGTTGCCAGCCAACGTGCTTGTCTCCAGCCTAGGGTAAATACATGTAAATTTGCTCTGTTTCTTTGAAATGTTTAATTATAAAGGGTTCGAGTTCAAAGCCCACTAACTGCAAGAGTATCTTCAACTCAAGTTTAAAGCGTATTAACATATCCACATTATTTATGTAGTTCTTTTATCCAGAATGGTTTACAAGTCAGCCCATACGATTTCAGTAATAACTGCATGCAGCAATCTGTGTAGAGCTAAACCATGGAATCATAAAGTAGAAACACTAACATTCAAGGGAATAAATATGCAGTTAATGCGGTACAGTAAAATACTGGTTGGTAGCTGCCATAATATTCTGCTAACAGTGCATCATTCGTACAGATTTTTGAAGACTGAATACCAACCACAGCAGCTATAAATCTAATCCTATTTCTCATGGCAAAACACCGACTGGAGAAGCGCATTAAAAAACACCCATCTGCAAATCCGATGTCTGTGCATGCAGAACATCGCAGAAGAAGCTGAATTAATCCGCATTTTGTATGATTTCTCTTTTTGGCTATGAAAAAACCCCGGTTGCAAACTTTTTTTTGCATAAAAATGCATTCTGTCCTGTCGATATGAGCCTTCGACAAGTTTCCCATAAAATATCCCAGATAACAATGACTGCGCCTCCTAAAAACAAGGCAGTGTCTTAAACATGTCCATAGGTAAGTTTCATAATTTAACGTGCCTGTCTTTCCTTGTACATCCATCCAGGTGGTAGGTGTAAAGTCGACATGGTTACTGCTTCTGTACACACGTGAGAGATGGACTGAGCGACCACCGTGCTGCTTTAACCTCATGGAATGGAGCTGCCATGCTCACTGGCACACTGTGCTTTACCTACAGTGCACACTACAGCATGTGTGGGTACATAAAAATGCTTTCATGCAACAGAACATTTCAGTTAAAAAAGGCAACATTTTAAAGAATTCAGTTAGTACAGCAGTAGAATTAGTGTCTTACAACAGTAGCATATTGTGCTTAAATACCTATTAGGTCAGATTTATGGGTGTTTAAATCTAAGCTGTTCACTGTTCAACACAGCACATCTAATATCTCTGACAGCAGTTAACTGGAACTGCTGAAGGACTCTTAATATAAAAAAAAAAGGCGGCTCATTTCATTTCTTTTTTATATAAGCACTGCGTCTCATCATCTCTGCCCAAAATCCAGAGGGTTCTGAACATTGCCCCTGACTTGCAATCCTGAGTCACTGCTGAGCCACCAGCTTCTGTAGTAAATTGCTCACAAGGAGCCCGGGTTAATGAAAGTAAAACTGAAATAAAATTAAAGCGTTGAAGGTATATGATCAGTTCTGTACCGGCTGGGCTTGTACTGCCTGCGAGGCTTCACGATGGCTGACGAAAAACTGATCCGATACGTCGCTATTAAAACCGGGCTTTCGGCACATAGCTCATCATAAACTCAAGATAAAGAACGATCTGGGAATCGTTTCTTTTTTGCATTAGAACTATTTGAACCGAGAAACATAGATAAAAGCAATGTATAACTCAAATAAAGGCTGTTAGGTGGCCAAGCAGCCAAGATAAATTCGCTTTTAAACTAGCATTAACTCAGCTAAACTAAAAGACCCTGAAGGCAACAGGTGTGCACATAATATAAATTTTAAGTTTCATAAAAACCCCTCTGGAAGGTGGTGCTGGATGAAATAGTCACCATTTGTCCGTTGCACCCGTAATTGGTGGTTTTCTGGTTAAAATATCCCGTATATCCTTTGCCCGAATGACAGTTCCCGCATCACCCTGTAATCCAAATGACTTCAGTTACGCATAGAAGAAGACTCACGCCTATCAGTTTGAAAAGCTTCAAGTCCAGTTATCTGCGCACAATAGCACAATGGATTTTGTTCCGTGATTACGCAGAACTGATGAATTACTTCCACTTCAATAAATGGAAAAGGGGGGAAAAAAGTTTGGATTAGTAGCTAAACTCCTTTGGCCGCTTTAGATTCATTTCCTATGCAGAAAAGATCTAAGACATCATAACTGAAGACTGATGACACTCGCCAGCACCTGACCAAAAGTTTAGAGAGGAGCATCTTGTGACCACTCAAACCTGGCAGGATGGGAGAGCGATTCACGAGAGAGCTTTGGCTCTACAGGCCCTAAAACACAAGTCAGCAATGTGCTTCTGTGGTACCACATGGAGGAGGCAAAGGTGAAACGGCCCAACATTTGCACCATGTGGATTAACAGCAATATGCCTTTTCTGGGTAAAAAGCACTGCAGCAATGGAGAAGCGAGAGCTGCCAGACAGATTCACAATGCAAAATAAAATGCGGCAATTTTCATTCCCACCTTCTGCTCTTCCATGGGGAAGTGAATTTCGGCTCAGCCTTGTATCCGTCAGCCCATACGGGAGCTACGGAGGTCTTAGGATGGGCTTTTTACAGAGCGATGCTGGATACTTTAGATCTGGCAACGAAAGATGGACCCTCACATTTTCAGCACAGAAGCTGCAAAGCTGGCCTTTATACTTACATTTACATTTATTCATTTAGCAGACCCTTTTCTCCACAAGGAACACATCTCGGGGTAAACAAAAATGCATTTCAGAGCAAGCAAAGAGCTTCAGATGGAGAGCACCATTGTCAAAGCACAGTTTGTCTGAAAACACTGCTTTTTGGACAAGCATTACAGGAGCAGGCCATCAGCATATAAAAAGTATAACATTATATCCTGATGTCCTTTCCAAAAGCATGTATATGATCCATATTAGCATCACAATGCTGCTTTAAAATCATTAAACAGGAAATACTGTTATTGTTGTAAAGATGCAAATTTTTAGACTTGAGTTGCATGTCTTTGAATTTCTAAGGCTTATTTATAGCCTATTAGTGCCTCCTTAGTGCAGTCGGTTTCTGTTGTTTATAAATGAGCCTTGACTAAGAGGCTTACATTGCAAATCATTTTCAAATTTAACATTTCTTTGTGTGTTGACAGTGCCTTTAATGTGCGAGTAATAATTTTACTGCCCATTAGGGTGGTTAAGGAAGGTGCTCGACTGTCTCAGTGTTCAGCGCCTGTTTTGTGTGCGGTCATAACTGTTCGGAAAGCTAAAACCCAGAGAGGACAGATGGCTTCATGCCATGTTGCTCAACAACAATGCCGACCATTACATGACCATGTCAAATGGTCACGTGGTTGACTCTCAGGTCAAGTCAACCGCCATGCTTAGCAGCTGGTAACAGACAATGGCTTTTAAATCGTTTGCATTTCTCCTGACATGAACTTGTGCTGGAAAGGAAAACAACCAGCAAATTTTATTATGTGTTTGCGCACATTAGTTCTAGATACAGATACTTTTTGCATGATGGTCCTACCAGAAACACAGGAAGTGAGGAGCTCCAGCCCTGCAGTTACTTGAGACCACATTGGAAAAACCATCCATGCTGCTGATCTTTGAGTTTGACAGCCTACCCAGTCTTTTCTGCCACAAATTTTTGTTTTGCCTGTGATTTTTTCTTCTTGACACATTAAATATTTCAGTTTTATGTGAGTAATGCACCTGCTGTTCAGTTAACAGCTATTTAGCAGATTTCTTATTTGTGGTTTGCAAAGCCGACACATGGTTGGTATTCAGGTTTTATGTCACTCTGATTTTTCCATTTTTGATTTTGTGACTTTAAAAAGTCTTTTTTTTGTTTTTATTTTTAATCATAGGGACGACATGAAGGCGTAGTAGCTCCCACTGGAGCCCCACATCTCCTGGACTCTGGGATTGAATGTACTGTAGCTGAGTTTTTTCTTCTCGTGTTTGCTTGGATTTTCTCCCACGGTCTGAAGACGTGCGTTTTAGCTGAACTGGAGACAAAATGGTGCCTACAGCATGCATGGTCCTTTTAAGGATTTTTTTTTGTACACAAGGGACATTAAAAAGTACCTGCAACCTACATGTATTTAGGTAACAGTGGATAAATATATGCACTACAAGGTGGAACAGTGTTAGAGTCGGTAGTGCTGCTGCCACAGAGTCTGGTTTATGGGTTCAAACCTGACTCCGTGTGTGCAAAGACTCTTTGTGGCTTTCATCACTTTTGACAGCCAAATATATGTATTTCAAGAGACTCCAAACAGTCCATAATGTGTTTATGGGTGAGTGAATGAGTGTGGGTGCGAGATGGAAATGAACCTCTGTTCCATTGGAAGGATGGAGCAGCAGAAAATGCGAGCTTATGCAAAGAGAGGACAGGCGAAGTGAACGCATATAAAGTCTGACAGGACTGAAGCTGTGTGTGTGTGAGAGAGAGATGTCTTAAAGGACACCGAGAGCCATTGGGAACCAAAGACAAATTCCCTGTAAGTGTGAGCATACTTGGCCAAATAAATCTGATTAGGCACAAACCGTACTTCATGTACTGTGGCAAACTTTTATTCAGACCTGCTTGCTGTAATTCAAATAAGAAGCAGTAACTTGTGTCAACATTCTTGCTTCTAAAAAGAAAATATGTGCATTTGCAAAGACTCATGCATCCTAATACATTTTATAATCCTCACCATGACATGCTGCAATGGAAAGTACTGCTTTCACTTACAGATTAATTTACTTATATTCACATATTTAATACTGCTTTAAAGCATCATAATGTTATGTCATTGTAATTTAAAGCTTATCACATGGTGCCTGAAACTTTGTTATTCCTGAATAGCATTAGAAACAATACTGAAAGTAATATATTGTAGGATATTGCTTGTGTTAATATTAAATTCATGTCAATAAATAAATAAATAAATAAATAAATAAATAAATGTTTTCTTTGCACAGAACGCACAATTCCATACTCATGCGCACGCGCACACACACCTTTGCTTTTTCATGTATTACTTTTAAATCATTTGCAGATTGTACAAAGTAGAAGAGTGCATTACACTCACAAACATGGAAAAAAGCATGTAAGTGATATATAATCAAGTTATATGATCCATCCATATAATTTCAAGGGCACAAAAATATGTAAATAGACTGATAATAAATGACTATTGTTTTATTCTCAGAGCAAACTTTAAGGTGGATATAATGATACTGCACCTAAGAAAGGCAGATGGGTTTGAGTCCCACATCCTGCTGAAACAGTGGGGTGCTTGAGTGAAGGATTACGCAGGAGTACAAACAGGTCAATTCTTGTGGTTCACTTTGGAGAAAAGTATTACTCAGATGAGTAAATAATCTGTTTGTACTTGTATAGTGTAGGATTATATGGGAGTTGTAATTATTATTTTATTTATTATTGCAATGTGCACACACTGGACAAAGCTAAAAATTGCAGACGTGGTTCCTGTGAACTACACATTGCTTTTGTCCAAGATTTGTGCAGTTTTTTCAATTTCCCAGCGAATATCATTTATGTCATTCTAAATTTATTTTAACCTGGGGGAATCGTCAGCCATAATAAAGTGCAAGAAAATGTGGTTATGCATATCTCACATTTGATAAGTTAAAAGAACCCCTTCAAAGCATTTTCATTTGAGTCTTGAACATCTCTACTTGTACTGAAGAATTTTGCCGTCCATTATGGTTTTCGGCTGTGCTGGATTGGTTAGCTTTGACTATACTTTTGTCTTTACTTTGCTGTCTCGTACTTCACCCCACAGCAATCACAGATTGCAGAATCTCTACACCACTTTTTCCTTTCTGCTAAATTCTGCTGTAGATGTCATACATGGAGTCCTGCCTGGGGTGTTTAGCCTCAGTAAAAGACTCATTTTCAGCACTGATTTCTGTGATATGAAGGACACGCTTTCTTATTTAAAATTATCTTCATGGAAAACCTTTTTTTAAAAGTGTCAAAAATACTAAAAATGGTAGTGACTGAAGTTGTCTGCCTACAGTCTATAAAAACTGCCAGTGGGTTTGAATTAGCCACAAGTATGTATGTAGGTGGGAACAAGGCAGCAAACGCTTGATTTTCATTATTATATTACACAATATAATCCTAATAATATACTCTTTATATCTCTGTGACAGACTCAATTCTGATACCAAGGCTCTCTCACACACACACACACACACACACACACACACACACACACACACACACACACACACACACACACACACACACACACACACAAACGGCCAGTTGCATGTGCGTCATTTACCTGGGGAAGAGATGGCAGCAGGATGCACTATGGGAAGACAGCAGTGTGATGCTCTGGACAGTGTTCTGCTGGGAAACCTTGGGTCCTGGCATTTATGTGGATGTTACTTTGACCCATGCCACCCACCTAAACATTGTTGCAGACCATCCGCATCTCCACATGGCAACGGTATTTCCCTGCCACACTGCAAAAATTGTTGAGGAATGGTTTGAGGAACCTGACAAAGAGTTCAAAGTGTTGTCTTAGTCTTCAAATTCAATCTGATCGAGCATCTGTGGGATGTGCTGGAAAAACAAGTCCGATCTATGGAGGCCCTACCTTGCAACTTACAGGACTTAAAGGATCTGCTGCTAATGTCTTGGTGTCAAATACCACAAGACACCTTCAGAGTTCTTGCAGAGTCCATGGCTCGATGGGCCAGAGCTGTTTTGGCAGTACTAGGGGAACCTACACAATATCAGGCAGCTGGTTTTTGGCTGTTATGGCTGATTAGTGCATGGTTGTATTTCTCCATCAAGGCTGATCTCATTCCAGCGACAGGCTTCCTGCTTGAGCTACACCAAGTCACCAAGTTCAGCTACCATTGTTTGGTGTGCCATGTAAGTCCTAGTTTTGCAGCAGCCAGAGCAGATGGCCTCAGCAGACTTCCTGTTTCTAATGAGTCCTTCAATCTTCTCCAGAGCCAGAAGTGCTAGTGTGCGTACTGGGTGGACTTCATGTAGCGTCCATTAATGATCACCAGCTGAGCCACAACACTGGCCAACACTGCCTGTTCCCCAAAGTCTGCCAGTTTCTATAAGGATGGATTACCAGATCCTGTTCAGAGGTAATCTCTTTTTTTAAACAATGTTAGTGAACCAAAGCATAGACATAGATACTGTTTACTTAAATCATTTGATGTTCTGTTGTGAAACTTAAATTATTCTGTTTAAAATATGACTTCTCCAGGTGTCAAGGTCACTTACTGTCCCTGTTGCTGTAAGTAAAGGAATATAATTATAAACATTTAGTGCCATTAATGGGATCACAATGGATGTGTGAGGTTTAAATGGATGACATTCTGTTAGAAATTACAAGTTCCAGACAGTGGAACACACCGGCCACCAGTGAACTATTCACACTGACTTGTATTCAACGGTCCTACATGAATCGTTTCCCTTTCGCACTTTATCCTCAACTGGCATTGTTGCTTGAGTCTGTGTTGATGCTCTGATCTTCTGCTGACATTTGTTGGATTTGCATTTGCATCATTTAGAAAGTTAATCAGGTGTTAATACACCCGAGAGATCCTTTGGTCTGTACATCTGGTTTCCATGTCTCTTTGTCCGACCATCTGTATGCGCTCTCTTACTGCCAGCCTCATGTTTTGACTCCTGGTCTTTGCAGAAGATCCGCATTTGTCCTTTTAATTAGTGGCACCAACAGTAGAAATGAGGACATTTTTGCACCCCGTGAGGCCAGGACATCCAACTGCCCACAATCTCACAGTCTACTTAGTGTTAAACACACCCTGAAGATACTTTCTGAGGGTTGAGCAACCGGTGAACTTTCACTAGCAAACCTGAAGTTCCCCGCACGCTGAAGACAAAGCCCGAAGAACACCTGAAAAAACTCAACATCTTTGCTACCGAGAGCTGAATCATAACGTAAAAGCAGCACCGCTAATCTGCACTTGCTCATAAACTGAGCTAAAGCCAAATACAAGTTAATCATGAGCAATGTGTTTCCACATAATAATGCTATTCAAAATATAATTGCTTCAAATACAGTATATTAAAACCCATCACTATAATGTCAAAGCCCAGGAAGCTGTTCAGTTTTACCCTTCTCCCATCTTTTTATTTTAAAAGCCAAATTAGTAATTAAATGTAAATTAGGAAGTAGGTGCATTCTGCAGAAAGGAACTTGACACTTTTGATCAAAAAACCATTCACCTCCTGCACCATGGCGGGGTGCGAGGTTTGGCTCCATTACGGGGACCGCACGCACAGTGCAATAGCGGCGAGCAGGTGCAGCCAGCGGGTGCAGGAGTACGATGGCGAAACTCCACCTGATTACACGCATTCACACCCAGAGGCAGTGCTGGATCCAAAGAGGCAGGGAGGCCAAAATGAGGGAGAGGATGAAAGTGTGAATTAGTGACACAGAGAGAAAGAGAAGGTGCCAAAGATGCAATAGGTGATTCCTGCTATCAGATCTGGAAGCGTGCAGAAAGAAGAGCATATTCCTTTCCCATTTTGGAGACCAAAAAAAAAATGCCAGGCAGCTCTCCTCACAGCCCATGTCCCTCGCCCACCCATCCATCCTTTCTGTGTAAGGGAGTCAGTGCCAGGAAAGCAACTCTGTCTGACATTTGGCAAGGGAGAAAAGGCCATGATGCCCTTCAAACGCACAATGGGTCTTCATCACAGACCCCCACTCTACTGCATTACGCATGCAGGGGAAGGAAAGCCTCGGGAGAACAAAGCCCGTCTTGGCTGCTAAAAGCATCTTAAAAGGACATTTGGCCTGCTTGTGCCTCCTCTGCGTTGCCCTTTCATCCGCGTAAACAGCCTGCCCGTAATTAGCCCTGTCGCCATCTCCCTCTCAGACCCTGCAGACCACCGTACGGTCCGATGATTCAAACCTCGGTGCCGTTTGCAGAGCCTTCTTCGCAAACGTAGCCGGGACCATTAAAGTTTTCATCCCTGAACCATTTTATTGATTTTAATTCCTTTTAATTCTTGCTTCTTTCAAAGTTCTCGGCAACAGATGATACAGAGTTATGAAGGAAACAATTTAATTTTCTTCAACTGCTCTACTCCTATCAAGTTCTTCCGGAAAACCTCAGAGTGAGCATGATGTATACTGCACAATAAAAGCTTTAACCTCGGGTCTGAAATGTCTACACAATTAGAATTGAGCTAAGGAGTTGCAGTTTTTTTTGCAGTTTATTTCTCAGTGCCTTTGAGAGTCCATTTTGCCATCTGCTAGCTGAGTTCTGTACTATGAAGGCAGGTGGTCATTTGTTTCGCTTCACTTCACTACTTTACCTGTCAGGATAAGTACCCTTCTGCTAAATGTAAATTTTAATCTAAATTCACAAACTGGCATTACATTTTGATGAACGGCATCTGGGGCTGGGCAGCAACTTTTACTCTGCTGGGTCGATATCTAGAAAAATTGTGGATTTTAGAAGTAAGAAGTTCATTTCAGAAGCTATTGTAGAAGTAATTTTTGGCATTTGTAGTTTTACTCAAGTAAATATGCTCAATGTACTTTTACTGCAGCTATCGCCCTCTTTACTTTTGCATTTTTCACATGCAATGCTGTAACTTTCTCTCTTTAAAACCAACCGTCACTTACTGTACATGACAAAAAAGCTCTGCTAGGGCTCACACAATGTCATGTGACACACAATGTGGTTGTAAAAAGGAAAATCAAATGATTTCGATTAAAACTAAAGTTACTTGACACAAGATGTAGCCAAAAGTCATTTGTGTCGAAATTTCACGTGTGTACTTCTCAAGCTGTAAGAAATTTGGTAACAGGTGCAAGTGCTGTCCTTCGTACCTGAAATGCTCAAATTCTGGGCGGCTGCTGTATTGATCATTCAGGTCAAAAGTAGCTTTTAGACTCTGAGCTGTATTTTCTCATCCATGAAGCCAGGGGAAAATTCAGTGTGATCACATGAGGCAGGAACTGATTTTTTTTTAAAATAGATACATCAAACTGCTGCGTGTGAGAAAGACAAGAAAATGGCTTGACTGAGGAGAACAGTGTTAACCGATTTGCCTCATTTATTTCTTCTGACGTCTTCACGATGCATTCGCCCAAACGTGAAACTTCTCCAGGAAAGCTGACAAAGACAGGACATAAGTGAAGGAGGGCAAAGGTGGAGGCCTTTACTGTACCATTGTAGACTGCTAAGTACCATCATCCCAGGGATGCCACATATGCTTCCCTCTGTATGCTGTCACCCGCACAAATCAGATCTGGCACCTCAAGGAGGCATCGAGACATTTTGTCTCAACGGGAGGAGACAAGAAATGAAGTAGAAAGCAGATGCTTTTTGGAAGGAGCTGCTTTCCAGTGAGCTTATTACCCAACAGCAAAGAGGGGCTGTTACAATAGGTCTCTTCACAAGGAAGGTGAAGGAAGTCAGAGGAGCTAGATGGTGACACAGCAATTGCTGGGTACTTTACCACAATAATCACGGATTTACTGTACTTTCAGGTCTTCAGCTGACTTAAATCTCATTTTTGACTACTGTCTAACCATACAATGGACAATAAAATTGCACCCGCAATACTGACAGATTTGCATGTCCCTATAACTGCAGATCATTACTTCACTGAAGCAAGGGAGAACTTGGAGACCAATGAATTGTTCAAGTTAATTCATTTCCATTCATTTTCATAAAATGCTCCTCTCAGTAGTGACGTAGGGTGTAGTTGAGCACAAGCAATATATATACACACACAACACATTTGTATCTATAATTTTCTATCTTGGTTTTTTATGCACAGCTTCGTCTTTCGAGCAGTTTCAAGACATTCTTCACATGCAAACACACATACACACACACGCACACACGGTGCTACACACAGGTAGCTCTAGTTAATTTGTCTGGATGAGGATAAATGTGCCAGTTCTCTGATTCACACAAATTAGTAACATGTACTAAATGCACTAAGAGATATATATATATATATATATATATATCTTTTTTTTTTTTTAATGGGTCCATCTTTCCATTGTCTGTCTGGGGAATGCCAGGTAACTCAAGTGTGCATTAAGTAAAAACCAACAGACAAACATAATAGTTTACAAACAATACATAAGTAATCTTACTGACAAATGATGAGAATTTAACAAGAAACTAAGAGTAGCTGCCCATCCCTCCTGGGCCTTCCAGTGAGTTACAGTTGTCCTGTGTGGGGAATGTCTATAACTAAGGAGACAGCTTCATTAACGCGCTATAGAACTGGTGAGAGCAAAGACAGAAATTATAGTGTGGTCCTCAGACAGTTAACCATGTGGGTAACATAATGAGTTTGTCATAATCCAATCACACAGCTAAACTGGCATCGGTCAGTATGAAATGGTAACCTCAGGCTTCCCAGGAGACTGGTGGCACTGGTGACCAGTAGATGGATGGAAGGGCACATTATCACCCGCTGAAGAAACTGATGGGGTAAACACAGTATGCAAGCCCTAGAGGGCGTTCAACGGGTGAGAAGTTGTAATCACCCCCCCACACACACACACACACACACACACACACACTTTCAAATGCACAGGATGACTGATTCCATGGCATTGATTTGACATGAGAGAAATTACATTTGCAGGCAGGAAAAAGGGAGAACAGAACAAATCAGGGAGAAATGAACTAAGGTCTGAGCAGAAGAAATGCTGTGAGCTTCACTTCACAAAACACTGAACACACTGAAGTCCTCAGTAATGACTTACTGACACGAACTGGTCCACTGCCTTTTTCTTCTCAGCAAAGATTTAGCAGCTCCTTCTGAAATAGTACAGTTGCAAACGCCACCTTTCTGAATGACCACCCTAGCATAGCATGCAATTCTACACCCTCGTAGATGCACATAAACATGGGAGCCCCACATGCCACCCTCATGTCACCATGTTTCCTCAAGCGTCAAGTTTCAGTCTGCAGGAACAAGTTATATTCAAAGCCATACCAGAAGATGGCTATGATCAAGAAATAGATGGGCATTAGCAAACTCAACCATCTTTTCTCAGAGGCCACAAGACACTGAATAGTTATTTAAAACTATAAATTGACAACTGTGCGCATCTCCTGAGACAAGCATGTGCAAGCACCATAAAGCCGAGTTTATGTCAACCGTGGCGCGGAGAACTAGCCTTTTCGCTGCCGGGTCCGTGTTGACACAGTGGGGAAAAACACTTGGGACTGCGTCTATTATCTGGGAAAGTTCCTAGTGCTGACTTTGTATACTTAGCTTATTGTTTAATTTACAAAGTTAAAAACCACAGAGCATTTTGGAAAGATAACCAGCAACAGGCAGCATTCTCCTCAGTTGAGTCTGCGAGCTATGCTGCTTTGTTCTCACTCTGCCTTTCAATGTGCATTAACCAAATCAGATTTTTGGGCTCATCTGACCCACAGTGGTCCTCCAAATGGATTGATGCATGCAAAAGAGGTCACATTTGAAGGAAAAGATCAGTTTATAAATAAAATTTTAAACATGCACATGGAGGAGACGTGGCATGTCGTGAAATTACTTTCCATCTCTGTTTCCTGTTAATTGTGGCGTACATGAAGAGCAGTGACAACCTACAGTGTCTCCCAAGCGCAAATTTAATCTGCAATTTCTCCTTTAACTTGACATGCAAGGTCGCTGTCATGCTCTTCCTGAATGGGCACATTACTGTCCTGTATATGTTCTGTTTTATAAAAGCACTTATTTTGAACACGGAATGTATGTTAATGTCAGTTCCCGAGTCCTGAGATTGGAACTGATTTCAAGCAAACATCATCTAGCCATGATGAGGGCGTAGGAGCCTTGCATCTTTGTAAGATCTGCCCTTGCTATAAGGCACCGGCATCATGGCATGGCAGCACCGTAGTAGTGAACCATTGGTACTGGAGGAGCTGATTATGTCACCCTGTTCTTTCTGACCCCCTCCCTTGTGTGCACGTTACAGCTGAGGTGGCAGATCCCCTTGCCCAGAATAGGTGCAAAATGAAAGGCAGAAAATGGCAGTGGGAGAGGGAAAGGGATAAACATAGGCCAAGCATGATCATTATGAGGGGACAATGTTGCTGGAAGCCCTGTACACTCCCCCCTACAAATACAGGCAGCCGTGGGCAAACAGGGCTCAGATGACTCATCTGCGGATGCGCTGACACTGAAGGTCACATCAGCTCATAGGATCCCATTGGATTAATGCATCAAGCCACAGAATCCCGGACCTGCAGGTCTCGGTCTTGTTGCGCACGCTTGCACATTTAACTACAAAGCAGCCTACCTCCGATGCAAGGGGTTCCCCACCTATGCATACCACACACAGACGACGGCACCATTTTATGGCACCATTCGCCTTTTGAAGCACTTTTCTCAAAGACAAAATATTTTAATATCTCACCACAGTCTTTACTAGTGGTCAACTCAGAATTGATGTCTTTGAAGGTAGCAGTTAACTTAAGTGTTTATAAGCTATGTAAAATGTATTTTTTAATGAAAACGTTAAAATGTTGTAGGCAGTATTTGACTATTTATTATCCTTCCTGCTTTTCAGCTTGAATGCATGTTGAAAGTAAATGTTTACTACAGACATGTGGTTCTGCATGGATTATATCGCAACTTTCTGTTTTATTGTCAAGTCTAATTTAAATTAACTTTAAATAAAATCTAAGCATCTTGTTGCTACTGCTTAATCTTCCTAATATTATAATATACTTTCATTCGCTAACAGATTAACTGCTCGTGCTTTTATCAGGGCTGCAGCTGTTTGGAGCCCATGCCGGACTCACTGAATGCTAGACCAGGATGGGGTACAACCTGGATGGGACACCAGCGTATTGAAGGGTAGCGAAACACACACCTGCGTATTATTGGTAATTTAGAGACCGCAATTAACCCGAGACACACGTCTTTGGACTGTTGGAGAAACCTGGAACAGCTAGTACAGACTTCACACAGACTGAAGCCTCAACCAAAATAGCCCAGGCACAGAGAGATGGTGCCACTACCTCCTGCTTCCCTGTTATCTGACAACATACAAAAACTGGAAGACATTACCTTCTTGCTCACTAAACCCTTAAAATGGTTGGAACATTGTTTCTGAATAACTGTTGACTTTGGTTGGGGTTTTCATATTTACCTTGATGCTTATATTCAAAGCAACTTAACTCTATAGCTATGAAGTTCAGTGTCTTTCTGTGTTCATTTTTTAACTCACAGATTGGTAGACAAAAGTGGGTGGGAACAAGCGGATGCTTGGAGTAGAGAGTCAAACTAGAAAGAGGAAGGGTCGATGGAGTGGGGGTGGCAAGCAGATGACTGGAGCAAATACTCAGTTAAGACTCAAACTGGCAACAGGAAGGATCGGTGGGTGCTATGGGTTGTGTGCTGAATGGAGACAGACAAAGTGAAAAAGTTCAAATTGTTGAGAAACTGAAGCAGAGACTGCAAAGAAACTTAGCAATCACATTCTGAATAATAAAAGGATGTCTTCTAATTCTGCTTCAAATGCATGTGGCATTCAAACAATCTGTGACATTTGTCATTGTCAGCAAGACAGGTAAATGTTATTCATGTCATTGACTATACAGTTCATTTTCAAGCCACACATTTGCACATTTTCAGGTGAACTTGTTTAGATCCTATGACCAATGTACTGCATCATAACAGAATTTGTACTAACAAAATTTTACAATTACCTTCATAAATAAAGCGACCATTTTCCCTTCAGGATTTCCTGAAGTATTTTATGCCAATGACTGAATTTTTTAGGTAAGTGTGCATGTGCAACTTTAAGTGCCAAGTTAAAAAAGCAAAACACATCTCAGGCTGTTCATCTGTCTCCATCAACAGTAACAGGCTCATTCTTTATAGTTTGGCTTTACTTTTACCTTTGCACTTGAATGTAATTTTAAAGCCAGTGCTGCTCTTCTTTTCTTCATGTTAGTTTGCTTGGTGGAAAAATATCTACATGCTGTTAGACCTCAGTGAGATGGGGATATTCATCCTCATAATTTAACTAAGAACAGGTGATCCACCCACTTCCCACACAGGTGGACACCAACAAACTGGATGAGTTGATAAATTAACCTGCTGGCACCTGATCAAAGTCAGACTTATCTTCACAAAGGGGATGAACACTTATTAAATAGCACAATTTTGAGTCTTACTTTTTAGTAAAGTGTTGAAAGGTTTTCAGTTAGTTTCTTCTGTTTCGGCACAATGCACTCTGCTTAGAATCCAAGACAACAAAGGATGACAATAGTTTTTGGGGGCTGAATACTTTTTCAAAGCACTGCAGATGCTGTAGCTCTAGTAAAATTGTATGTTGGGCACCGTGCAAAAGACCACCACTAACACTCAGGCTAACAACAGAGATGTACAGCATTTTACCAGCAAATCTCTTTATTGATTCACTAACCTACACGATTTGACACGTATAATCTCTAAAGATTTGCAGTTGCTAAGGGTAACTAGAAACTTTTCTGCTGATTGTCCCATGAATAAAGAAAAGGGGAAGCTTTAAGTTGCATAATTGCAATCCAGAAATTTTGCATGTGTACGTACGTTTTGGTGTTTGTCAAGGACCTCCACATTTGAAAGGTTCACACTCTGGCTGCACTCTATGGGCAGGTTGAGCTTGAGTCAGGTCAGCGGTCACATACAGTGCAGGAATAAAAGTGTAGATCTGAAGCAGCTGTGGGATGGTACAGACCCCATCGCATTTTACTGAGAAGCTCAGCATCAGCCACAGAGCATTCATTGATACTGCTGCCATGGTGGAAGGAAAGAAAGGTGGTCCTTGAGAGACCTATGAAGGTGAGAAAACACCAATGCAATGGGCCCTTTGATCCCCCATCGTGGAGTGGGCGAGAGGTTTCTCAGATAGCAACCATAGAGCTTGCTGAGAAGCTGCTAGAAAGGTGATCCTAGTAGGGGTGCAGGGGTAGTTTTCAGCCTACTCTCCAGCCTCTGATCAAAGTCAGAAAGCACAAGTAGAAAGCGTACGCCAAGCGGGAGGTACAGCAATCCCACAGGCTGGTGAGGGTGTTGAGAAAAACAAAGCCTGAGAGGGACTGGAGGATTGAAGTATTCATCAAGGAGATCATGTGAGGGAGAAGACTAGCAATGCGAGAAACAGGAGTCTCTCAGCTCATTTTCTATGTACTGATTGGCTACTGTTGTTCAAATGAGTATTTTTTACATAAATGTGTAGCTTATTTTAAAAACTGTTTTTATTTTTTGAAACTGTTTTTCTTCTACTTTGAAATCTTGTTTTTTTTTTTTTTTTTTTTACATTTTTAATTCATTTCAGATGATAAGTCTCGGTTATCTCTGTATCCTCCAAATTGTCCACCAGATTTGATCTACAGGCCTCATCATTTCTTCCATTTTAGGAAAATAGTTCAGTGTCCAGCAACCCCCTTCAAACACAAAAATACATTTTATAATCACTCATGTTTACTGTAAGTAGTACAACTGCCTTAATTCAGTTCAAAATAGAGTTGAGTTTAGTTATTTTGTTTGGGGTTGGATTGCGGGTAAGTAAACATGTATTAGGCCTGGTACTGAACCAGTACAGTAAATATCCATGTGCATCTATGTTGCTATTTGCTTATTTGCATGCATCATAATGCAGTAAAGAGTGCTGATACATCGCGGCTCCTAGATGAAAGTTTGGACATAATTTCGAATCTGGGTAAGTCCATATGTCAGTTGTATGGTTTTCCTATGATCATGTGGGTTACTTCCAGGTTCTCTGGTGTCTTACCAAAGGCTAAAGACAAGTTTTACCTGGATCGTTGTCTCTTATTTGTCTTTAGAGAGCGTGTGTATGTGTGTGTCAGTACAGTAACTTTGATCGTCTTGTGGTGGACTGGCATACTGCCTAGGAGGGATCCTGATTTGTGCCCTATACATCCAGGAGAGGCTCCGGACCACCAGGACCCCATGTTGGACAAGCAAAGGCTGACAATGGGTGGCTGGAAATGACATTTTCACACCTGGTGACTGCACACCGGAGTAAAGAAATAAACAAAACTGTGCTGTGCATCCTTTCCAACGCTCCCTCTGTGCATTACTAGAAACAGCAAAAAGCTGAAAACCTGAATAAACCCGTAGTCAAAAAGCTGCATTTACATAAAGACAGAAAGGGCACAAATACTGTGTTACACAACACATTGTGCTGCACCACAGAACAGACTCTGCAGTGCTGTGAATTTACCAGGTAAACTTTTTCGGTCTGTTTCTGCCAAGCAGGTCCAGCACCACGCAGTGAAAATGCAAGGATAAGATTTAAAGTACTGTGTCACACCAGTGTCACGCTGCGACCATGGAATCTGTTTTTATCTGTTCTTGGCCGAAAATAGCATTTCTTAAATTAAATGTGACAAAGGAAACTCGGAGAGCATTACCTTCCAAGTCCAGTCTATCAATTACTTTCCACTGGGAAACCCCCAGGAGGGACGTGGAATTATAGCGTCCTGCAGGTATTTCACTGTGGCTGTCAAAGCAGCGGCTGCTTCCGAAAAAACAGCTTCTGAGTCCAGAGAATCAAATCTGCCTGAAGAATGAAACTTGCTGTCCTTGGGCGAGGATCTGTTGCTCCCCAGCAGTGCAAGTGATTGAACTCGGCGAAAAGCGTGCCATTTTCAAGCCTATATATGAGACATTTTTTCTACAGTTCTGAATTCTGCAGCATTTCTTCTGCTTTTCTGTGCAAAAATCTATATTGGAAGAACTGCTTACAGGTGTCTAACCACCACATTTCACTAAATTTTCACCTGAGTGAACTCTACTTTGCAATTTAGCCAGTTTTTTGCCACTATTGAGACAGAAGGCCTGAGAGAGAGGAAAAAGGTAGAATTCTGCCATCAATATAACAGTGTTACAATATGGAAAAAGATGAACAGATAAAAGCAATATAAAAACATCCAGAGCTGCTATAGAAAATGGGAATAGGGACACCCTGGGACACCCCTGAAAAAGGTTAAACAGTTATAATGACTAACTTTACCTCTCATAGTTAACTCAGCCTTGGGTCATACAAGATCTGGGCCCTGTAGAGTCGTTCATGATATAGGTGTTTAATTTAAAGTTTTTCCCCCTGCCACAATTTCCAAAATTTTCCCAGCTTGTAAGTTTTTTAGTAATGAAAATGCTTTTTCAATTTCGGAGACATCGCTGATGCAGTACCCTTGAGTAAGGTTTTCCGTAGAATTTCTCCAGTTCAAAAACACCTAGGAAACAAACTAAAAAAAAACTGCAAAGAGTACAGTGGGAGCCATGCCTAATAATGTTCTTTCTTTCTTTTTTTTTTTTAACTGATATCCTATCCAATAATAAATACAATCACATGCAAGCCTGATCAACAGCTACTGTAAATATTTGGCTGATTATATTGCTGTTCAAGGTGGGAGGGTGGGTGGCACACCAGTTAGCAAAAGTTCACATAGTTTTACTGGCAAAAGGTATGTAATGCTGCTTGATTTTGGTGAACAAATGAATGTAAAAATAACATTTTGTGTGTTTTTTTATTATAATCTCTATTTGTATAACTTAGATAAAGATCTCATCACATTTTTGCTCAGATTCATATCAAACACAAAGCGCTAGCAAAAGGACTGGCGCTTCAAAGAGGATTCCACTCCCTAACCTTCATCCTAAGCTCCCGTTTTACCTTATTCTAACCTGTAAACACCATGGCAACCCCACAATCAAACCCACAGCAAACTTGCCTTGCTACTGTGCGATGGTTTGTATCTCCTTAATATCCATTAAATTTAAGCTGAAATTCAGAAAATTCTCAGGGATTCACATACTCTCTGGTGCCACTGTAAATATCCTTATTATGGATTAGAACAACAACTACCAAATATAAATGTAACATTTAGTTAACATTCGCGCGCACACACACACACACACACACACACACACACACACACACACTGTAATGAATTAAGCCTATGCTGTAAGCACAGGGTGCAAGGACACACCTTGTGCTGGATGACACATCTATTGCTAACTTTTCTTATAATGCTGTCCAAAGACAAAGCAGTTTCACTGTATGTGGGTTGCATTGTTCTTCTGTCTGATACACAGAGTTGCACAAATACAAATCAAAATTCTGAATCCCAGTCAAAATGTGTGCCCCACCTTTTGTAGGCAGCAAGCGTTCTGCTGGTCCAAAAAGCATTACTTTACAACTAAATATGCTGACCACCATGCTTTAGATGTCGTGTTTGTATCTCTCCACAGCACATAAGCAAACTAAGCATAAAAATCATTTCAGTGTCTTATGGGGAAACAACAGATCAAACAGAAAAGGTGTTTACTGACGATCCAGCTCTGAGAAGTAGGTACAAGCAAAATTTATACAAATCAGACCTTCTTCAAGTGTATAAATCTACGTTAAAGTGCACTTTGCTCAAAATCAGCACTTTCAGATGAAGGCTACGTGGCAGCAGATAGCTAATAAATTCTCCATTTTCCTATGACCCTTTCGTAACTATGAACGATTATAATCTCTAAAATGGAATTGCCGTTTTCTAAATGCATATTTAGTGTCAGTACTGATTTGTATAAGATATATATTGGATGATATTTTTCAGCCCCAGGTATCTGCAGAAAGGCTGTTTAAGCCCTGCACTTTATAGTATTTTATAAAAATTCATTTCATTATTTCACCCAACATTGGGTCCACTCCACAGGGTTATGAATAAGGTTACATAATTAAGTACAACCACACAAGATGCCTTGCAGATGCTTTCTAGATGGATTTTTCCCGGGTATGAACCTGTTTTAGATATCAGGTTAGTTGTATGTTGTGATGCCTTCCTACAGGAAGGGCAGCTCAAGCGTCCAGAATGCTGAAGACCTGCTGTAATGGAGACTATGTTCTATGCAGCCCAGATTGAATCAAAGCGAATCAAAAACCACTATTCCTGCTGGCTGCTGCCCACACAAGGAATGTGCACCACAACAGTGTTCTCCCTCTCCCTCTGGGGTGTTGTAGCTGCTGTCATTTTGGCTTATCTACTGACAGTGTGAAGAGCAATCTGAGGTGGAGAAAACAACCAGTCCCTTGGCACAACCCAATGGCCATCCAACTTTCTTTCTTTGTCTTTCTCTCATTTGTCACTTCTCAAGTTGAAAAGGGACAAAACACACACACACACACACACACACACACACACACACACAAAACAGATTCTACGTTCATGTGCCCACAGCTTTTTTATGTATATATTTCATTTTGAATGTGATGTCATTCTCTAGAGATGTAAAATTGGACTTATAGATTTGTGCTACATTTGGATTTTTTGGACTATTTTAAGTGACATTTATTAACTTTTGCTTTTTGAAACAGTAGTTATTATTTTTCAGTAATGTGACACCACTCACTTTGAACACAACACACAAAAAGGCCAAATTTAAGACCTTGTGTTTTACTTTTTTATCGTCAAGTAAAATAAATTTTTCATATTGGGCCTAAGGATCTATTTGGGGGTGAAATGATCCATCTTTTACTTTTTTGCTATATACAGTAAATATAAATCTCAAACACAACAAAGTCTGTAGCAGTGCAGTTAAAATGGACTATTTTTCTGTCTACAAAAATGTGCTAATTTCCCCCTTACAGCCACAGAAAGCATTTAGAGTTGTTGGAAATTTATTCCTTTGTTACCTTTATACTGACTGAAATTTCATGGAAAAAAGGCTTTATAATGTTTGGAAACATAACATCAAGTCAAAGGCATGCTGTGATACAGAAAACATTTAAACTCAGGAAATGAATAATAAAATAAATTCATCTATTCTCTGTATTCTCATTTTGACAGTACTCGATCTTGTGAGGCAATTGTAGGCTACAGAACTATGGGAAAGACCCCATGTTCTGGGTGTGAAACCTTTAATTTGTTTATGAATATGCTGTGTAAATCAAAATTGTCTATACCTGGATCCAACTGTTTTATTCTAAATGGGAAAATCAGAAAAGCCCATGAGAAAATCCCCAAAGCCAACTTGCCTGCATATCACAAAAACACAGCAAAACACCTTGTAGCAGGAGTAGCACACACAGGGCATTGCATGTGCGGTGCAGCATTTTGTTGGATTACATTTTACTTATGAGATTAAAATAGAGACACCCCACAAACACGTAAAAGCAAAGCGAATGAGACATGAAAATGTAAGGATATTAGCAAAGTATGTTCTTTACAGCCTGCTGTACTACACAGTATTATGCTGCAAGGCTGTCTGATGCAGGAATAAGCAGCACATGAGACACATCAACTTTGAATTTGATGATTTCTTGCAGATAAATTTGTGGCATGATAGCAGAGTGTCTATTACACAAACAGAGGCTGGTATTACATTTTTTTTCTGTGCTGTAATGAAATTGAGTATACCAGAGCTGCATAGCCTGGTGTTTGTGAGTATATATTTGTTTAAAAATGACCACATTCTGCATGGCTGGAGCCACTGAAGACATGGCTATCCAAGAATGTGTATGTCAAAAGGATGGCTCCAGCTTGTAACCAATATGTCCTACTGTGCTAGTCCTGAATTAGAAGCCTCGTGAATGGCTTCATAAGTCATTATAAACATTAGCAAAGGGGCACTGGTGTTTTTTCTCATGATGAAATATTGAAATGAGTTCTGGCTTAGTACTGAAGCAAGGATCTCTAGCACTGTCGAGATTAAAATAAGACCGTACCCCCACCTTTTGCACAGAAAAGTAAATGGGAGAATAAATATTTGCTGAATTTTGTTGACTTCTGAATTGACTTTGGGCCAGACATGATGCATGACAATATCTCATTAAATGACACAGGACTTCTTTGTGAGGTTCTACCCCACATAGTCCCTAGTTTGAGTTCTATCATTATTGTAAAACTGTCAGATTTTGAATTGATCCCCCCACTGTCAGGGGTCTTACTGAGGCAGCCTTTCAATCATAATCACTCCCACTCATGAAAAGGTTTCCTAGAAGTCTTTCTGTCATTGTCAAAAAAAGCTTATCGCATAGCATATTTATCAGTCACCAAGTTTGAACAGATTTGTAGAGTCTGCTTTTCATCAGCATGAAGGACTGAACATGAATGAAGGTCATCCTTTCTCCATCAAATGAAACATGGATCATAGTGCCTTTGGGACACAGGTTTCCTGACCTGCATACCTTCAGCAGTCAGAGGTGTCTTGAGATGCATACGGTATTATTGCTCAGAGTATGAACTGAATGCCGCATTTTCAAATGGTAAAATTTCAGCTTTGGTCTTCAGCTATTTCATTAATTTTTACATTTTTACTAGGACTTCAGACTTGAGGGTCTGTGTTGCGAAGCAGGAAGTGGCCCACCAGTTGCCATGGGAAACAGTTTCTGATTTTCAGAATGTAGTGTTTGCTCAGGTTGAATTGACTCATTTTATAGCAGGTAAACAAGGCAGCTGTAGTCAAGGATAGAACCCCTTTGATTCAGGTCCAGTACTGGAGAAAAGGACACAACTCTAACCTCATTATGGTAATGCCATCCTCTCTTTTGCTGCAGTAAACTATGTGGCTATTATGGTGAAGTTCAGACATAGACTACAGGAATGGCACTGTTCCATTAACTCTTCTGCAACTACAATTTTAAAAAAAAATGTGCTCATTTGCTTCTGTTTTTAGGTTCACAACACAAAATTATGTAGCAGGGAACTGTATGCAGCAGAGATGGAAAACTGGAGCTGGGATGCTGAGACACAACTGTGAGATGTTTTTTTAAAATTTAAAAAAAAAAAAAAAAACTATTCTGCAGTAAAGCGAACATAAATAACAAAATGTTACCAGTTTCTTCTATTTATGATCACTTAATGTTGTATTGGTTGCTAACTGCAGAAGTGTGTAATTCCTAATGAAATATAAATAATAATAAAAACAGTGCATTTTTAGTAATTTTTAACACATTGCTCATAAACCTTGAGTTTAACAACTTTTAAAAGAAATGGTTTTGGACTTAGTGTTTAAAAGATAAGGTAGAAATTTGGTAGGGAAGGGTGAACCTTTTTGTGAATTAGGAATCCAGCAACTAATTTTTCTATTTACTGTATACCAGTGATAGTGCAAAGTTAGCCCAGTGCCCTGCGCTACAAGAAGAGGTCAGGACCCCATGACCTTGCCCAGAATAAGAAATGAGTGAATAAGTATTTTTACGGTGTTCTCAGTACATTCATTAACGGAACTTATCATCAGAATCTGAATCAGAATCAGGCTCACACTTACAGGAAATTTGGCTTCGGTTCCCAATGACTCTCATTGCACTTTATTATTAATTATTATTATTATTATTATTATTTCATAATCATTATACTTTATTATATACAGCTCAGAGTAATATTGCAGACTAAACAAACAAGTCAGCTGTTCAAGAACACAGCATTATTATTATGGCCATTAATGTGAAAAAGACCTGAAATTGTGTCTGCTATACTTTACTTTGTCTATTAGATAGCAGTTACATGTTTAATTATAAATCAGTGTGTTTTTATTTCTCATCCAAGAAATTATTCGTATATACATTTTTAAACTAAAAATAAGTCCAAAAATATGTACGCTAAAAAAGGTAGCAAAAACACAAATTAAATGATTCACACTTCTCTATGAGTATTAAAATGGAACAAACAAAAAATATCAATCAACGAGAGCGAGTTGCGGAGGAGCACGTTAGAAGAATTACATCCCAGTCAAAATCTGTAGCCTTTTACACCACGTATAACCAAAACTTTTGACACCCCATTGAGCTCTTCAAGACTAAAGCGAGGCCACTGTCTGCTGAGCAAAGAGCTGACTCACTGCAACTGAAAGTGAGCTGATGCAGCCAGGAACATGAATCTCACAGCATTCGTATTTTTGAGAGCTGTGAGACAGAGGAAACATATTTAGAATTCGCTAATGGCTTTTGAGAGCCGTGCCATGAAATGACATTTATCCAAAGTACAAGGAGAGGGGTCTGATGTAATCTGTTAATTGGTTTTAATCATACTTTTCATTAGATCTTCCTCTTGCTTCTGCATAATCCTTATCATGAGCTTTTCATCCACTTTCGGACTCATTTGTCTGCCGTGTACTGTATTGCCACTTGAACTGCCAGCGTTACAACGGTAGCGAGGTTTGGACACTGGCCACCCCTTTAGAAACGTGGGATGATTTTTTTTTTTTTTTTTTATTCGTCCGTCTCTTTGAACAGCGGCGTTGAGGATTTGGTGTGAGTCCATCCACACCGGCGTCCTTTCATCTCAGCAGTCTGAAAGGTATTGCGCCGGCTAAAAAGTTAATGGCTCCACCCAAGAAAACGGCGATACACGGAGGACTACAACATTTTTTCTTCTTCCAGTCCTGCACCCACACTATGATTTCAGGCCATGCATCAATGTCAGAACAGCATAGAGAGATATGAAAACAGTCTAAGTAAAGCTTAAAACGGCACCAAGAATAAAACTACTGAAAAATGAGTCCAAAAGCTACAGTTCCTTCGGAATAATGAAATAATTTGGGCGTGTACCACGTTGTTGTGTTTCTGCTCTCTCCTCCATTTCTAACAGTTAATTGCTGCACCATCACATCTGTCACTGACATCTGGTTTATGTCTCTGAACTTGGATCTCCCTGACAAATTGAATTTGACCCAATGTTAGGCAAGGTGAACTGAGGTACAAATATGATTATGTTAATATGAAACTGAGTTTAAAGCAAAAAACATGCTCCTCCTCTGCATACCGTGGTGCCAAAGGCAGCGAACAATGCTGGCTACTGATGGGCTAATAGCACATCAGCGAAAAATAGCACACCCCCTGGCCATTTTTTGTTAAGTGCTTCTTTACCAATTTCCCTACATTATTTTTAACATTTACCTGCCATCTGATTGTATTTGCTTCCTTTTTCCCTTCCTCCTTCAATGAGCATAACCTCCATGAAATCATGGAACTCCACAGCATGAAGAGAGGGGTTGTTTAGCCATAAATATGCATCCCGACATTCTCTCACTACTGTCAGGCTGAATGTACACTGCATGGCCAAAAGTATGTAGACACCTGAGCGTCACCCCGATATGTGCTTGTTGAACCTCCTATTCCAAACCCATGGGCATTTAATATGGCGTTGTTCCTCCCTTTGCTACTATAACAGCTCCCACTCTTCAGGGAAGGCTTTCCACCAGATTTTGCAAATTTTTGTCTATTCGACCACAAGAGCATCATTGAAGTCGGGGGAGAAGGCCTGGCTTGCGGTTGGTGTTCCAGTTTATCCCAAAAGTGTTCAGTAGAGTTGAGGTCAGGGCTCTGTGCAGCCACTCAAGTTCTTCCACACCCACTTGGGCAAACCCTGTGTTTATGGACCTTGCTTTGTGCACAGGGGGTCATGGTCATGGTGGAGCAGGAAAGGAGCTTCTTCTTCCCCCAACTGTGGCCACAAAGTTGAAAGCACACAGTTGTCTAGAATGTGTTTGTATGCTACGTGGGTGCAGCTAAAACAGCTCAGCTCAGTCATTAGTAGGGCACCCACATTCTTTTGGCCATACAGTGTATGTTTAGTTAAAAATGATGTGACGTGAAACTGATTCTGAATTTACAAAATAATCTGCTGTGTGGCTATGCTTTGTTAGCCAAAGACCTAGAGGTTCATGTGCATGCTGGGTACACACTAATGCATTGAGCTAACTTGTGAAAGTGGGTTCCTCATGGCTGTGACTTAATAAAGGTAACTACATAATGATGATAATGTTGCCTGGGTGAATCTGTCCATCACCCGCACGTCTCCATAGCACTGGTAAAACTGAACACAAGCAGTTTCTCCATCAAATGGCATATAAAGATAGGACAGCTTTCTGGTACTGGGTTTTAGTGTGATGTTGTCTGCTGCTGTTTTTTGTGTATCTTTTATTTTACAAACCTATAAGAGTGCATGCAGATTTCAGAGATCTAAAGGAATTGCTACAGCAGCAGGCCGTGAATGAGTACTGGCTGCTTGGAATGGGAAGTTCAGTGGTTGGCAGTCGAATGAGCTACTGAGACCACAAAACTTTTCATAATAATACTACCTTCATGGTTGTGACAATGCTGAAATTCTGTATGCTGTAAGCTGAAATACAGTGTTTCTCATAGAGTGTGGCGATGCAACCCATCTAGTGCAGTCCATAGCAAAACATCACACCAAAAAGTCCGCAGTTAACTGGCACATAAAATCTCAAATCACTTCAGTTTATGCCATTGCTCTTCTCACACAGTGACATGGAGAGCTGATCAAAGGGTCATTTACAGCAGACAACAGTTATAGTAACTATATGGTAAGCCAGCTGGAAGCCGAGGAAAAGAAAATAAAAAAGCTCCAAACCTAAGAGAAGGAACTTCAGTGGCTGTGCACCCCTCCTGGGAATTCTACCGTAATACAATAAAGGATGTTAAAATGGAGATTTTGTCACTATTTTTAGAATCTCAATCTCCCCATGAAGAACATCACAAGAAACTCAATACTCATTTATCACAACTTTTAATCATTCCTTCCTTTCCTGGTAATTTCGGAGCTGGCATAATGTGAGGAGGAACCTCAATTATGAGACATACCAGTTTGGGTCCCAGAAAATTCTCGGGCTTGTGTACCTGTCGGATTCCACTGGAGCAGCAGGTAGGCACCACAACTCAATGGGTTTAAATACATTCTATTAACTCTTCTTGCAAGAAGACAGTTGAGGACAAAGAAGGGGAAGCTAATGAACATTTGCCAACCCTCGACTCAGCCATTTGCTACTTTCTTGTTATGAGATGTTTGCAGGTACAGTGCTGAAGACCCAGGTCAAGTCTCAAAGATTTCTCTTGAGAGGTACAGCCATCAAAGTCCTGACTCCTCAGCACTGCAAGTTAACTGCATCTGAAGAGCTGCTTTGTTGAATTGTGGCTTTAGAACAAGACTATTGGAGCAAGGCCCATTTCCAAGGGAAATAAGGCTTTTGCTTCGTTTATTGTTCCACCATATGGTAAATAACACAGGGCCTCTCGTGTCATTATAGCTGGGCTGAATGATCACCTGGAGCCTGGCCTCTCCACACGCCCATTTAATTAAGATGTGGCATTTCAGACAGTGAAGAGCCCACTTGAGTAGGCACACAGGACAAAGCATTTGAAAGATGACAGCTATTTTGAGACGTGGAGGCGGGCGCTTCTCAGGGGAGGTTGATCCATGTGTCCACGTCTCTGAGGAAATGCAAAAGAGCCGCTGCTAATGGCCACTTGGACAGGACCTGGACAAAGATAGGAGTTGTGTTCCGTCCTCGTGTCCCAGCCGGATGGGCTATATGCCGGAAGCCTGGCTGGGTCAGGCCTCAGGGAGGAAAGATCTAGTTCACATTTTCTCCACAAATGATGATATGTGGTTTTAGCAGAAGTAACTAGACAGCAAGCTATTACAGCCTGAGACAGGATTTGGATATTTTGTGGGCTTTTATGCATTTTTATGTTTATGATGCTGAAGTTAATCTCTCTTGCACCACGTGAACTATAAATGAACAGTCCAAAACCGAGTGTCTTTTTCAGAAGGTAAAACAAACTGTTGTAACATCAGCTTTAATATCGAAACAGTAGGATTATAAGAAAGATGGACGGTTTATTATATTTAGACTTTGAGTAGTTTTACCTACCTTCAGGTAGGAAAGAAAAAATCAAAGTTTTTTTCTTTGATTAATCACTCATGTTATAGTAATAGATGCAACAGCCGTATCTAGAATTAAAAATAATGGTAAAATTTGTATTCCTACAAAGTTGTCAGGAGGATTTCACTGAATAGCAGAAAGGGAGACAGCCATGCAAATACATAATAAAAAAAAAATGTTTAAAAATTGCAGCTTGTGACTCAAACAACTCTGTGATCATATACAAGATACCAACATGCAGTAACAAAGGCCAGATGAATCCTAGAATGAGTAAAAAAAAAAAAAAAAAAAAAAATCTATGAATGGTCATGGTGGCCATTTTCTGCAATCAATTAGCAGACATCATTTTGAGCAGGGAGCTGGGCCGACACAATCTGGGGTGTCTGCGGCTGACCAGAGTGACAAAAGACCTGTAAAAACAGCCTGGGAAGTCATATCTCTGCTGTAGCCAGAAAATGGAACGCACACAATACGCATTTAATGACGCAAGTGATGTAGTCAGAAACTTCTAGGACTGCCTGCTGCACTTCCAAATCATCGGCACACACGGCATAGCAGCGTCACGCCGCAGCCATGTTTAGAATTTAATTCTTCCATGCATGTATGTAACATTTTCCTAGGCAATTACATTAATTATAGAGCCTGTAAACTCTGTAGTCACAAAAAGACAAATGAGACCAAGAACAGTCTTGGCACTGCAGTGACTAACACTGGGAGTGAGAGGAAATGGGATGGAACAGCTTCTAATAGGAAGAGATGGATAATTGTCTAACTCAACAGCACTACAGAATATAGATGAACACTTATCCACCTTTATTTCTGACCAAACTTTTATGCACCCAAGTCACTGGGGTTAAATACCTGTTGACTTCCCTGTACATCTCTGACTCTATTTTTAATCCCAGAGGCTTTGTGTCCTCACGCAACATCCATCCATTTCTGAAAACAATCAGAGATGTCAGTTCTGGACTGCGAGTTCTACCACTGTCAGTTCTTGTAACAATAAATAAATGCTTTGCAACAAAATGTACTCCCGAACCTGCTAACACCGATGATCAAAAGTAAGTTTGGTCGAAGTTGTGTCCGACACTCTTCACCCTGCTAGCCTGCTTTCTCTTCTGTTCTCATTTTCCTCAACCTCCCCAAATTAACATTCATTTATTTAGTGGACTGTGTTCTACCAAAGTCTGTGTGGAGTTTGCATGTTCTCCCTGTGTCTGCGCGGATTTCCTCTGGGTGCTCCAGTTTCATACCACAGTCCAAATAGTTGCACTTCAGGTTAATTGGTCACTCTAGATTGTCCATATTGTGTGTGTGTGTGTGTGTGTGTGTGTGTGTGTGTATGAATGAGTGTGTGTGGCCACTCTACAATGGACTGGTGTCCCATCCAGAGGTAGTTTCATAGCCAAGGGTGGAAACCACAGCCAAGGTATTTCCAGGGTGAACTCCACACTGCCATGATATTCATCTAGATAAGCAATTAACAAAAATGAATGGATGGATGGATGGATGAACGGATGTTATAAAAAAGCCACATACAATGATTATTAACTAGCCAACACTTTCAATAAAGGTGATTTATAGTGATAGACAAGGTACACTAAATCTCCCAGTCATTCACAAGTTTAACGAGCAGAACAATGCAAGACACTGACTGACACACCAGGGAATTTAGAAGCATCACTTAAAATGAAATGCGTTTTGAAAGGAACCTGGAGCGTAATAAACACCGACATCAGAAAAAAGAAAAAAAAAAAACAAACCTGAATCCAACCCCACTATGACATTGTAGCTCACTACATCACCATGCTGCACACCTTTCAGTCTGGCTTCTTCTCTGCCCCCAACCTTTATGAAAAGGTGTCCAAAACAACTTGGGTGCTTAGCTCTTGTCGGGGGGAGGGATCCGCTCCCACCGACCCGTTGACCAACAGAGTGAGACACGCGCTGTTTTACTTGCTGCAAGGGTAACCACACCGTCTGAAGTGTGAGCTACAGAGGTGTGGCTCCTCGACAGGTTTTATTTATACAGGGAGACAAGCAAGCGTATCAGGTTACATGAGGGTGTGGATGACAGTTGTAGCGAGGAAGTGGGAGCGGAAACGGAAACAGCAGGTTTGTACAGCAGGGATGGAGCATGTGCTATGTACAGTATATACAGTGGAACAGGTTACACAATATCTTACGCTTAAGAGAATACAGGTGAGTGATAATATTGCATAGTTTCAACCTAACAGCTCTTTAGTCTTCTCCATCTTTCCCACTTCCCTTGGCTGGGTCACCTTCTCCCACAGCTTCTATTATCACTGCTATGCAGGGGACACACAACTCTTCCTTCCTTTACCCCAAACAAAAGGCACATCGTATCCTCACAGACTGCAGCACACCTCTCTGGGACATCTGCAAGCCAACCGCTCCAAAACTGAAGTGACTGTTTCTCCCCCCTTCTCTCTATCTCGCTGCACAACCTGGTCATTATTACCTCATTGGGAGTCAAAAGCCTGGGAGTAACAGTTGGCTCTGGCCTTTGCTTGTCCAAAAACTTTGTATCCACCCCTGCAGACCTCTTTATCCTTCACCAAATGTGGCAATACCTCACACCACAGTCTGCCCAGCCTCTTCTCTAGGCCACAGTGTATATAGTATCTTGCCTGGGCTACTGCAGTTCCCTCCTGCCTGGTCTCCTTGCCTCTCCCAACAAGCCTCTTCATTTGCAGCAGTTGTGTTGAACCTACAGCATGCATCTCCACTTCTCGTTCCTCTCCATTGGCTCCCTGCATTAAGTTCAAAAGTGTGGTTACTGCCTACAAGACAAAGGGGTATCACTTTGATGCCTACAGAACCAGACCCACTCAGGCTGTAAAGAACTGTTTTCTTATTTGCCTGTCACTGGAAAATGTAAGCTATGCTATACAGCACTGTTGTCAAACAAACCAAGCATGCTGCAAGGTAGGTAGGTAGGTAGGTATGTATGCCTGTTTCGGCATGAACTTTTGCTTACTCTGAGCTTTACGTTGCTTTGCAGGAAAGCATTTGGTGAATATATTAGCATAACATGAGTCATGTAGTTTTAAACAGTGGTTAAAACAGCACTCAGATAGCCGATTCCATTACAGAATACCTGATAAATGGGACCCTATACAATTCTGTATTCCTGCATTAGCACACCATTTTATCACACACACACACTGTACAGTCATAAGTATGTGGACACTTCACACCCATATGTGCTTGTTGAACCTCCCATTCTTAACCCATGGGCATTAACATGGAGCTGCCCCACCCCCCTTTGCTGCTATAAGAGAGTTACACTCTTCTAGTAAGGCTTTCCACCAGGAATTTGTGCCCAATCGGCCACAAGAGCATCGGCAAGGTTGTGTCTTATCCAGGCTTGGATGGACTCTAAAGTGATATCCCCACAGGCTTCCCCCATGGCCCACAGAAAATTCCCTGCATACCATGCCATGCTGAGAAGAACTCTTCTATGGGGTCAAGAAATGGGGAATATGCTGGCAAGAACAAATCGGAAAACCTGGGATGATCAGTGAACCAGTTACATACGGCTGCAGCTCGAGGAAAACTGACATTGTCCCGAATCACAATGTATTATGACAACTCCCAGCCTCCTTTTGTTGGACAAGCACATGGTCAACCACAGTAACACGAATATCATTTGATATTACAGTTCTTTGCTGTGCTCTTCTGGCTCCCTGTCTACTATCCATTGTAGGTTCATCCAAAAACAACCACAGTAAACAAACACACACACACACACACACACACACACACACACACACACACACACACACACACACACACACACACACACACACACACACACACGGCTTCATTTATAAGCAGTCAGTGGTTTAGCATCAAGTGTGAAGCAATTTGACACACAGTGTTTTCAGCTGGAGAGCTGAGTGCTAACTGAGCTTGAGTTTTGACACCTTGTGTTTGACTAGAGACAGTAGTGTTTTCAGATTGGTTGTATGGTGATAAGTGTGCTTTACCAATGGGATTTGTGTTTGAAGATCTGCTCAAATGGTGCAACCAATCTGTGATACTAGCGACAGGACCACAGTTTGTAATTCTGGGAATAGTGTGATCATTTTCAGGACTTAATTTAAGCAAAAGGTTATCTAGCGGACTGTTCAAGATATAATGTTTAAGCAATTGAGAAAAACTGTAAATATAACAAATGAAATGTGTTAATGAAATCATGTAAATATTAAAGTATTAACTGCACAAGGGTGCTGACATGAATGTGTTCAAACTTCACACGTAATGATATATTTGCGCAGCAATGTTTTTATAGCAATCCGTCAATTAATTTGCATTGCAGATACTGGAGGCTTTTCATGAAAATGGCCTTGTGTTTCCCAACCTATAACAAGGCTGATAAATTTTCTGGAGCCAAAGCAATTTTGAAAGAAGTCATTGTACAATAAATGAGCTTGCATTAAGAACAGCACAGTCAGCACCCTTTCTGCTTTGCTGCATATTCTCAAGTCATCTGGCCAACATTCAATTAATCACCAGTCGTGGTGATCCAAGAGCAACTGACAACTTAGGGACCTAAGCCAATAAATTCACAGCTGGTCAGCATCACCAAGCAGCCTCTCCAACTATCTGTACCAGCTCTTTTGGTAATAAAAATAAAAATAATAACAACAACAACAACAACATGTAAGCTGTATGTTGTGCTTTGTTCTGGTGCAGAAATTAGTTTCAGTAATCTTGATATATTTTTAATTTATATTACGTGTAAAATATTATATTACTGAGTAGCAATACTTTCACAGTTAATGCTGCTTGGCACATAGTGTAGTTAGTTACACCAAGCAGTATAGTTAATAACTGTTTAATAAAACAGACACAGATTTCTTTTAAAAAAACTACTTTTAGTCTTCTTTTTGTCATATAGATGACTGTAATATAAGATGACCTAACAGTGTTACAAAAGCGGGAGTTTCCCACTTTACAGTTATACTTCAACTGAGCAGAGAAATGACACAAATTGAAACTTAGTTATAGCTAACCTTTGGGTTCTGGGACAAAGGGAGATCACTTTTTCATGCTATGGAAAACCTCTGAGGTATCAAGTACATGAAGTTACCGAAGCAAAATGTTGATTTTACACACATCTAGTGTATGGATACAAATGATAAGGAGAAATGCATATAGCGCTGCAGTCATCCTGCATTTTATACTCAGGCATGTTGACATTGGTGTTATTCACCACTGACTGTCATATGGATTCCACTGACCTACACTGCTCTGGCAAATCCTGCAATGTGGAAGAAAATGACAGAAAATTTAAATATATCTTTAAACCATTGTAAAATGCACTGCCATTATTTTGCACACTAAAATCTGTCCATTATATCTGACAGTAATAAAGATGAGATACACATTCACTTGACTCCTGTCAGTCCTACGGTACATTTGGAATAAATAAAGTATCCAGTTAAATCATTCAATAACTGACGTAAAAAAAAAAAAAAAAAAAGAGTCCCATTAGTATCACCTTTTGCTCAACTAGGCCTCTACTTTGCCATCTATTTGAACGTTAATGACTCCATATCAGCAAGTTCAGGTGTTAGAAACAAGTACGTTTTTAGCACCTTATTCAACATAAACCATCGTAAACAAGCAATTTCCAAATATTTTGCATAGGATAGCAACGGCGCTCCTCAAAGGCTTTAGTGTGAGCAGGAGATGGTAATGATCCTACTGTTAGTCTGTTAGATGCTGAAGGACTTCCAATGATGGGTCGAAAAAGCACAAATTACCATGAAAAAATATTTAAGAAAACATAGCGAGGCACTTAAAACCTGTGTCGGAGAAACTATGTCCACTTCATATCACCTGACACTATTTGGCTTTTATTCAGCCTTTAAAGATGCAATGCAGTTGCCATTTAAAGACTCCACTGCAAATGTTTTTCTTTTTCTTTTTTTTTCAGGGGTGAGTAACCTCACCCCAAGCCATTACAGACGCGGTGACGGGGTTTGAAATGTCATCTCTACTGACATAATAGCGTAATGACTGGCATGAAGGAGAAGGGGGTTCTGAGGGTCCTGGCCCACAGCTTAGATCTATAATCATCTGCTTCTACCTTTCAGGCCTCTTCCAAAAGTGATACCAGACACCATAACTGACAATTAAATGTCCGGAGTCTAGGGGATGGCCCGAGTGTCACACTCCAAGCTCCCTGAGAATTCAGAGTCATAATCAGTTTAGCGTCTCACACAACTCACATAAGAGGAACCAACTGCAAAGAAGCCATTTAGAGCCCAGAATCTTTCCATGTTAGGTTGAAGCTGTACTCAAATACAATGCACAGTACTTTATTTACTGTACAACTCGTGCATGCTTTTGGTCAATTTCCGCTTCATTTTTGAGTACATGGCACCCCGTCTATAGAGCACCCGCCTAGTCTAGCATCCATGGAATCCGGGATTGGTTGCAGACCCTCACAGACCTGACCATAACAAATGGTTCACGGTCACAAACGGACGCATGGATGGATATGCTGAAAAACCATAAAAACGATGCATTCCGATTTCGGAATGAAATGCGGTTCATCACTTGATCGCTTGGGGATGGAGCAAAGCCATCCAAGCTGGTAATCAGCATTGGCTGAGGGGTAAAAAATACTCGGGAAAACAATCAGTTTCTCTGTGCGATAACTGTTGACTCTACTGCTCCATGAGAAATAAGTTTGTCTCAAAGTCAATGGCCTGAGCCACGCTGGATTATTGCGCTGGGTTTCAGCCTCCACGCTTGTCGCCTGGTTAAGTTCCGATTTCATCTCTGAGCACAATTAACGCACAGAACTCTGACATTACCCGGCCTCGCAGAATCCCGCCATGTGTGGATGTGCCAGGCTGACGGAGGGCCACGCACAGCAAGAGGCAGATAATTGGAAATAGGGAGGGCACTTTTGGGAGGTTAATGGGACCTCCACTGACTCCAGAGGAATGCATAATGAGCCCATACAGTCTTTAGCGATTCACACCTGATTTCTCTTGTGTATGCACAGCGAATGGCCTCTGTCACCGGGTCGGCATCAAAAAGCAAGCTTTTTATCTGCGGGTGCTAAGAGGATGGAATTTCTCTTTCACTTCCAGGACTAAGAGATGAAGATAAATCTCCAAAAGCACTGCACAGAGGCTTATAAATCAAGAGCGAAGCATGATGTTGAGGGAAACACATACAGTTGTGTAAGAGGCAGCAAAAAAAATCACCGTGCAGAGGACATAAGCAGTGGCCCCAGTAAGGCCAGTAACTCACCAAAGATGAAAAGTCATGGGACAGTAGAATCCTTAGAACATTTTTCTCTTTGAACCATGCGAAACTTCCACAGGTTCTGGATCTGATTTGTTTCATATACCATCTATTTTTGCAGCAGCCTCCTGTGTGGTCCTACTAAACCCTTATAAACGCTTAGCCAACTTTAGATCATTTCATAGTTATCCTCGGTCCTCGCTAAATTAAATTTTGTAGGTCTGTAACCACCAAACAAGTACTGAGTAATTTTGTCAGCTATGCTTTGAAAATGCCATGCCGCACAATGCTGCATTTCATGCTTCTACATCTCTGCTAAACATCTGCAGATCTAGGAGAACATTTACCTTAACTATAGCTACATGCGGTTAACCAAAATCACTAAACTGTACCTGTGTTATAGCTGTTACTCCATTGCTAATAAGACGTGCTATGAACAAGCATTTGAGCCATTATTTAAAAACGTACAGCATTCTGGCTTCAATACTACGTTCGGAGATTAGGTGCTCAATGAGGGAGAAAAAAAAAAAAACTATAAAGCTGTAAATAAAGTTGCGTAATTTGGAAGGAATATTATACAAGTTAGATGAGGTGACAACCATTTTGGCTCTTTTTTCCTGTGTTCTTAGTATCATTTCTATGGATATCTGCTGAAGCAATTAAAACAAAATGTCCAATTCTTTGAAGATGGCATGCAGTATTTCAGCTACAACATAAACCCATCATCCACAACACGACCGCATGCTGTTAATTCACTGCAAATTTGAATAAAAGGTGTCTGATAAGCGCAATGAAATTGACGCGTCACTTTGTGCGACTGCCAGATACAACCTCACCCACAGACTGCACGTCAGGTCACGGTCCTGCTGGCACCTAAGCCACTTCCACCGGTCCCTCACCGTCACTTCCACTCATTTGTCAGTGTCTTGACTTTCATCCCAAGTCTTTCCTGAGAGATAAAAATGTGCTCCACCTTTCTGACTGGATGCCCTGAATTCTTCACATAATTTTTCAGAGTAGGTTATTTAAAACTCTTGCACCCACAACAACATGCAGTCACGCAACTGGATCCCAAACATTACACAGTTTCTTCTCAATTGGTGCGGTTTCTTTCTCCAGCCAAGAGCATGGGGCCATGCTGTTGCGCACAATCACATCTGATTGCTTGTAGCTGCTGTTCCTTGGTCTGGCGAGGACTTCACAAAGATGTGTTGCAGCACACTAAAGGCAACCCCAAGCCATTACAGTTGTGACAAATAAAAAAAAAAAAAAAAAAAAACTTCACAGAACTTCATTTGCTGTTTTTGGTACTGACATGCCATACAAAATAGTCCAAGATCACGAACAGTTTTTGGGCTGACTTTTAATTACGGGTGAAATTGCACAGCCATTTATTACAAATACAGCTTAGACCCAGCAAAGTACTCTGGCAGTTAGGCTAAGCGATGTAAATGGAACCCCAGTGGCTCACTGGTAATGTGTTGGATGTTTGGATATTATGGGTAGGAATGAGCACCATTACAAACGCCAACGTCCTAGTACATCCAAATCTTCTTTGGTGCAACAAATGGCATCCGAAGCACTGAGCTGATCTGACTTTCGAAATGTTTAACATCTGTTTTACTAAAACATAGTAACTGTGTGCCAAACGTCTGTAAGAGAGGCCATAAGTTGCAGCTGAGGCCTCAGACAGGTGGCTCAATAATTTTTTTTTATCCAACTTGGATTAGACTTCAGGCACATTCCTGTTATAGTGTTATATTTTCTTGCTTCTGCCACTGCTCCTGTATAACCTTATTATGCTCTTTCACAGTCATGACCACACAAACTAAACTTGTAAGCTCACAGAACTATGTGTGGGAAGAAGAGAATCTTTGGCTGTCTGTTGTGCAAATAAATAAATATAACCATGCAAATAAAAATGTATGTGGAAAATTAACCCGCAGTTGCATTTTGCAATATTTACAGTAATTTTGAAATTAAAAACCCCAACCACGGCATTCATCAAGTGGTTTGTAGGTTGATTTTGGCCACAAGGTCTCATCTTGATTGAAGATGATCGATGTTGTTAATTCAAAAGCATCATTTTGTGCTGAGTGTTGGTGGTTTTCTCAGTTGTATTTGGGTTCTGACTTTGTGTGTGTGTGTGTGTGTGTAGAGTTTTGTTATCAGGGACTTCGAATTAGAAAAAATGTATGCAAATGATTGCGAAAAACTAATTTATGAGGAGACTACATATGTATCCGGCTAGCTTTCGTCCATGGCACTCAAGCTGATTTTCAGATATCGCGTTGGAAAGGAAATGCTTTCATGACACTAAAGTGCAACTGGAGAGGAAAGGTGGAGGAAACTGATACGTTTAAATTTTGCTTGGCTGGCTGCACATGTAAAAGCCCCCCCCCCCCGGGCCCTCTGGCACTGCTGTTCCAGATGATTCTATGCCTTTTCATCACCATAAAACACAACTGTTTTCCTCTTCAGTGTGCGTACAAACAACGCAACTTAAACTGTTTAAACCCTCTCTAAACAACCACATTCTGAGCCATGCATCTCCCACATCTTGGAGGAAACTGTATGTTTGAGGGAACTTTCAGCTGAGATGATTCACTTATTTTCAAAAGGCCCTGATGTTAACTTACTCTAAAAAATAAAACGTTCATTGTTCATTTCAATGTTGCTTAAAAATAACACTGCTCTCATTTCCACCAAAGGCTTCAGTTAGCACCTTTTTCATCTTGAACACTGAATATTTCAGCACTCTGCCAAAAATGAATAGCAGGGTGAAAAAATAATATTTGTCCCAACACAAAATTTGTCACTTTAATCTGTTACACCACAATGCCCTGTTGTAGTAGAACAAAACTGTGGTGAAGCACAGCTGTGTCCTAAACAGAAAGCGGTGCGTTTCGCTCAAGAAAACAGTCATCCTGACAGCACAGTGCAGCAAGGTGCCGGTGGGAGAGATGCAAGCATGCTGAGATGCCAAGATAACGGCAAAAAATGCCACAATGTCACTTTTTTCAGATGTGGCTGAAGCTGTCATTCAAGCTATAGCGCAGGAATCAAATGTGTTTACGCAGCCCAAATGGAACCATGGAGAAAGTCAGGAAAGGACTGATGAACGGTGATCGTGTGTGTGAAAAGCCAAATTCTCTTTTTCAATCTGCACTGTAGGAGACAGGCAAAAAGTTGAATGACCAGACCTCATCGAATTACAAAGATCCACGAAAGACCAGACACTGCAAACGCGGATGGCTTTGCCTAAACTGTGAACTGGAACTTATTATAACAGATAATGCAACAAATACAAAACTGCAATTTCTGACTATTAGCATTGCTTAGAATGCCCAGGAGGGGTGGGCTTCCACTGGTACATGGACCCCAAGAGGTTCATTTTTCTCCTATTCCCTAGTGAAAAGGAGTTTTTTTTTTTTTTTGTTTTCCTGTGTGGCCAGTTGGCTAACTGTGCAAAATTACCTATTAAACTGCATGTGAATAAAAACCCTTTATGTGTCTGTTCAGCACTCTGTGTCACTGCAGTGAAAAGACCGCTACATGAAAATAAAATTGAATTGAGGTCTGAGTTAAGAAATAAAACTGACCATTTGTTTTCTGTCAAATGAATCTGAAAAGTTAAATGGAAATAAATTTTACTCAAAAAATTGAACTGTTTTTCCTCCAAGTCCAGCTGCTGTTTTTTATATCAAACTAAACATTAAAAGTTGGCAGTTGCTAGATGATAGTTGGCTTATGATAGCTTAAGATATGAGAAGAAATTATGCTGTCCATAATTTTGGTCCAATATAGAGCCACCTTCTACAGATGGGAAACAGAACTATAGATAACCAGCAAAGGTAGACCATCACTGCCTGTTCTGCACAGTATTTTTACTACAAGAACTACAGTAAGTAAGGTTTGTCAAATTCAAGTCAGTTGTGCCTACAGTAGGCTTGGAGTACTGCTGTGGATCATGAAACCTCGTGATTGATGTTAAGAAAAAAGAACGGAGGAGAAATTAACAACAAAAACCAAGGTACCAACCCAACTCAAATCCATCATGAATTAGCATTTCATACAGCATGATATCTTAACCCCACTAACAAGGGATTTACTCCACATTTGGAGTGTTTGAGCACAGCTGTGGTGAAATGAAAACATATTTAAAAACAAATTAATGCATTGAAATCCACAAGAGGCCTTTCGCACCGCACCATTAGGACAGAAAAATCACTCTAAAATCCTATAACAGAATCCTGCAAGAGGGAATGAGGAGAGCTCCCATATTACTGTTTTGCTAAGTTAAATGGAGGGGTTTCAAATTTGCACTGTTTAATGCAGATCTTGTGACAGGTGGTGAATCCCCACCCCACTGTTAGCGTAACACTTGCATTCTTTTTTTGCCTAGGAACTGACAACTCAAAAGGCAGTCTTTAACAGTTGTGTAACAACACTTTTTATACTAAGCCAATACTAGGCATGAGAGAAATTCTTGAAGTTGGGCTTTTAATGCATGTTTATGTTAAAGGTATTCATCAATAGTGTAGTGAATGCTTTATGATCATGCTATCCAGGATATTGTGCTTACTACTACAAAGTATTGTGACTTCTGCCTCGCTAAAATGTGAGGTATTTAAGAAGGTACCTTAGAAAAACAAAAGAGGGTGCTTAAGGAAGGGAAACGTAAACTACAGATAAGACAAAGTTAAAAGGGTCAAGAAAATGGTCAATTTAGATCCAGGCCAGACCTTGATGGTATGTAATGAAGTAATAAAACCAAAACTCCCTCAACTAAGGCACCTAAATGAAGAGTTACTCCACCACACTTAAGATGGGATAGCGATTCCTTATAACATCATCTAAAGTCGCACTTACAAAGAACAGAAGTGAAAAACTGTTGAGAGGCGTGTATACCTTGCAAACTGCTGTATAAATAATCCCTGTATCCATTGTTCAAGGAGACTCTTTTCGAAGGAGCTCTCCCGCACTAGTGTGTATTCGACTGATCAATAAAGTGTAACTCTCTCTACACCCGAAGTGGTATTTTTTCTTCCACATAGGGAACAACAAAAATGGTGTGGCAGTATAATCTCTGCACTGCTTATTAAAATAGCCTTCATACCAACAGTTTACTTGTGCATGGTACAAAAATAATATATATTTTCCCTTCCCTCACTAGCGTTACTGCACCACGCACAAGTAAATCATGAGAAGATTGAGAAGCATCAAGGCCTGAAGGAACAACTGGAACAAAGGTGGAAGGTGAAGACCAAAGTGATTCCTGTGGTAATAGGAGCACTGGGGGCTGTGACTCCCAAACTTGTAGAGTGGCTCCAACAGATTCCAGGTACAACAACTGAGGTCTCTGTCCAGAAAAGTGCAGCTCTAGGAACAACTAAGATACTGTGCAGAACACTCAAACTCCCAGGCCTCTGGTAGAGGACCTGAGCTTGAGGAAGGCGCGCACAGACACACACACAAACACATATGTATGTTGTGGTGCGATATCGAAAAAGGCAGAAAAATTAATTTTAGTCTATGCACACTGCTGCAGTCTTAAAAAAAAAAAAAGCATATAGTTCATGGTATTATCCTGATGTTTCTTTACATCCCCCCAACATTTTTTCTAAAATGATGCACGGCTAACAAAAACATGCATTTTCACCAGCAAAGTGGTACAGACACACAATATTTGAAGTACAAGTTTGATACCATTGTGTGGCAGCATCCATTACACAAGTAGCTGCATGCACAGTAGAATTAAAGTATGTTTGCCGTGTAACCCATGTGTACATTTGTGATAGAGACAGGAGAGCATAAGGGAAGTGGCTTTGAAAGGGATATGTTCATGACATTCCTAACCTTAAACACTGGAACCAATAACTTTTGGGCTTTTGGTTTTGAAACCCATTGTGCGTGGGACCACCAAGCGACCAGAGATGGAGGATTGTTGCAGTCAAGCTGTGCCCTGAGTGATCAGGTTCTGTGAGTTTTGGGGAGCAGATCTGTTGATGGTATGTATGTTGGCCTTCAATTTGACATAGGTAGCTACAGGAAGACGGTGGAGAGAGAAGAGAAGGAGGGGACATACTTGGGCACACTGTGGCAGAACAAACAACTTGTGCAGCACCACTGTGAGGGGGGCTAGGGTCAGGCCTCAGAAGCATATGACTTAAAGCATAGTGCACTCTTGAGGGGATGCCGATCAACCAGGGCAGGGCAACCAAACACACACACATTACCATACCCATTAACAGCTATGAGCCATTTATAGTTACCAGTCCAGCTGAAACACATCTTTAGACTGTAGGAGGAAAGCAGAGTTTCCCAAGAGTATACAGCAGTGCATAGCATGAGATTTGCTCTTTACAGGTTAGAAATGCTATGATTTTGAACATTTACTCTGTTCTCTATTGAGAATCCAAAACTATCACAAATCAGAAAAAAAAGATTATGAAAGTATATCCCTTTTATTATGGCTACAATTATACTGTGACATAACCATGTAAATAAGCAAAATGTAATTCATCTCCCCTAGAGCTTTTATGACATGCAATCTTATTTTATGTGCATAGTGGTAAGACACCCATTACTATTATTATTATCATTAACATTAAAGTATAAAAATCAGAAGATACCATTAGGTAACAAATAAATTCTGGAATAGTAAATTTATTGGTGCATTTCTGAGGTTTTGTGACAAACAGGTCCGTCAGCACCGAAATCATCAGCGGCACTGATAAATGATAATACAGGAGCAAAAAGTTAATGAGTTGCACCAAGTGGAAATTATTGCTGGTTTGTTACCCCGGTAACAATCTTGCCCGATTAGTTGTAAAAGTGGCCGAGAACACATGTTGCTCCTCTGGTGAAGGAAGCATTCGCTACACCTGTGGTTGCGTGCAGGGTCTCACCACTGAAGGAGAGTGTGCCTTCATAAGTGTTGCCATGCCCTTCTGTTTTGTGTTGACACTTGAGCAAACGATTGCACTTACCTGGTTACCGAGCACTCAGCTCATACGGTGCTTCCTACAGGACATCTTTATTTCCAGTACTTGTTGTCTAGCGCAGCTTCCTCGCATTCTGCCACAATGGCTTCATGAGGACCATCAGAATCTTACGTTGCTATCCCAAATGTCTTCCAATGTCAATTCTGACCCTGCACCACATTATGGATCCTCTGAAGAGAGTGCCAGGTTGCTGTGGAGTCCAAATGGCACAATGACAAACTTAAATCTGTCCTTAACCAATAATCCATTAATAAATCAATCAATTATTCAGTCTTTGCTGGTGGCACATCGATTGGTGCCCCAGACGCAAACAATTACATTCTGCCTATTTGGAAAATGAACGGAAACAACATTTTGTGCTCTTTACAGTCTTACTATTGAAATTATTTTCCCCTCAAAAAATTATTACTCTATGAGTGGAAATCCATCCGTCTAATGGGCAGTTTTAAAATCCCCACCTCCCTCGATGTGTCTTTGGTATGAAGTCGACGTCTAACACAGCTCAGTGTCGGACAGCAGTGCATTTTAACCTGTTTGATGCTGAGCCTCTGACAGTCTGATTTCTTACCTGTGTCATCACAGGTCTTACAGGAGGGGACAGGAAGCCACGTGGGATGTTCAGATCTGGCAAATGAGGAAATTCAACAAAGGAAAAATGTATTTAGTGGTATTGGTAGTTGCACTCTAAAATAAATATAAATATAAAAACAGAGGCACATAGGCCGCAGGTGTTGCAGTGTTTTGAGATTAAAATGATAATGTCCCTGGATCAAACCCCACTCCTGTTATAGTCCTTCTGATAAAGGGAACAAAAATAAGAGGGTGCTGTATAAGTGAGTACATTATTGCATACAGAGGGGATCTAACCGTGTGTCGCTGTATACAGGTGTGTATTTGTACAAGGGTGTAAGTTACTGTGTAGCGGGGTGTACCTAATAGTGTAACTGGGCCTTGTATGTGGGGAACTGAAGCAGTGTTTAAAAACAGCTCAAGCGCTGATGGAGTAACGTTGATCTAAGCTTAAAGTGTAAGACGAGGAGCTGTGCTGAGGCCATACCTGGTAAGGATTTCCCGACGGAGCCGTTGGGCAGCACAGCTAAAGCCGAGGTTCAGCACAAACACGGACGAACGCCGCCATCTTGCGGCAGCTGCAACTTCGCCGCTACGGAAGGAAACGGACATCAATTCTCGCCGCAGTTTGACGCGGGTAACAGTTTATTTCTTCACAACAAACGATCCACACACCAAAGCAACCGAAGGGCGTTTTCTCGTAAAACGAATATTAACTAAGCCGGTCATTTGCGTGCGAAAAGCACAGGAGTTGATTTAGAAAATCTGTTTGCCATTCGTGACTAATATGCATTGCAAAAAAGAATGCAACTAGACGTCCGTGAATAGAATCTCATAATAGTTGCTATAAATATTTATGTGCACATTCACACGCCTCCTTGAAGCCGGGCACTGCAGTGCACATAAAGCAATTTACAGGATAAAGGTTTTTGCGAAAAAGGAGCCGAGGTTCAGCCGCAGACTCATCGCAACGGTGGTCGTGCGAGGCAGGGCGCATGCGCGGACCATCTCAGCAACCCCTCCCCCCCCCTCCCCTCCGCACCCCTGGCATCGCTTTCACTGATGCTCGGCAGGTATTTCTGGGCTTTACGTGTAAAGACAAACTGTTTCTTACTTTTGTTTGGGGGATTAAATGGCTGAATTTCACGGATGCGTGTGAGATGAGCGTTTGTCAACAGGTCATGAATGTGGACTCTGTCACTTGGTGAAGTGATGCTGGATGCTGGATGCTGATGGTGAGTTTTGGATGCTGGATGCTGGGTCCTGAGTGTTGGGTGCTGATGGTGAGTTTTGGATGCTGGGTCCTGAGTGTTGGGTGCTGATGGTGAGTTTTGGATGCTGGATGCTGATGGTGAGTTTTGGATGCTGGATGCTGGGTCCTGAGTGTTGGGTGCTGATGGTGAGTTTTGGATGCTGGATCCTGAGTGTTGGGTGCTGATGGTGAGTTTTGGATGCTGGGTCCTGAGTGTTGGGTGCTGATGGTGAGTTTTGGATGCTGAGTGCTGGAAGCTGAGCATTGGGTGCTGAGTGGTACATACTGGATGCTGTGTACTGGGTGCTGTGTTTTGCATGCTTGGTGTTGGCTGTTGGGTGCTGAACGCTGCATCCTGGGTACTGTCTGGAGTAATATAAAGTTTTCCAATGAATGCAGAAGTTGAGATGGGCTTTACTTACAAAGGCTGATTACTGTGCTTCTCTGCTCGCTTTGCATGGTAGTTTGGTGTGTGACCATGTGGTCTTGACAAGCCCCTTAAATCTTGGCCAGACTCTCATTGGTTTGAAACTCACTGGTAAACAAAGAGTTAAAGACAGTTTGTTGCTGAACAATGCAAGCACGATAGAAAATGACATATGCTTTAAAAAAAATTAAATATTTCCCAGGCCTTTAATAAAAGCACTTTCCAGAAACTAGAAGCAACAAAGTAAACATGGGATTAACATCCATGGGAACATTTAAGAAAATTACTGAACAAAGTGAAGTAACCCAGTTATGCAGTGTTATCAGTGTAATGCAAAAAAAACTTTGTTATTTTATGTCATTTTCAGTGAAATATTTGTCACCCAGGAGCCAGTTTGCCTGCAGTGATAATGTTGTAGACTGGATTGGTGCTGCACAGTATGCTCTGATTCTTCACCAGAAAAGGCCGTCTGGTTTCTGTTGTGGGGGTAACTACAGTTTGGTGTTGACTTTAATTTCATCTGCATTTTGTTTGCCTCATTTTTTGATGGAACAACTCACAATGCGCGTGGCCTCCACACATTCTAATCCGGTATCAGCATGGTTAAGGTATACTGCCTATAATGTGTGCGGGACTGTGCAAAAGACAAAGTTGAGAAAAATTGAGAAAATTTCTTAATTTCCGCATCCTTACCGAATAATGTCAACATATATTTTTATTGCAGAAACAGGGTGTGTATGTGTATATTTAACTATGCATGGTACACATGAACAAGAGAGTGCAGGTTTATATGTGTGGCTTAAGATTTGGAGTCTATGTTGGAGTTTCACTCCATGTCAAACAACTGCTGCGCATAAATAATTGTACGGTTTGGCTTTTTTGCATGTGTGTCTCTGCTGTGCGTGTCTGAGTACAGATGCATGAGCCTAGGGTGCAGAGGGGCCGCGGAGAGCTGCAATGAGGAGGCGACTGTCCCACCAGGATTCACGGGCCCTGCCGTCCTGCGACAGCAGTCCAGAAAGCTCCCCCTGCGGCTGTGTCTCCCCCCGCTGCCTGTACTGGTGCTGCCGTTGCAGATGCTCCTGGTGAGCCATGGAGGGGGAGTAGTGAACAAGGTTGGGGGACAGGCTCAGCTTCTGGGATAACATTAAATTGCAGAAGAGCTGCCAGGTGAATACTGGCTTCCCTCACGTGGCAAGCAAGTTTGCTCCTGAAGATCTGCTAGCAAAGACGTTTGTTGTAACACTGGCTCAGTCCGTGTGGAACTCTTCATGTTCATGTGGCTGTTCTCTGAGTGCTCTGGTTGCTTCCCACTGCACAAAGACATGTTTTAGGTGAAATGATGACTGGAAATTGCCTTTGTGTGTGAATGTCTTATGATGGATTGCTGCAGATAACTGGTTATTCAAAAAGGTTTCCCTTTGCCTTCTCAGCTTCAGCTCTTTCTTCTGAAGTTTTTTTGTTTGAAAGCTCATTGTCATTCTTATAGATGATAAAAAAAGTCATGACATTTGTAAGAGATGTTTACAGGCTGCCAAGAGTGTAAGACAACCGACCTGTGCAAAAGAAGACATAACTAAGGCTCAATTTTGAATTGAAATCTTTGTTCTTGTAAGTTATTTCCATCCAGAGTTGAGTCAGCATGAATTTTTCTGTCTGTAAAAATTACATTTGCTTATGACTCAGTAAAAGAAGTCTTCTTCATACCATGTAAGCCTGTACGAGGCCCCATTAAGGAACAGAAAGCCAGGGTTATGGGAATATGGCTGTTGTTTGAGGACAAAAGCAATAAATTGGTGGCTGGTTTGTGCAAGATTGTTATCAGTGGCATGTAGCATACAAATTTTAATAACTTTTCCCACTATTTGTACTCACTGGAAATTCTTGGTCACAGTTTTGATTTGTTGTATTCATTTTAGACATCAAAGTAATTGTAACAGCCAGTGGGTATTCTACACTGTATGGCCAAAAGTGTGTGGACCTCCTTCTAACGACTGAGCTGAGCTGTTTCAGTCACCCCTACGCAGCGTACAAACACATTCTAGACAAATGTGTGCTTCCAGCTTTGTAGCTTTGGGAAAAAAAGAAGCTCCTTTCCTGCTCCAGCATGACTGTGTCCCCTATGTACAAAGCAAACTCCATAAACACATGGTTTGCCTAGGTTGTTGTGGAAGAAGTTGAGTGTTCTGCATAGAGCCCTGACCTCAACCCCACTGAACACTGGTTGAAGAACTACAGGGTTGAAATGGAATAGGCAACTGCAAGCCATGCCTTCTGACCCAACCTCATTGATGCTCTCGTGGCTGAATGGACTGCTCTCCAAAATGTGGTGGAAAGCCTTCCCGGAAGAGTGGGGACTGTTACAGCAGCAAAAGGAGGGACAACTCCATATTCATGCCCATGGGTTTGGAATGGGAGGTTCAACAAGCACACATGGGGGTGATGCTCGGGTGTCCACGTACTTCTGGCCATATAGTGTACCTTCTTGAGATTTTGAGGCCCATGACTAGAAGATTAAAGCCTAGGGCTGAAAAAAAAGGACCCAACAGGGCATCATTTTCATAACAGCAAAGGGGATCACTTTGTAGATAGAGACCGAATGTAGACTACAGCTTATGAATGTCATACAGTCAAACACTGATCTTTGCACAGATGACCAGCCTTTGAGGTATTGAAATAGTTTCCAGCTTTTTGGCTTATGTGTTCTCAAGGTTTATATCTTTATACAGTATATATGTCCTTCTAGATGTCCATAAGCAATACGTGTGATATCTATTGTGCTTGAATATGCATTTTAAATGCAGAGGCTAAGAGGAGTGTACTGTATGCGTGTCCAACAGTCTGAGGACAAGGAGCAGAGACCAGAGCTGTAGCAGGAGAGACTCCAACATGTCTTCACTAGGCAGCTTGCAGAGGACAGACGAGAGGTAGGACACCTAAGTGCATTCACACTCACACACCACCACAATCTCACGCATACAATATATAGTCTGGGGGTTTTCTCTCTCCGTAATATCCTCCTACACACATTTGTTTACCTATTAATGTGGCCATTTTCTTCATAAAGAATCAGACAATGCACATACAGTACATATACTTTTGCAGGACAATTAAAATGAATTTGTAGGCAACGTGGCTGATCTTGTGCATACTGTATGTGTACATGCCTCTCAGTGGCAGGCTGAGCATTTCGGAAGCCTCCTCCTGGGCCGTGTCCTTTGTGGCGCTGATGGGGAGCCCAGCAGGCCGTGCCATCTTCCTGGACTTCCTGCGTTCTGAGCACAGTGACGAGAACATGCTCTTCTGGCAGGCCTGTGAAGGCTTGAAGGCTGAGACACGCCGGGCGGCTGTGGGCGAGAGGGCCAAGCAGATCTACCTGGATTACATCTCCATCCTCTCACCCAAGGAGGTGAGTGTCCTTTTAAGTAGCACTGAGATGATTTTACACTTTTACACACAAACAGATGAGTACAGACCCTTCTGTGTGCTTCATTCCAAATTTTTACAAAACTAATTTCTGTGACCATGACAGGAAAACGATAGCTTATCTTGTTTTTAACTCACTGTTGCACATTAGTTAATATGGACACATACTTGTTACATGGCACCTGCTATTCAAATAGTGCTTGTTAGAGATTGGCATAGTTGTTTCGTAAATGTACAGGTGAGCATCGACGCCAGTGTACGAGAAACCATCAACAACAACATGGCAGCACCCACTGTGCACATCTTTGATGAAGCCCAGAGCCAAATCTATGCCCTGATGCATCGGGACTCCTACCCACGGTTTCTCAACTCCCTGCTGTACCAGTCCCTTCTACAAAGCCTTGGGCCTGCAGATCCACCACCTGATAGCTAGGGGCAGCAGAGGTCACACACTAGACTGCTGCAATCCACAGAGCTCTACCTGCTTTGTAGCCCAACATCCGTTGTGTTGAAGAGAGTGACACGGAAACCACATTAGACAGAGGACACTCTGGGAGGAATCTTTAGGCATCCTGTCCTATACGCATCTGACAACCGGGAGCCTGCCAGTGTTTTTTTTCCCAGTTGCAGCTTTTTTAGGTCTCTTTTGAGAGGGCGTCTGGGGAAATAACGGCTAGAGAAAGCATAAGGACACCGCAGTTAACCTTCATAGTTCAGCTGCATGCTCTTTTCAGGTTGTAACTGCTCCAAAAAGCTGCTAGACTGTCAGGGATACAGAGGTAAAACCCTGAAGGTGCGCCCCACTCACACATTTGTTTTCCCTTTAGGTTTAAGGTACAAAGATGGCAGATATGTACATGTAGGTAGTGTAAAGCTGCTTATCCAAGATGAGGTGCAAAGCTCCAGACAGATCTGCAGCAGGTAGTGCAGTTAAAGCTGCTTCCTCTGGACTCAAGAGGTTGCAGGTCCAAAGCCCACCTCCTGCTTGAGTACCCAAGGCAAGGCACCCATCTTAAATTACTCCAGTAAAATTACCCAGCTGTATAAATGGGTAAATAAATTTACGTAGCTTAACACTGTAAGTCACTTTTGATAAAAAGCTTTGGCTAAGTGGAAACACTTCTTTTAACATATTTTTGCACTACTTGTGCCATTACAGAAAGGCAAAAAATATGTCCCAGTTTTCCTATTGTTTAGCGATCCTTAGATGGGGATTAGCTTTTTTTCCCAGGAATATGTTTTATGTTAATCTAGCAACTTTGCCAATTTTAGCCTGATTATTTATACTGTATCTTACTGTGTTCAGCGTTTTGGAAAAAAATGCACTCTCAATAAATAACCATAACTGATGAAATTTTTAACCATTCCGAAAAGAACAATAAGTAACCATTCCAGTAAAAATAATAAGTAATGATTCCAAGAAGAACGATACCTATTCCAGTAAAAATGATAACTATACTGATAAAAAACATTAATGTAATCATTATGATAAAGACAATAACTAACCATTCCAATAACTTCAATAGCTGTGCAGGAAAAAGGTAGCACACACAAAAGTTTGAAGATGGCTTTTTCATCGCAACTAACACTTGACTTTTTGCTGCCACCTAGAATCCAAGTCAGGCAAAGCAAAAGGATGCATGAAGACACGGTTTCTTTAAAACGACTGCTGTGCACAGTCAGGAAATAAAAGCACTTGACCTCGATGTCTGCTTGGCTGCACTTGCTCATCCACGTCACCCCCATACAGTGCCATATTGACTATATGAGATGCTTTTGGCTATAATGATTTCAAATATGCCACCACCTGTGTTAAAAATGAACAAGGATTCAATGCCACGAATTTTTAGCTTAAACACTTCAGTCAGACCACTTTCATTGTTCAACAAAGACCCGAAGATGAGTTTGGGGATTCTGCAACTTTTAAACCCTTTACTTGACTTGTTCAATAGCAGCTTTTAATCCTACAAAACTCCTCATTGAACAACTGGGTTGTGCAGTTGATATAATTCAAAAGAAAAACCTTCTATTTGTGGGTAACATAAAAAGTTACCATAATTTTTCCTTCAGTATGAATACAGTGATTTTTGCAGCTAGTTATTACAAAATAGATACAGTACTTAATTCTTCACTTTTTAAACATTAAATAATTAAGGGATTATTTGAATAAAAATCAAGTATTGTATTAAGGTTTGCTTAGCTTTTCACTTTACTGGGGCAAATGTTCAGTTTTACTACACAAATGCAATTCCACAAAAATGAAAAAATATGGAGGCCTTCACTAAGATAGCTGCTTCTCTGTGGTTTGAATCATTCAGGTTTTTGACTCAACATTTGAATCAACAAATTCATCAAGAGTTCAACTAAAACAAACACATGCAAGAGTGCACACATTTTTGATTGTTTTGTGTGCGCCCTTAATACAACATAACCAGGCTATATATAAACTTTATTAACGTCAAACGATTTTAACATTAAAATTTAAAAATTGACAAAAAAAATACATGATTTATGGCTATCAGTAACAATGACGAACATTATTAACCTTTTACTGACCATGTAAATAAAGTTTAAAGTGGCTCAAACTTGCAAACAGTCGGTAGCTTCACAGGATGAATCTGTCAATAATTGGGACTGAATACTGGAATGGAATTTGTACAGATATTTTTTCATTTCTGGTCATTTAAAATTTATTTTAATTTAAAATAAAAAAAGCCTTTTATTTCTTATAGCTTTATTCAGTGTTTTTACAGACCATAGTAAGCAAGTATGTGGAGAGACATTTGTAATATTCAGCCTTCATTGATTGTGAGTTTGGATTTATGAACAAATTGATTTATGAATAGATTTTCAGTTCCAATTGTGCTGATAAGATGAGAAGCCAGTGTACACCGGTGAAAAAAAATAAAAGTAAAAATAAATAAACAGCCTAGAAAAGGTTGACAACACGAGGAGGCAGTGTATTGAAAAGCTTTAAATTCACTGGCTACACCATCATGGTTGGAATAACAGCTCAACAGAAAAAAAACTAACTAGAACATGAAAGGCATTCATTTAAACTTTAATATTTTTGTAAATGTACATCGGTAGTCTGATTACTCCTTTGTCTTCATTGTACTTCTAGTCATATAGCAGAGTTTATCCTATTAGAACTTTAACTACATGAATAGCCTTATTACCTCCAGAAATAGAAAAAGTCTGTTTGTGTAAATAAAACCAGCCATATTTTTGATATGAAACAAGCCATAACTCCCATTCTGTAATATGTTAAAGGTCAGCGGCATGCCAAAAATGCCCTTAATTTGAGAAATTTGAGTTGAGAACAATTTAAACATATTACATAGTGCACAAAATTGAGCAAATCAAATTCACCCTGTTACGGCAAATGTTTAGTCCACTGATTCACTCTTTGCATCTTGGTGTTATAAACCTTCAGATTAAAAATATTATTTTTCCCTTGATTCTATACAAAAAATCCAAATTACAAGATCCAGCAGATACATGCAATAATGATAAAAATGTTGTAAAACCATGTATAAATTAGTAATATTAATGTATAAATCACATTGTGTAATATTTTAACTTCCCTAACAAAAAAAATATCAACTGGAAAATATTCATGTGAGTAGATTTCAGACTTGTGGTTGTGGGTGCTCTGGTTTTCTTTAGCAGAACTGCAAAAAATTAAACAGGTCACACTCAGTAAAGGCAATACTATTAATATTGGTTTCTTTTTTTTGCTGCAATGGTACAAAATAAAAGTGAAAGTAAAAATAAGCAGGAGACTCAAACCTGAAATGTTGCATTGCAGATTGGCACAAATATATTACACAATTGTCCTACATGCCTGACTGTTCATCCACAATATCGGGGCAAATAATTTAGGGTTGCTGCCCAAAGAACATTCTGAACCCATGCGTGCTGATTCTGACCTTACCTTCCAGCGATTTCCACACTCATTGCACAGCACAAAGGTGGTCATGGGTTCATCAGCACTGCGTGTTTGCACCTGTGCAGGTGTCATAAAGACACAACCGTGGTTAGTCAACATTCTTACCCATAAACTTAAATTGAAAAGAAATCTTGTGAGTTTACTCACAATTTTTCATTAGTGGAAAACGCTAGTGACAGATGCAATTTCAATGACATAACTACTCAAAAAAGTAAATTTACGCTGCTGACTGAAGAAAATTAACCTGAAGAGTTAAAGAAGAGCCACAAAGAGAAGGACTTTTACTGTCCTTATTCTAGTCTGTTATGCCCAGAGGCTGACTCGAAAACATGAGGATCCCCATATAGAAGCTTAGCGTTGCCTTGCAGGAAGCCCTGGAAGGAAGCCTGAGCATGGGGGCCATACCTGGTTGTAGGTGCAGTTCTTCTTTTTACACTTTGCACACTGCAGCAGGTCGGTGGTGGTGCCACCGGTTTTGGCCATCTGGTGCTCCCGAATGGCTTCCTGCGTCAGCACATTCCTCAGCTGCTTCAGCTCATCGCTGGCCATCTCCTGCATGGTCAAACAAAAGAGTCCAATGAGTGAGACGTGAAATAGTACAAAAGTGAAACAAGAGTGGAAAAGACAACACAAAAACAGGGACTAAGGGACTGTCACATTAGTATGCCTAATAAAATAAAAATACGATTCTCTGTTGAAAAAATAAAACGTGTAAAACAGTGATGGCAACATTCCCCATAATCCCCTTAAGACCCAGTCACCCCAGGTGTAAGCCACCTCAGCGGTCATGCTGGCAATGCGGCTGAGCTCTATAGCCCCCGCCAGGACGTTCTTTCGCAGGCCTGGGTTCTTGGGGTCCTTAAGGTTGCTGATGCGGCTGCGCACGCGGTTCTTGTACTTCATGTCTGTGGATTTCAATTCTTGGTAGATATGTGGACGAGCAAAGCTAAGGTACTGCAGAGTCATTTACATGCGGTAGACTGTTTAGGAACACAGAGAAGCCAGAGTGGCTCTAACACAATTGTTTAACTAACAACAAAGTGGACACTGAAATAAAAAAAAACAATGTACTGTAGAAGTCCAACAATAGCATCAATTTAAGTAAAAGCACTGTGGTGTCTGGTACAACTGTATCAACGTCTGAGAATTTTGTTTTTGTATATGAAGGTTAGGATATTAGTGCCTCACACAGTTTCCACTCAGTCATCTCAAATGTGAAATAGAGACAATTTGGATTAATCTGCCTTGAATCTGCCAGAGGTTGTTTTATAGCTGAGCGTTCTGTGATTCTGGGATAAGCTCCCAATTGCTGCGACCCTGCTCAGGATTACGCAGCTAATGATAATGGATGGATGGGTGAATGAATGGATTAATGCTACGTAGATTATAATATTTTGTTTTTACTGCTTATAACTTTTCCCCACTGATGCATTTTGGAAAAAAATTTGAACATTTGCTATCTGGGAACAAAAAGAAAGCCATTGTCATTCAGACAGTGGAGTCTGAATGCTGCACAGACCAAGCATTTTTGAACATTAAGAACACGAGAATCCAGTAGAAAAACTGAAGGATATGATCTTCAATCTCTGCTGCCATGGAGTCACAGTTAATGCCAAAATCCTTGTAGTCATCTAGGGAGAGAAAGGGCAGAAATTGCCATGTAGCAAACAAATAACACAAACACATTCCTCATTTGGAGGAAACTCTGGGTGCTTGGATGTAGTGTAAGACAAAGGCACTTCTATATGCTATACAAACTGACAATGAAAAAATGTGGCTCTTACTAAAATAACTAATGACATCTTAAATTTGTTTTATTTCAAAAAATTATGCAGTAGATAACATTGTTACATTTCTAAGTATAGACAACCTACAAAAAAAGTAAACCGTTCTTTCTACTACAGGCTAACTTCCAGTATATTCACCTCTCTGTGCACATAAAGTGTGTGTCTGTGTGCAAGCATGGGATTATGGTCCCACCATTAGTGCGCAATGCAGTGGCCAGCATCTCGATGCACTTGTCCCGAATTGAGTCCCCAGTCAGCAGGTGAGGGGGCAGCACCCCCCCTGTGGGGCTAAAAGATGGAGAGATGGGACTGGTGGGTGAGGTAGGGGTCTTCGGGGTCTCCGGTTTGGATTTGATGTTAGTCCTATGAAGAGAGAACCGGGGATTTCAACCACTAATCCTATACTGTCAGAATTATAAATTCCTGAACAAAAATGAAATTACACAGCAGCGATAAAGTTGTTGCCACACCTACGTTACTGTTTATGCAACTCGCAGTGTTCTCTGTCTTAATGTAAAAGTATACTGCAGTGAGTTGAAAAACATGGCAACGGTACAAAAATGTGGACGTCTGTTTAATTATTAAAAAGAACACACACGCACACACCTCGCGATGTCTTCAGGAATTTGTCGAAACCAAAAGCAGGCCACAGCCTGTAGCTTGGAAACTTGGTGCTTATTCAGAGACCTCAACTTTCTGAATATGACATTGCTTGTTGAAATTATCCCACCTCCAAGGAACTGGCAGCTTTCTTAAAACTTTAATGTAACTCGGACAGAGCCTGTCACACCGAGCTGTCATCAGCACATGGAAACCTTGCAAGACGCTCACAAATACAGAAAGCACAGTGTCCCGTATTTCTTGCTGCACTGCAAACAAGAAAACCCTGACAGTTGGCGGGATACTAACGCATCAGCAGGATCCCACTTTGAAAGTTTGTAACAGAATCAAGCAACTCAACCAACTCCATGCCTGCTGAGACTTGCAGTTCTAAGCCTCCTACCCTAGGCTAATACCTGTGTGGGCCTGCTTGGTATTAACAGCTTATCACTGCTGTCACTGAGTTGTCTGTTAGTGGAGATGCTAGTGGTGTGCAAAGTGAATGCTACTGCACACAGATTAGATATCGGCCAACTGTTGCTATGCCTGGCCCAGTTACCACACCCTCAATGTCTGGCAATGTAAGGGAGCTATGAAAACAGCTGGTGGAGCAACACCAACCAACAGTTGTGTTTTTTATCAACCATTCTTACAAAAAAAAGAAAAAAAAACCACATGGTTCATTATGAAGGCCTACCGGTCACGGCTGTCAGTAGAAGACTTTCGTTGCAGAGGTCCAGAATTTGGGGACTTAGGACCCTCAGAGTCCCTCCTGAGCAGCAAAGGAGAACAGTCTTTACCTGCAAGCCCCATTGAAGACTTGGCATACCTTAAAGTAGCTGATGGAGCAGGTGTTTGAGCATGATCTACATACCTGTCAGCCGAGAGTTTCTTTGCAGGTGGACAGCTGCCACTTTTCGAGTCACTGGAATCTCCCCTGAGAAAATAACAGCAAGGGTAGTTGAGATGTTTCATATCACTGCTTTGGTTCTGTCTCTCCACTTGCTCCCCACTGCTGTCATACTCTAGTTTATAACCCTCCTGTAAATATTCAGGTGCCTACATGGCTTGGCTCCTCAGTACCTACAGACACGCATCTATCCTTGCTGCCCTTGGGACACCGCTCGACCTCCACCACCTTTCTCAGTGTACTATACTTCCTCTCCCCTAGCTAAACTTGAAGTCTGCTACTTGCCTTCTCACTTCCCACCACTTCTTAGATAACATATCTCTTCATTGGTTATTTTGGTGTTTTCCAAATATCTGTTATGTGTTATTCACAATTTTTTTTTCCAAAGTATATCACTATCTTTATTCCCTTTTTTATTTGCAGTAGATTTTCTTTCCCTTCACACAGTTGGTCACTTTTTTTTCATTTGACTTTTGTTTAACTCCAATGATTGTCTGGTCTTGTTCTACGTTTTTCTTGTATCTGCTGTGTCCAAACATTTCATTCTGCATTATGATAATCTGACTATTAACTTGTAACCTTGCACACTGACTCCTCACGTTATGAACAGTTTAGTTGGCAATTTTCAAACAACAAATGTTTCCCAGGTAATTTATTTACCTTAGTTTTATTTGGTTTGATTTTAATGTGTTCTGCAAAGTGAAAGTAACCTGCTTTTCCACATCCAGCTGTGTTATGACGGTAAAACACAAATAAAATAGGAGTTTTGGACAACCTTCATTCAACTGCTTTCTAGAGTGTTTACAGCTGTTTATGTGTTGTATTGTGTGTTTAAGGGAAACAAACAAGTCTGAATTTAATAGGAGGTTGAGGAGAAAATGCATTTTTATTTTAAACGTATTATGCTATTTATTACATTTTGTACAATTCAGGAAAGCTGAAGTGGACCCTGAGTGTACACTAGGTAATTATTTACTTGTTTCACATATTTTTACAAGAGTCTTCAGTAATATGTACACAAATCATGGCAAATGGAGATATACTAATATTTTTACCATGCAGACATACCTGTTTATGACAGCTTAGTCTATGGCACTGGTAGCCTGACCCTTGTACCAGATGTATAACTTTGGCAAGTTTTGGGAAGCTCCCCTTCCTCTGTGCAAATTGTGCAGTTCCACAAGTTATGAACATTTTGTACCTCTCAGATTTAGATTCAGTCGAGTGCCGCTTCGTGGGTTGACCAGGTTTTGAGTCCACAGTTTCTCTTCTGCAACAAAAAGCAACCAGTTAAACAGTTGCATGGGCAGGTGAGCATTGTGCAGAACTTTGCCAGAAGAGTAGAACTACACTATGGATGATGGTGCCTCAAACAAATGCAGAAAATCTCTAAATGTCTCACTCAGTTCTTTTAAGTCCCCTCTACCAACCATTAAAAGTCAAAATGCAGAAACTGGAAATGTTTTTTCCCCACCACACCTGTAATCTACTACATGGTGAGATAATTGTACACATCTGCACACACATGCACACAGCAGACCTTATGCAAAAATCACAATAGTGGAATGGAACTAAATCACAAATGATAGCAGCTCAGATGAAGATGGAAATAGAAATCCCTGAAAATCTCACACTGTTGCTTAAGCAAAGCATTCAAGGTGAAAAGGAAGAAAATGAAACTATTTTTGCAGCACTAGCTGAGTTACCCGGCCTCGTCTGGGGCCAAAAATGGAAAGGTAAATAGAAACAGAACATTAAATATCAACAAACTACCACCCATAACGTGGTTGCGTTTCATAAGTATTGTTAATGTCGTTGAAAAGGGGGACGCTGCACAAAGTAACAGACCCAATAGTTGAAGTCCAGTGGAAAGGACAGAAATAATAACAAAATATATGTCTCCAAAAATGTATTACTAATTTGTGCAGCACAGTGTGTCTGTGTGTCAGATACGACGTAATATTAATGCTTACATTTACACTTTGAACAGATTGTACAGATTGCTTTTTTTTAATTCATACAATTTTAATGGCTGAAGTAGAAATTTTGAAGATAGTAAGTAGGATTTGAGAAGGATCACTCTACCAGTTTTCAAGTCTGTGGGGTGAAAAACAAATCCATACATAAAAAACAAACAAAACAAACAAACTTGGCTTTACACATTCACAGATGATTTTTTCTACTAGAACCTTACAGCACCGCACTATATTACTCCACACACATGCACACACACACTCATAGCAAACCTGTCTTTTTTGCCATCCTGACTGGTTCGTTTAGGTTGCAAAACTTTTGAATCTGGTGAATCTTTCCTAGAGTAAGAAAATCTATCAGCACTGTAAGCACTAGGGAAAAATAAAGGATGCTTGCTCAAATTTTATGAAACAGCAAACAGATATCATGCATTATTGTGGAAGAAATGCAGAATAATTGTGCCTGATGAAGATCCAGTCTTAACAATACTGTGTAAAGTTAAAACAAATAAGTCAGTACAATCAGTTGGCATAAAATGACCTGTATACTGGAAAGGAAAATTTGCTAAACTTGTGCAGAGAACTTAAACTGGAATGGCTTGGGGCCAAGTTTTTTGCACACCTGTCTTTATTGGTTTCAACACATGGCTGTTTCAGCAGTTTGTAATTTGTATAGTCCCTTCTGCAAAGAGAAAATGGTTTCAACACTTTCTGCTTATACCAGAAACACACAGACTACATTTCATCCAAAGCAATATCATGCAAGACTCACTGCACATTCCCTACCAGCATGCTCCATGCAGAGGATGATCTACATTACAATACCAGCTTTGTTCCACCTTTAAACAGCCAAAAGAACTAAAAAAATCCACTTCAATGTAAATACCAAGCAAAAAGCTATTATTAAAATATGCCACATGCTTTTTGAACAAAACATACAATTACTAAAACATAAGACAAAAATAAATTAAACACCCCTAAAACCAAACGTGGAGAGGAAAAAGATACTTAAAGAGACCTACAATACATGCAAAAGTTGAGGTTTTTTGGGACCAAATGTGAGGTAGTTCAGTTACAAGCACTAAGGTTGTAAATAAGCCCAAAGGGTTTCTAGTCTCAAACCTTTCTTTTTTGGAATCCTTTGACAGCAGTTTTGGGGAAATGTGTTTGGAATTTGTAGACTCCTTTCTAGAACCAAGTGAGAGAATCTAAGGTTGCAGCTTGTTCATGTTCCTGTGTTGTTTTGTCGCAACACAAAGCTGACCAAAAGCAAGTGCATTGTTAAATACTAAAGCTAAGGTTATAAGAAGCTAATGCATCAAAGGACTTGCAATAACATAGGACACAACTAAACTCAGGTCCGACCTCTCATTCTTGCCTTTCACTGCTTGGACTCTGGTAGTAGGTGGAGGATGAAGGTGGAAAGGAAGAGGAGGAAGAGGCAGGTTTGGGTCTGGAGCAGTTTTCCTAAGTGAAACAAGACTCATATGAAATATTTCAGAATGTGCCCCTGTGTCCACACCTTCCCTCCATGCTTCTATCATTCACTCACCTGTTGATTAACTATAGACTATTCAGTTAGGGTCGAACTAATCTGGAGCTGATCTCAGGAAGCATAGAAACAGATAGCATGCCAACCTATCACCAGACACTCACATGTGTTATCACTTACACAGCCACACCAGCAAGATCCCAGTTTACCTAAACATTCAAAGGGAAGTGGTGCACTTACAAGAAATTCATGTAAAGACAACAACATGCAAACCCCACACAGAGAAGGATAGGTCAGATTATAATCTGCATTATCCATGCCAGGATGTCTTCAACTTGATTTTAGATTTTTCTGTCATTTTAATATGCAGCAGCCTATTCAATGTTTGCAGCAAATAAAATTAATTTCTACAAACAGTGAGAAGTACTGGCAGTTCTGATATGAATTACACATGTAAATCTCTAGCCACAAAACATGAATCACATAAATGCATGTTAAACTTTAAGTAAAAGCATAATCAACAAGGCCGATAAATGATACATACATTAATTTGTCAAATTTTCTGCTTTTATGAGCACAAAAACTGTGTAAAAGATTTTTTTTCTAACTTGATTGTTATAGTGTCATAGCAAAGATAAGCAAGGCTGCAGTTGGCAGACAGAAGTATGCTAAATACATTTAGCAGATGTCAATAATACTTCAAATTGCAGTTTCAATTTAACACAGTGGATTTTTGAAAAACAACTGTGTTTAGCATCCTAATTTGGCTCCTTCATGCCCCCAGCAGCTGAACACTGACTGTATTTCTCACTGAATATATAGGCCATCATAAAACTAGCACAAACCTCCCACTTGTATTCACTGATGCTATAGCAGTGCTGCATGCTCATGTCATGGCAACAAAATCAAAGCTAAACATCATTCAACATCATCAACTGAACAGAACAGTGCATGTTCAGGCCAGTTTCTGACCTCTCTTTCTTGCCTTCCACTGAAGACCATTTAGGGGAAGTGGGAGGGTGAAGATGAAGAGGGAGAGGAGGAATAGGAACGCTTGGATCAGGAACTTTTGTCCTAAAAAAAATTTTTTTTAAATCTGGTAATATGGATGCTCACTAAAACCAACAGAGCTCTTTGATATCTTGGTAAAGACATACATTTTATTACCATACTGTGTGTTCTTTGAGAGCAAAGTTCATTTTTATTTTTTAATTAAAGGGTAGCAAAATGCCTTACCATGCAAAAATATACTCACAGATTCTATTAATCAAAGTCCACATGCTGAATTGTAACCTGATTCTGAACCCAGAACATATGAGCTATGAGGCTTCAGACTAAATCCTTCAGTACTTCAGTGTTTATCAATTATACTGTATTATTTATTTCCTGTTTACCAAGAATTCTTCGGCAAAGCAAATGTGTTGTAATTCGTCGTCTCTGTACAGAGCAGCAACACATTCCGTCCATTAAATGAGGGGTTAGTTATGTCATAACGCTGCGGAACTGAAGGAGGCTGTACTTTTTCACATCACTGTAGTACTCCAGAATCTCATGCTTGTTCTTTCTCGGTAGGAATGGACTTCCACAGAAGTAAGGAATACTACACTATACGGCCAAAATTATGCGGACCCCTTAGCATCAAACCCATATGTGCTTGCTGAACATCCTATTCCATACCCATAAGCAATAATTTTGAGTTTTTCCCTTCTTTGCTGACATAACAGCTTCCTCCTTCTGGGAAGGCTTTCCACCAGATTTTGGAGTGTGGCTATGGACTGTAGGGGGGGTGGAGCAAGAACAGAGCTTCTTTTTCCTCAAACTTTGGCCACAAAACTGGACGCACACAATTGTCTAGAATGTGTTTGTATGCTCTATGGTTGTGGCTGAAACAGCACAGCTCAGTCATTAGAGGGGGGGGGGGGGGGTCAACATACTTTTGAACATACAGTGTATATGTATGTACAACATGTCTATATTCTGGAATAAATGCAAAATATGATTGTATGCATAATTACATAACACTGCAAGTACTAAACATAACTGCATCAGACAGCACCATAGTAGAGGATAAAATTTTGCAATATTCCATGCACAATGACATCAAGGCACAAGCCATGTTCCAAAGCACTGTGCATTATGAAAACACAGAAGAAAGCAGCCCTTCCTAATGTATCCTGCATGCCAACAGCACAGAATAGTATTATCATGCACCATTCTGGAAATAACCCACTTTAACTGTTATATATTGTATATTGTAATATCACAGCAAAGCACTACACTGGACTCAGTAAAATCCCAGAACCCTGACCTTTCCTTCTTTATTTCAGCTGATGGATGCTTGGGAGGTGTTGGGTAATGAGTTTGAGGAAGAAGAGGGGAAGAAAGAGCCCCAGGGTCCACTTCAGCTTTCCTGAATTGTACAAAAATCCCACAAAGGAGCACCTTTTAAAACCAGTCTGTCAAATATAAGGGAAATGAGACTTTGACAGAATGAGTCTCACCTCTCATGTTTTTTTTTGTGTTCACCCACATGTTTATCTTTTCTTGTCTGCTCTCCCAACTGTTTCTCTTTTCTGTGTTCACCCACAAGTTTCTTCTCAGAGTTTGACATGGGTTTCAATTCGGCTGATAGCTTCCTGTGACTTACAGTGCAAACAAAATGGACTCATCTGATAAGACATATCCTCACTGACTTATTTCACACAGCAGTAAAATTGTGTCATAACCGTGGGTTTCCAAGGTCTAATCAGAATTCGCTTTTTTGTGTGCAAAAACAAGTTTTAATACAGACTGTCTTCAGGGAAATCAATGTCCAGGCATGCAATATACCCTTTTTGTGCTCTAGCTAGTTGCCCACCTTGACTCTTCTTCAGAGGATACCCTGCTTACTGGCCCGTCATTATTACGAGTGTTGCCTTTGATGGGGTCTCTGCAGTTTTTCTCACCGGGCCTCTCGGTCTTCTGTGACTGAGATGATTCTGGAAGAGAAGGGAAATCCACTGGGATTAGTACTTCAGTGCTTGGTTTACATACTGCATAATGAAGACACTTTCTGCTCTGTCAGTACACAGGAACCAAAACCTGAAGCAGACACATGAAAAGTGTACAGTTGTTGATGCACATAAATTTTTTGAATTAAAATCATTCCTGCGCTCTACACTGGGTTACACCACTAGTCTCGGCCTACACCCTACCCAAAAGCTTTTTCCAGTTCTTGATGAGAATTTTCGCCAGGGTGATGACCTCCTCATCCGTGCAATGCTTTCTGATTCCATTCACAGACATGCCGATCCTCGTGTCCTTGACAAAGCACACAGAATGACAGGTTAGGCCACAGTAAAAAAGATTGCTTTTTACAGAATTTAGAATGTTCAACCTTAAACAGGTTCACCAAAAGAGGAAAACGACACCAAGCCCAACTTAAAGTTTAGAGCACTGCTATAAAGTACATTAACCCCCACAACAGTCCTGTGTCAAACCGTTTTTCATTAAATATTGAATGGGTTTCTAAAAGAAAGTGGTTGTGTAACAAATGTAATGGAGTTTACAGATTCATAAGAAGCTAAAAGGCAAGTTAAAGCCAGTGCATATAAAAAAGTTCACCCAAATGTTTATTAGCTCAGTGCAATAATTATAATCAAACACATAGGTAACTGCATACCACCTTATCCAAAGAGGAAGGATGCTAATAGAGAAACTTGAACAAAAGATTAAAAAAACAAATCACTTCAATGCTGTACCATGCTCTGATGTACAGAGACCTCAGAAAAACTCATAAAGTTGCTGCTCACAAGACCAAAAATTACATTTGAACATCATGTTACAAACATGAGTTAAAAACATTCACACAAGCAAACATTTTCTAGTTCATTCATTTCTTCTTAATTGCATTGTTATTAATTCATTTTTTAATTTTATTTTTTTCTTTTAAAAGGGCTACATTTCTACTTAAGGAGAGGGGAACACAGAATCTCAAAGCCAGACACCGTTTCATGCAGCACATTTTCATATATTACAGCTACATCCTAAATGTTTGTGTGGAATTTTTGACAGATGCCTGCTTATTTGTTGAGTTACTATTCAAATTTTCTTCATTTGTACAATATTTGTCTTACAGTGAATTGATGAATACCAAAAACTTCTTTTGCTGAGGTCCTCTGAGTTCTCTTAAATTCATGGTATGACATACATGACTTACATGAAGCTTAATAGATTGCAAGTCATAACATACATGAGAATGTTCTGTAAAACAGCTTTTTTGTTTTAGTTTTTTTTATGCAGCTTAATTATTATTACTATATTATTCTGACTGAGCTAATGTAATTACTTTTTGCAAATACAATGATTTTATCTGCATATTTGTATTACTTCTCACAAACAAAATGCTCTTTGAAATACTAAACATAAAAGTGTTACATTTTGTAAAGCAGGGATTAGCTTTAAAGAAGGTGTACATTTTATAAATGTGACATCTGTAAAACTGCATGTGAAGCATAAGTATCCTTTGCGCTACTTCAAGAATTAAGAGGTTTGAGTATGCATAATAAAACAAGCATTGTCTTTCCTTCATAGGTTAAATCTGCCAAGTAGATCTTACCGGTACTATTTGCAGTTTCACTTCTCATGAACAGCTGAATGTTTCATATGTATCACACAGAGTACAACCATTCTCCTTTATAGTAATAGCAAACATTCAAGCAACCTTTATACACTGCCTTGCAAAATTATTCAGACCCTCCAAACATTTTCAAACATTGTAGATTACAAATGGTAAAGCAACAGTACTGATATTACACAATAGCATTTTTTTCCCGATATGTTAAACAAAGGCCAAAAGTAAATACACGGAGAGAGATAGAGCACAGTTCATTCATAATTTATTATAAATCAGTATAACTATCGAACACGTACGTGTAGTTGCCGTAACATCACTAAGTAAGCCGTTGTTGTCCACAGGGGACTCTTCGCCTGAAACAAGATGCTGAGCATACAGATCTGTCCTGACCACTGTTTACCCTGATCATAAAAAATTCTAAATAAAGCACTGAAACCACACAAAGCGATATCCGTGTCTCCTCTTGTCCTACAAACCAGTGTAACTCTCACACTCTTTTGCTGAATTTATTTAATTTTTTTTTTTTTTTTTTTACAGAATGCAGGCTGTGGATACAATGAGGGACATGGGATATTAATGCTTCGTTGACTGCAATATAATTGTTTAATTTACAAACTAACTTCAGATTGTCATTGTGTTTGAAACTTGAGGATCCAGTGTACTTCATTAATGGTATCAAATGCCCAATGGTTTATGACATTTTAGTCTAAGATAAGATATCACATTTAAACACAGCCAACAGCAATGTGCTCCACAAGACTGGACCACCACACAGTATGTGTGCCAAACCTTCCAAGATGGTCAATGCTGTGCAGTTCTACCTGTAGCAGCTTCAGAGTCATGTTGAACCCCTTCAGTTCCTTCAGTAGATCTAGAGCACCCTCCTAAAAAGAAGAATGGACATGGTGACAAACTAACAGAGCGCAGCCTACCATTTCCCTCACAATAGTTTGGGTGTCCTTCATGTCTTCCAAGTCACATGCATAGTTCTTTCATTGTACAACAGTAGATTTAATCTTGGCATTTGAACTTATTCTTTAAAGTACACGCAACCATTCTAAATGTAGTAATTGCAACTTTTAGCATAAAGCAGAAGTCACGCAATGGTGTGGCATTTAACACGTCTGATGTGCCTGAGTGGTTAAGGCCATCACCTTGTAATCTGAAGGTTCCCTTTTCAAATTCTCTTCCTGCTATAGTGCCATTGATCAAGGTACTTACCCTGGATTTATGCAGTAAAATACCCTGCTACGCAAACACACAAGTAATTGATTATTTTAAAATCATAAGATGTCTTGGACAAAACTATAAAAATAAATTAAGGTTAATACTGCAGTAGTATGGATTTTTACCAAAATATCAACTTGAACAGTGTTTCAAACATCATATTAAATTCTGATATTTTACTGCAATATATATTAAAATAATTATAGTACTTTGTAAATACAGTGCCATTAGTATAGCATCTACAATGTTGACATATTTGACAAAGGCCTGTATGTGTCAATGCACTGTAGCTCTAATTTACGACAGTCATATGGGTGAAAGCTTCTTAAAAAAACAATTTAAAATAGTTTGTCACAAGATGTCCCAACTAAACCTTAGTCGGCGTGAAACTGACTGTTGACATGTTGAGTATTTGCCCACAATGAAGTCAAACACGCCAAGGAGATTTGGGGTTAGGGTTATACAAAATGGTTAGGTCATACAAATGCTTGCAGTAAAACGCAGCGTGACTGAACACAGAGATTTTGACCTTGCAGCTGTTTACCTGTTCAGCAGCTCACCTGTTCACAGCGACCAAAATAGTGCACAGAGTCTTGATAGTTACAGTACTGAGATTTTACTGTGCAAGTGAAGTAAAACAGCTGTCACTGAGCGGCCAGTGTAGATAGCTGCAAAAAACTTAGTCCAACATAGACATAGACCCCCCCAGACCTATCCTCACACACACACACACCCCTCACCCCCACCCCACCCCCCCACACACACAAACAGATTATAGGAGTTGAACTTTGTCATTAAAGCGACAGCACAGTCCTGTTCGGGTGTCCGAGAGAGCTCTTTACTTCATTCACTCTCTCTCAGGCGCTCACACACACGTACACACACTTACAGGCCGAATACAGAAGTTGAACTTCCCCCATTAAAGGGGCAGCACAGTCCTGCTCGAGTGTCCCAGACGGCGCTTTACTTCACGCAGAGAGAGGCACCCCGACGACACACAGAAGCGCCGAGTGCGAGCGCCCCGCTCCCGTCCTCACCGTGTTATTTCTAGACACCATCTTGTCCAGTTTCTTCGCGATCCGCACGAGCTCCTCCTCCCGCGTCATGCTTGGCTGTCGGCGACCTCCGCGGAACAGCAGGCGACGGCGACGGCGACAACTTTGCTTTCTCCTTTATTACCAGCGTTTACCTCTCGAATACACGCACAAGAAAGCGTGCGTTAGCCCATTTGACAAGTTTGGGTGCCCACCGAAAGTTCGCGCGGGCGCTCGGTCTGTGCGGGTTCGTCGCAGGGGTGGGGGTGGTGGGGGGGGGGCGTGTCTCGAGCTCGGCGCGGCGGGAGGGGCGCGCGGGTGGCTCAAGCCACCTGCTGCGGCCGCGCGACATGTGGACGCGCCTAAATATAGACGTTAGGCCTCACATTTTAACATTTATTTTATTTCATTTTATTTTATGCACTTTTTTAGCAACTTTACGTGGCAGGCCTGCTTTCTGCCCCTGGCTGCTGCAGCGGGCGGCGTCGCGGCTGAACGGTGTTCGATGGCGTTAGGCTTCAAACAACAGCGACAACGGCAACATTTATTTGTACAGCGCATTCTCATACAAACAGTGTGGCTCAAAGTGCCTTACAAGAAGGGAAAGGTACAAGAAAAGAGAAACACTTACGTTAAAGAATAAGTAACAGCAAAACAAGGTGAGAACAGAAAAAACAAACGAAAAAAATTCCAGTAAGGATGGAGAAAAAGCAAAATCCCCAGGTGTTTCCAAGGGCAAAAAGACCACCCAGCCCCCGCCGACCATTCTATCTAACATAAAAGTTTCTAACTTTATTTTTATGCTTCACAGAAGTTGGTCTCCTGGACACCTGAGACACCTGCCTTCACCCCATCATTTCAGGGAGCTTCATGGTGCCTTGGACAGGCGGCGGTGGCAGCGCAGAAATGACAGCAGAGAACAGTAGGGTGTTAGTACAGATGCGGATCCCTGAAGAATATCACAATTCTATCCCCGTATAGTCTATTGGGATACAACTAAAATGTAGTTACGGAAATGCCAAATTTAAATAACGATAAATAAAGGTACGCTGCACCAGATCTGATCTGCCATCCCTACAGGACATTTACACCAGGAGATGCAGGACCAGAGCGACTAGGATCATGAGAGACTCATCTCATCCCAGTAATCATCTGTTCGACCTGCTGAAATGAGGCAAACGCTTTAGAAGTATTGTGGCCAGAACGGAGAGGCTCAGGAGGAGCTTCTAAGACGTCTGAACCTGGACATGCCATCACAATCCTTGCCAACTACATGTCTATAATATACATTGAACTCTCCCCTCACTACATTCAGCCGCCACCATGCCATTTAGAGATTTTATTTGTTTGTTTGTTAACTCACAAAATGATCTGATCTGGGCACATTTCACTACACGGTATACTTGGTAACCATGTATGAGACAAATAAAATTATTTTATTCTTCGATTAATGAGTCTTTAGCAGCTTTTTTTTTTAAATGTTCCACAGTATCAGCCTGACAAAATTCTACCGGAAAAGTATTCCAAATTTTAGGTACATAACAGCAAGAGGCCGCGTCACCGCTTCTTTTAAGCTTGGCTCTTGGAATTATCATTTAACCCTAACTCCTGCTTTAGTAAACTTTCAGTGAGGTACTTACCATAAATTGCCGTAGCAAAATTACCCTGCGTGTGTTGATAAGTAAATCATTTTGTAGTAATACCTACATTAGGACTCGAAATAAAATACAATAAAAGAGCACTGTAAAAGGTAATTGAAACAGTATATTGCATAAATGGAGCTCCCAAGTGGACCATAATTGATAATGTGTATGTGTTTAATGATAGTGAATAAATACAGTCTATGTTATGGCTAACATATAAAATTTTTAAAAATGTTTAGAACTAATTTTTGAATTTGTTTTAAATACGGTGAATTAAATTACGTACTCAAAAGGGTTGTAATAAAAGCGAGGCATCCTGGAACAGCGCTATAGGAGCTATAGCTAAAGGAGGTAGTACTAGTTCAAGTACAAAATATGCTGTAGGTTGTATATTAATCGTTCTTTTCTCCTACTGCACATTTCAGTCGGGTGAACATTGCTACTTAACTGGTGGAGTGACATTCTTGGAAGACTGTGACAATGTACACAGAAACATTCATTTCTTTAATAGTAGCCGGCTACAGTAGAAAAATATAACACTGATAAGTAAACCTTGGAATGTGCTTTGTCCATAAACTGGATATGTGAATGAATATGACAAGGATTTTGAATTTAAAATTATGTTTCAAAGGTAAAGCATTAATACACTAAAATGAGTAAGACGTGGCAACAAGGGGCTGGATATGAAAAAGGCATTAGAATATAATTTTTGTGTATTGAAAGTGTTAAATTAGCGACTCGCATGTACATAATGCCCTCTGTCCTGTATTCATTAGTAAATTTGTTCAAATAAACTTTGAAAATTACACGCATGTGAACTAGACCATGGAAACTGAACACTTTTTATTTGAGCTACTGTACATTTCTTCCACTTTAAATTTTTTTGTTACTTACACACAATCTTCCATAATCTTTCCATCATGTAAATTTTCCAGCCTAGTACCATAATCCAGATGTTCAGCAGCTACGATTTACTTTAGATTAGTTTGGTTTTTGAACAAGCCCGGTAGTGCCAGTTCTTTTTTAGTATATGTGCAGTATATATCAATTCTTGTACATACATTATAATTATACATATATGCAGTGCATATTGAAACTTTGTACAGCCTCATTGAAATTTCAGCTTTTGTTGATGTAAACTCTCTGATTTTTTTTTTACCTTTAATAAGACCTTGCAATCAGCAAACTGAACATTTTTGAGGAAAAACAATTTTAAAAACTTTCAACAGATTGAAATCTCTGGATTTTAGACAAACAATACATACTTTAAGAGGAAGCAGAACCGTGGGTTGTTACTTTTTACTTTTTCACTTTTTGACCCGGGCAGGGGTGAGTAACTCAGCTATTACGTTCAATAAAACATTATATTATTTTTAATATTGCCATGCATACCCATTGCCGTATTCTTGATAGTTTTCGGTTTCTTATTTTCTGGTCTGGGCAGCCATTTTAATTTCTTTTTATTAGGTGGTTGTTGAAGAACTTTATGGGACTGATAAAAAAAAATGTAACAAACTAGTCGACCCACTGGAAGACTTGCTCGTTTTTTGTAGCATGGCTTCCATTCCCCATGACACTTCCATTCCCCATATCTCAGACTAGCGGAAAATATGTGAAATGGCTGCAATATGTAGGGAGAAACCAGCAACTGCCATCAAGTCCCACGGCTCCATTATAGTCGCCATTGGCCTCTTGGTAGCCTTTTGGTGAGTATTTTTTTATTTTGGAGAGACATATACTGTATACCTTTGCACTCAAATCTCAGCAATGCATGCCATACATCCTCAATTATTGTTTTCACAGCATTCCATGATATACATGATATCATCAAAAATCCTCTGGGCCCACCTTGGCTATTCTCACAGATCTTTTAATAGCACCTTGTGGACCATGGTGGCATCTATGCAACCTAGAAATCCCCAGGGAAAAAGCCCAAAGGAGCAGCTGATTTTATTTACGGTTAATAAAAAATGTTCAGCTCATGTCAAATGGAAGCAGATTACCTTTGCACATGATTTGACATGTGGCCAGTTAATTCTTAATAGTTTTAAAGGGTATACACCAACAGGGCATTTAAATTTGATTTTCACTGAAACACTGTTGGTTAAAAATTGTATTATGAGTAAATAAAGTTGTTTTGTTTCAGCCTTTCTGTCAGCTTCAGCAAAAATTAAAATAAAGATGCAGCCACTTAATAATATGTATGATGTATAATATGGTTCTCAGTTTTCATATTTGCAAAAACTGCATAACTTAGTTTGAACAAATATATAATGTCAGCCAGTCAAAAGTGAAAAGCTCAGTACTAAGTGCATGATTTACACCTAAACACCATGAGTCACAGTTCCACAGGTCATTCAGGGGCTCCCTGAGTTACTCTATTCATTCCAGATAGAGTCAGTACACAAATACATTTACATTAGCTTATCAGCAGACTTTGGAAACATGAAGTGCAGGACGAACTGGGCTCCTAATTCTGGAAAGCTGTGCATTTTCAAAAAATCTCAACAGAGGGCGGTGAAAGACTGCATAAACCTGGGTGGTCAAACAGCAGGTTCGGGAAACTTTAGCAGACGCTGAAGGAGCAAAATAATTCCCTGCTTTTTACAAAACCATAGTTTTGGTGATGGTTATAGTTACGGTTAGGGATCTTATCTGGTTATGAGCTATAACCTCAAGTAGCTCAGTCACATCTCCAATCTGTCTATGTATAAGCTCATCTAGGGAGGATTTTCCCTCTCATTGTGAACTTTTCCTGTGTTGAACATGGCTGTGGCACGTACACGGCTTCAGCACGCTTTCGTTCTGTCGTGTCATTTATATACTTCTGGTCAATTGACTTGTTTGCTTTAATGTACCATGACAAGCCTTTTTTTCACTCTGTCTTTGTCCAGCAATTACAGCTGGCACCAGGGATTTGACCAAGACTAAACTTTCCTTGGCCCACAGGGAATACTTAAAACAATGTGTTCAAATGTATCAAATAATCCCTTTCTTTGTGTTATTTCACAGTTAAATTATGTTTTGTCATTTCACATTAGGACTGACACCTTCCAGGCTCTCTAACAAATCTGTCCATGTAACAGTTGCATCAAGGGCCAAGATATAATAAAAAATGTGATTTTGATCACTGCGGCTTTCTTTGTCATCTCTTACAGCAGTAGCACTGTTCTGTGAATATTTTGTTTACATTTTGTCTTTTGTTCCATAAAATTGCCCAACAATATGTCAAGTGTGTGTTTTTCTTTCCTCTAAAAGATTTTCAGTTTAGATGTCAATGTTAATTTCATTACAAGCATGGATTTGTTCAATAAAAATGGGTGAAAAATAAGAATCACCAAAGCAGATGTTTTGTTTGACTGAAAAACACTAGCATAAATTACTATTACATTCTTGCATTTGAGGTAAATTATCTTGTAAAGGGAATTCTGTTTTGGCAATATAGAGTCTCCACATCGCAAAACTAGGAGAGAAGGCAGGTACACCTGGCTGGAAGGACAAGTGAACATGTGCATGAGGTTTGTGTGGTGCAAGAGACTGTGGTGCAGATTATTTTAAGTGAAGGACCTGTGTGGACCTGCAGACTTACTGGGTGAAACGGGAGTGGAGAAGCAGAGTTTGAACTGGTGGAGCAGAAGAGCAGAAGGTGAAATAGAACCGGTGCTGCAAAAGATCACAAGAAAGGCTGAGTGGGGAAGAAAACAACATGGGATCCCGGTAGATGTTGGGAGTGGGCAATTGGTTGGCATGGTGAACAGACGAAAACTGAACACGACTGTCGCAAACCAAAAAAAAAATCTGTGGTGTAATGTAAATTTTGGTGAAAAACAATGGAAAGCAAAAGACAAGAGAACTTGTGTGGAGCAGGACATTTAGATTGCGGTTATAGTTAGGGCTGTGTGGAGGGTAGAGACGTAGGAGGTAAACCATCTGAGGTCAGAGGTCAGCATGGGCTGCAGTTACAGGCAGGTGAGTTCAGACAAAACCAGGTGAGAAGACTAATCCCCCGTTTACACTGCAGTGTGGCGTAATTACCAAACACTTACACAACCTAATGGACAGGACGGGTGTAACCCCGGTGCTCAGTCCAAAAGCAGGAAAACAGCAACATCCTCCCTAAGACACCCGGGATTATTTAACAGTGAGTGAAGTAAATCGGGGTCTATTCTTGTATCTCTCCGATCCATGGGAAAGCGCTCAAAGCAGCCTTAGAAAACGGGCCAGGTCATCTTAAGGTGAGACAGGAAGCAGGTCAGAGGAAAGTCAGGAATCAGGCTAATGCTGCTCCTTGGCACTCTCCCCTTCAGACAGCTCTTTTTCCCAGTCCCCTCTTGCCTTCTCGTAAGGCTTGACAAATAAGGCTTTCACATGCATGACAGCTCGCTTCTCTCAAAACAAATAATTTGGTTTGATTTACCCATTGGAGTTTTAATTAAATGTGATCAGGATTACGAGACACGCTGGCCGTGCTTAGCGAGCGCCACGTTCCTTGCCAAACTGGTATGCAATAGACTCCATTCATCTGTTGGACCGGAAGGAGTTTTGAGCCAACATCTCTAAACTTGTCTCCCAAGAAAAATGGCACTCTCTTCCTGCCACCTCTCCTTCCTTCAGCTTCCAGACAAGAATCCATTCCCCTGCTCCTCTTCCAAACCCACGCTCCCTATGGAGATTCAGACAACATGCATATGCACTCCCGCCATTTATAAGATGCTGAATAAGAGAAGTTTTCTAGTTTTGGGAAGCAGGGCTATCATTACCCACTCGAGGAAGGCCACATCAAATCCCGTCTCCCTGCCGCTCCAAACGGCACCAGACAGATCTAAGTCGTGCCCTCATCTTTGGTTTGGCCTTTCAAAAACCACAAAAGCACACCGAACCATCACATTCACAATGACCTTCTTAGGGACATCTGACAATGTAGGTACCTATTAACAGCTGCCTAAATCCAGCCACCGACCTTCCCAGCATGTGTTACACCTAGCCTGCGGTGTCCTTACCAAGTGCATTACCCAGCCCTCCTCCTTCCCAATGATAAACCAGGAAGACTTTGCCTGGGTAATTATGGGCTGCTTTGGATTGACATCACACAAGAAAATTAATAACCTCATCCTGCTTTCATTTCTGGGGGGTAGCTGAAGTCCTCTGAAATGAAACACCCGGCACTCGCAGAAGCAAAAGGTTTTTCAATGACCCTGTTTCTCGGCTGTTGGAGCCATATTTATAGGCCAGAAAACCTGGAGTTACATTTCTTTAACTTTATGCAGTTCTCTCAGGTACAATCGCTAGATTCACTCCATCCACTGGTTCAGCTGGACACCACCTATCTGTGTTCCCTCCGCAGCCTGTGTGTCAGCAGTGTTCGCATCTCTTGGGCATGTCTGGGAGCCCACCGTGCTTTCCGCTGCTTTGGTGGGCTTTGCCATATCTGTGAATGTGATCTCCACACAATACACTATGCAGCTAGTCCCATCTAACCATCTGCATAGACTGAAACGCTGACCCACCACCACGAATGGACTGCAGGAAGTGACTTTGATATTTATCATTTGTTTATGTTTTCCACATCAAACCTAGAATTAAGTCCGTGTTTGGCTTACATCACAGAACATCCCACTGATCTGAGCTAAGTTCACACTCCTCTCTTTCATCTTATTCCTTATACCCCCGACCATCACTCAGAATGGACTGCCCCAGTGGCCCTGGAAGGGCTTAACTGAAGAAGAGAAGACCCGGCCGTAAGCAATGCAGTGGGTGGAATACAGAGCATGCATTGCAGCAACTTCTCAAAGTGCAAGGCCACAGAAGTTCTGAAAATGAGCATCTATAGTTTTATTGCTACTTACCTAAAACAGTTAATTGCATATTGGCTCGGGCACACGTGGAATCATTTCTGCTGCAATGTCACTGGACAGATCCTGTGGTTCTTTGCAAACTGCCCATTTGATCTCCTGCATTCAATTCATTTTGTACACTCGCCCCTGCTCTGCATTCTGAACAGTGCCAAACTTTGAGCACAGAAGTGAGTTTAGCAACTGGAGAACAAAGCCTCTCTGGTCTACAGAAGGGAAAAAAAATCATTCCTACAGTAAATTTTTTTCAACTTTGCCACTAAATCAATGGTCACCAGTTGACGGATGGTGTTCTGAAAGGCTATGTGCAGTTTTTGTGCCGCCAGCTCCCATGGGGCATGGGTTTCCATGTCATGCGAAACCCATGAGCCTAAAAATATTTCTCCTTTTAGTGTATAGACCTTCTGAATTGGGCCGGGTCTCAAACAGCTACCTACCTTGACCACAATCTGAGGCTGCGTCCCCAGGTTCTGCAGTCAGCTCCAGCCCCAAGTCCCTCTTATGACCAGGAACCATGCGGTCATATTTGGGTGTAGGGGATTCTGGAGAAGCATAGCCGCCTGGCTGAGTCCCACTGAGGCCCTGACCCGGAGCTCTGGCAAGAGGTCTCAGTAGGGTTACCATGCAAATCTCTGCTTGTTCTCATTTCCTAATCAACCTACCGGTAAGCCCAGAGGAAGAAGGCCCTGATCCCTTCAAGGAGACTTTAGTTGTTCCTCTTTGCCACTTCTAAGTCTCTCTTCCTCTCTAAACCCACCCTCAGCAGCTCAGATTCACTGGACGGCAGCCCAGCCAGGCATACAAGTGAAAGTGAGGACCACCATGTGACACCTAATATAAGTTATTATACTTAGATGCCCAGCACTTGGTGTGCTGTACACATATGGTTAATATTAAAGCACAACACGTGCTGTCGTTCAAGGTATGTTTTTTACTTCATGACATACTTTCCATAAGGATAAGTGTCAGAAGCAGAGCACAATCAGATTAACTTGAACAAAGTGTGTGGAGGAATGCAGCTGATCTGAAGATTAAACTTAGTTTAATTTCTCCTTTCTCACCATGGCGTCTGGGGCACCACGGATGTGAAATCGCTCCCTTATAAAACAGCATGCCTGGTAGGACGGCCTGGAAGACATCTGTGTGTCAGAAGCCTGATGAAAGATGACTATAACATTGGAGACAGACGTTTAGTGGCCCCTGCCAGAAGTCTGCATGCTTTGCACGTCAACTAGAACTTTAACAAGCGAAAGGAACAGCCAGTGGCAGACCCAGTGTGGGGTTTGCTACTGGAAGTGTGGGCTTTTCTTGGCAGCCCATGGTGCAAAGAATGAAATTCAAAACCAGATACTGAAGTAAAATGGCAAAATTCACCACGCTATGACACACGCTTCTTTTTTAACTATTTATGGTGATTAAATACCTTTATTCATATGGATAGAAAGAGAATTTTTCAAGAAATAACTAAGTCATCCAGGGCTTTAGCTTTCCACACGAAAGCCTTTTTGTCACTTTTCAAAATAAAATTAAAACCTCAGGCAATGGTTTAAATAATAATTTTGCTACATTTCTGCTGAGAACTGCTGATGCCAAAATACCACGTTGTCACAGCAACAGAACATAAAAGATCTTAGCTGAATTAAAGGTAGCGGCTAAAACTACAACAACAATGGAAGCACCGTTCGCCTATAAATGGCTCTGGACCACTAATGGAAGCGCACGGCTTGTTTTATGTGATTCGATCCATCCATCATCCCTTGAAGGTCGTTGTGTCTTATGGATTTTTTTGTTGTACTCTTCAGTTATAAATTGTTATGCAACTTGTTGGGATGAAGTACTTTTTAAATGTTGCCATGACTTTCTTTATCCTGAGGTACAATCATCTTTCTCTATTTCAGGAAAGCCATAGCTTTCGGTGGGAACAACTGCAATGTGACCCGTGATCGCTGTGATTTTTTTATTTTCTCAACTTTCCTGGTGATAGGAGAAGCCAAAACTGCCTCCGAACACATGTGGCAAATTATGAATACAGGGTTATGTGGTAACCGAGCGATGAAAAATTAGACGCGTTCCTTCGTGAACTTAGCCAGAGAAACAGTTGTTTATCACACCGTGTTGCTGCGTTCTCCACTGCTTCCCGCCTCAGTCTAGATCTCCATTGTTTTCAATGTAATGTTTTATTCAAGCAAATCAGACACAAACATCTAAATATGCAGACAATACAATAACAATGCCTTTTAGTGTCTCTACCTGTCATGCACCTTCCTCTCAAGTCATAAAGGCCAAGAACTCACAATGGTTAATACTCCAAACAGGCAGATCTCAAGTTTTCAAAAACCCGTTCCTCTCATTAAAGTAGCCCATTTAAGCTATAACCACTATTTTCTCATACAACATGCAAACTGATGTTAATTTTGTTGTTAAATAGCTCTTCGGATTCAAAAAGCCTTTGTTCCTTCGCCAACGACATTGTTCAACCTTGTCTTTTTTAGAAACTCCAGGAGACAAAATGACCGTAGGATGAAATATCCATTTTCTTAAGAATCAACATTTAATTAGAATACGCACCCGAATTTTTGACATGCGTCCAACAGGGACATGGCCTCAGATTCAGAGCAACCATTTTGAAATATTACAGCTCCATCTCGTACCAGGCTGAAGTTCTTATTTTGACTTTAGGAAGAAATATATAGAATTACTGAATGTCCACTTACACGACAAGAAAAAATCCATAAAACCCTTAGATCAGAGGCTGTGGAAAATAGAAGACCGGTTGTGAAGGCTTTCGGAAAAATAAAAATGTTTGCATGTGTAGTTTTTTTTGTTTTCCATAGACCGCCTGCTTGCGAATTTGCTTATTTTTCATGCATGTGGCAGATGTCTTCATCCAAAGCAACTTTTGCTTATAGCTTCATACACGCATCAAGATTCAACTCTCGTGCTTTATTTTAAACCTTCACCAGACACAGCAGATATCTAGGGTTGGGTTAAGTTGTCAGTCTGGGGATTTTACTGGCATTCAACTGTTCAAAATGCACTCATTGTACTTCTTCCTTAAGTACAGCAATGGAGCTACAACGCCAAGTTCATCTTGCTCTTAGCCACTTGCATTAACCCACTTGTGGTTTTAATAATGCTAATAACTGTAATAACCAGATTTACACCAGCATCAAAAATGTAAAATGTCTCAGGATCAGTGGTGAAGGTGCTTAGATAGTTTGTATGGCTTTGCCTCCTGTTTGTGTGGTTAGATGGAGCAGATCCTGGCTCTAAGGCTCTAGGAACTTTTTACTATCCCAGAAAATCTCGCTTACTACCGACAGGTATATCCCTCCAGTTGTTTGTCTGCTTCTAACTGAACTTTCTCCTCCTGGCACCATACCACCTAAGCAGCTGGTATCCAGTTCTGCTCCTCAAGGACAATACAGACTTTATATAACAGTCCTCACTTAATTTATATTGTTTCTCCATTTTTAAGAGTTTGGCCTGTTTTTCTTGCATTCTTAGCTGCAAGTCTGTCCTCGAGGAAGGAAGCAAGTCCACCAGTTTTCCTTTCCTTTTCTGTCTTCCACATTTATGTAGAGATTCTGCACTTGAATATTTGCATTCTGGCTGCATCTGGAGTGCTCCACAAGCTCTCAGAGTCTTCCAGCAGCCAGCACCCTCAAGACAAATGAAGTGTTTTCATATTAAATACCTAAACATTGAAAATCCCAGAACTGCTACTGGTGGACTCTGTTCAGCACAGTCATTTGTTTCACAACCCAGAGGTGCTTTAACTATTCCAGAATGCAGAAAAACCTTTAGAGGACAAATCCATCTCATTTCCAATGATTCAAATGCATTGCGGGTTACTATGCTTTAATATCAGTGAGCTGAATTTCACAAAACCATCAAGTCATTCTATGTGAGCATCAGATTTTGTGGCCTATCAGTTGTAACTCACGTGAACACAGTAAAGGGAGGTCCATTTTAATGTATATCCCAACTTTCAAATGATTCCCAGAATCTGGATAAAAATTTGCCAAACCAAATATGCGGACAAAAATACGAAGTGGAAACAATTGATCCGCTGTGGCGACCCCTAATGGGAGCAGCCGAAAGAAGAAGAAGAAGAAGACTGCAAATAAATATTTCCCTAAAGCTCTGTTAGCTCAGTTGAATTGATCACAAATGCAAAATGGCTGTTATTAACATCCTGCTATTATTTCCACTGCTGCTGCATCACACTGGAGAAACACTGTTATGATGCTCATACAAAGTTCACAGTGACTTTGAAAGGAGTGGTCACTGAGGGGGAGCAAAGCAAATGCAGGAGAAAGAAATGAGAAAACTTAAGGAAGGGAGACGGTCATCAGGAGCAATCCAAACATCTTTCAGCTGTGCTTTCAAGTTGGGAAGGATTTATTGCTGCCATATGAGATTCCAATGGCCCAGAGGAAATGGGAGAGAATCTTGTCCAGAGCGCTAATGGAAAATCCCTTCGGTTTGCGCTGGGTTCGCCTCAGGGTCAGCGCAAATGCAGCTATCAGCATGTGAGTGACGGTAATGATGTCATGAAGCAGAGGTCCTTGTGCAGTGATGTAATGCAAATGCCCCCCCCCCTTTTGAGGTGTGATAACTGCTCAGGCATTTATAATTCACGCTTTTGTATAGCGCCTTTCCTGGAATGGAGAATACTCTTTCATGGCTTCTTTCTTGGGTGTTGAGTGGGAGAAGAGTGGAGGAAAAGGGGGTCATTGTATAAGTCAGGTTATTCTAATAGTGGGACCCCGTGGCTTATCTGTGTAAAACCCAAGAGGGCAGGAAAGGCCAGCAGATCTACAGGTGAACACTAAAACAGTCAACTGTCATCCAGCACTTGCAACGCATCAGGGGTCGGGAAGCGAAAGTCTCATTAATTTGTCCTCTGGCCACGCAAAAATCCCAGCGGCGCTTCAGCTCAGTTTTATTGCTCTGGCCGAGCTCCACAGCATCGGATCAGAATACATGCACCGATCTCTGGCCCAGTCAGCGACAGATGCCAAAAGCACAATGGCAGCGTGGGCCCTATGCTGCTCTCATGATTGGGCTCGCACCAAGGTTCATGTCAGGCAAAGCAGCTTCTCCACATTTGGTTCCAAGCAGGACGGGTTAATCCGTCTGCAACAGCCAGAGAAAACAGTATGAAAAACAGCACAAACTCGCGCTCCCAGATCCGTCAACGTAAAAAGTGATCAGTATCAACAGAGTCATCTGCGCTTGCATTTTGGAAACCTTCGCTATTATCCAAAGAACATATTTTGTTTTTCATTCTGTCTTTCCTCCTTACAGGAAATTATATAGCTATGTTGGCCAGGAGATTAGGGTGTGGTTCAGACTCACTGCACAAGAACACATATAGCCCAGTCTTTGGGTGTGGATCCTAACCCTACACAAACTCAAACAAACATACAAGCTAGAGCAGATGGCATAAGGGTTATAACCCCTGCATTGCATCCCTGGGCCATTGTGAGACCCAGAAGTCACGTGCAGCACACTGCTCTCTTGCAGTACTGACAACTGTGACACATTCTCCACACTATCAGGGAAATCTGGACAAATAAAGATCGGCCCATATTAAAACATAAGTATCTGCCTCGGTACTGTATACCACTGGGCTCAGCCACCTTATTTATCAGTTTACTTCACTGTGATTCAATTTGCTTTTATGTTGCGCTCCTCTCACAGCGTGATGCAAAACACTGAAAGGATACAAAGCTCCAAAGGATAAAGGGATAAACCACAGAAAAGGCCTCATTATTGTTTAAGGGCATGTAGATGGATTTTTTCCACTAAAAAATAGGCTCTCATGCTGAGTAGATGAGAATAAGCATACAAAATTGAATTATTTTCTACTGGCAGCCATACACTTGAGCAGCACATCTAGCACAGTGAGAGCAAGTGATTCTTGGGCTGCATCAGGGCCACCGCAACCTTGAAACTTGAAAAGGACAAGATTTATGCTGTATGTGACGGTAATGTCTCTTCAGATGTCGTCCTAATTTCTGAAGTGTCTACACGGGTCGGTGTAATTGGTTGGGTACAGCTGAGAAGCTGGAGGCCAAGGTACACGCAAATCCAAGAAGGCTTCAGAGCAGGAAGGCCAGTATTGCTGTTCTAGTATATAAGCAAACCGCATGGAGGATGTTTGTGTCCTAAAGTGATGAGGTGAGGTGAGGAACACAATTAACCTTATTTTTACTTTGCCTTTGCTGTACATATTTTCAAAAGCAACGTACATACACTTTCTTTTATTGTACACTCCTCTACCTTCCAGTACCTGTAAGCACAGATGTACTGTACATATGTTGCCTTCTGGTAAACAAATTTATGGATTCAAGTTCAGAGAAATGAGTCTGTTCTGGGAAAAACATCCTCAGCAGGAGAAAACACACACAAATCTGTTTGAATAAGGCATGCTAATAATAGATATCAGCATATATTTACATGGCACCAGGTTATTACAGGAAGAAAGTGTGGAACAGGATGCACCACATGGCCTTTCATACAAAGTGAATGTAGACTGCCTGCAGGACCCATTCATGGCCCACTAGGAAGTGGCTGCTGTTATTTTCTGTATAAACATTGCTGCGTTTGTGATGATTGGGATGTCTGTTGTTTGGAAGTCCTTTCCTGGTTTTTGTAATGACGTGACTTGTTTCGGCTATACTGACAGGTCTTAGTGGAAGAGCATCCCTGAACAAACTGGCTTGGCCTTGGTTACAGACTGTAACGGGTGACCATTGGGTGATGAGTGTCAGTGGCCAGGGACTGGGAAGGTTTATCAGCATCTACGATGAACTGTGACAAATGCAATTTTGTAAAAAACAAATTTTGTGGTAGGAAGGGTTTAGACGAAGACCCTGGCCCTGCCTAACTGTCAGTCATGCTGAACGTTTATTTAAATGGCCACTTACATCTACGCTTGATGTGCTGATTTATTCAAGCCTGCCACCACCCCACCTCCCCTTGTTTTTTTCATGCCATGGTTCTCCAGACAGGGAGGTCCTAAGCACCTCTCTCGATGCCAGGTGAGGGCTCTTCAACAGAAAAGCTCAAAGGGAAAGTACGCTTAACATTAACCCAAGCATACAATCACCGTGTAATATTTCTAACTCCTGAAAATTACTCTGTCAGGAAAAATATAATAAGATGATGGATGTCAGTTGCAGGAGGTCTCAGTGAGGAGTGAACAGGCTCTGGGAAGCAGACAGATGTAAAAAGATAGAAAGCAAGGAAAATATTTCAGAGATAAACAGGAGAACAGAGCAATATGAGCAGAGGAGGAGAAGGGAGAGGATACAACCCAACTTGAGAGACAGAGGTGGAAGCTGATAAAAAATCAAGGTGTTAAGACAGATAGACACACAAGCATGATAAGTTTACTGGTGTGTGCTAGTCTGGTAGGCCAGAAGAATCCAGCTCACAGCATTTCATCCCTCACATCAGTCTCCTAGATAACCCCAATGCAGGAGCTCATCATATGAGCAGGGCGAATCTTTTTGTTCCACAGCAAACTCCCCCCAGGACAGAGATGTCTCCTGCTATGGGTAAGAAGAATGCTTTGTATGTTTTTAGCCAAGTGTTTTTAAAAAGATAACATTTCAAACAATACATTTCTTTAATAGGACGGAGCAGATTCCGGCATCATAGCGCTTGATTTCACAACTGATAATAATATTTGGAATTATTGGTGGCGTAAACACCATGGTTGAGCATAATGGACCCGTGCAGTTCCTCTGCATCGTATTCAGACCAACAGGAGTTGCGCAGTTATGTGAATCAAATATTATTAGAGGCATTTGTTGGTCTTTTTTTAATGATATTTTTAATTACAGGCACACTGCGACATGCAAGGGCATTGCCAGGCTATAGTAGCGACTAGAAGGGGAGCTGCGGTGCATGAGTTTACATCAACTTTTATTCCTTCTTCCCACACTTCTAGTTAGAACGATAACAGGTTTTTCTTAAGAAGCAAACAATTACTGGGATTCAAACAATGGTGAATGGCCGAGGACATACGGTAAATAAACGTAACCTAAATGAGTCCTTTAACAAGGCTGTTAAAATTTCCCCAAATTAATCTCGGTCTACATGGTCTACAGGAATTGAAATTTCACATTTTTGTGTAGTTCCAAACCCCTCGCCCCCAAAAACAATTCTTAAAAGTCAGCTTCTAAGTTGACTACACCTGGTGCTTGTTGCCCCTTAACAAACCCACATCATTTGTGGCTCCGTTCTGACAGGAAGGGGATCTGGGAAGGCTCGTATCTGCAACATTCCTCCCACTTTGGACCCAGGCTTGTCTGGGCTGGCAAAAGCTTGGGTAAAGGATGACCCCATCTGTAATAGCAAGCAAGCAGATGTTCATATGGAGGATGAACCCCTTTTGGAACAGCAGGCAAACAGAGATTCATATGGATGATGCATACCTTCTGGAGCAGCAGACAGAAGAGGCCACTTCGACAGATGTTGCACTCCACTGGGAACAATAGGTAGAAGATTTGGCTTCTCAGGAACAACAAGTTGAAAAAGTGGCTTGGCAGGAAGATGCACCACCTGATAAGTCAAGGGGCTGAAAGGGACTGGGTACACACTACATCACACTTCTCTTAACTGCTTGTCCCATGCAGCACTTGCCTCAGATTCCTGAGTCAGGGGCTTTTTCCTTGGCAGCCCAATGGCCCTGTTAGGAACTCAGATGGTCCATGCTCTAGAACCAGAAGACCTCCAGACATTCACATTCCACTGCCCCTAAATTGGTCCCGCTTTGGTCCAGTGGTGCCACACAAGTAGCACATTGGTCCTGCAATGAGTCCACCTGTTCCAACTCCCCCCAGATCACCCTAAGCTGACTCCAGACCTCCCACAGCCAATGTCTAGCCTCCTCAGCCACATTGACGTCCTCTTGTACATCCTATCAGTACTGATAAACCAGAAAAAAGGCCATCACCACTGGTTATCCTTTAAAGGAAGCTGTTCACCTTTCCCTCTGTGTTTATAGTCACTGCATGGTTTTCCCCTCCAGTGCACAGACACCCTCTGGCTCTCCCATCACAAACAGAGACACAGACAACATTAGCCAGCAGGTTTTGTAGTTCTGAAGAAAATTAATGTTTGAAGCTGTAGTGAAGAAGCAGGGACTAGTGTGCTGCTACATATAACCACCTGTCTCTACATTTGAAGAAAAAGTTAAAAGGTCTGTGTGTGTTCGTGTGTGTGTACACATATTGCTTGTTTACAATATTTTAAAACACAAGATGAGGTTCTTAAACATGAGCATTTTTTACTCTAAATATACTAGGGTGAAGTATCTGTTTTATTTGGGAACGTGGACACAAATCTACCATCTGTATGAATGTCTGCTTCATCTCCTGCTGTGATGCTTTTGATTCCGATCACAATTTAATGTTCCAGGAAAACCAGGTTGCTGGTGACCTTAAGCACACTGGCAAAGGCAGAAACGGAAGCAAACCAGCTTTGTGTACATGTACAGTCTAAATGGGCGTGAAATGAAATCCCTTCTTGAAACGAATGAGACTAAAGGTTGAATTTGCCAGTTCCCTCTGCACACCTGTTCTTAGGTCAGGTGTCCCGAACGGCTGGTTAGCCTGAATGCCGCCCTTCTCAGTCAAAACCCCATCATTTCTCACTTTGCTTTTGCTCTATTGCGAAGTATAACGGTGGCAAACAGCAAGGCACAGCCCCTTTTGGGCTGGGGGTGGACACTAATACATTCATACGTGTTGTAGTTTCATTCAGTTTCAGCTTGAGAAGTGATGGTGGCTCTGGTTCTGTACAACACACAGTGTGCAAAGTGATTAGAAACAAATCCAGAACAATCACACAGAAATAAAAATAAAAGCAAATAATCTACTACGCTTCTCTAAATATGAAAATGTGCCTTTCTCCAGCTGCTTTTATAAGGTAAAGTTATAATGTATTAATTTTTAGAAGTCAGTTACAGTTATGCATGGAGACATATTTGCGAAGATCTTAACTTTTCCCTAAAGACCATTCTGTCCAGCTGAACCAAGATTGCCTGTAAATTTTCCACGACCACAATTTCAAAAACTGCACAGTTATGTGTCTTTATCCTTTGATCCAAAACTTTAGTCTGTATACTGTCCACTGCTTTTGTCGCAATGCTGATGTTTATTCTCTATTAATGCAGGCTGATCTAGACCCGAGTCCGTGTGAGTAGGTTTGGATGCAACTTAAATGGCAGTGCTCTTGTCTTGAAAGTTGTTTTCAGGAGGAATGCACAGCCAGTTGGGCCTGGACTTCTGGTGTTCAGTTTTTCCCTCCTTTTTTCTGTTTGGTCTCCTCTGCTGCCTTCCAGGTTTCCTTCACTCCAAGCTCCAAATTTTGTATTGCAAAGTGGGTGCACACCTCTCTCATAGATTCTAATGGAAACCATTGCCACCTAATGACAACGTACGTACACGTCTTTGTACTTTTTTGCACTTAGTACTTTCATATTTTACATGCAAAATAAATCAAAGTTGATCGATGCGTTGGCCTATCACTGTTTTTGCTACTCTACCTTTGCGTTTCAGTTTGATTGTAAAACTTGACAAAAATCTAGCTGGATTAAAATTCTATTATTAGCAACATGTAATAGTGAGTATACAGTAGTGTGCTCTTTCCTTTTGTTGCAAAAAGGACAGCACCAAAATATGTCAGAGGAAGGAAAAAAGCCTAAACATCCATTCCTGGAAAGAATGGTAATGTGACAATTCCAACCAAGACTGAGAGAGTCTATCAAAGTGTAGCAACGTCTGTTCTTCAGCAAACTTTGGTAAAACTCAAGTGTCACTTTGCTCCCTTGAGAGACAATTAGAGTCCCAAAATACGGTGGTGAAATATGACTACCACACACACCAGGTCCTCTAACATCTCCTTACCCTGGGAGAGTTTCCTTTGGAACTGATTTACTGTTTAACCACCGAATGCCTTTTCCCCTTTTTGGCTTGTTTGGGCTTTAAATATATTAACCTGTATGTCTGGCAAACTGCTGGGTTTCTCCTTCTGCTGACATAAAAACTCTTGACAGTCAGCTGCGACTATGAGTGTGGAAGTGTGATGTATCGTCAGTGAAGTGTTTAAGATTTACTACATTAAGTCTCACATTACTCATCAAGGGGGGCATGAAGTCAGAACTGCTCCTTAGTAAACTACAGAATGTGAAGCCTCTCAGACGGGAGTCAACCAGCATTTCACGACTTCATGATGTATCGCTCGGCAAAAAAAAAAAAGTCAAAATGCTTTGGTTTTATTCCGCATCTCTGCTACGCTGCTGAAAGCCATAGCAGTGTAATTTATAAGCAGCTCAAAATTTAGACATTATTTCTGAATTTATATTTTCACATTATTTTCACATTAGTGGTTTACAATACAAACCCAATGTTGTTTGCCACTTTGAAGACAACTTTCCACTAAGTAATATTCACTTTTCATACAGAATACAGCGCTCTTTGTATATCAGCAGCACTACAGCTCTCGGTGTTCACAACAAATGTAATTTTGAATTAAAATTGTTGTGCGGGCTCAGGTTAGGCTCAGCAGTTTATTTTGTGTTGCTCTTTTCTAAAATGGGCATTTACTGTAAATGCTTATAAGTTTGACATATTTACAGTCATTTTTGTGCTGCAGTTCACTTTCCCCGAGAACGACACTACAGTTCAAGACTGACACGAGGCCTTGACTTAAAGTCTTGCATTTTAATCCTAAATTACCGAGCAATAGATGGAGCCGCTGTTTCAAACCATACATTTTTACAGCCACTAAGCTGCACCGATCAGTGACAAATGTCCTTAGTTTACTTGGATTAACAAATAATTGCTGATTTTACAGGAACATCTGGACAAAATGCAGCTTTGAGTGATGTGTATGGGTGTTCTGCTGAGCATATACCCAATGAAATGTCTTTTTATTGATCTAAATGTGGCCCCCCTCCTCTGTGAAGATGTTCAGCCAAGCTGCCTGGAAACGAATGGTTGACAGATCATGCTGGGGAACGCTGTCGCTGCCCGGAGCAACAGACCCTTTTACGAACAGTCCATTAGAGCAATGGGGAGAACCCGGAGAACAAACAACTTTAAAAGGCCATAAAGCAGTCCATATGTTCACAGGTCTGCCAGCCAGGGTGGTGGTGTGGGGGAGCGGGGGTGGCCGCCTAGCCGCTGAAACGTGAGGGCGCGCGAGCGTGTGCCGACTGTGTTTGCCTTCCACATGCCCTGCCAGCGGGAGGAGGGACGTGAGGGATGAGATGGTGATCTTCACATCCTCCCCACCTTCACAAGCCAGCATGGCAGCCCTTATGATTAATAAACCTGGAAAGTAAACACACACAGCGCAGCTGTAGAAATGCAGAAACTAATGCAGGCGGATTGGCCGTGAAAGAGTCGACTTTGCAGAGGGTGGGGGAAATCTGCTTCTTTGGTTAAACAATTTAGGTTTTAAGGCTCAGCCAATTGGACAAGAAGAACAGCATAGGGCAGTCACCTTCTAAAAACGTGGCAATACAGACCAGGTGGTTACAGCTTTGAGCTTCTGACTGGAGAGCTGCAGAATAATGGCTTGAGCTCTGGGCGTTTAAACCAAAATGAAAACCATCTTCTATCTCTGGGCCCGGTTCTGAATGAGGAATTGGAAAACACTGTGTAGATCCTATTCAGGATATCGATGAAAATTTTGATCTGGAATTATGACCAGGATATGAATATCAGAATTCTTATTAGTTCTAGGTGCCTAAGAGGGGCTGGAGAGTTTTGGGTGCTCTTTAAGGTCAGAGTTTTATTCTGCTCTTAATGTATGAGTTAACTGAACAAAAAACTGGAAACAACTTAATTTTATATTGCTTGCTTTGGCAAAACATCTAGGTTTTGAGTAAAAATGCTATTACAAATGCCTTGTAAATTTTAGTGGTCAAAACAGCGATGTAGTGTATGAGGTCTGTGAATACATTTTCCATTTTTGGAAGATTTCTGAAACTTACTCTTGTTCTGTTGTTGACTATTGAGGTAGACCCCCCCCCCAGCCCACGCTCAGCCATATCCATGCCTTACCTCAGCTTCTTCCATGCATTGGTGAACGGCTGCCAGACAGTAGCTGCTATTTTCTTAAGAATCTATAACTTCAAGTGGAGGGAAAACAAATGAGAGTTTAAGTAATGCCCTGTCACAAAGTAAATTATCCTAAAAAAATCACGACACACCAAAAGGATGGAGCAGCGAGAAGGAAATTCCTTGAAGGCTGGTAATCTGAGGCCATAGGTGGGGGCCACGGAGTGAAATGTGGAAAATGACTCCACGGCTGTCTTATGCAGCAGATCACTCCCCATTTCTTTAGAAGCTATTCACTTGGGCATCGGGATTGGGGCCCACGAATTTATATCAGATTAGCACTTTGTGGGGTGAGAATTCTGGAAAATCCAGTTTACTGCCAGAAAAAATATCCCAGCAGACAAATCAAAAGCCCAAACCAAAGCTCAATTCTCTTTCTCATTCCAGCAATGTGGAGAAAAAAGAATTGGCCTGTTTCCTTTTTTCAGTTCTGACAAAATGTCACAGAGGAGCCTTTTCTCCTTTTCCAGCAAAAGTAACCTCGGTTAGATGACAGAAATTAAAATAAAACTTGCTGCCACGTGAACCTCCTGCACTGTTTCCCTGAATTACCATCTCCCCAACTCACCAGCACCTGCTCAGGTTCAGTCCGTTCAGTCCGCAAAGCATGGTCACGATCCTCTGGGGTTTACTGAAAAATTGGTGTTGTCTATTAGCAGATGACAACCAGCAGCCGCAATGAAATACCTTTTCGGGTTTTTCCGAGTGCAGCCAAAATATGTTTCTCTGTAGTTATTTCTACTTTCGTAATTATATGTGAGCAGGACTGTGATGGTAGTGCTATCTGGCGGAAGTAAGGAGGCAAGATGCCCACACTGAAGGACAATCCCATGAAGCCCTCCATACCGAATTTCTGACATTAGTAGTTATGAAACGGACCACATAAACACACACACACAGACACACACAGACACACACACACACACACACACACACTCAGGAGAGGTTTGGAACAAGAAACTTCTGCATTCTCTGTAACCCTTCCATTTGACAATGCTGTAAAACTGCTCCATAACACTGACAAAAGCATAGAACTTCTCATCTGCTCTGCATGTGCTGTCGTCACAGAGCGAGATGGCAAACACAAAAATGGGCAAAGTGCTCCTGCCACCAGTCTCTGTTCCTGCCAGCCTGCGAAGAACCTGGACAGCTGAGCAGACCACACCAAGCTGAAAATGGCTATAAAGTTGCCCTTAAAAAAGACTTTTTGGAGATGGGGAGCAGCTCCTTTGGTCAAGGGAAGCTTGTGAAAGCAATGACAAACAGGGGTTCAAGAGAACCAGGTGATGGGAGCTCTGATAGTTGGCATGAGGGACAGAAGTGCACATGTTAAGGATGGGGTGGACCGAGTACTACATAGGGGGGTGTAAATCCTAGACTACATGTTATCATGTGGTAGCCATATCGCAGCATTAAATACAATTTCAGCCTTTTGGTCTGTCACCATCTTGACCAGTATGAAGCAGTTAATGATAATGATGGATGGATGGATGGATGGATGCTAATTTTTCTTGTGGGTAACACGCTGGTGAAGCGTTGTGTGGGTCTTAAAGAGATGTGATAGGTGTCCTTAAGAGGGATTAGAAATGCTAAACACAGCACAGCACTGTCAGATTAATAATATCAGATGTCCAATGGGACAGAAACAGTCTTTAAAAAGTAAAACAAAAGTGTGGCCGTGTATCCTGTTTCAGGTGCGTAATGCTGGTGTGGGTGTGTAACTGTGGCTTGGGTTACAGCATGAACAATGAAAAACTGCAAGTCAGAATGGTGAATAGAAAGGAGGAAGTGGGATTTTTAAACTCTTTAAATTGTGCAAAGTTGAGAAAAACAGATACTTTCACCCCCCTGCCTACGCTGTAATGTTAACTCTTTAATCAATGCCCCCTTCACGCTCACGCCTTTGCCGAGCATTTGTACAGCATTAGCGCGGTAGCCCGATGGATGTACCTTTTAACTGGAAGAAGCAAAAATAGTTTGCAACAGCAGCACTTAATTCGTTCCATCAGCAAGGCATTCTCTTCATTCAGTGCTCATGTGAAAACCTGAAGATGGAAACTAGAGAGCTTCAAAGCCAGACCTCTGACATCCTGGACATCATGCCTTGACAAGACTGAGGGTAGGGAGAAGGAAACCCGAAATGATCTGATGGGGTCACAGTCAGATCTTGGATGGGACAAGGTGGTCTGAGACGTTTTTACTTGCATAAAAATATATATAAACAAACACACACACACACACACACACACACACACACACACACACACACACACTAGAAGAACAAGGCTGGAATTAGTTTGTACTTCCAAATAGACAGGCCTGCAAATACAACCCAAAAGCACATTTTTCAAACTAACAGGAGGGCAAATGATATTACAGGCCCTGAAAACAGCCTCATATAAACTTTTGTGTTTAATTAGACTGCATTTACAGTAAGGCTTCCCACAGCCCCTCACTTTCTCCTTCCTTCCAAGAATCGGCGCAGGCAAGCAGGCCAGCAGGCCAGCACTCTTGGAAAGTTTTTCTCAAACAACAATTTATTACAGAAAAGCGAATGGGGTAATGACAGGCTGCCTTAAATCACTCTGTGCTTCATTGAATGGAAGGGATGTTCGGTCGCGGTTGGACCACAATCCAATTTTTTAAAAAAAAGGAGTCTGCCAAATTAGAAGAAGCGCGGTCGTGATTTTTTTTGTTTGTTTGTTTGCTTGTTTTTTGTTTAGGAGTGCGGTTGATCTCATTGGCTGCTGAGAGAGGATAAAGATTCTTTTTTGTCTGCTATGTTATGCACTTTTTCATTTTGGGAAGAGTGCCGACAAAAAAAGAGGTGAACCATAACAAAATGGGTTGAACTGAATTCGACCGAACACGATGCGTTCCAACGTGAGCAACTGTGACAAACCAAAACCCTTCACCAAGTCAATGAGGTGGCACTTAGAAATTCCTTGGGGATGTTATGAGAAGCCTCTCTGAAGGGATCGTGTCCAAAGGTCTTACGGGACCATTGACTCACACCAGCCAGCACCAGGATGCTCCCAAGAATGGCCTGAGACTTGTACTTCCATGAGAAATGTATTAGATAAAGACAGACTGAGAGTGAGAGCAGGAGATATGGGATGTGGTGAAGGGAGGGGAACATTCTTCTCATGCTCCAGACTGATCCTCTCCCCTGGACCTGTACCCTTCCCACTAGATAGCTGCTGCAACCCAAGGTGATCATTTGTGCGAAAAGACAGGGAAAATGTATATGTTTTAGCATGTTTCGTGTCTCAGATTTCCAAGAGAAAGGTGAAAGGGACAATGAGATAAAAAGAAGTTACCTTAGCCAAGGCGACTGATGGAATAAATAAAATAATTTAGTATAAATGACAGCATGGCCGGGACACCGTGAAGGGAAACAGACAAGGATTGTGACTCATTGCCACACAGCTGGAGTTTGTGCTTGCAGGGGGGAAGGGAAATAAAATCTGGGCTGCAAGCATGTCAGCCCCTGAAGAGACATATTCCTCTGAATGTGAGCCCAGTGTTTACCCAGAAAGTGGAAGCCAACCAGCACAGCTGGTCTTCTAAACATGCAATAAACACGTATGGAAAGGTCGTAACAATTGTCAAACAACAGAAAAAAAACACATCTGAATTTTCACTTTCTCTTGAAACGGAATGAAAGCCCTGGTTTTGGAGAAGATTCTTCAAAAGATCTTCTGGTCTGTGAACAGCAAACACTTGAGGTCCCTCCAACCAACATGGCATATTGTATACTCACAGATTTAAAAATAATGAACAGAGAAATACGCTCTATGGTCAAAAGTATATTGACACCTGAACATCACACCCATATATGCTTATTGAACGTCTCATTTCAAACTCATGGGCATTCATATAGATCTGTTTCCTCCTTTGCTGCTATAAAAACCTCCTCGTTCTGGAAAGGCTTTCTACCAGATTTTGGGAATTTGTGCCCTTTCGGCCACATGAGCATCAGTGAAATTGGGTGAGAAGGCCTGGCTCCCAGTCGGTGTTCCAGTTCATCCCAAAGGTGTTCAGTGGGGTTGAGGGCAGGGCTCTGTGCACCCATTCAAGTTCTTCCACACCAACCTGGGCAAACCCTGTGTTTATGGACCTTGCTTTGTGCACGGGGGAGCACAGTCATGCTGAAGCAGGAAAGGAGCTTCTTTTCCCCCAACTGTGGCCACAAAATTGGAAGCACATAGTTCTCTAGAATGTATTTGTATGCTGCAAGGGTGCTGCTGAAACAGCTCAGCTTAGTCAACAGAAGGGGGGGTCCACATACTTTTGGCTATACAGTGTACATACAACACTAAGTATGCACAGAAAGTGCTGCAGTTTTCACTAAAATGAATTTCTTGAAAATATTAAATCATTTAAAAATATACTGTACAGGGTGGTGCAGTGGCACTGCCACCTCACAGTGCATGGTTTGTTTGAGCGTGGAGTTTTCATGACCCTTGGGTTTGCCTAGGTTTCCTTTGAGTGTTCTGGTTTCCTCTCATAGTCCAATGACATGAGCTTCAGGGTAACTGGTTAATCTATAAGATTAGCTATAGTGTCTGAATATGCGACTTACCAAAGGCACAGACTTATAGTACCAGTTCTTACCAAAATTTTGGAAACATCTTTACCAAAGGGTAAAAGAGAAGGATTTTGTTTAATCCTATAACATTTTAGAAAGTTGTTCTGATATTTTCATGAGTTGAATTTGGTTCCTATTTGGTATTTGGAAACTGCACATTAAATTAAAAAAAAATATGTACAGTAATTTTTTTAAGTACGTCCTGTATTTGTGACTTTAACATAGTTTTTTCTGGGTCTGTTGTTTGAATTATGTTTAACAAGTGTTGTCTATCAGTTTGGTTCTTTTCTGTTAAATATGGTAAGTCAGGTTATTACTGTTGTATATTTGCAATTTTTGGTTTTATATTGCATTTTGTGTCCCCTGTGCAATTGTGTGCATTTCAGAGAGAACTGAGGGTTTGTGCCTGTGCTGCACAACCTTGAGTCTCTGAATTATCCATTGTCACACTGGTGTCAGGAGTGGGATGGAACTGCAGTGGATGATTTGAGAGGAGAAAACTTCAAAGATGCTCCGGGACACCAGGAGGAACCTTACAGCATGGAGGGAGCAGGGACCTGGTACATGGTGCTTGTGCATGACCTTACTGGCCATTGCAGAGAAGCAAGCTTGCCTTCTGGACCACACACTCTCTCCCACCATTGGCAACCAACTTGCTTGCCACCAGTTGCAACGTGGCTTCTTGGTAATGGACTGTGCTGTATGAAAGTGGCCCGCTACAGCACCTCCCCTCACCATGGGAATCCTGCCTGCAGAGTCCCAGTCTGTCTTGTGACAGCATGGAAGTTGCCAAGGAGGCAACACAGGACTGACATGCCCTTCAAGCCGTGCCGAAATCCAGCTGCTGACTTGGAGCTGCTGACTTGGAGCGCTAAGGACAGCTTGATTGCTCGCCTCCAGCCCTGCATAACTCAGTGCAGCTCAGCCCACCAACAGTTCAGTCTTTGCATTTTGTGCCCCCTGTATGATTTTGGTGGAAAACAAGGAATTTGTATCTGTGCTAAGAAACTGAAGCTTAAAATGTTATTTCAGGAGGCAAATATTAAACCAAACCACTTGCTGTGCTCAGCCGTCCATCATGTGCATTTCCATATAAGCGACCACCTGCTTCCACTCAGCTCCATTTTCCAAACCCACCATCTCCCCACTTCCACCTCTATCTTGTTGAGAGTGCCAGCAGGGGGAGGTCCAGTAACCTCATCTAATGGCAAGTGTGAACCCTCAAGTGGAATCCAAGCCCCAATGGATAGAACAGCAACCATCCACCCAAACATACAACTAGTCAAATACTTCAAACTCCTGAAAGAGCATTTTCCTGATACAACCATGGATTCCTGAGTCATTTTTTGTCATAATATTATTCCTAAAATCCCGAATAATGCAAATACAAAGGAAAAAAAAATGAGCACATCCTTTTCAGGAACAGGCATCTCACTCCTGTAACTTCAAGATTTTATGTTACAGGTTTTGCCCCAACACCAGCCAGGCTTCCTTCCACTCACTCCACACAGGTAACTATTTTTTGGAGATCATACATAAGCAACAGAGACCTGTTCACACTCCAAAGTCCGAACCCTGAGCACTAGTACTGGACCCATATATCCAAATGCATCTCGGGCCACTCCAAGCTACAGTGCTTTCATTCTTACTGTTCTTTTGGCAGATTTGAAATGAGATATTATGATAAATGCACAATTACAAGTTGACATGTTGTCAAATTTAATAGCTCTGACAGTCTGACCCAGTGACCTGTAGCAGAAGGATACCAAAATATACTTTTCTTGGATTAAAATTAAAACCCAGAGTGTGCAGGAATGAGGAAAACGCTGTTCTGGTTAAACGGATGTCTAAGAATCATGGCGAGAATCGCAAAATATGTCCTCCAAGGTAATGGTGAAAGTCAGCCATTAGGTCGCTTGGCTTCACACCTTCCGTCATTCTCTAGAGTACTGAGGTTTTGTAGTTTTAAAGAAAATCTGGAGGGCGGTGTTATTAAAATTTGTGACACACTGAAGACCCTTCACCCTGGAGATGTACAACTTGAGACTCAAGTCTAAACCACACCACAGGTGCTTCATTAACAACCTCCCACCATCATTCTACACCTCCACCCAATGATACCCTTTCCATAAAGCAGAGCCGGAAAGGTCCGGAAGGCTGCAGTTTTGCTGGAGACTCTGGAGAGACCTTGCAGAATGGCGAGTTAATCTAAATTGCTCACATCATTAAAATGAAGACCACGGTAAAGATACCCGAGATTCTCATCTCCAGACTAAACACCACGGGAACACACTTAGTCAACACACGTAATTATACAGTTTCAATTGTTTTGCATACTTTTGGGCAATATTTCAGGTATCTACATCAGTAAGGATTTCTATTACTGTAAAAAAAAAATGGGCAAATAAAAATAGCAGTCTTACAAACCCTTTGAGAAAGTGGAAAAATGAGATCTTTAATAGAAACACAAACAAAGATGTTATAAACTCAACCATTTCCAAGTGTTTTGCTTTTTTCCCCTCGTATTTATGAGGAAGCCAGTGCACTGTTCATGCGAACAAAGAGCGCTTCATACTGAGGAAGACATTTTGGCATTTGGGTTGCGAAAGAGACTGAAGACTGTGTTAGGGTTAGTGAAAGGGAATGAGATGATGTGTTTGGGTTAGCGAGAACACAAGGAAGACTGTGTGCGGCGGGGGTTAGAGGGGGAAATGAGAGCAAAGTGTGTTTGCGTCAGTGTGCAGAGGTAGAGAAGGTGAATTTGGGTGTGTGAGAGCAATCTAGTGACTGTGTGTTTGGGGTATTGAGGGGAATGAGAGGATTTGTGTTTGGGTTCCTGAGGGCATTGCAAAAACTGGATATTTGGGTTTATTAAAGGTTATAAGGTTAAGCATACTGTATACACTGACACATTTCAGGTGTGTGTAAGACACAGTATCTATACAGCCACATAATGGTTACTCTGGTGCTGACGCTTCCCATGATGAACAATAAAACAATGTGCATTTCCAGAATAAAGGATTCCAGAACCTTCTGGCCCATCAGCATGTTTTTGAGGACAACCTATAGAAGTGGGAAACACGTCTGTCAATGTAGGCAATTTCATAATTATCAGGTATACAGATATGCCAGGAGAAAATATATGATGCAGTCAGTAAGTGTAAAAATGGTATGTATGTATGGCTGATAAATAACTAAACAACCAAATATGTGTAAACTTACAATCAATGTAGTGTCACAGACAGACAGAGGGATAGATACGCTATTTGGCCAAAAGTTTGTGGATCCCCCCTTCCAATGACTGAGCTGAGCAGTTTCAACCACACCCACACAGCATACAAACACATTCTAGACAACTGTGTGCTTCCAGTATCTTGGCTAACGTTTGAGGAAGAAGATGCTCCTCTGCCGCTCCAGCATGACTGTGCCCCGCTATGCACAAAGCAAGCAGCATAAACACGGGTTTGCCCAGGTTGGTGTGGAAGAACTTGAGTAGCAGCACAAAGCCCTGATCTCAGCCTCACTAAACGCCTCTGGGGTGAACTGAAATGCCAACTACGAGCCGGGACTCCTCTCCTAGCCTCACCAATGCTCTTGCGGCTGAATGGGCACAAATTCCCAAAATTTTGTGGAAAGCCTTCCCAGAAAGTGGGGGCTCTTATAGCAGCAAAGGGCGGTGGGCAACTCAATATTATTGCCCATGGGTTCGATATGGGAGGTAAAACAAGCACATATAGGGATGATGCTCAGGAGTTCGCATACTTTTGGCCATACAATGTAGATAGATAGATAGATAGATAGATAGATAGATAGATAGATAGATAGATAGATAGATAGATAGATAGATAGATAGATAGATAGATAGAATTGTCAGTATTCTGTGCTGTCTAAACACATTTTCACATTTTCACACATAAAGACAAATTATCAACTTCATCTTTGGAAAATGTTGCTGTGAATACAGTATGTGTCTCAGAAAGACATCACCTGTAACTCTGTAGTATTTGACACACTATATAGCCTACAGTGTTGTTTTCATTTAGTTCTGCTATGTGGATTTGTTTTCAGACAAGGAAAAATGACAGGAAAATAGAGCTGACATAAAGTCAACAGTCATATTTCAGAGTTTCACACCACTTTTCATTCCTGCCTTTCTTCCTGCATCTGCCAAACCCATTTTCATGAAACTGAATCTACCATAAAGAGATGCTGTCACTTTAGCGTTATTATTTCACATAAATAAGGCAAAAAAGGCCAGCAGATCCCCAGAAAAGTAATTTTGCTTCTTGCTTCTGCCTTATTCTTTGTATGTACCTTTTCTAAGCAGCTTACCTGTTTTCCTCATCTATGCTGCAGAGCAACCTATGAACGCAAGGAGGAAGGTAGAAGAGGAAGTCATACTTTAAACTGTAGTACCTGCTATGCTCTGGTTTCCCAGAGGACCCCACTAGGTGCTGAATGGTATGTAGTTTAACGGTTAATTTGGGTATCAGGTACAGTTTATGCTTTTCTAGTTTACTATGGGGATCACTGAAAAAATAAATTCATTATTTATGGGAATTGCTGCTCAGTAATGGTTTAAAAAAGAGGACTTGCACTTCATTTCTCTGACTGCACACTTTTGATGCGTTATACGTTTAGCAAATAGATGACGTTATGCTGGTTAACCTGCCTTTTCCATTCTTCTCATTAACGCCCACTGCTACAGTATGCAAGAATAGTGCCTTTGCTTAAATTATAAAGCGAAGAAGAAACCATAATGGTGTGCTGGTTTTGGGCTGTTATCAGTTAGAAGAAACTGGACGCTTGTTTAGCTGGACCCCACCAACGTATGGTTTTACCATCGCAACAGTACGCCTCTCAGATCTGCACAGGACAACACACAGCATGGGTGACATCTTATGCACAGTTGCACAGTAAATCTCACATATTTACGCTCCCAAGCCGCTCTCTGGCTGCCGTCAACTTTCTCTTTTCTTATATATTTTTTTTGTCTGCGTGGAAAACCTTCAGCGCTCAAGGGTCCAGCCCTGGGATTGGATGCTGACTAGTAGGCGGATGTGTTGCCATGGCAGAGAGGAAGCAGGATGTGGTTTTGTCCACTCACTTGCACAGAGGTCACTGTGCCTGTGTAATTACTGCGTGGTCAGTCTCCCAAATGGGACTCATCCAGGTCACAGAGAAGCTTGCACAAAGGGATCTGTGTGTGCCTGTGTGCTGGATGTGTATAAATTGTGTGCACGTGCGGGTGTGTGTGTGTGTTTGTGTAACAAACCCCGTGCTCCTTGGAAGACATGGAAAGAGGGAACCTGAGCCCCTGAACCCCTGAACCCTGGAATTGGGTTTGCTCAAATTAGACTGTTACCCCTGAACCCTTGCTGAATCTCCAGCCGGGAGTCTCAGAGTGGAAGCCAAGGCAGCAGAGAAGCAGCTGCTGGCCCAGCGTGGGTGGTATGGTGTAGGCCCTGTGAAAGTACCACAGCCCACATGCCTCCATCAATTGCCCTCACGCCTTAGTAATGCGGTAAACAAACCAGGGTGTGTCCATAGGGCGGGGTGGAGGATGGTTCCTTGGGGTTCTGTATTCATTTATTTCCATTCTATAGCCGACACTGTGGACCAGTATTTATTTACTGAGCACACAGCCCTGAGATCCTTCGGGTCAATGCCTCGACCGCTTCTCGGAACCGTCTGCAGAGCCTCAAAGCGTGAAGGGCCTGCTCCTAGTGGCAATAGCGGCTGTTTATGTGTTACTGCTACATTTTGAAAATAAACTTCTCATCCTCGCTGCCTGGTCGGCCCTACACCTAAACTGTGCTGTACCCGCAGTGTATTTTTAGAATGACACAGTGTCTAGATTTCATACTGCGGGTGGTGGGAGGGGGGTTTAAAATCATAGCGATTATCTCAGGAAAGAACGACTCCAGCCTGTCAGCTTTATCAAAGCAGAAAGAAGCAATAACCCCAGAAGCCAGGGGACAATTACAAAACGCAGTCCTCTGTCATTACCTGTCTGTGACAAAAAATAGCATAATTGGCATTAAACAAGCGAAACGTAAATCTGGGACAAAGGAAAACAGGGCTTTCTGAGCTTTTTGCTGGAATAAGCATTAAGCCTCACAAATAAAGTTTGACGCAGAGATGGAGGATGCTGAGGAGCTGGACGGATTTTGAGAACGCAGACACCGGCTCTACCCTATGACTCACCCACAGGGATCCTGTGATTACAGGAACAGAGGACGCGTGTTTTTGTCATATAAAATGGGCACACGCGAAGCACAGAAATACATTTATATGCAAATATAAGGCGACTTTCACCGCAGGTTCCCCTCGGCATACGGACGGATGCGTCCCACGGGTCTCCCAGGCAAGGCTAATTTAAGCTTTGCCCGTGGGCAGCGCGAAATTGAGTCTCTGGGATTCCGTGACATTTGGACAGCTCTTCCCCCCGCCTTTCGCACAGGATCGGCACGACACACACATCGTAGCACAGCACGCTGGACTGTGGGTACGCTATGATCTTCAGCGGGACCGGCAGGCCGTGCTTCTCTGCACTTGCAGGTTGACCTTTCTGAGAGCGACGTGAATTGCACGTTGCTTGCCATATTCACCCGCCCTGTCGGGGACACCCATATGCTGCTGGGTAAGCAAGAATAGCAGACAGCCCTAAAAGTATATTGCTCATAATTTTACTAAATATATTTTCTTTTTTATTGTCAGGACAGGAAGATACCTTTTGAGCATACAAGTTATTATTTCTGCAGGAACTTGGAGAGTCCAAGAGAGTCCTCACTTGAAAGTTAGTTGGACCAAAAGAAAATGGCCTGCAGTGTAGAAATTAATCTTTTTAAGCACTTAAGATATTACATTTTGTCATATTTTATAGACACATTTCTAGCTGGAACATCCAGGGTTTGCTGAACTTCATTAGTATCCAGAGGATTTGCAGTGGAGCAGCCTCTGCTTCGTGAGGACTTTTTCACCAGTCTGGCTTTAAAACTGTAAGAGAACCAACGTTTTCTGTCCTCTTTGTAACCAACTCTGTTTTTAATCCAAGAGACATGGCAAACATATTTGGCAAATAAATTAATCTTTCGTTCAACCTCATACAATCTGTGCATCAAAACATGGGGTCTGCAGAGTGTCACTTGGTTTTTCAGTTCATGGATCCACTTTATGCTGTCTTTGTTGCTTTCAGTAATCTTTCTTGTCTGCGATGCGCATGAAAGTCAGCACGTTTTATGGCCAAGGACAATTCGGCCAGACTTTATGTGTAAGCGGAATTTTCACATTTGGAAGGTTTGCGTCACTGTTCATGGGTGTGTAGCGTGCGGTCCGAGGACGAGTCTGACAAATGCTTCTGTCCAGGCCTTCAGACAGGAAACCTGAGGAAACTAGAATCTTCTTTCACACACCAGCTGCATTATTGTGTTTATTCATACTAAAAATACCCCCATTAATACAGTACGTATTCTGCTACTCGATAAAGGTTTGCCCAAGTGCTTTTGAGCCCATGTGGTTACATCACTTACTGATGAATGGCGGTTCTTGATGCGGTGTCGTCTGAGGGATTGGAGACCACAGGCAGTCCAGTTAGCTTAGGCTTGTGCTCTTGCCCTTTATTCACCGAAATTTTTCCAGATTCCTTGTATCTTTCAAATATGTTATGCACTGTTGAGGATTAAATATCCAAATCCCTTCTGATCTGTCTTTGAGAATCATTGATTTTAAACTTCCGATTGATTTTCTCTTGGGAAAATTGGCGATCTTCGGCCCGTCTTTGCTCCTAAAGGACGAGGCCTTTCCCGGATGCATCTTTTACACCTAAGCATGACTGCAATCACCAGTTGAATGTGTAACAAGCCCACAATAGCAAGAATGGATGTATGTTCACAAAAAGTGCAGTTGACCAGCCTAAACATTAAATGTCTTATCTTTACTGTTTGTGATGGATTACCAGTCAAAGTAAAAATCACTGCTTTCTGTTTTACTTGCATTTTTCATACTGTCCCAATTTTTTCCAAGTTGGAGTGGTAATATGGGACGACTTGCACATAGAATTCTATTTTGAATGGTAACATTATACAGTAAAATTATAATCTTCATTATTATTATGCATTATTACTGTAGTGAAAGAATCCATTTGTAAATCCTTTGTAGTCCATCTCTAATTTTGTATGAATGTAAATATAATCTGATTCACATTTAAGTCATAATAAATAAAAGGCAGTCTTCTTTCGCGTAGCTAAACATTTTTATTAAAATTTGGAGAGCCTGAATAAAGCATCCTCATAGATTTCTCTTTGACGGACTTTTGATGGCAACTAAAGAAAAAGGAAGGAAAAACCAATTCAAAAGCAAGGGCTGCACAACAGATTGAAGGGTAAAAATGGGCCAGGGTAAGACTGCATGCTAGAGGCCTTTACTGTATATGATGAAGAGCTTTGATAGGAAAGGAGGAGATGGTCAGGCAAAGCTTTGCTTAGATGGGGCCCAAACAGACGTCAGAGCTTCAGTGTGCCATCATCAACAGAGCCAAAGGGTACTTGGGCGTTCAGTAACAGCGCTCAGCTGAGGATTCAGTCAAAACAGAGTTCCAGTTCATTTTACCTCTAAAGGACATGGCACTGAAGGAAGCTTTCTTTTTGCTTTGCAAAGCCCTAGAGTGATAGACTCAGTCTGAAGCGAAAGGGAAGTCATTGCAGACTCACATGTCTTGAATTGGCTAAGAACAAAGCAGCTGTCACATACTGCATTCAGACTTTGCTAAAATGGGAGAAGAACATGACCCAGTACATAATTTTCCTGAAGAGAAGGCAAGATTTGTTTCGGGAAAAAAGGGCACAGGAAAAAAATATTTCCTCGGAAATCCCTGGAAGGTTGCAGGTTTAAATCTCAGAAGCAGCTGTCCTGATATTTCCTTCACAGGGGTAATTTTACAGCTGTTTCTGGACTCCAGGAGACTTTTTGGACGAAAAGTTCCTTATCTTGAATCTGTGGACCCTTCGGAAGTCCATGGGTGGGCTTCAGTGAGTCCATGAACTGTAACCTTATATTGTAAATAATGTGATCTAACTAAATAAACACTTAAATTTAAGTTAAGATATCACAGTGTTAAACTGTCAATGACAGAAAATTAAAGCAAAAAAAAAAAAAATCTTTTTTAGTGGCTTTGACTTCATTCCACCTCAAATGAATACTTCCATTGACCCACAAGGTAAATTATTCAGCCACCATCAGTGGACAGAACATCACCCAGCTGCAATGGTTTTTGACCAGGCGCTGCCACGTAAGACGGTGCAATACTGCGGCTTTAGTGAAACTGCTGCGCAGTCCAGCGCAGAAAACAAATCTTGAGAACTGTGCTAAACACAGATTTGCTGAAACCACATTGCCGAGAGACTGAAGCAAGCTGAAGAACGAGTGTGATGGGGGGGTGTTCCTAGGAAAGAGTCACAGATAGCCAACATCCTCAGGAGCCTGTGGACCACCTGTTCCAGTGATGCATTTTTCTGAGAAGAATTTGGCATCCCTGGGGAAGATGCAACACGGCTAGCAATTACAACCAAGAGGGTGTGTATGCATGCAATATCTGAACACAATGAATGCAGCAGTTTGTGATCTAAATAAGCCCCCCCACCCTTGGACTACCTGCCTGCTGTGCAAGAGGAGAGATATCCAGAGCCCATGTCTTCAAAGAAGCAGAATGGAAGACCATATGCTTTCTCTCTCTGCTGAGGAAGGGTGAGGGGAAAGGTCTTTCAGGCAGCTCACCTCAGGGAGTTAGGGGAATGTCTCTATTTGTCTCTTTGACTCAATGGCTCTCTGTCCTGCTGATGCTCTGTTGATACACCTGCTCCTTAATTTGTCCCTTTGCCTATATGCATCTGAGCTGAGAAAAGAAAACCCATGGATGAACCTCAGCAGTCCAGTCGTATTTTCTATGCTACAAGAAAACCACACAAAAAGAAATTAGATAGCAAAAGGGGAACACTGCAGGCTCTGTGTACCTACCCATGCTTCGTATGAGTATCATTTTCACAATTTAACTGTCTATCCATTTCATAGATCCTCAAAATTGTTACATTTGGCAGTCATCTCCTCAGTGCTGTTCTGCTATCAGCCACCTCACCTCATGTTCCCCTTGAGCGATGAATCGGTTCAGCCTCTTTGTCTGCATGTGTATTCTTGCCCAGTAAATGGAAGAGATTCTCTCAACTCTAGCATGTGGGGAACACAGTCCACCATCTGTGCTGAAGGAGGAGTCAGTAACCCTCTGAGATGTAGAAAGATGTTCTACAAAGACCTTGAGGTGCCACTGTCCCCAATGGTATGTGACACGCAGGGTCACAGAGGTAACCACAATCCTTTCAGAAACTGGGGTCGTACTCTTGTGCTCATAGCAGCAACAAATTCAGAAACAAGAAGATAAAGAGCATGAAAATACAAGTTTTGCAAGTCAAAACGTGGCTGACAGCTTAATAAACAGGATGCCTCAACCGGCTAACTCAATTACCCCCGTGTGTAGTCATGCGAGCGGCGGTGATAAACTTGGGCTGCCTTCCAAATAGGAGTGTTTTGTTCTGGTAAAGCAGGGGGCCAAGAGCCATAAAAAGAGAAATGGGTTCTACAGGAGCACGTGGGGATCAGGAAACGTATCAAAATGTCATGCGATTCAACTGGAAATGCATGCAGTAAATAATTAAAAAACAACTGGAAATGGTTTGTGAAGTATTTCTGTAGAAAAGGTTGAATGAAATGCCGAGGCCACAATGGACAGACATAATAGGCCGTAAACTTCAGCAGTAACAGTGAAAACAAAAGGCCTCTGGGGATGGGTAAGAGCAAAGCCCACAGAAGGTACCTAGCCGTGATACTTTTATACATTTTATCTGCTGCTTCTCATTCTACTGAGCACTAATTATATCCCCAATTTAAACAACTTAGACTAATTCGACAGTCTGAAAAGAATGAAAAGCGTCTACGTGGAAAGCATGTCTCCATGAGGAATGCAAAGATGGGATTTGGTGGAGAACTTTTGAAGTTGCACCAAAATGATGGTTTAAAGAATGTTTTCAAGGGTTCCTAGTCTCACTCCCACTCTCATTGCAGGTATGAATCTCATGATTCTCACGATTAGGGTGAATATTCAACAATCGGGTTTCAGAATTAGCAATCGTGCAAGAGCCTCAAACACAAAATCAAAATTTTTGGCAGGAGTGCCACCGTATTTTCAGGACTATAGGTGATGCCCCCCCCCGCCCCCCCACCTTGCGGCTTTTACTCCGGTGCCACACGTGTAATAAAAAAAAATCTGCATGCAGTCTCCCGTCTTGTATAAAATGTTGCGTATACTGGTAGTTTTGTTCAAAAGAGTTACAATGGGCCTGAAATGCAGGCAATAAAAAAAACTGTAAAAGGTGCACCGCTGAGCTTAAGATGCGCGTTAAAGGGTTTGCAAGTGAAAAAAGCAATTGTGCAGAAATCGCTGAACTGTTTTATGGCGACACAGAAGACAAAGATTCTGACTGTTTCAGCAGTACTGGCCAGGACCTGGACCACCATGTTTATAATTTGTTGCGGCTTGCTTGATAATGTACACTAGACATTCATAATTAAATATTTATGTTTTGGCTGCTTATGTTTGCATTTTTCCACAAGTAATGTCAATGCCTTTACGCCTTTTTATTCTCAATAAAAGCAGGATAAATTATTACTAAATGAAGTTACAAGTCCCTCTGGGCATAGGCTGCAAGATCCATTTTCGGTCAACGAGGAGTGGTTAGGAATACGAACTCTTGCAAACCCATTCGGTTCATTGCTATCCTACGGTGTAATACGTGATACCAACAGCTTATGCTCTGGCAGAACTTATCTTGATTTTTCAGTCCAGTATTTGCAGTTTTAGGGTACCTGACACACTCCAGAGCAGCTTTTATTCCATAAAATGTGCTACATTGCTAACTGAGACTAGGATTTAAAGTCATTACAAAATATACCGAGGCACCATAAACATTAGAAAATGTACACAACATTTGGCACAGATTAAAATCACAGTTTATAAAGAAGAAAAACATGCTAACTGATAGCAAGTCATATAACTAAACATTAGGACAAATTTGACAAGCAATGTGCAGTTATGTTCACATTAAGTTACTCATTGAGTTGCATTTATTTGGGGTCACATTTAAACAGTTGTGTTATTGTCTAGATAGCGAGTGATGGAACAGAGTGGAATAATAAAATTTCTTTTTTAATAGCAAGATTGGTCAGTCTGAGGTCATTTCTGGGTGGTCCTCGGATAGCATTTTGGTCGATTTGCTTTCGGATGCAGTAAATCCTCGGGAAAAAGGAGACCCGAATGTATTGTTATCAGAATCTACCCCTTAGTACTGCAACAATATAAAAGTGAGGAGTTGTGCTGCAGTGATTTCTTCCCCTGCATTTTTTTTTTGCCGAAAACTGCTGATACCAATGCCTTTTTACTGCATTGAGAGCAGATGTGGGCTTTAATCTGGAAGAACTGTTGTTTGAAGCCTGGAAAAGTCAGAAGAAGAGGACAAGCAATCGGCACAGCAATACCAGAACAGGAGAAGCTCAGCAAGGCCAACCATGAAGTGGAAATGGCATCTCTCACTTGAAAGGACTGCAATATCTCAAACGAGTTGAAAGCGACATTGGTACAAACAAAGTTGTAAAAGTAATAAAACAAATGGATCCATAAAGTGATAGAAACTAAATGCACATACCAATAAATGGGTAAATACGCGTATATAAATAGATCAATTTCAGGCTAGTGTTCAATCCAAGCTTTTTTCGTACAGAATTTCTGGATGCAAGGTTGCCGTTTTCTCATAAAACCATTTTATTACCCAGTGCAGCGGATGTTGTTCCATTATGATGCACTTTGAAATCTTTTATGGGATCTTACAGCATTCTTATTTATAGATCCAGAGCCTGGAAGTGTGTGTTCTTGTGTTGGGATTTTTTACTCCTATTAAGCGCAGTGCTGCTTGCCAAAAAAAAAAAAAAAACAAAGATAAAAAAGCTCGAAATTTGCAGAGTTTGTGATTTCGACACCCTCTTCTGCACAACAATCATTAAACCAAACAAAAAACACAGGTTAGAATAAATTATTCTTTTTGTTTCACCAAACACATGGATTATTTATATTCACATAAACAAATGTGTAGTATAATTCTTCTTATGTCCCTGGGAAGTACTATCAAGTCATTACTGACACCTTCAAGGCATGGGATGGAAGTGGTCAGCCATTGCCTTCTTCCAGCATGCTTTTCCCTTTAAAAGGTACAAACAGAGAGGAGAACTTACAAACTCTACACACACCCCTAAACTGGACTTAAACCCCACCTCAGGAAAGCAGCCCAGGAGCTGTGAGGCCCCAGCTTGGCCCACTGTGCCACCCTATCCCCTTCATGCGCCTATGGACTAAAAAGCCAGTAAATATAATTTGCCAGTAATTTTCTATTGTATGTTTCCAAAACAACTACGGATGTATTGACAGCAAGACGGGGAGGGGATATGGAAGGAGTCTGAGTTTTAGACTTTATCGGTCATGTAATGAAGATGAACATCTCCCCAACTGAGGTGTCTGGCGCTACCTTTAACAGAGGCATGAAAATGTTACTCCTTTCCCTGCCTTCAGTGGACCTTCTTCCACAGAATTCATCTCCCAGCTGACTGCAGAGAGGAAACAAAAACATTTAATTGAGCCATACGGTTGCTATCTGTTATAATTATTGCCTTGGCCTCTCGCTCGGAGCTGAAGTTCCTTCCCTGTCACTATTTGTACACTGCTTCCCTGCACCTTCTGGATGGGGTCAGGTTTTCGGTGACCCTGCAAGTGTTTTGCCGATGTTTTCCAGTTAGGCAGAAAAGTACGCCGATGTTTTCTTTTCTTTTTTTCACTCGTTGGATGGGAATCTAAAGAGGGGTGTAAAAGATGTTCACGAACTGAACGCCAAACACGAAGAGGGCAATCGCAGCACAGAGGGCTCGGGAAACGCGCCTGCAACGTCAAACACGTGCGGTTATGAGGGAAGCTGAAGTTCTACAAAAGGTCCTTTGTGGAGGTTAAAAGCAACTCAACATGAAAGGGGGTTTGAGGGCAGAAACCAACAGAGATGGCGGCAGCAGATCGTGGAGGGTCCTCCTGAACATCTGCCGCAGACCCAAACACCGGCTTGCTTTCATTTGGCCTTCACGTAGACGGTTTGAGGCCGGTGGGCTGGAGGGATGGGACTGCAGACTGAGCCACCTTCAGTCCACCTTGGATTCTGCACCAATCTCCTAACTCGAGGGCACTGAAGGCTCACTCTGTTTGGCCCCCGGTCCCAGCGGACACCTCCAACCCCCTCATCAGTATTCAAGGCTGCCGGTCCAGCTGAGGAAATGCGGAGGGGGGCCTGGGGTAAATATGCATCACACACGTATCTCCTTCCCTAAGCCAGAAGCTGGGCATCTATAATCAAGGACTGCTTTTCATTCCATCTCTAAGGTTTTCTGTAGTGGTTTAATCCTTCACAGTACAGGAATTCAAGCAAAATTATTTACCTACTGTACAGATATAAATACCTATTTTGGTACTTCCTCCGTTTCAAGTCTTTGTGAACCCACTGCTAATGGTACACATGCATGACATTGTGTTTTTCTTTTTATTTACCAAATGGCAAAATATTTTTTAAAAAAGCTTTCATCCTGATGAACTCGGGCCTCAGATTGCTCGCTGTAAGAAGCCACAGCCTTCAACAAGCTGTGTCCTGTCAGCTGCCTCCGCTGTGGCCCAGAGTATATCGAGTGGCCTTGAGAAAAGCCTCTTGAAGGATAAGAACCCAACCAAGCTATCGTCCATCTTCCCAAGTGTGGTTCTCACACTGGTGCTGCCCAGGGCCAATGATTTTCATGTCAAGCTGAACTGACCTTTAAAAATCTTTCAAAACACTTCTTCTGATAGATTGTCTGACTTCAAAAAGATTTTCCCAATTTTAACAGTCCAAAACGATAAAAATCCATCTCTCCCACCACAGCAAGCTGTTTAAGAAAGTCTGTTTATGTCATATTTTCATTCCACGGAAAAAAAGTGCAGCACGCCCGACTGAAGACGAAATTGTTGTGCGTTGTTTACAGAATTTGGTAGAAATGAGTATAATCAGCCCACATTTTTGAAACAAAAAACACACACATATACTTACTGGCATTTTTTTGTTCTTTTTTGTGCAATACATAATTAGGTTTTTTATAATTCATATTTGGTTTCCCTTGGGTAGATGTTTGGCAGAAGTCACCACTGAAGTTGTCCACATGTACCACTTGCTGTCATAATTCTTGTCAAAGGTGTCCTGTGACTGACCTCCAAATACATTTATTCTCTTGTATGAAGTGCGGAACAACTTAAAATATGGAAAGCAACAGAAATGTTTCTTATGATGGTAGATTCCAGAAAGGAATCCACTGTTATATGCCTGAGTAGGCTACGGTATTCGGTCTGTATTATTACAAAATAAACAGCTGCATCTTGCAGCCTTTTAAAATGTGGACCCAAGTGCAAGCTTTATTTCATGGTTTTCAGAGGCGAACAGGTGCAAAACCTTGAATTTGTGTGAGGAACAGCACACGGGAGCAGATGTGACAGAGTACTGGGGTGGAGCGTGAGACGCTGCAAGCACAAAGCAAGTTTGGTCCTTTAATGCGCAACCTGATGGCTTTGTCATGTAGAGATTTGCTAACTCCAGTCAAGGAAGCATGGTCCTCTGTGGTGTGACATGGGGGGCTTGTACAGATGTTACAAATGTTTTGCCACAGCCTTGGTTATAAGGCCTTTTATTATTATTATTATTATTATTATTATTATTATTATTATTATTATTATTATTATTATTATTATTATTATTATTATTATTATTTGTGTATGTGTGTGTGTGTGTGTGTGTGTGTGTGTGTGTGTGTGTGTGTGTGTGTGTTCTATCTGCTGACAAAAGGTGGTAAATTGGTAGCAGAATACTTCTAAACAGCTAATAGGGAAGAAGGCATTTAAAGAATGAAAACACCTGAACAAGAAGACAAGAAGACAGGAGGGAGGAAGGAGGAGGAGGAATAAGAAGAAGAAGAAGAGGAGGAGGAGGAGACAGTCTGTGCCAGAAGGAGCTGTGTGATGTATTTATCAGTGATATTTGGTGAATTGTGTATCTTCAGTGCTCTTTTATTCAATTACAAACAGGGTAAATGATGTAAATCAGTGTAAATGCATGTTAATATTAAGCAGCTGCCAGAAGGGTGTGAGGCTTTTTTATTTTGATCAGTTTTCTTCTGGTTTTACTGTGGTTAGAGCACCAGGGTAGAATGGTGTAACTTTGTTTGTTGTTGTTGTTGTTGGGGTGGTTGAGGCAACACCAAAAGCAGAGGGATTTTTGGCTGTTTTGTTGACTTTGCTCACCGCTGGAGATACGGGTTTGTTACTGGGTTGCACTGATAATAATGAGATGCAAAAAAAAAAGGAAAAAACTTCTCACCAGGTTTTGGTTTCTTTTTGGCTGGGTCTCATTCTTGCCTTCTTCTCTGTATTATGTCTCAACCGTAGACTGGGGCGTAACATATATATATGCTTCTGGATAAAAGTCCCTTCAACAGAGTAAAAACAACAAATGCAAATGTCGGTGCCAACAATTGGACTAACATGGGTTTTACTGAAATTTCTCCAATCCAAAGAAAACACAGAACAAACATCATTAATAGGCAGTCACACAGAAATTCATCCATACACTAATACAAGACAAAGAATAGCCAGTGGGCTTTCAGTGTGTGACTGGGACGGAGCTGGAATATCCAGGGGACGTCTATGCAACAAAACGGTCAGACAAGAAGGCTGACAGAAATGGCAGGTCAAGACAAAGGGTTACCTTCAGATGGTGTCTGTTTTGCAGACGTTGTGGCCACATGTGAGAACAGTCTAACTTCATTTCCACCGAAGCCATGCATGCACATACCTCTGCAGCATAAGAAAATAATTTTATGAAGGAACAGATGTGCACGAAATTGTGCAAAAAAATGTAAAATAATTAGAGCCAAGTCAACAGTCTTTTGATTTTCAGGTTCATGCAAGTCCAGGGTCATGTGTAGCTATGTGTACAGGATTTACACTCACATGTCTGTGTGACCAGCCTTTCTGCTGCCCTGTCCTGCATTATTTCTAGGCAAGAAATGCTGGGTCCAGTCTTGTTGGTACTGCACGCAACTGCTGAATAAAATGGCATTTCTGGACAATGCCGAGGACTAAGAACGCAGAAAACCTCCTGCCGACGCAAGGAAACGCAAATGATGCACATGCAAGAACGTAAGGAAGCGGCATACCCGGGAAAATGCAAAATAATTTATACCCAGAATGCCCACGTTTCGGAAAACAGCAAACCCAAACCTGCCCTCTTTTCTTTTAACTGCCCAGGTGACAAAGCACATTTCTGCAAGAAAAATACACTTCCTGATGTTTCACGCTTATCAGTTTTATTAAAGAATGTGCAGATGTTGACGTGACCGTCTCGGTCACAACTTATCTTAACGTCAACAACAAAACAGTGTTATTAAATAATATTTAACTGATGATTTTGACCAAAGTTGCTTGCATTCCTTGGCCCTGAGAAGGAACCTCAGCCATGAGTGGACGCAGTCAAGTCTTTGGAAAAACAGCCAGCGTAACTGATTGCTGAGCTGTTTTGTGCCTGCAGGAATTTGGGAACAATTGTAGGAATAATTATATAATAGCATTGCCTCGGGTCAGCCCTTTTATCGTTTCACTGTTTATTGCAAAACTTTCAAACTGCAAAAACTTTTGAATGTACTGATCACCTAGTTAGCACTGTTTTCGTCCCCTTTGGTGTCTAAGGCACTCTAAAACAATCAAAAGCATAAGCGATAATAATAATAAATATAAAAAAAAAAAAAAATTTAAAAATGCATCAGGGACAACTCACACTTGTAAGCGGTGTGTTTGCCTAGTGAGTCTGGTGTCACGGATGTCACCTTTCACCGGCGAACCTCGGGAGAGATTGCAAGAAAAGCAAAGTGGATGTTTGCCTTTTCCTTGTCGCCTAAAAAAAATTCCAACGCTTTCTATGCGGCTTATCCACTTCCATTTGTTTTCCCATGGCTCACGCTCACTATTCTCAAAAGTTGTGGAATCCCAGTTCAGCATACTTGGCCGGCAATTTTGACAATGACAAAAAAATCCATATCACCATAGTTGCTTGCGTAATATGATAAGCTGAGCAAGAGTGATAGGAAAATAATATGAGACAATTCCCAGTAACCAAAAACCTATTCAGTGCATATGGAACTTGTAAATCTTGGGGGAGCATGGCCCTTTCCCACACTCACTCCTTTCACTAGTTTGTTTCTACATCTATGTCACTGCCTGGAGTGTCAGTGACGTGCCGGGAGGTGGGGACCGTGAGTGACATGCTAATGTGTTTGAAACCTTTGCAAAGCTTTGCACAAACAAAAATAGCTGCTAATAAGACAGGAGTGTGAGCTGTTGTAATTCCCCTATCCCCTGCATTTAATGCTGTAGCCTCAGTCCATCTTCCTCTTCTCTAATTCATTAAATATTTGCCCTCAGCCCCCTGGCCCACCCTCCGTCTCCAGCCGGTGTTTTCTAGCAGCGGTCCGCCTTCTTGTTGGCAGTCCCATCGTAGCGTCCCAGACGCAATTTTGTTTGGATTATGTGGGAGGGAGTACAGCTGGGCCAGTCCAGGCTGGAGAGAGCCCCCCTCAGCTACACTGACCCCCCCACCCCCCCACCCCTTGGTTGGGTAAACTCCAGGGCCCAAAGCCCAGACACTGCATCCATTCAACAGGCTAGCGCGCTTGGGATAAGGTCGGGATTGTTTGTGCGTCGCCTGCAATGCCAGGAATGCCGGGACCAAGTTCCTCCCTGGGAAAAGATGAGGCCAAGGGTACGTTCCGGCCTTTATTATTTTTTAAACACTCTCCGTATGAAAAGAGTCATCTCCTTCCTCAGCAGCAGCTGTAACAGTTACCAGCACTGCTACCGGGGGAAGCCGTTCCTCTAGGGTAAGGAAATTCTCACTTTGCCAGGGTGCGATTGCTGGATCCTAGATCCTACCTGGGCCTTCTCGCAATCCTTACCTCAGGGGCTCAAGATCTGCAGTACTGGAATTTTCTGGAGCACTGCTCTGCGTTTGAAGACACCCCCACCATTTCCCCAAGCCCTCCAAGCCCCCAAAGTTCCCTCTCATCCAGACCGCAAACCTATGGAGTTTCCACAACGTGGCTGTGAATCTCCACAGAGCATAAGGTGCAGCATGCAGAAAAGGTTGCTTCTGCAGAACAAACCTAAGAACTTGCGTGTCATCAATCATATCTACGAGTAGTTCTGCTGTGCAATGCATTTAATGTTTTGGCGGTCACTCTTAACATGACAACTGTTCACACACCTCATCAAATGCATATACGTCACTTCTTACGTAATGAGTGCACATGAGGATGAATGTAAAATGCCAAAAGATATCTGTACTTTACACAAAATAAAACATCTATATTATCAGTCTGTTTGTGTAATCCCATCCCGCTAACATTTTCCAGCTGTTTTTCACTCTTAACAGCGATGTTGCTTCAGCATTCAGGCTCACTTTCCATGTATCTGGACTGGATAATCCAGTAGCAAAATCTTGAGCAACCCTTGCCTTTGTCTTATAGTCAAAGGTGAGACAGTGATAAACGGGACAGTGAAAAACTTTTTTTGAAGAAAGTGAACTGCTTATCTTGAGGAGGGTTGCTGAGGTCCAGGGTCCATCCCAGAAGCAATAGGCATTTGGCTATGAAACTGCCCCTAGATGGAATACATGTTCATCACAGGGTGGGCACACGTGCAACTTTTCACACTCACATGGACACACTACAGGGAATTTAGAAAAACATGAAAGTGAGAGGGAACCAGAGCACCAGGGACCTATAAAAAAAAAACACACAGTCAATAACGCACTGATCAAGTCATTCACTTGACATACTGGTTCCAAAATTCCAACTGAATGAGCTAAACAAGCAAATTGAACCCAACACTGAAAGACTAGAAATGGATTAAAATTGAAAAAAGATGATTAGACAGGACAAAAAAAAAATCTTTGGATAATCCTGAAGAGTGTCTTATTAAAACCCCCCATTAGAATAGGAAGCCATTAACAAGGGTCTGGGTTCACGCTATCGTGGGCACCGTTACTCTGTCAGTATCCAAGCCTTGAGAACATCAGACAGTTGTTGAAAGTTATAGTAAAGGGAGAACTGACTGTCGGGATGAGTTGGAATGGAGCGCTGCTTTTTTATCAACAACCAAACCCTTGTAAGGTACTGCATATGGGTGTGAAGGGCATCCTGGGGATAAGGTTCTGAAATACCTTTTCACATGCATGCTCACTCAACAAAACTCAGAGTTGCAAAATCGCTGAATTTTCACTTGAACCCACTGATGAACTCTCTCATCCCACAGATTTGTGTGACTGGTCTCAGATTCCAGACACAGCAGGAAGAGAGTGAAAAGATTTGCTTTTTTTACACACAAGGAGCACACAGACAGAAAGTCAAACATCACCAACCTAACAACTCTCTCCCAAAGGCAAATACTGATGTTCACATTTGTTTATCCCTGAATACACACTGTGATAAATAAATGCTCAGTGACTTATGGAATGCCTGATCATTCTAGACATGAGATGAATCAGCTGGGAAATGCACCGAAGTGGACAGAGATCCAGATGTTACTTGCAAAGGGTGCTGGCACAGCCTTGGCATGCAAGCTGGAGTGGAAAAAGGCCTCAATTCCCCAGCTTGAATTGAGGTTTTCTTTGAGTGACACTGCCATAGAGCAGCTTTTGGAGTGAAACATCACAGCTGTCAGGACATATGTCCATATTCCCAACGCTTTCTTGATATAACACTGCCAGCCCTTCAAATCCAAATTAAATATCAGCAGTACAAGCAGGTGAAATCACCAAAGAAAAAAAATGCTATAATGTAATAATGAATAATTTTCTGATTTGAACCGATACTTCCAAACCGTCAGAAAGGTTTCCATGTGGATGTCTCTGTTGCTCGAGAGGTAGAGTAAAAACTACTGAGCAAGAATTATAGTTATAGAACTGCATTATAAAAATACAGTCCGTAATGTGAGAAGCGGCGGGGTGGCGTAGTGGTGCGTGCGGTAATGGAGGGGAGCAGCTCCGGGACGCCTGAGCCGCGGTTGAGCCTTCTGGAGGTGTCGTGGGCCTAACTCGATGAAACGCCGACGAAGGAAGGTGCCCACTTGATAACCCCGATGAGATGACGCGCCATTGCTGCGCCACACCATGGTTGGTGGACGCTAGTTAGCTGGTGAGTAGCGGTTGGTAAGCGTGCGGGGGGGGGGTTAGATAGGTGTCAGGATCCCCTTTATAAATCAAGCTCCTGGTATTTAGCACTGTGTGTGTTATATGAACCTGGTAACTAGCCTGGCTAGTGACTGCTGTGAAAAGTACAGCTGACAACTAGGGAAAGACCTGGTGACGGCATGGAAAGACAGCTGACAGGGGGAACAGACCCCACCGGGGCTGGCATGGGTTGGCACCCCATGGCAGCAGCAGCACAGTCTGCAAGCAGCTGCACTGCACCCAAACTAAAGCTACAAGTGTGATTAATGCATTGATACCCTGTGAGTCTGCGAGAGCAAGGGTGGAAGATGACTCAGAGGCAGATGATATGGTTAAAGACCCTGGAATGGAAACGACAACGAGTGGGGCTGGTGCAGTAAGGGGGGTTAGAGGGTTGCAGGAGGATAAAAAGTTACAGGTGTGTTGTTGTGGGTGGCAGAGGATAACTACAGCTCGGGGCCTTAGGGTACACCAAGGAAGGAAGAAATGCCTGCGCGAAGGAGCGCAGGGGGGTCGCATTGATCAGTACTTCTTGAGAAGTCAGGCAAATAAGTCGAATGAAGTCCAGCGACCGGTAGAAAACCACAGCTCGCAGGATATCAACAGAACCTCTGGCGCAGAGGAGGAAGGGGCAGGCATGAGAGATGGCGGTGTAGACGGGGTCCGAAGGAGTAAGGAGAAGAGCTGTGAGTTGAAGCCTAGGGTTAGGTGGCCTAAGGCAGGGGAAAAGGTAGTATGGCAGACTATAAATGCAGATCTGGTAGGAGTGCTAGAGGGCATGAAAGGGAGTGCACAGGTTAAATTGGAAAAGTTGGGTGATGTGATTTACCAATATGGGATGGACAGGTTTGGGATAGAGCAGATTAGAAGAGAGCAGTGCCAGCAGGGGGGAAAGTCAAGGAGACAAAAGGAAATTGACAAGTTAGTAAGGGAGAGGCGGCAGCTGAAAAAGCAATGGAAAAAGGCTACGGAAGAGGAAAGACAGGGGATAGAGGTGTTGCAGGAGGAGGTTAAAAGTAGGTTGGTCACACTTAGGAGGGCAGAATATCTAAGAAGGAAGAGGAGGAAGAAAGAGAGGGCAAGGGCTGGTTTCTACAGAGATCCATTTAAGTTTGTGAAGGGGTTGTTCAGTCAAGAGAGGAAGGGAAAGTTAGAGGTGTCCAGGCAGGAACTGGAGAGGTATTTAGAGTGTACTTATTCAAGTGCAGGGGAGGTTGGGGAGAGGGGCCTCCCAGTAGATATGCCACCATTGGGAAACATAACTGCTGAAGTAGATGTTAGTCCACCAAAGTGGAGTGAGGTGCAGGAGGTGGTAAGGCGTGCAAAGGCCTCATCCGCCCCAGGGCTGAATGGGGTCCCCTACCGGGTTTATAAAAGTGCGCCAGATGTACTCAGGTTTCTGTGGAGGTTGTTCAGGATAGTGTGGAAGAAGCAGGTAATTCCAAAGGCCTGGCGTAGGGCAGGGGGATTATTTCTTCCGAAGGAGAAGGTATCTAGAGAGATAGGGCAGTTTAGGCCAATATGTCTGTTAAATGTCGAAGGTAAGATTTTCTTTAGCGTGGTGACACAGAGGTTGTCAGATTACTTATTGAAAAATAAGCTAATCGATACATCAATTCAGAAGGCAGGGGTCCCAGGTTTCTCGGGATGTTTAGAACACACTAGTGTGATCTGGCATCAGATTCAGGAAGCCAAGCAGGAGAGAAGGAATTTGCATGTGGTGTTTTTGGACCTAGCAAATGCCTTTGGCTCTGTGCCACATAGTCTTATCTGGGGTGCGTTTGACTTTTTTAGAGTACCAAGCCAGATAACTGGCTTGGTGAAGGAGTACTTTCGGGACATTAGGATGTGTTTCACCACGGCAGGTTACACAACAGCCTGGCAGAGGCTGGGAATGGGGATTATGGCAGGCTGCACCATTTCCCCGCTAGCATTCACTATGGCGTTAGAGTTGGTGATTAGGGCATCCGGTTGGGTGGTGGGTGGAGAAAGACGGCCAGATGGGCTTCGTCTTCCCCCAATTAGGGCTTACATGGATGACATGACGCTGGTGACAACAACAGCGGCCTGTGCAAGGCGGCTGTTGGGAAAGCTGGACGAGAACCTGAAGTGGGCTGGTTTGAGGATTAAACCAGCAAAGTCCCGGAGCATCTCGCTAGTTAAAGGGAAGATAGAGAAAGTTAGCTTTTTGGTGGAGGGTGAGGAGATCCCGTCAGTATTAGAGAAACCGGTAAAGAGTTTAGGGAGGTGGTACACTAGGGAGTTGACTGATGTGGGGCAGGTGGAGCAGCTTAAGGAAAGTGTTGCAGATGGGTTACAGAGGATAGAGAACTCAGGGCTGCCGGGTAAACTGAAGCTGTGGTGCTTGCAGTTTGGCCTATTCCCAAGGGTAATGTGGCCACTGACTATGTACGAGATATCAGTCACAAAGGTGGAGAAGCTGGAGAGGCTGATTAGCTCCTATATCAGAAAGTGGCTGGGGGTTCCTCGGTGTCTAAGCAATGTGGCGCTGTATGGGCAAGGAGTCCTGCAGTTGCCGCTATCAAGCTTAACAGAGGAATATAAATGTGCGAAGGTGCGGTTAGAGTTGCAGCTGTCAGGTAGTAAGGATGACGTTGTAAGAGGCTTGGTTCCTAGGATAGGTACAGGCAGGAAATGGGTTGCGAGGCAGGCGGTAAAGGAAGCGAAAGCGGACTTGAGGCAGCTGGAATTGGTCGGGAAGGTACAGCAGGGACGGGAAGGTCTCGGGTACCGGATAGGAGACCCGATGTGGAGCAAGGCAGGCCCGATAGAGAGAAGGAGGTTGGTGATAGGGCAGGTGCGTCGGCAGGAAGAGAGAAATAGGTGTGTCAGGGCGGTCTCACAGGGGAAGCAGGGACAGTGGGTAAATTGGGATGGGGTGGAAAGAAGGAGGCTGAGCTGGAGGGAACTGTGGAAGATGGATGCATATCAAATAAGGTTCCTATTAGGAGCAGTTTATGATGTGCTGCCATCACCTCAGAACCTGAAGCAGTGGGGGGGTGAGGACTCCGCTTGTACTCTGTGCTCAGAGGTTGGGACGCTGAAACACATTTTAGTGGGGTGCAAGATTAGTTTGGCGCTGGGCAGATTTACATGGTGGCATAATCAGGTGCTAAAGTGCCTGGCGGCAACCATTGAAGATTGGAGGAGGCAGGTATGCTTAGAGCAGGAGGTTGAAGGTACAGTGGTACAGTTTGTTAGAGAAGGGGGTAGGAGTAGATATAGAGGTAGGAAGGAGTTAGGTGTAGTAGGGGGGGCTAGAGATTGGGAGATGCAGGTGGACCTGGGAGGAAGATTAGTGGTGCCCCAGGAAATAGTCAATACAAGCTTGAGACCAGACATGGTGCTGTGGTCAGCAAGCCAACGGGTGGTGTACTTCATAGAACTCACGGTTCCGTGGGAAGGATCGGTGGACGACGCTCATGAGAGGAAGAAGCTTAGATATAGCGAGTTAGCGGCGGAAGTAGGGGGGCGTGGCTGGAACGCGAAGGTGAGGCCAATTGAAGTCGGTTGCCGTGGGTTTATAGCCCGATCGACGCTTGATTTGCTGCGCGAACTCGGGATTCAGGGGCGGAAGTTGCAACGGGCGGTGAAGGAATTGTCACAGGCTGCGGAGCAAGGAAGTCTCTGGATCTGGAATAAGAGGACCAGTGCGGATGGTAGCGGGGCGGCGAAGCGATGAGCAGGTGGGTGCCGGCGAAGCATTAGCGCGTAGGTGTCATGGCGGCTAGTGTATTAGCGTATAGTTGTTAGCGAATAGGTGTGATGGCGGTTAGCTGTTAGCAGGCGGTGTAGTCGAAGTAAAGTAGGTGGCGAGGGGCTTCTTCCTTTTAGTCGGCGGGTAGAAAGAGCGGTGAGGGTGAGGACGCTGAGGTAAAGAGTCCGTAATGTGAGAAGCGGCGGGGTGGCGTAGTGGTGCGTGCGGTAATGGAGGGGAGCAGCTCCGGGACGCCTGAGCCGCGGTTGAGCCTTCTGGAGGTGTCGTGGGCCTAACTCGACGAAACGCCGACGAAGGAAGGTGCCCACTTGATAACCCCGATGAGATGACGCGCCATTGCTGCGCCACACCATGGTTGGTGGACGCTAGTTAGCTGGTGAGTAGCGGTTGGTAAGCGTGCGGGGGGGGGGGGTTAGATAGGTGTCAGGATCCCCTTTATAAATCAAGCTCCTGGTATTTAGCACTGTGTGTGTTATATGAACCAGGTCACAATCAGAAATGCAAATTGTCTGCACTGCACTGTTTTTCAATTCAATTTCAATTCATTTTTATCGAACGCTGGACCAAAGATCAAAGGCATAGCAAAAGCAGATGTAGCAGATATAAAGTAAGCCTGTAGACAAAGGTTAGGCATACACTGAATGGCTATAAGAACTATAGCGGCTAGAAAAGCTGTAAAGTAAGCCAGCTGGTAAGTGAGGAGAGGAAAACAAAAAAACTTCCGACCAGAAGGTAATGTAGTGAAAAACCTCTGAGGGTTCAAGTTTCAGTGGCTGCCTAGATCATTCAAAAGAGAGCCAGTAGTTGCGGCTAAGAGAAGAGAGCTGATACAGTTGTCTGTAGGGGTAATCACTAGAAGCTAAAACCTTGACATGCAGGTGCTGGTGTACCGACTTTGTCCATCATGGCACGCGGGTGCCATCAGAATAAAGCGCTAGTGTCACAGCCAGTTTCATCTAGGGGGATCCAAAGCTCTGCACTAGCAATGGTTCCCAGCCCACCAGATGGTACCAAGAAAACTCAAACAAATCAAGAGGGGCTTTGCAACTAAGGACAAAACCTGCATAACTTCAAATTGAAAGACAAAAATGCATGAGTGCACCATGGGGGTTCAACATTATATTGGATACTTTGAGCCAAAAAGGTCTTTTCACTCATCAGTGCCCAACCTCACTGATGCTCTTGTGGCTGAATGGGCACAAATTCCCAAAATCTGCTGCAAAGCCTTTCCAGAAAAGTGGGGGCTGTTATAGCATCAAAGGGGGGAACAACTCCATATGAATGCCCATGGGTTTGAAATAGGAGGTTCAACAAGCACCTATGGGGGTGATGCTCAGGTGTCCACATATTTTTGGCCATATGGTATAACTGGAAGTCAGTGCAGTGACTGACTGAAATAGTGATCATTCTAGCAGCTACAAAGCATTTAATACACTTATAAAGTGAAACTTATGTATAACTGGTGCAGGTGACAGGGCATTTGGATAAAACCTAGTTCTTTTCTCTGAGTCAAGTGTGATGCAAACAATCTTCTAGAAGTAATGAAAGGGTTGTGGCAGGGCCAGCAGAAGATTATAGTTGGAGAGGAAACTTCTTTCACCATTGAGCAGTGACCTGAAACCACAGACGCTTGGACGGGACAAAGGACCTTCATATCTAAGAGGAACCAATTTCTTGTATAATTCAACTAAGACTTTTTAAATAGCAAAAAAAACCATTAAATGCTGATAATAATCAGTAAAATGTCTGCCATTTAGTCATGTGGATGTTCCTATTTACACTTACTGTTAAATTTACTTAAATTGGGGTTTCTGAGAAGTAGTTGAGATGCAGAAAAAAGGGTGCAAGGTGACGTTTTTGTCTGGCTTGAGGATCGCCGATATCACGGCCGGGTTAAAAAAAAGACCAAGGAAATTGTGCATTTGCACAGCTGAAACAGGTCCATGTACAAAGTGAAATTTACATAAATAAGTGTGCAAACAAATACTTTAGGGAAGCTTTTTTTTAATCTTGAAGCCTGCGATACAGCTGTGTACAGTGTATGCCGTAAGGGAGGACATTGATGCTTATCATTCTGTTTGTGAGTCATATTAGCTCAACAGGAGTGGCTGAGATTTTAAATACACACCATTTCATTTCAGGTCCAAAAATAAGCAAACTTGTTTATCACTATATTTCTGCCAAATCGGACAGTAAATTAATGGTTTTTCTCACAGCCAGTAAGTATAAGTCTGTTTTTGGGATTCACACAACCGACAAGCACTAAAATAAAACGGAAATTTCCTGTAGCGAAAATACATTCCGTGTAGCAAAGGATCTAAATTACCTTGGACGCAGCAGGCAACATAATTTTTTTTTATTCCTCATAAAAATGTTCACAAATATTTTTAGCGCCGTAATTTTTTGACTGAGCCTGTTCGCACCATTCACTGCACAATTTGCAAAATGTCTGTAGTTTTATTCGTTTCAAACTATGCTGAATGCACGGGATTGAGAACCGCCTGCTTTACACCTCCATCCAAGCTTATAAATGACGAAAGCACCATCATGGATCACTTCACTAACTTAAATATGTGCGTGCAAAACGGTGGCAGACAGTGTTATTTTAGGAAAGGGGTTCCACCGATCATTTCATTTTTGATAGTAATATTGACAGTGAATAGAAGAAGTAAGGCTCGGTAAAAAAAAAAATCCATTTACAAAAAAGGTCTACCTGCGATGCACACGGACCAGCCGCAGCGCATGGCTCTGCCTGGAGAGTCATATAAAAACAAATTTTGCAGCTAGCCGAAATTCAACGCATGATGAAACCCGGTGTTTACCCAGACCAAAGGAGTGCGCCCATATGCCAAGGAGGATTAAATGCAGGGAGAAGTGAAAAATCCCAACTTCCCAACTGGCGTTACACCAAACCATTAAACTTCCTTTAAAAATGAGTTTATTTTCTGCCGCTGTGCATTGGAGAACTTTCAACCGGGTCATTTTTGTAATGAGTGCTCTCTTTGCCACCGGATTTGGCTGTTGTGAAGCAGCTCAGCGTCTGTCTATAACGCCCATAAGAATTAAACACCTGACTCAGAATGAGTGACACACCTACAAAGTCCTCGCGTACAGTGCAGCTACCTCTGGACGTAATTTTAACATGCAGTTCTGTATAAATAAATAAAAAGGAGACACATAAATATGTGTGCAAAATATGCATCTGGAGCATTAAAAACTGACTATCATACCAATTATAGTGGATTACTACCTCCATCTGCCCTGTGATCTGCCCCTGTAAGCAGTGATTGCGGCCTGAGCGCTTTATATGTCGAGCTCTGGCTGGAACAGTGCAATTGTCATTTGATCCAAGCCTGTAAAAATGTGAGAAAAAAAAACAGCCACACCCTCAACTGGCTCAGCTAAGTAGGCCCTGAGAGACCCAGGGGGACTGAAAGAACGAATGTCACGCGAGGAAGGAAGAAAAATGCCCTGCACGATGCCGCAAACCCGCCAGCATCGGCATCTGAAGATCACGCCGGTAAAGGGATTGTGCGTCTCCCTCCTCCACAAGGTCCTCCAGAGGGGCCGCTCTCTGCGCACCATAACGCTCTTCCCTTGCATCCCACCAAATTTCTTTTATGTAGCTCACCAATGCCATCGCAAAGCTGACTTTTAAAAAATTTTTCAGACGGGATTGTTGTTCATCGACACGATGCTGCCATGCCGGACCATGAGAAGCAGCACTGCTGTAAGAAGTGTCGGACAGGAGGGCTCACACCTATTTCTTGAAAAAAAGTGGAAGACAGCGAGGAAAAAAAAATGTTGGGCACTGGGAAACTGTGGAAAACTTTTTCCCTTCTTTCCCTTGTCACGTTTTTCTATCGCCAGAATTCCAGAAACATCCAAGCTCCCAAAATGTCATAAAGCAACTGGTTCTCTGGTGCCATTGAGGCTAACTGAGAATTATTGCAAACCTTGAAACAAACAGGCAGGACAACAAAGCGGCAGCAACCGAGTAAAAAGTGTTCTTGCACATTTTGTTTTCTTATTTTATTTATGCTTGTCAGCGTGCCGAGCATGTGCTGCCATGCTGTCTTGTGGCAGAGAGGGCTTATGGGAAGCACGTGGCAATAAAGGCAGGAAAAGGGTGATGGATTCTGCTGCTCTGGAACCGACCTTCTGTTCTCCCACCTTCAGGTGTGATCCCTTTTATCTAGATGCATGGAAATAAAGGCAATCCTGGAATGAGACAACATCACATCATTCATTTTTAAAAACGCCAGGCCTACAAAAGGGCAGCAGCTGTTCGGCCCTTGCCTTAAAATATCATCGGATGAACACGCGCAGCCAAAATAAAACCGACGGAGCCGCCAGCAAGTCAAATGTTATGAGCTGCTGAGCATGCAGTGGTGTTATGGTGTTCCTTGGCTCGTAGTTCACTCCGCTCACAAGCACTTAGTACATTAAAATGTAATTCTCTGTGCTTACAATTGAATTGAAGAAGTCAATCTGAAATCACAAATTATTGAATTCTCTTCTATTCTCCTTCTTGTCAAGGATACCAAACATTTTGGAAGCTTATCAGTATGCATTGGACCAGAGGAACACTTGAAGATTACTGGTGTTATTCATAACTTGCTCGATCCTTTACCGAGTCTGCTGTGGTGTCTGTATAAAGAACATCATCGGAATTATTACAGTAAAACGCCTCTATGAATGAGAAACACAGATGAAACCATCAGAAAAGGCAACAACTGAAATGGGGGGGCGCGGGTCATTGTCATGTAAATGAAAGACAAGGGTTTGAATCCCCTTCGTGCTGCAGTACCACTGAGCACTGTGCCCCTTCCTTCAGACCAGTTCAGTAAAACTTACCTGACTATACAAATGAGTAAATATCACTTTAAACTGCTTCATTTACAAACATAAAACTTTGGTCATTTTGGAAAAAAGCTTCAAATAAATGTAACCATGATGACCTTTTCACAGTTAAATATAATTCTTGCCCCAAGCCTGAGCTTTACTCCAAGTCTTTACTCTCTAGCTCCCCATATTTACATTTTCACAGCCACAACCCTAATCCAACTCCTAACCCAAAACAGAAATGTGTATTTGCTAGAAAAAGTTGCCTTGCTTTGATTTACATGTTGCTTTTCATTTTATATCTCCAGGGTAGGAAATTATTCATCCAAACAAGGTTTGAACAGATTTCTTCAGCATTCTCTCATCCATATTATAAGAGCTAAAGTGTGTATGTGTGCACGTGTGAGTGTGCGTGTGTGTTTGTGCACTTCCTTCGCAGTCTGCTTTGACTTTCAGTTCAACTTGTGCATTTTTTTTTTTGGGAACCCTCCCACAAACGGCATTTGGCTCCTCCATCTGGATCTTCTGTTCAAACCCGGCACATATATTCCACATGGGATCGGGACTGAACTACGACCCTGCATAGGATAGGAGGCTGTAGAGACTGAAAAATGAGAAGCCTGTCGGGACGGACTTGGTCACTACACTGTGCTTCACAATCACTGCACATTTATCAATTTTCCAGGGGTTGGCACTTGGGCTATTGTCACATATGTGGGCTCACCCACGCAATCTTCAGCTTGATAGATGGTCTTTACAAGCTTTCATCCTTTACGGCTTGTTTCTCCAGCATGTGCTTCCTTTCTTCCCATTCCAGCTGCAATAAAACGTTCAGCAATATATCCTTTTACTGCCACAGTCCCAGCTATTTAGGCATAAAGAACAAATAAAATTGCCCAGGACACCGAGGGACTCCAGCATTTGCTTAACAACAAGTCACTATATCACTTGGACTTTGTGAAAAAGTGCACTGATTTGAGCTGGGGTTTAAATCCATGGCTCAGCGGACGCATTTTCGCAGCTCCTCAGCACTCCCCTGGCTGGCTGCAGCAAGGGTGCAAACCTGTCCTCGTGCAAATTTAGGAGTGGGCAGGATGCGGAAGTTTGCAGTTCCACTCCTTGAGCTTTCGCCTCATCTCACAAGCGCGTTGAACGAGGAAGTCAGGGCAACTCAGAAGGAATTTAGGCAAAGTCTGAGGAGCATGCAAGCGCTGCCGCGTCTAAATAAGCGGCGATTCATTGAGGGGGAGTGTTGTTGCTGTTGGCAATCTGCTGTACTGTATGTGTTTATTTTAGCCTTAGAATAGTTTGTATTTTAAATCATTTATTAAACAGTTGGGCCTGATTTAACAACAACTATGAGGTTTGGGGTTATTGCCTTATTATCTGAATGTGCTGGGCTCTGATTTATTCCTGCTGTAGTAACATTGATCAAAATGCTTACCATGAGCTCACATACTTTGTTAAGAATACGCTGCCGTATAAATTGTCAAATTATATTGCATGAACTGGATCGGGTAAATAAAAAATAATAACGGCAATAATCTTGATGCATTCCTTGGGATGAATCAATGATCGACTGCAAGTCACGAGGGTCACACTGCTGACAAAAAAGGAATAAACACTCAGGAAAGATGGACAAATGTGTCAATACAGTGTTAAGAATGAAGGATGAAACTGATCTAGCGGCAGTGTGAGAACGGGAAATGTGGATATTGAAGAAGTCGGGAAGGCAAAACACAGATGCTGATGAGCTGTGGCGCTGGGAGAGATTTTTTATAAAGACAGCTGAGATGATGCAAGATACATTAGCACATGCATCATTCTGAAGCTACTCTGTCGACATGGTGAAAACTCAATGACAGCTGACAACAATTCTGGTGCTTAAGTATGGTTTCGGGAATTCTGAAGTCTGACATCTTCATCTCAGCTTTTCTTATAAAGTACACTGCCCGGCCAAAAAAAAGGTCATACACATTTGGTTGGAGCACCTTTAGCTTTGATTTCAGCATGCATTCGCCGTAGCATCGTTTCCATAAGCTTATGAAATGTCACAACATTTATTTCCGTCCGCAGTTACATTCTTTTTTTGCCAAAATCTTGTATCGATGATGGGAGAGTTGGACCGCCGCTTAAAGTTTTCTCCAGCACATCCCAAAGATTTTCAATGGGGTTAAGGTCTGGACTCTGCGGTGGCCAATCCATGTGTGAAAATGATGTCTCTCTCGTGCTCCCTGAAGCACTCTTTCGCAATTTGAGCCCCGTGAATCCTGGCATTGTCATCTTGGAAGAAAAAATCCATTGATGGAAAAACCTGCTCATTCAGTACATTCAGGTAGTCAGCTCACCTCATTTTATGGGCACATAACATTGCTGAACCTAGACCCAAGCAACTGAAGCAACCCCACACCACAACACTAAGTTAAACCCAGGTGGTGACTTTTTTTTTTTTTTGGTCGGGCAGTGTATTTGAAGTATTTGAACACCTGCAAAAAGTATAGGCATTTCAAGCAAACTATGACTGATAAAGTATCACTTAGTAACCGATAAGATAATCCATGAGCAATCCATACATTATATTTCACACAGTTCTCTCACGATAGTGGCGTCAGAAATACAGACCCACACTTTTTCAATACCTGTTCATATTTGTCATGGTTGAGGAGGTCTAGAATCACTGGGCAGAAGGCCAAGAAAGGACACCAGCCCATCGCAGGGTGCGTTCTATATTATTCATGATAAATTATACTGCATATCAGCTTAAAAACCCATTTTGTTTTCATATGAGCTTCTAAAGGTGCATTTAGACAAAAGTGGCTGCGTCACATACACGACAGCATGTACACTGCCTTCAGGATGTGTTCACCCCCATTGATTTTTGCTCTGCTGTGTTGCAGTCAAATAAAAGTATATTTAAATGAGTTTCTTTTTCTTAGAAGTCATTTTCTACAATGTTAACATGAAATAAAGTATTTACATGTGTTCGGGATTGTGTTAAAAATAGACACGTGAAAATAACTTAATTGATAAATATTCACGCCCTTTGTTTCATCAATTCAGGTTGGGTGAGGTGTTCGGCTATCTTAAAAGATCACAAATGCAAGTTATATTTGTGTTCATTTCAAATCCACTGGCATTCAGTTGTTTGACTGCAAAATGCACATCACTTACTTTGTGAAGGCTCACTGCTAAACCAGCAGATCAGTTCTGCTGCCTTGAACACCAAAGAGCCAACTGCCTGCCTGACCAAAAAGCTGGAGAACCTTCCTAGGAGCACATAATGGAAAAACATGGAACAACCCAGATGCTTCCAACATCAGGCCCTCCTACCAGATCGAAACCCCAGAGACGAAGAGAAACTGTCAAAACTCTTCAGCTGAAATGTGTTGAATTTATTGATTTTTTTCCCCCAAATAACTCAACAAATCTGGAGGTATAAAAGGAACAAAATGTTTTAAACAAAATCAAGGGGGTGAACACTTTCTGAAGCCATAATATGCTGGACCACAGCCCAGCAGAAGATAAACTTTTTGCTTTCTACATTTAACAAAAGGCAGACAAAGCAGGATCCAGTTTATTGCTGGCCCAGTACACATAACACCTCAGTATATAAATTCAAACAGAGGATGTCAACTCTTCATAAATATAAATCTTTATCAAGCCCCAAGAATCAAATAAAGTTTGCTCGCTGTAGCGGCTGCCTGAAATTATCGGCAACTTGTCAATATCATGTGGTGTCCCGCTTTCAGCACTATTTTGAATGTAGTAAAGAAAATGTGGTAAAATCTTAGTTAATGGGCGGGGTCAAGTGAAAGGTATAAAATGCCGTGAGTGTGAAGGATAAGGACCGAGAGCTACAGGTAACCAGCACACATGTGCGTATGTCCTTATCAGAAACAAGACAGGAAAACACACACGTCAGTTAGTGAACGAAGCGCTCGGCATATGCACGGCCACACACACACTTGAACGCACTTCAGCAAACTCACCCGTACTCACGCCATTGACAAACAGTGATATCCATTTACGAAGTTGGACTGCAGACGCACGCTCTCGAGCAAAAGCAGCCCGCACGTAACAATAACGGACGTGCACATTTATTACACGTGCATGTCCAATGGTAGGAAGCATTTACATCAAACAACAGAGGTTATCATTACATGTGGGACTGTAAAGCCAGCTCACTTGTATACACAGAAAAGCAGACATACTTACAGCAGCACAACGGCGAAGCACAAACACACATACGCGTGTGCAGGCATCCGCCCGCACGCCTGGGCGTGCTCTGCTGCTGATGGAAAAGCAAAGTTCGGGGGCGCTGACGATGCAGGCCCGGGGCACCGTCTGCTCAGGAGATGGGAGAGAAGCCGGCGCGTCTGCGTGGTGGAAAACACGGATAGAGGTGCATCACGGACACCCGTCGCCTGCCTCCTTGACCACAGTCAAGGCGGGCAAGGAAACAAGATGCGCGGTACAGATCTGTAGGTCCGGGTAAAAATTTCCTCCGTGTGCGGCTGGGGGGGGGACCCCCCTTCCCCAGAGTCCACCACCATGACTTACATTTTCGTGCTACTTGTCTCCCACATATTCATTTGTTTAGCCGGCACTTTTGTTCAAAGTGGCACAGCATTTAGTTACTTGGAATTATTGACTCATTTATATAGCCAGGTAATTATTAGCAGAGGAGTTTTGGGAAATGACCATGTTTGGAGGAATTACAGCAGGAAGCTGGACTCAAGGCCAGGTCTTTGGAGCTGAAGGTTGTCTCTGACCGCTGTAGCACCTTCAGCTCCAAAGACCGCCACCTATAAAAAGCATCATGCTACTTTTATTGTGTGTATGGAATGTGTTTGCAGGATGAGGAGACAGCTACACTGTGGAGTAAACCTGTGTGGAGTAAAATCTCTCCATGGATGCTTGCAACTGAGGGGCACAAGGGCTTGTTTCTGAGGTCCAGGGGAAGCATGAGCTGAAGGTCTGCATGGGCTCAGGGTTGGTCATGAGAGAGTTAAAGGCAGGATGGTCATGGCCACTGGCCACATTTTGGGTTTGGTGGGGAAAGCATGATGCTTTTTATAGGTGGCGGTCAGTCAGGGTTCAGAGGGGCTGTCTGGCTGTTAGAAGAGCGTATGGAACTGTGGCATTGGACCAAGGGAAACGGCACGGGAGGCAGACCAACAGATGACAGCAGACAGAGAGAGATGGGGAGACAAAGCCAGACAGAGAGAGATGGGAAGATGGAGGCAAACACAGACACAGATCGAGACGGAGGAGACTGAGGCAGACAGACTGTGCGACCCCTGGGCCCTCGGTGCTCTCGCTCCTGTTGATTTTCTCGCACTGACACGTGTGGATGAGCACAAAGACCTTTAGCCACCGATTCTACTGCTTCGGAAAAGAAGAAAATGAAGGGAGAGGGTTGAAAGGGCGAAACACATGGGAAGGCCTTTCTGAATGACTGCTGAAAGTTGTGCGGCTAACTAGGCGAGACAGAATTGAGTGACAACTGAACAAGAGGACGGGCATTAGCACAGGCACTAGCAACCCCCCGCACCTCTTACCACTCTTTTATACTTCACTTCTCTGGGATGTAAAGTCAGGTCCACACCAGATAGAGCCCCATTTATCAGTGCATATGGATCTACTGTGAGGGCTGGAGGGACCACCCACGGGCAAGGAAAGGACTTCACCACAGCCTGCTGGGGTTATGAGCCAGACTGTGGTATACTTACAGAGAGATGGATGGAGGAGGAAAAGGAAGAGGAGGAGGTGAGGTGCTGCAGAAGTCCAGCAGACGACAGGGACCTACTGGGGGCCGAACACAACTTAAAGCACAACATCCTGCGTCTGGCACAGAGATTCCCTCTGGATGGAAGGTGGAGGTGGAAGTGCTGGAGCTTCAAAGTAAAAAAGACAGGGAAAAAAAATGAAGTCTCAGAAAGTTCTGGGAGGTCTTGTTATTTAGAGAAATACCCAGAGATAAAAGCAAAGGAGTTACAGCTATGAAGAGGCCCACAGGATAATGCTGTCCTTGATATGAGTTTAGATTAAAGATGACAAATAAACTTGTATGAACCTTTTTGCATGGATGCTGGTTTTTTGTTGCTTTATATCCATTTCTAGGAACGCAGCTGCTAGCAAAGCTTCTCGCAAAACAGAGGTTCCTAGTGGCTGGTTTTAGCCCAAGTCTGCAATTGCTTTTTATTGCCATACTGTTCCACTGCAGTGTGCCCACAAGTCAGAATGCAAGGATGAGGGAAATGCAGAGACATGTTTCTATGGCTGGCACCAGGATGGAGCTATATATTATCCATGCATCATCTCTGAAGCGTGTAGGAAAAATCAGGTTCGAACAAGATTTTAACAGCCCTTCTAATAAACCTTGCTCATCTAAACAAGAGGCCCGCTAATCTGAATGCGTTTCGGTGTGGTGGATGTTGGCAAAACCGTGTCGGGTTGTTCAACCAGTCACCACACCTACAGCTCCAGTTTCTTGGACCAATACAGCGATGAACGCTCAATGGAGAGCTCCACACCCCTCCTCCCAGAAAACGGATGCAAACCCGATACCAACGGAGTAAAAAAAATATGGGTGATTTCGCAAAACAAAGTTGCAGGTCTTAGCTTTGTGTTTAAGGGGGAAAAAAAGCCAAATTTTAGCCAATGAGGGACTTTGTAGAAACTGTACATGATAAAATTTCTTGTGACAATAAGGGCTTAGGAACTCGGCTCAGGGAAAGGAGTGACCAGAATCGGTTGACTGCGAAAGAACGGGAAAGCAGACTCCTGCAGAGAAATGACACTGACATTATTCAAAGCTTGAACTTGGAAAGGCCACCAGGGAGGAAACAGGTCTCAGTCACATTTGTTGGTAGGTTCTTTTAAAATAAAAAATAAAAAAACTCCTTAAGGAATGAATACATTTTTCCCCTTCAGCACAAAAGCTTCAGACTAACTTTTGCTCCAGTTGCATTTCTGTGCCGGCTATACAAATGCGACGAAAGACGAACTTCCTAGTGTGATCTCAGTTGACAAGGATTGTAAGGAAATGCACAAAGTGCATGAAAAAGGAGAGTTTCAACCTATGCCTACAGGTAACGTGATGGTGCGGCACAAGCTCAAAGGCATGGAGAATCCGGTTTCCCTGTTTACCTGTCTTCTATTGGTTCCCAGCACCTTCTTGGTACGGAGGCCATTGAGACAAGTTCCCTTTAAACACGGTCTTGTTGTTTAGACACAATGCAGCTTGTCCCCAGATAATATTGTGCTATTGCAGTGTCGGCGCAGGCATGCGTGGTTCAAAAGATGTTGCGCAAACTCTCCTTTGTCGTACCTTTCAGTACTACTGTGTCAGGTGCATTATTCTGTGCTGAGATTCCGGGTGTCACCAGCGCAGACAAATGCGTCATTCACAAGACAGATGAGGTACTGTTGTACTTGTGAACCTGCATTGCTGAATGAGGTTTTTTTTTTTTTTTTCCCCTCGGAAGTGCACCTTTGAGTTCACTTGTAGAAAATGTTCAACCAGATAGTTAAGTGAAGGGAGATGCTGCCGCAAGAAAATGGCCTGCAAGAAGCCAGTCAGTTTTTCCTCATTATAGCCCAGTAGACATTACCAAGCAGGTAAATCACTGCAAGTAACTTAGCATAAGCTGCTGTAAATTACATTAGCTAGACAAAAAATGTAAGGTAAAAACACCAAAATACATTGAATGTGCTTTGCAGAGCTCTTCCTAAACATTCTTATTGCTAGTGTGAAGAAACATGACAGGCAGCGTAAGAAGTACAGTACAGGCAGCACAGCTGACAGCACCTCCTTTTACTGGAATTACACCCTTAATCAGAACAACCTGTAGGTGCCCCAAGGAACCCAGCATGGCCTGAAAATGAAAGATCAATAACAGCACCCGTGTTCACTTGAGAAAAACTAATGCAACGTGTTGCGTTTTCATCTCTGCAGGGCACACTTGTAAATAAACCATCGCAGGAGCACTGGTGCTTCAGGTACCTGTGGCATTTCCTCATCTTGAGGTTCTCACTGGGGATAGACCAGGAGTTGAGCAGGCACAGGTGGACCCCCCCAACCCCCATAGCCCACCTGCCCTGTAGAACATGGCAGTGAATGGACAGAGGCAACAATACTACTCCAACAGGCTTACAATGGGTGCAGTCTGTAGGCCTGCAACTAAACACTCACCACCTAAAGGGAAATGTTGCCCCATGCACTGCAAAGCAAAAAAAAAAAAAAAAAAAAAAAAAAAAAAGTGATGCATAGGAATGGAATTCTTTATTTTGACAAATTCCATTATGGTGAAGTACACTGCCAGTGAAAGGCCCCAAGCGGCTCAGTGGAAACTATGGATCTGTACCATATAAAATACCTTTTGATGAATCATGGAAGACAAATTCTGCCCAAAGCTGGATTTTTGCAAAGGGCTTCTGCTTTGTCCACTGATGGCAACATGTAACAAAGCATTGAAACAATGACAGGAGTTTAAGCCTTTCCAACTTACCTTTCTAACCTACTCCACTGGCTGCCCAACACCAAATTTCAACAGCTGGATTTATTTTACCTGAACAGAAATGGTGGGGAAACATTAATTTAGACAAAAACAAATTCCCTGTAAAGCTCAGGCCTTGTTCTAGAATTCCAGGAATATCTTGGGACAGCTGTCCCAATAAAAATGTTTGATCACCCACATATGAACAAGCAGCATGCTCCCATGCGGATGACCCCTGGAGATCAAGGCCACCGCAGACATTCAGCCATCACAAACCATGCTGCCGCTTATCCTGTTCCTGGAATGTGAACCCAATTCTGCACACATTCACCAGGTCTCAGCTGTCCTAAGGAGGACAAGAGAAGCACAGCAAACTCACACCAGGATTCCCATCTCATATGGTCAGCTCACATCTCTAAGCATCAGCCAACTCCATGGACTCATATAACCTTAAAGTGACTGGACTCCTTAGCCAGAAGTGTCCTGAACACCAGTAAGTGTCAAGAAGCTCAAGGGCATACCTCAATGATCAGTTTATTTTAGAAAATAGGTTCCAAATTAAACTAAGCTGCCTTTGTTAGATGTCTTCATCACACCAGCCACTGTTCTGTATAGAGTTCATCTTTAAAAACAGGCATTGCATATTCATACTCAGTAATTCATGTTGAGTAAGAAACCTTGTGGTTCCTCCACAATGTACACAAAAAGCCATGACTTTGCAACAAAACAGATCTGATCCCAATAGATGAGGCAGTAAATGACTATTGAGCACTGGCCTTAGGAACAAGCAATGGTATATTAGCTGAAGCTAAAAGTGTTAAAGGTAGCATGCCTATTGTTGAAAATGAAATTGTTCTTAAAGCATAGCTATAACTCAAAATCATATGCAACAAATTCACTCCCACAGCAAACAAAAGTATATGAATAGTGAATAAAGTATAATGAAGTAAAACCAGCCAGTTTGGGGGTTTTGTGCTTTTTTTAATCTTTTGACTTCTCTGAAAATAGATTTACAGTAACCTAAAAGATAATATTCTCTATACAGCACAATTACTTCAGAGGTTTTGTATGTAGGTTTGTTTAGGCACTTGGAATTGCAATAGTAAATTTTTCCCTTTTATACAGCAAAGTCTTTGGTCCTTTTAAGTCCCTTACATAAGGAAGGGATAGATTGAAACCACATCTTCATATTCCCCCTCCAACAATCCTTTTCTTTAAACTTTCAATATTCATTAACTTAAAGAAAAAAAAAAAAAAAAAAAAAAAAAAAAAAAGGCTTTGAAAAGTGCTCCCAGCTCAACCCATCCAACCATCCTACTACACACAAAAAAGGACCAGCAGTTCTACAACTGAGTTCCCCCACTCCACCCCCCACCTTATTTTGTTGTGGTTTAGATATACAGCAGTACATTTCAACTAAGCACAGAAAAATATCACATTTAGCTTTTTTTTTTTTTTTTTTAAGTCTTTTTAACAAGTAAAAAAAAAATAAAATCACTGCTGCCAATTGAATGAGTTTAGCCTTTCCCCCACATTAGAGGAAGAGTGGGAGACCCTGCACTCCTCACTTCAATCTCCTCAAACACCCAGGATACAGCCCTCTGCTACCAGTCTCCAAGTGTCTCTGGTTTAGTTACAAGGCAGCCATGTTGGATAGGAGCTACTGCAAGGCGTCACCACAGGTTGCACATGTGCTATATAGTAGTTACTGAAGTTGACGTCCCTCACGTAAGGTGCTGGCTGGTAGTAGCAGGTGACATTTGTGACGGTGGGGATAACATTCTGCTCAGCCAGCACCCGAAGCGCCAGAGCTGAGATGAGGCCCAAGGTCTGCCGGCGCTCATGGCCCATCAAACACACTGTGCTCTCATTGACCACATGGTGCAACGTGACCAGGCAGTCATAACGCTTGTGCTCCATGCCAGCAAAGTGGTTCTGCAGGTAGGCCTCTAGCTTGCGCTGCTGTTCGCTGATGTCAGGGAAGTCGATAAAGAAGCGCGAGCACATGTACCGCTGTAGGGACTTCATCTCAGTTGCCGAAGTGGGCCTGAAGCCCCGCACGAGCAGGTGGCAATACTTGAGCAGGCCACCGCCACGGATTTCCTCAGGGTTGCGTGTGGCGATGGTCTTGTCACACAGGTGCCCCAGGGCCTCCTGGAAGTCTCCATACATGCTCTCACCCAGAACAGTGGGGTGAAAGCTCTCTGACATGGGTGTCTCCGAACAGCGGTCAAAGAGGAGTAGTGAGTCCAGGGTGATCTGAAATGAGTCCACGCTGAATTCAAACTGTCGGCGCAGCGAGTCCACAAACTTGAGCTCCACGTTCTTGCCTGTATTGTTGGACAGCGAGATGAGGCTCCAGCGGTCTGTATCGTTACACACTTTCACCAGCTTCTGCACATAGGCTTCCTTCAGTGTTAACGGCGTCAAGCGCTCCTTGCTCACACCGGCTGGCAAGAAGTCCAGCAGGCAGCCCAGCACCACATCCTTCACCAGCCGAAAGGCCCGGTCATCTGCCAGGTTCAGACCAAAGATCAGGTCCAGGTCCTTGTACCCCAGGCCGTTATCTTGATGTAGCACATGGCTCGCTGCAGACCCGTTGAGCTTCACATCACGGACCACCATTCCCTTCTCCTCCAGGCGGGCTCGGACAACCTAAGGATACAGAAACAGGGACGTAATTGTAAAAATACAAGTATATGATCAGAGATGCATAAAAACTGACAGACTTGAACAAAAAAAGGCAAATTACTCAGGTTCACAAGTGTGGCAGGAACACAGGAAAACTTGACATAGAACACTTCCCCCAGTACATGCACACACTTTGCTACTGAATTTCTGGTCCCTGACAATAATGCCCTACACCCCATAAACGCTGCAGAATTCATCCACGGTGCCTTGGAACTTGATTTACCTGTGCTGACCACGAAGCCTGAGCGCACAGAATATGTGGAATGGAGAAATAAAGGAGTCGTGCCCTGGACTGAACTTGACGCTGGAGTGCTGGGCCAGGGCTGCTAATCTAGTTGCTACATTATGAACACCAAAGCTTTCCGGCTGGGGGGGGATGGGAGGGGGGGTTTAGTTCAGGTGGCTGCACCTGAGCTTGCTGGTGTGCAAAGACACAAAAGGTTTTTCAGCTAATCCCCAGAGTAATCTCAGCTGCTAGAGGTTACTGTAGCTGATCCAGTTTCTCTACCCCCCCCCCCTTTATTTTATCCATTTATATTACTTTCACAGTAAAGAATTTGGTAGTTGGAGGGTAGAAGTTCAAGGACTTGGAGAAAGGGTCAGATTACTGATCAGACCATCCCCTCCTTGGCCATATGGCTTTACCAAAACACTCCAGCAAAGTAAAAGGTCCTGACAGGTTGACCCAACTTGTCTATCCTGTGTCTTGTGAACACATCTGGCGATGTCTTAACGTGACAGAAAACTGCCCTCGCCACCTTTTGGACAGTGGAAGACAAGGTCATGATGAGATGGACAGGTTAGGACCTTTGTAACTTGGTGAAAAGCCTGCTCTGAGCTTCTGAAAGTAGGCTTTTCCACAGCATTAAGCCAAAACACATCCCATTCCACTTTGTCAGTACATCTGTGATGCTGCATAGGAATGGAATTTGTCCTCAAATAACCAAAGTTCCAGTGACTGTCACGGCTGACCTCGGATCCTCAAGTACGCCGCGTAGTAACTGCAAAATGGAAATGCTAAGACCCAAAAAAAAAAAAAGAAAAAAAAAAAAAAAAAAAAAAAAAGGGGAATAAATCTTTGAATGAACGGTGCTGCTTATTTCAGGGAGACATTTCTCATTTCAGTATCAGCCTTTGAGGCTGACATCCCACTTCTGCTTGCAAGAACTTCTGTGACAAGTACAGTTCATCCTGGCAAAAGACCCATCATTCAGAATATGAAATAAATTTTAAAGGTATAGCAAGCAGCACCACACAACTTGCATAGAAATATTTCCCAACCACCTCTGCATTTAATACGGATTGGTTAGGCATTTAAAGTTGTATGAGTTAAAGCTGGAAAATATTTCAGACCCCCCAAACCACCTTTTACAATTTTTATTTGTTTTCTCAATGAAGACCAACAATCAAGATAACAGAAACTGATATCACTTGACAGACTTGTCATACTAATGTCTGGTCATCTGAGGTCCACTACCGTGCGTGGCCTGCTTAAACCGGTGAGCCTGCAGCAAGGCCCATAACTGTCACTTATGCATTTCTAAGTTCAATCACTCTTGTTCAGCCACCTACCTGGGTAGCAGGTGGCACAGTTGTTAGAGCCATGCCCTGCACTCAGAAGACCCAAGTTTAAATGTCAACCCAGTGCAAGGTTTAGTCTAAATTGACAGTATTTAAAAAGTTACTCAGCTGCATAAATTATAATCATGGCAAACAGCTTCAAAGAAAACTCAAAAAACCAAGTAAATATTTAGTGCCATTTTCATCTAACTTGGCCCAAAAAGCAGAAAAATCTGACAAAAAGTTAATCGCCTTTGGGATCATGGATCACAACTGCTATAACCCAGTATTGGTCAGACTAAAAGATGTAATAAATTTCAGACATTAAATGCACCAGACTGAATAAGAACTGAAGAATTTGGTTCATCGTAGTGTTCTGCATTCATGTTAATGCACTTCTAACTCTTCAGCTCAAGTTCTGTTCAGACTTGAACAAAATGTGACAAGCACATACAAAAAAAAAATTAAATGAACCCATTTAACCTGAACATGCAGTGAGTTGCTGGCAACTAAGCTGAGGACACTCAAATGGTAAGATCTACTTTAAATGTCAATTAAAAAGTTTCTTTTAACATAGTACAGATACAGATGGGTTGCTGCTGGCAACTTGGCTGGTTCAAAGATCTTCAGATGCTGGTGTGTCTTTGTGTATGTAGTCTGGCTGCAGAAAGCAACAAGCTGGTGCTTGTCTGTTTGGGTATGAGATTCCACTCTAGTCCCTCCGGTTACATTCAGCTTGGTTGTTATTCATAAGCTGGATGGCAAATGATATCTGCTGGCTTCATTTTTTGTACAACTTGACATTCTATTTATTATTGAAGGTTTTTAAAAGGTTCGGTATAGCCAGCAGCACATTCATAACAGATGATGAATGCTGAAATAAATGCCAAACTACAATGTATAGATGTGTTTGATATTCAAATTTCACAAAAGGAGAGATTGAATCCTTTCAGACTGCTACTGTTTGCTCCACAAGGAACAACAAAAAAACCAGGGCAGAATTTAGAAATCCCACAACCCTGTCTTCCATAGAGCTATATAGTTGAAGACACCTCTTTGCCTGCCCTGTTGGATTAGTAAGGCCCAGCTATTCACTAAACTGATCCCATGTCTGATAAGCTGGATCTATTTTTACTTTCTGGGACAGTATTCATAGATAAGAGGTGAATTCTACCTCACCCATGTTACCATAGCATCCACTATGTTCATGGAACATTGTGCACCGTCCAGTATCAACCTGGTTTCTGATTATTGCACTTTGAAAAAGTCTGCATTATATACAAGTTTGTGCTTCTCAAGGTCCACAGATTATTCAACATCTATACTTTTGTCATTATGCTACATCATTTGAGGGAAAAAAAAAAAAAATCCATCTAATGAATCAAGTTAAATCTGCTGCTAAAGATGTCCATGTAGCACCAAAAAAAAAAAAAAAAAAAAAAAAAAAAAAAAAAAAAAAAAATCTGCCAAGACCACACTGGTTTTCTCCATTCCCATATGTTATGAAAAACAGACGGCTTATATCGCATGCAGAACCAGTCGCAAACACCCCAAATCCTTTCATTCCTTTTGGGGAAGTGACTGAGAGCAGCATATGGTTTGGTGAGGAAACAGCTTAGCATGAAGCCAGTATCAGGGTTGGTCAAGGCACCCTGTGTCTCTCACACTCACAATGAGCCAAAAGCCATAGCCAGGGTAGAAACAGTCTGCAACCAATTACTTTAATTGGTTCATTCTCCTTGTTGGTATGGTGCTGCTGTCACACAAATATCTGCTATGTTCGACACTCCCCCCACACAAACTAGGGACTGCAGATGTGTAGCAGCAGTAACTATGTGCACACAAATGGCAGACAGGAGGTGACACATGCCCACAACTGCTTATCACTCACAAGCACTGGGCAAACTAGTATCTGCTTTTTTTGGTTTCAACTAGGATCCAAAGGTGGTTGAAAGGGTTATATTTATTCCCCAAATCCCACTCACCTTTTGAAACAACTGTCACACACCTGATAGGATTCCCATTGGTGTCACCTCAAGAGACAGACCCTCACTGGTAGGCATCAAGGCTCTTGCACTTGGCCCACATGAGCTAGCAGGGACTAAAACTATTCTGGCTGTCAAAGCAGAGCATTCCAGGACAACTGTTGGAGCTCATGCATCTGAGCACCCCCCCCCCTCAAAGTTTAACTCTTTCAGAAAGCCTCCCTTAGCCTTGCGTTGTCTGTCAAGCCAGGTCTTTTCATGGAATCCTATGAAACCCACATGTTGTGCACAGTCATTGTCAAAGGGGCACATTCTGAAGATGTTAACAGAACAAATCACAAAAGGAGGAAAAAAAAAAAAAAGGTCAGAACCATTAACTGCAAATATAGGGAAGGGGTTTCACCTTTCCTAGGAAAACAGCCTTTTGAATGCCAGTGTTGAGGTAAAAAATGGGCTTTCCATTAGAGAAGACAAAGCACAAGAACCAATTCAAGGTTGCAACCTGCACTTGAGAAATCACAAAAATGTGAAGGGCATTAGTGAAAATTAAAGTTATAGTACAGTTACATGTATTTGAAACACTTGAGAAATCACAACAATATTCTAAATCAAGCCATCCTTGGCTCAGCGATTTCAATTTGTTTACCAACTGTTTTGGGTTACCTAAGACTAACATTACATCTTAAATATGTTAAAAAAAAAAAACCTGACGACAGCAATACATAGCCACATTTGAAATAAGTGACCAAAACAATACCCCACTGAAGAGTACATCTTTTTCTTTCATAGGACCTGAGCAGCAGCATTCTTAAGCACATTTCCAATGAACTTTCCTACCAGAGGAAAACTTAAAACTCCAGGCAGCACTTCAGAAGGTGAGATTTTGATTAAAACAAGCACTGTGCCATGAATTGCTACCAGGCACTTCCAACTAAATGCCTCAGGCACCCAAGATACCATGAGCAGCAAAACTAGGGGTGCCAAGAGCATGTGGCTAAACAGGTATGAGGGGAATTGGGCAACTACAGGATTGCAGCTATGGCCAAGAGACAGCTTTCCTTTCTTCCAATTTGCAAAATGAAGACATACAGGAAGACCACCCAGACCCCCAGTGCTGCTCCATCACATCACCCATAGAAAGTCCTTATAGCCTAGTGCACTACACCAGTAACACTTTGAAGTTCTCCTCCACCAAGTTTAGTGTTACGTGGCCACCGGACATAGCTCCAAAACTGAGGTCCACACGTAACAGCTTGCGGCCAAGAAAGCAGGGTCCAATTCCAGAAACCACACAATAGTTCAAAGCGGGACATTTGACCCAAAAAAAAGAAAAAAAAAAGAAAAAAAAAAAAAAAAAAGGCTTTGCAGGTGCACCAATACACAAACAATAAAATAAACAAAATCAGGACATTTTGAATGTTTTGAAAAGGCATGCTGTTGAACTAAGACCTCTGTAGATGAATCCATTTTGATCTCAGGTCAGTACTGAATATGCTGACCAAGGCCAGCTCTGAATATTTAACCTACTGGACTGAGGGGAAAAAAATAAATTATTCAGCAAGTTCCATATTAAAACAAAGAACTTACAGCAAGTGTTGCTATAGTGGTTTTTCACTAGCAATTTGAACTTAAGGCAGTATAAGGTACAGCTCAGGCCTCTAGAAACCACTACAGAGATCAATACTGATTTCTTCCTTGAAAGAAAGAAAAAAAAAAAAAAAAAATTTACTTGCCAGCATCAGAATACATTGGTATGTTTAACATCTGAAATGCACAAACCTGTAAAGTGGGCAAGTAATATACAAAAAAAAGTAGCATTTTTCCTCAATTTTATGCAGCTGGTGGAGCTCAACAAACAAGAGCTGCTTCTGTGGTTCGAGTGGAAGAACAGTGACTTTCCATCACAGACAGTAAAATGATCTTACAATGAGTATTAAAAATTAAAGAACAAAAAACATGAATGTTGCAAGTGTTAATACTAGACCCCAACTGGGATGCATTACCACTTCTTTTTGCTCACTTTGAAGTCTTGGCCGTGTGTGAAGCCATTCACCATCAAATTGCTCACTTCGCCGTTTTAACACCGGCCGTCAGTCCTGAGCTATGCGCTATTTCTGTACCCCCCCACCCCCTCCGGGCCCCCAACCCGATCTCAGCAACAAGTGAATTTATAACTCGGGGGCAGGGAAATCGCTCTGCTCACATAAGAAAACACGAAGCCCATGTCGATCACGGGTCACGCATGTGCATTTATACGCGCTGACGCCCCACGACTTGACGCAGCCAGCCGGCCGGAGACACGCACCCGAATGGCGCTGACCCCTGGCGGCCGCCCTTCTCCCGACACTCAATTTCAGGACAGGACGAGTCTTTCCAGCTCAGGTTCTCGACACAGCAGTGGGCTTAGGAGGGATGTCAGGGCAGCTGGACATCACGTTTCCCTCGGGCACTCAGGTGTGCGCTGCGTATGTACCTGGGCGCACAGGTACACGCATACCTCTTGACTGACCGCCTCCATGTTCTCCAGCGAGAGCTGCGTGGATCGTGGGGACTCCCCCGCATCCCACGAACTCCTTTAAGGTCACTTTTTCGACTACAAACACTGCGCACCATTTTACTTTAAACCCCCCAGCGCTGAATAACCACGCATCTCGCCAAACTTTAACCGCATTTAGTGCCTTTCAATAATAAAATAGGCACCAGTTTAACATTCGCAAGCAATAAACCTCAGAAGTGCAGAGTTCACTGGGTTAGTCCGCAATATTATTCCAGAAAACTCGTGGCGCACTTAAGTTTCCCCAAGGATGGAAAGCCATTCCTCATGAAATACGCCGTTCGCCTCGAACGCGTCGGCCACGGAAATAACGTGACGCGGACCGCGGCACGACGACCCAGAAGTGTCACTCCAGACCTCGGAAGGTTCTGCTGTCGAACCCCGCTCCTGGTTGGCCACGCCGGGCCGAGGTGCTTAACTCTCAAATGACAGCGACAACACTCCGGTACGAACTTTATTGTTGAGCTAAGCGTGTAAAACGGGAAGTCGCCGTCTTACACGAAAGGCTTCGGCAAAATTAAGGCGAACAACGCAGCGTTTTTTAAGTTCGCGTTAGAGGAAGGAAAGACCCTTCGCCTCCGCCTTCTCACCTGGACGATCTGCCGCGGCTGCACCGACAGCGTGGGGAAGTTTCCCCGGCCGTGTATGGGGACCGTCTCCCCGAGGATGGCGTCCAGCCGCTGCACCTGCTCCCAGGACAGGACACAAAACCGCCGACTCTGCTCCGACGCATCCCCGGAGGACATGGCGACGGGACCCTGGCTCATCAACCTCTCTGGCTTCTGTCTCTGTCCCAGCGTTAACACCCGGCAGCCCGCTTCTGTTCGGGCGAACGTGCCCCCGGGGAAAGAAGTTAAATGCTTCAAAATGTGAACTCTGAAACGGAATTTTCGCAGTTTTTTCGCTTCAGCAGATGGTAACCAGGCGCAGTGTTTACCGTCACCAGCCTGTCCGCTCATACAAATCTCACACCATTTAAGCTCCACACGATATGACTCCGAAGCTGAGCCACAGGGCTTTTAAACGGCGACGATTAGCATATGCGCGCTCTTATTGGCGGGATGGTGGGCTTATGAATTATTAAAAACAATGTCCCTTGAACGAGAATGGACGTGACTCTTTCGGCACGCCCCCCTCCCCCCCTCCGTATCGCCTACATCATCATCGAGGCGGGTTTGCGTCGCTACGAAAATCTGTGCACTCATTGGACGGAGAGCTGTGCTTAGTGACGTCACAATCAACGTATCCGCCCACAGAGGCATCCCCGGATTCCCTCAGAACCGCACAAGGAAAAAGGCCTGGTACATGGGAGCCGGTCACTATAACAGTTAGTTATTGTCAAATTCGAGTAACTCAACACGATTATTAAATTTCCTGAGTTGCATGCAGTAGTAGATAAACTGTACTGAAAGGAAACAATTCACTTTCATGAGTAAAATATAGTGTAGTACACAAACACAAGTCATCTGGCACAGACACGGCATCAAATAAATACAAATGTATAAAGAAACGATGTAACACTACCCATATATATGTATGCATGCATCTGTGTATGTACGTGTGCGTGTGTTCATGTGTGTTTGTGTAAAAGGATACGTGTACCCGATATGAGGACCCAGTACACACACGCACACACAGACATATCTGCATGATTAACTTTTTGTTAGTTTTGCCATTCAGAAAAAGACACCTGCAGAACCTCAAACAAAGGAGATAAAGTCCATTGCCACACATTTTAGGGTGAACGTTGCATAACAGGCATCTTGGGTTTCACAGATGTATTTCCAAAGCACTGGGATGTGCCAAAGGCACAGCAGTTGCACTAAAGATTAATAGTACTACATCACTATATTTAAATTATGTGGTCACCTTGTGGTCACCAGTTTCAACTTTTCTCTTTGTTTTTATTGAGCTGGAAAGATGGGGAAGTCAGATACTAAAAAAAATTAAATAGTCTATGCTGAGAAATAGGCTATGCTGAAAATATTCTTACTCACTTAAGACTTTAGATTATTTACCTTTATTTAGCTGGCTCATTTAGCCCTAAGGCATCATCACAAATACTTTACTGCGATTTACCCATTTTTTATAACTGGGTACTCTTACTTCATTAATTCCAGGTATGTACGTTGGTCAAGATTAGTATAGCAACAGTGGGCTATAAAGCAGGAACCTTCAGGTTTCAAAAAACAGCCCTGACCACGGTACTGCCTGCCTACTTAAACACGTTTTAACCAACGTGAAACGAATGTTCAGTGCTACATCTTATCATCCTCCTTTTATATGCTTATTTTTAAGCATTATTTAAAATTTTATAACATCATTTGTGGGGACCTCCCAGCTGCGGTACAAAATAAGTTGAAATACATCTTTGAAGTTCACACCACCACAGAGGTCAGTCCAAATGTTAATCATGAAAGAATATCACAAACAGCTCAGGCCAGGAAACTCATTTTCAGCTGCTTATCTTCAGAAACAAATGCACATCTGATAAGTAAAGTGTAAAAGTGATATTAAAGAAAGCTAATGAAAATACAGTTATGAAAAATTTGTGTTGTTTGCCAATCTTGTGATAGCATGCATTCCTGTTCAGTTTATGTTTTAGTTTGATTGTAGTTAAGTGGCTCAAGATAAGGCTTGTTTTTCCACACCATAAGTGTTTCCACAGCAATATTTCCCCTGTTTGTCCTGTTTGTCATTTTCATTGCTTTATTATTTTTAATCTCTCCATCTGCCTCAGTTGAAATGCGTACCAGTGGTATTTCACTGTGAAAGAGGAATACATTTCCTGGTCACAGTGGGATCTAATGTTATAGGTAAGTTTCATAGAACAGACACTTTTTTTATAGTAAGTGCCACAAACAATACCTTGTCGTCCTATATTTGAAACTCATGTTCAAAAGGGGATAAAATCTAGTTTTTCCTTGGCATGCCAGGTTAAAAATTTATCCTGTGTACACAAGAGAGAAGTGGAGTAAATGCTGAGGAAATGTGAAGTCCTCTTATTTATTTGTTTATACCAAGGTTTGGGCTGAGATACAAAAGTGTCTGGTTTAGCCTTTGGGTTTGAGACTGAGACAACACAGCACTGTAATTGGTGTTGACTGCAGAGTTAAACAGATCACTGTCAGACTTGCCTCGCAGTTGATGCCTGTGGCTAGAGACACCCTTCTGGCTGCAGATGAAGGGCAGCGTCTTCTTGCACAGTTCCTGGTTCAGAGCTAGAGCGGAAAAATTATCCATAATGAGAGCACTTGCACTTCATTCCTATTAGCACTAACTTAGAAGCAGCTGGAATTGGCTGAAATTGGGCAAAAAATTTGAAAATTGTATGATCCACAAGTTATGTTGTTCTCAGCAGCACTTGTCAAGCTTGGTTTTCTGTTGAACATCTTACATTCAAACAGCGGTTTCCTTTCTCTCTAAGTGTGGCTTTCTAAGTGTGGCTATTGAATAGATAAAACTAGTTACCCAGTGCTGCCCAGGTCAAAAAGGTGTAGCATTGGAAAGGTAAAAAGTGGACACATTATATGTCACCAAACTGTTTTTTCCATTAAAGTAGTTGTATTTAGTACATAAGTATTGCTATTAGTATCAGACAGGCGGATGTCTGTTTGTGTGATGGGGAGAAAATTCATCAGCTTGTAACATAGCAACCACCTTATAAGTTTTTTTTTTTTTTTTTTAATCAATTTAATATATTGTCTCAAAGTAATAACATGAGAAAGTGTAAGTGAGCTGCTTTGATAGCAGCACTATACTTTACAATGTAATTTTAAACATTTAAATAAAAAGATCTATCTGCAAAAATGTTTCCATTCAGTTTGCCATCTCTTTTTGCAGAAGAAAGGAGGAAAGGAGAGCCAATAAAGTGAAATTGGTGAACAGGGCAAAGATTTTTCAACAAAACCAACGTGTTTACTGGTACATGTCAGCACATATACTCACTTGAGGACCCGTCTGTACAAGAGGAATTGTGCAGTTGACCACCCTGTGGGGGGGTATCCACAGCTACAGTTCTCAAGGCACAGAAAGTCTGCACATTCTTGTTCCCCCAGCAACAGCATCCCCGGTTGCTCGGCAGCTGGACTGAGGCTGTCCCAGCCAGCGGACAAAACAGGTGGCAGTGACTACCTGCGTCATCCAGCTATAAATAATCAGCTGGTACGGGGGGGTTGAACTTTTCAGATTGCAATCATGTGGAAATGAAAGGGAAAAAACAAGAAAGGCACACTTGATGCTTACAGTACTTCTGCATTTTCACTGACTTGTAGGTGGGAAACAAAGACTGAGGCAATATTAACATTACTATGTGCCCAGGGCCTTGAGGGGATCAACAACCACGTCATGGACAAAAAAGCTGGACGTGAGGCGCAAACACTTGGGCAGGCAAGGGTGAGGCTCAAAAGCAAGTTTTGAGATTATTTAAACAATGGTATTTAATTATCAAACAAAGGAAATGCTGGTTTAGCAAAGCAAACAAGACACTGCTGCTGCTGTTGCTGCTGCTTCTGCTGCTTCAGACTCGCAACTTGAAGCTTTTCCCCTTTGTCCTGTGAAACATATGGACCAAACAGCCCTCAATTGTGGAAACTCACAGAGCCATTATAGCATCCAAAGTAGCCGAAACCAAGCCGAACAGCACGTAGAGGAATGCATAAGGAGGTTCCGTAGTGTTGGTGAGTGAATAAGGAAAATGAAGCAGCATCCATACAGCACTGTGCCTCATAAGGAGATGAATGCTGAGACACCACAACACCCTTCTGGCTGTGCTGCTGAGAAACCACAAACTCTTATAGGTGGACCTTCACGCATCGCATGGGATGCAAGGCCTACCTCTAAGAAAGTGACATGTCAGAAACACGAAAAACATCTTGAAATACAGTGAAGTGTTTAAGTTATTTCCAACTTACTTTGGTTTAACTTTGCTTCCATCTGGTTTAGATATCTTCTCAGAAACCGAAACAAATGGGTGCAACGTCACTTTGGCCTTTGCCTTCTGGATGGGAGGTTACATAGCTTGTAAACAATATCAACACTAGGTTGACACGAGCACAATAAATACAGAAGACAGCGAGGAAAGAAGCACAATTACATGAGAAATAAAGGGGAAGAGAGAGGTTATTCATTAATGCTATAATTTGACTCCTTGACAGTCAATCACCGTTCCCCTAAGGCAACGTGTGCAGGTAGGGTGACCTGGTGTAACCGGGGTTAAAGTAGGACAGGTAATGCTGAGCAATACTGCAGCCTGTCAGGGGTGTAGTCCATTGGCCTCCGACTACATCCTCTTTGGAACACAGCATGCTGGAGCTGTGAGTCTTGTAGGTGGAGTGGGATTTTGTACTGTTTGATCACACCTTGGATAAATGCTAAACTGGTGCGACTGAGCGTCCAGGTATCCCTAACCAAACACCGCACATGTCACATCCATAGAAAACGTCCTATGTTGTGCTCATAATTTAGATAAATACAGATGTGTTGCGCTGTAGATAATTAATGGGTACTTTTTGGTGAGGGACTGTAGAGATCAAGAAAAGTGAAAGTACACACTTATATTAAGCTTGGCAAAACAGAGAGGTGAAAGAGGGCAATGCTTTCGAAATACTTTCGGTTATCCAAATAAGTGTACGATGCCAGCTAGAGGTGGGTCAAATAAAACCCTGCCTGGTAGTGTTTGATTTGACAAGGATGCTACATTTTTTTTATCCTGCTGTTTTCCAGATTTTGGTGGGTCTGGTCTTCTCCAGGTGTGAGCTGAACATTGGTGGAAGGCTTTTGGGTGCTGCTGGATGTGCACTTCTTTTGAAATGTTTTTTTAGATGTGAAATGTTGCTACCGTGGTGCTGGATAGGAGATTTCAGGCATTCTGTGGGGGGCAGGTGCTCCTGCAGCTTCACAGCAGCCTACCTGAGCAGTGCTCAAACCCATCCTTGTCTCCCAGTCCTGTCCCTGTCTCTCTTCTTATCATTAAGCGGCAGGCAGATTCTTCAGTTCAGTTAACATTTATTTGCGATGTTACGGTTTACACACAGATACTGCCGCCCTTTTTTTCAGAGATATTATCAAACTGAATACCCTGTACCCTGGCTGGTAGTTTTGGCAGTGACTCAAGCATACAGCAATTCAGTTGGATCACAAATTCCAGGATTCAAAGAAGCTTACCAGTGATGTGTAAGTTATGGGTGGAGTGCATCAGTGTATAAACGTCATAAATAAAAGTTATGTCTGCAGGCAGTTCACATAAAATCGGAAACGCTGGGAACTCTAAGTAAGGAAAAGTGAATAAATTGAATGCTGACCCTGCATGCAGATGTGATCAGGACCAGCACTACATATTATGTTTTTCCTACCCACAGCTGGTGATGCACCATCATCACTGATAAAACTTCTGGGTCTTGGGTGGTTTTGGGTCTTTGACTATTAGACACCCTCATTTAAGGGCCTGGATGATGGTGGATCATAAATCAACCTACGCCCAGGTAGCCATCCCTAGATCTCAAGGCTCTCCTTTCCTAATCCACCGCTATCCAAACATTTTCTTTGCAGCTAAAGAAAAATCGAGGCACTCCTCCACCTCTGGCCACCTGCTTGTCCCACTCAGGATGGATCCAGTACCAAAATCCTGCTGGTTCTCAGTTTTGGCTTAGATGTGATTGAATGAAGTCCCTCTGCCTCAGAGCTGCTGTATTCTTCCCAGTATTCACGAAAGTACTAAAAGGATGTCCCATATAAACAAGCCTTCACAATTTTGCACGTGCATCCAGAGGTCTTTGTCTGCCGTTTTTATAAATGTCACTTTGGCAAAAACTGTCATCCAGCTGAATAAATGTAAATTATTGCATCTTAGCAACACTTGGTGATCAACCCAGAATGTAGCACTTCCTTTCTGTTGGGAGGGATGTCAGTATCCCTGTCCACAGAATACATGTGGTTGTAGAACAGTATGGTGAGCACGACACTGATGTTATCCACATGTCTTGTACTTTTTGGCCAAAGGATCCAAAAACAACTGCACATTTATGAGATGCTCTAGATTGATGACTCTGAGAGTATTTTCCACTTCCACCAGCAAAGAGGAAATCAGACATTTGATTGGAGAAACAGGGCTGCGTCCTTCTTGCTGAATTACACACACACACACACACACACACACACACACACACACACACACACACACACACACACACGTGCGCGCACACACAGAGAAACACACAAATCCTAGTAATATTAGCGGAACATTATTTTGCTTCTTCTAAACATATCAACTCTGTTGGTTCCATTATATTGAGTTTTGCATTTTGTGCGAAGTCTTATCATGGCCCAAATGGCCATGCAGAAGTGAACCCCAGAGTGAGGAGATGGGCCATGATTCTCCACAGCAGTTGCTTCACTGTGAGTTTCAATCCAGCATGTGATTTTCTATCTGAGAGGGTGCAGGGGCAAAGGACGAGATTAGAGGAAGAGGAACCAACAAGGAGCAAACACTTTGGAATATCACCAGCATGTGACTTGACTGTGGGAATGTGACACGGATGACGTTGAAGCCCAAGACAAGGCTGTAAATAGACAGAGAGCAAGTCCTGTGCCTTTCACAATAGCTGACTCACCGGGCAAAATTCAAGGTGCGGTTTCACAGAATTCCAACGTCTATAGAGTGCATTGTTGGGGGTGTGTGTTGATGTTATTGATGTCGAGTGCCATTCTTTGTTTGCAAATAAGGATGATTGCATAACCCAGCAGACTATGCAGGATTTAATTCGCTTGGGCAAATTCTGCTGGAACCTTTTGGTTTCCTTTCTTTCTCAGCCGCTTTAAAGGTTCACACCTTATAACCCTATTCCTGTGCGCCACATCCTCTGAAATGTGCCTGCGTGCCTTCACAGATCGACAGCCATATGGAGGTTCCTTTAGGGAGGAAAATGCTGCTGATTCAAAGCTGATAACCGAGTATTAAAACTCCCACTATGCTTGTTTCCATGAAAAAAAATTGTATATTATTTCTCTCACCTTCAAGTGAATGACTTGAGCTCCCTAGTTTGACGCACAGGGTGGAGTTACACTACAAAGTGGGCTAACTTGTAAATTACAAAGCTCATTTCATTTCTTGAAAGGCATTATTTTATGAACACCTAGTTTACAAGCTAGACAGAACAGATGAAGAATAAAAGTGATGTAACTTAACTCTGGTAACTTTAATTTCAGCGTTATAATGAAGAATAACAAGGCAGCAACTCAGTGAAGGTCTAGGGGAGTTACAGACAAAAAAAACATGGAATGTAACTCCACAAAGAAGGCCAGGTTCAAGGAAGATGAGCTGCAGTTGCTGACTGTTCCCAGTGCAGCTTTACGCTTATTCAGTCAAATATAAACCGTTGGTCCTCAAAACTTGGTAGGACAATTTGCAGTGTGGGTTGCTGTTTACTGCAGTGGAAGTAACTTTTGTTCATAAGTACATATAGTATAACTATTTACTTTTATTTTGATAAAACACTACATTATTCTTCTTCTTCTTTCGGCCGCTCCCGTTAGGGGTCGCCACAGCGGATCAAAAGCTTCCACTTTTTCCTGTCCTCTGCATCTTTCTCCGTCACCCCCACCACTTGCATGTCCTCCTTCACCACATCCATAAATCTCCTCTTAGGCCTTCTTCTTTTCCTCTTGCCTGGCAGCTCCATCCCTAGCATCCTTCTCTCTAAAACACTACATTATTATTATTATTATTATTATTATTATTATTATTATTATTATTATTATTATCCATGAACAGAAGTACATAACAGATCGTGACAACTACTCAGTGGCATATTTGCTGGAATATCAGATGGCTCATATTCTGCCATGGTCACCCTCAGTAGGGGCATCGGCCAGTATTTGTTACCTCCTTTGGCTTTGCTTTCCTTGTAACTCCAGACTGTTCTAGAAGGAAGAGAGTGATAAGATTCGGTTCTTATCTACAGCATGGCAACTGCTCCTCACCCTCTCCAACCTGGTTATGTAAGATATGCCAGGTGAGTGACATCAAAGGTATCCTCCCTCGGGGCGGCAGACCAACGCAGAAGGACTGCAGACCAATTGAAGCTTTTGCACAGTAAAAAGCACACTCCTTAGGCTATCGAGAAGGTCTCATGTGTGGAATTGAGTATATATGCTGAAATACCTTGATATGGAGACAGCTTCAGGTGGGGGTGTGACTGTATGCTTTAAAGAAAGTGACAGGTCAGTTACCAACGGTGTATGGACTCAATGTGTAACAGCTGGAACTCTTAAAAAAAGGTTGCTGTTCTTATTTTGAGGAGTGAATCAGGAATAATTTTCCAATTTTATGAGAGATTTACCAAAACACAAAGGTGCTTTTACTGCTTATTTTCAGCAGTTTCCTAATTTCCCTGTACATACTGTGTACTGTGAGGTTGTGAGAGTGGCCTTTCACCTTCAAATATTATTTCCAGGTTATGGGGAAAAGTGTTCTGTGACAAACACAACTGTTCTCTGAATTTAATTAAAACTGTCATTTCTTTTCCTTGGAAAATGCTAGAATTTTTTTTCCTCAAAATGCATTTTACAGTCTCCCTGGCCATACAGCTACCACCAGTATCACTGCTTCAGTACTGTGTCTGGGACTATGGGGAAACTGCTGAGCTTCAGGGAGGATTTTAAACAGATGTTACACCACAGACCTTTGGGAGTGTAACCTACACAGCTGCTCCACAACCTAAGGTACATATTTACATTCAGGGCCCCACTTACATAATCTAAAAAATGAGAACATCAAAAGAGGCAGATATTTTTAAGCAGAAAAAGATGAGGGCAAGGCATTTGGAAAATGTTATGGTGGATAACCAAGACCATGCTGCGTGCCAAGATTCTGATCATCACAAGTGAAGGTCATAAACCCATAAACATTGATCCCAGACCTCAGATTTGAAACCCTGCTAGCTAAGTACCCAAAGGTTCTGGGATAGCGTCTGAACCTCTACAGCCTTGACAAGGATGAGTGGTAAATGAAAGTGAGTAACATTAAGATGTCAGTGCTCATTAAATAAATTCTTATATTTCTTAACCCTGCGCTTCAGGGGCAGTTTCATAGCCTAGCGCCTGTTGCTTCCGGCACATTCTCCGGACCGCTGCGACTACTCAAGATAAGCAGTAAAGCGGATGGATGAATAGATGGATGGGCAATATTATTGATCTTTATATGATACTTGGAGAACAAATATCCCTTAAGAGGTCATATGAAGTCTGGGTGTCTCTCTGCAATAGGAGGTGAACCTTGACGTACTCAAAGGCCTTTTCTTATTTAGCAAATGTCATCTCCATATGCTGACTGGAATCCTGCCCAGGAGCTGGTGCAAGGAATGCCTTGTCATGGTTATTAAAAGCACAGGATTCCCACTCAGCACCCTGACTGAGCACCACAGACCCTGATAATATCCTTAACTGGCATTATGCAACTGCCCCCTCCTCTCAACAGCTGCCCCCACCCTGATTGGCAGAAAGTAAAGATAGACTGGTTGGTTAAAAAAGGAATTTCCTCCCACTCGCTCTGTAAACGCTTAGCTTCGGAGAAAATTGATAATAAGCGACAAAAAAAAAACACAGCGTAAGCAAAGGGTCCGTGCACTACGCTCCCTGTGAACCTGGCTACCGTTATGGCTCAGTAGAGTTGTGCTGAAAAGCGAAACGCTTGCAAGATGCTCTAAACCAGGCTAAGGTTACTTCTGAATCAGGGAGTGTGAACATAGAATGGAAAGAGCATGTGACTGGTTCACATAGCTGAGCTGACCCACTTGTAGGAGATATCAAAAGACATTAAACCTCAATATCGCATTTAAGGCTTCACGCGTTAAGAAGCAAAACCAAAATAGGACAGTGGAGTAATACACCGATCAGCCACAATATTAAAAGCACTGACAGGTCAAATGAACAACATTGACTATCTCATTACAAAGGGGTGGGGAGATATATTAGGCAGCAAGTGAGCAGTCATTTCTTGAAGTTGATGTGTTGGAAGGAGGAAAAATGGGCAAGTGTAAGGATCTGAGGGCCCAATTGTGATGGCTAGATGATTGGGGCAGAGCATCTTCAAAACGGCAGGTCTTGTGGGTTGTGGGGTGTTCCCGGTATGCAGTGGTTAGTACCTACAGTGCCAAAAGCGGTCCAAGAAAGAACAACCAGTGAACCGGTGACAGGGTCATGGATGCCCAAAGCTCATCGATGCCCATCTGGTCCAATCCCACAGAAGAGCTACTGTAGCACAAACTGCTGAAAACCTTAATTCTTGCCATGATAGAAAGGTTTCAAAACACACAGTGCATTGCAGCTTGCTGCGTATGGGGCTGTGTTGTCGCACTCCAATCAGAATGGCCATGCTGACCCTTGTCCACCGCATCAGAACTCGACCATTGAGCAACGGAAGAAGGTGACCTGATTTGATGAATCACGTTTTGTCTTAGATCTTGTGGATGGTCGGGTGTGTGTGCGTCATTTACTTGGGAAAGAGATGACACTAGGATGCACAATGGAAAGAAGGCAGTGTGATGCTCTGGGCAATGTTCTGCTGGGAAACTTTGGGATATTACTTTGTCCCATACCACCCAGCTAAACATTGTTGCGGTCCATGCACATCCCTTCAAGGCAACGGTATTCCCTGATGGCAGTGGCCCTGCCACACTGCAAAAATTGTTCAGGAATGGTTTGAAGAAAATGACAAAAAGTTCAAGGTGTTGTCTTGGCCTCCAAATTCCCCAGATCTCAATCCGATCGAGCATCTGTGGGATGTGCTAGAAAAACAAGTCTGATCCGTGATGGCCCCACCTTGCAACTTACAGGATTTAAAGGATCTGTTGCTAATGTCTTGGTTTCAGATACCACAGAACACCTTCAGAAGTTTTGTGGAGTCCATGGCTCTACGGGTCAGGGCTGTTTTGCCAGCACAAGAAGGACCTACACAATGTTAGGAAGGTGGTTTTAATGTTATGGCTATTCAATGTATATGTGACTCAAGACAAAAAAAACTGAAAAAATATGAAAAATGAATTCCAATTGCACTATTTATCATTACCATAAAGGTTTCTTGGGGACAATGCTAAATTAATCAAGTGAATATTTATACTAGAGACAGGAAATATGAGAAGGTAGCTGCAGGAAGCCTACTGGATCTGCATTAATTATATGAACGTAACGTCTTGTAAACCCTGCACTGTTACCAAATGACAGGTTTGCATGAGGAAACGCATCTAATAGCTGAGTTACTCAATCGATGAAAGGTAACACACTTTGTACTTAAACTCGTGGTGGTGCCCTGCAACAGACCAGGAAGAAAATTTCAAGACCAGGTATTGCAACCAACTCAGTGTGCAAGAAAGCACATTGGATGACTTTGCACAAATACACTGTATGGCCAAAAGTACTGTATGTGTATCCCCCTTCCTAATGACTGAGCTGAGCTGTTTCAGCCGCATCCACGCAGCATACAAGCACATTCTAGACAATCGTGTGCTTCCAGCTTTGTATCCACAGCTCCTTTCCTGATAGTCAGCAAGCACACATGGGGGTGATGCTCAGTTGTCCACATACTTTTGGCCATACACAGTATCACAGGACAGTGTAAGATCTCACATCCAATTCATCACAACCTGAGGAGTTCAGACATTGTTCCACAAGCTCTACAAAGAACACACACCAAGTTGTCAAACAGAAAATTAATCATTTTAAAATCCACTGGATTAAAATGAAATGAAATCTCTCCTGGATGTTTTTGGTGTTCTAATCCTAGTTTATATCTTCCTACAAGTTTCAGTGAGCACTTTAAAATCTCCAGCACTATTGTAGCCCTAAGAATGTACAAAGATAAAAAAAAAAAAAACCCAGGATAAGAAACTAGAACTTACTCAGACCTGCGCAACACATGGAAACCTCACTGTTACACTGGTACGTGTAAAGCAACTATTTTTTTTTATCTATCTTTTTAAAGGTGGGCTTTCATTTTAACTTACCCATTAATCATTTATCCACTTGTAAATAAAATATCTCAGTGCAGTTTAAAAAAAAAGGTACATACTATATATGAAACACATACAAAAGTATAAACTACATATGAAGCATAGCACAGTAAATCTGACCACTTACCATGACCCCTCGTGTCTCATGAATGCACTTATTTTTTGACCCATCAGTGCAACTCGCGCTGCAGCTGGGATAAGATGGAGTTAATTGTGTTTTAACCTTAAATTTTTAAAGATCTCAAAAACTGCACAGTTGCAAAAAAGTGAGCAGTGTTTAGCTGCAACTTGATTTCATTTGATTTAAGACTGCAGGGCAATTTCTGTTTTATTTACATTACAGTCACCTAAAGGGCAAGTGTGAGTGTACAGTGATTTAGTATATATTATATTTATTATATTAGCAAATATTAAGCTATGATTATATGTTGCGTTATGTTATATTGCATTAAGCAGACAAATAGCATATCAGCTGTCGTGTTTGCTTCGTCTCCCTACTGTGCCATGCTAGTACCTTCCCTGTAATTTAGATCTGGGTGGCAAAGAGCTGCAGTGATTCCATCACTTCAGCAAATATCTAGAGAAATTGTATGTTCCACAGTAGTTTTTGGCGTACAACGTTTTACTCCTATTCAAGTACAGAATAACAATAAACCACACAGAACAACATATGACAATGACCAATGATGATGCTGGAAACATGGAAACTAATTCTGTGAACAAGTTCTGCAGGTAATCCAATGGACTGAGACTGACCCTGTAGCAGTTTATGTTTTACATTTTGGACTTTGAGCATCTGAACTGAGCAGCCTTTCTATTTCTGAGTTATATGGATGGTGTTGCTCTGTCTGATTCCTCTTACTGTGGGACAGTCAGTGGTGTAACAGTTAGGGAAGTAAGCTGAAGCCGAAAGCTACGCTCCCCATGCTTACAGTCCATCTCAGGCAGAAGATCCAGTAACAATGTGAAACATCCAGCGGCCCTGTTACACACTCCTGTCACAACTGCACAGCTGCCAAATAGCAAGAAGCATTTTAATGCCCCTTCCCCAGGACAGAAGACACATCTCCACTTCCCGTCATCTCACACACTGCTAATTTAAACCAGTGACAGCAATACCAGGGCATGAGGGCCATAATTCACACTGACTGGTGAGCGGTCTAAATAGAGCTTTGCAGGCACTCTCATTCGATTCATTAAACTTATCAGGTACAACGTAATGAATCGCTGATAAAATTTAAACAGTCCGCCAAAATCATTTTGTTAGTTTGTTGAAAGTATGCCTTGTTTCCTAGCGCTAGCATTAGTCCTTCTAACATTTTTTCTCCCATTCGCAGTTTGAAAGGTTAGGAAATTCCCCTTAGCCGTGCATTTATACTAAGTCAAGGGTTGTTTTTCACATTTATGTCGCGCAGAAAAGTAACAGTAAAAGCATGGCAGCAAAAGTATTTTCATATAATGGGTCTCCTTGAATGCTGCTGCCAGATGTGCAAAGGTATGGATCGGTTCCTGAGTGCATAAATCACTGTTGTTTTTGCTGCAGTCATCAGCAGGTTTCGGTTTACGTCAAAACTCGTGATCGCTGTGGAAATATATTTTTTATTTGTGCTTTTAATATGAAACTGTGCTGATTTACGGTACATGCAATTTATATTTATTATCCATAAATAAAAGTATATAATGTGATTACTGTATGCTAGTCATACGTATTACAGCCTTCGCCATTTTTAATGATCTTTATAAAATGAATTTGCTTTTTACCAGTGAGCTGAAGACATCACAATGGTGGTTAACACCTAACTTCAAAAAATGGTGCTGCTTATATTGACCAAGGCGTCGAATTTATAAAGCTCAAGTGTTTGATCCTATATTCCTGCATTATATTTTGGCAGTCCTCAGAGCTGACAACATTGTCCATCCAAATTGAGTTTTATTGTCCTTATATGGGGCAGATACCGATTCATGAAGGGTAGGGACTTTATCTGTTTTCAGTTTAAATTCCCTTTTATTTCTCCATCGCTGCAGTTTTTGCCATATTTTTTCCTTTTAACTGCTCAAGATATAGCAAGAGTCTATCTGTCCTGCCAATCTCCTCCTTCAGATCCCTCTCCAAAGATGTTTCAGTGTCTGATTTGTGTTGATTTTTGTCCAAGGTATCAAATCATGGACACACACCAGCTGGGGTCGAAGCAAGATGGATCGAGGTTGTTTCATAATGCAAAAACACCGCGGAGAACCACAAAAAGGTTCATATTTATTTATTTGGAACAAATCGAAAAGTAATTTCAGACTTTTCCTTGACACTTTCTGCTTCATACTTTTCTTCTTTTTCTTCAGCATTACAACAAGAACAACAATAACAGTTATCTGCCCGGCTGGAACTACAATCTGTGGTTGCTGAACGAAGGATCTACTGAGCTATTTCAGTTCTAAATGGATTCCAGGTAGCCTGTGTAAGAAACAAGTTATTACTTGGAAAATAGTACATATGCCAGCTACATTTAGTGATTTAATGCACATTTTTCTCCAGAGTGGCATACAACTCAGAGAAAACCAAAGTGCTTTCCAACAGCAAAAGTAGACGTACAGATGCAGACACAATTGTCACAATACAGGTGGCCCGATACTGCTATACAGCCTCAATAGATGCATGTAGAAATGATTGGTAGTTCAATTTATCAAATTAAACTGATAAAATAGTGAATATTCATGGAGTAGTTAGGAGAGTCAGGAGAGAAAGAGATGCATTTCTTTCTTTTAGAGCTGGATTCAGCAGTTCTGAGAGAGAGCAGGATCTCACTCCACTTCATTGGTGCCAAAACCAGCAATCTTTGGGCTTCTGATTTTGGACCCCCTGCACATGGACACACCTACAGTAGAGGTGGTGGACTGTAAGAGCTTAAATGGACTGTGAAAGAGATCAGGTCCTGCATGTTTTGGAGAAGATAGTCCTGTAGGCCATAAACAGGATCAAAAACTCTATATAAGCATCTAGAGGGAGCCAGAAGAGGTAACGCACGGGAACACATTGGTAGATCAAACCTACGTAGCTTGTACAGCAGCATTTCCATCTCTGCCATCAGACAGAGGCAGGAAAGACAGACAGGAGAGAAGTGTGGTAACCCAGACAGGAGGTCACCATGGCCTGGACGAGCTGGAGCTGGATGATAATCTACTCCAAACAGCGGCCAGGTTCTGCAGCCCACACCTATGCACCCTTGTTTCTTACTTGTTTCTTACACAGGCTACCTGGAGTCCATTTAGAACTGAAATAGCTCAGTTGATCCTTTGTGTATAGGATGTGGTGAGATGAAGGTGGATCCTGGGTATGTTAAGCACAATGCAGCAATAGGTTATGGCTTTGATGCTCAGGGAGAAGCTGGGTATTTTTAACTATTAACTTGAAGTAAGAACCATGCTCTAGGGTCCTACAGTAGGAGGACAGATTCAAACACTGTTCTTTCAAGCAGAAGGTGGCAACTCTAACTGCAACAGGATCTGCTGCTTCCAGTACTTATTTTATTATTACTTCCTTAAACCCTGGGCAACTAATTTATGATATCATGGAGCTCGGAAGTAATCCAACCACAAGGGGATGCACAAACTAATGCATTTCTTTGTGCCGGTCCCAAGCCCGGATAAATGGAGAGGGTTGTATCAGGAAAAATTTGCCAAACCAAATATGTGGACAAAAATACAAATTTCCATACCGGATCAGTCGAGCCCCGGGTTATCAACGACCGCCACCAGCACTGCTAGCCGACAGGGTGCTGGCGGAAATTAGGCTACTGTTGGCCGAAGCAGGAGAAGAGGCCGAAGGAAAAGAGGAGGAAGGCAGGTCCGGAGGAAGGAGGAGAGGAGGAAGGTTAAGAGAGTGGACGTGAGGGTAGGAACTTTGAATGTTGGTAGTATGACTGGTAAAGGGAGAGAGCTTGCTGACATGATGGAGAGAAGGAAGGTTGATATATTGTGTGTGCAAGAGACCAAATGGAAGGGGAGTAAGGCTAGGTGCATTAGAGGGGGGTTTAAACTGTTTTACCATGGTGTGGATAGGAGGAGAAATGGGGTAGGGGTTATCCTGAAGGAACAGTATGTCAAGAGTGTCTTGGAGGTGAAGAGAGTGTCTGACAGAGTGATGGTTATGAAACTGGAAATTGATGGTGTGATGATGAATGTTGTGCATATGCCCCGCAAGTTGGGTGTGAGATGGATGAGAAAGAAGAATTCTGGAGTGATATGGATGAAGTGGCAGAGAGTGTACCTGAGGGAGAGAGAGTGGTGATTGGAGCAGATTTCAATGGACATGTTGGTGAAGGGAACAGAGGAGATGAGGAGGTGATGGGTAGGTATGGTGTCAAGGAGAGGAACGCAGAAGGTCAGATGATAGTGGATTTTGCAAAAAGGATGGACATGGCTGTGGTAAACACATAGTTTAAGAAGAGGGAGGAACACAGGGTGACGTACAAGAGTGGAGGAAGATGCACACAGGTAGATTATATCTTATGCAGGAGGGCCAGACTGAAGGAGATTGTAGGCTGCAAAGTGGTGGCAGGGGAAAGCGTAGTTAGGCAGCATAGGATGGTGGTTTGTAGGATGACATTGGAGATCAAAAAGAGAAGGAGAGTGAGGGCAGAACCAAGGATCAAATGGTGGAAGTTGAAAAAGGAAAACTATAAGGTAGAGTTCAGGGAGGAATTAAGACAGGCACTGGGAGGAGATTTATGGATGTGGTGAAGGAGGACATGCAGGTGGTGGGGGTGACGGAGAGAGATGCAGAGGACAGGAGGAAGTGGAAGCTTTTGATCCGCTGTGGCGACCCCTAACGGGAGCGGCCGAAAGAAGAAGAAGAAGAAGACTGGGTGGCAGCGAGAAGTTACCAGGGAGCTGGACATCTACAGCAGAAGTGGTAAGGGAGACAGCTAGAAAGGTGCTTGGTGTGACATCTGGACAGAGGAAGGAGGACAAGGAAACCTGGTGGTGGAATGAGGAAGTACAGGAGAGTATACAGAGGAAGAGGCTGGCGTGAGATACTCTCCTGTACTTCCTCATTCCACCACCAGGATAGACAGAGAGATGAAGAATGTAGACAGGAGTACAAGGAGATGAGGCGTAGGGCGAAGAGAGAGGTGGCAAAGGCTAAAGAAAAGGCGTATGGTAAATTGTATGAGAGGTTGGACACTAAGGAGGGAGAAAAGGACCTGTACCGATTGGCTGGGCAGAGGGACCGAGCTGGGAAAGATGTGCAGCAGGTTAGGGTGATAAAGGATAGTGATGGAAACATACTCACAAGTGAGGAGAGTGTGTTGAGCAGATGGAAAGAGTACTTTGAGGGGCTGATGAATGAAGAGAACGAGCGAGAGAGAAGGTTGGATGATGTAGGGATTATGAATAGGGGAGTGCAATGGATTAGCAAGGAGGAAGTTAGGACAGCTATGAAGAGGATGAAGAATGGAAAGGCTGTTGGCCCATATGACATGCCTGTGGAAGCATGGAAGTGTTTAGGAGAGATGGCAGTGGAGTTTCTAACCAGATTGTTTAATGTAATCTTGGAAAGTGAGACGATGCCTGAGGAGTGGAGAAGAAGTGTACTGGTACCAATTTTTAAGAATAAAGATGACGTGCAGAGCTGTAGTAACTACAGAGAGATAAAACTGATCAGCCATAGCATGAAGTTATGGGAAAGAGTAGTGGAAGCTAGGTTAAGAAGGGAGGTGACGATTAGTGAGCAGCAGTATGGCTTCATGACGAGAAGGAGTACCACAGGTGCGATGTTTGCTCTGAGGGTGTTGATGGAGAAGTACCGAGAAGGTAAGAAGGAGTTGCATTGTGTCTTCGTGGACTTAGAGAAAGCATATGACAGGGTACCTAGAGAGGAGCTGTGGTATTGTATGAGGAAGTCGGGGGTGCCAGAGAAGTATGTAAGAGTGGTACAGGATATGTACAAGGACAGTGTGACAGTGGTGAGGTCTGCGGTAGGAGTGACGGATGCTTTCAAGGTGGGGGTAGGATCAGCTTTGAGTCCTTTCTTGTTTGCAATGGTAATGGACAGGTTGACAGATGAGATCAGACAGGAGTCACCGTGGACTATGATGTTTGCAGATGACTTTGTGATCTGTAGTGAGAATAGGGAGCAGGTTGAAGAGACCCTGGAGAGGTGGAGATATGCTCTAGAGAGAAGAGGAATGAAGGTCAGTAGGACTAAGACAGAATACATGTGCATAAATGAGAGGGAGGACAGAGAAATGGTGAGGATACAGGGAATAGAGTTGGCGAAGGTAAATGAATTTAAATACTTGGGATCAACAGTTCAGAGTAATGGGGAGTGTGGAAGAGAGGTGAAGAAGAGAGTGCAGGCAGGGTGGAGTGGGTGGAGAAGAGTGTCAGGAGTGATTTGTGACAGAAGGGTACCGGCAAGAGTGAAAGGGAAGGTCTATAAGATGGTAGTGAGACCAGCTATGCTTTATGGGTTGGAGACGGTGGCACTGACCAAAAGACAGGAGGCAGAGCTAGAGGTGGCAGAGTTAAAGATGTTAACATTTGCATTGGGTGTGACGAGGATGGACAGGATTAGAAATGAGTATATTAGAGGGGCAGCACTGGTTAGACGGTTTGGAGACAAAGTCAGAGAGGCGAGATTGCGTTGGTTTGGACATGTGCAGAGGAGAGATGCTGAATATATCGGGAGAAGGATGCTAGGGATGGAGTTGCCAGGCAAGAGGAAAAGAGGAAGGCCTAAGAGGAGATTTATGGATGTGGTGAAAGAGGACATGCAGGTGGTGGGTGCGACGGAGAAAGATGCAGAGGACAGGAAGACACGGGAACGTTTGATCCGCTGTGGCGACCCCTAACGGGAGCAGCCGAAAGAAGAAGATGGAGCTCGGAAGTCATTATTTTTTACTTTATTAAAACTGTTCCAGAGACTACATCCAGACTGTTAAGGTATAAAGAGTTATGTTTGAGCAATGGGCTTGCCGTTACACAATTTTCTGATATGTGAGCTGCACCTTTCTGTAGATGAAGCAGTGGGTTTTCTGCCCACCTCAGAAGATCTCCAGTTTGGGGGAACTTTGCCCTGTACCTGACGGGTTAGCAGTGTCATTACTGTACAGCCATGTGATCGGCAGAAGGAACATTAAAAAGCGCTTGGCCCAGTTTTACAGCCCAGAGTCTTCTAGAAAATGGTGACCTTTGGTTCCAGCAGGCCTGGCACAGAGTCAGAGAGATAAGACAGAGGACTACAGTGACCTACATTTCTGCTTCAAAAAGTTACCTGTACGCTCAACTTTACAGTAAACTCACGGTTAGCCACGAAGCTAACGTGTGCTGTCAAAACATTTATTTGTTGAATTTTGTTGTGTCAGTGCATTGCCAAATATGGTCATTCAAGCCAGAAGAAATGAGTATTGGAGTATGTATATTCAGGTAAAACACTCAGAAGGTTTTGCTTCTTTGGCAAAAATTGGGAAGGGAATATTTTTGAATATTTTAAATATTTTTAAACCAGTATTTGAATGACAGGTACTTGCTCACGTGAAACAATGTTAAAAACACTCCTCTCATTAATGAATACCTTTACATTTAAGAATTTACTGTATATACATGATAATTCCTTCTTCAGAAACTGACAGCTGGAAGGCGAATAAACATACAGTTTGACCCTAATAAATGTCCTGTGAATGTGAGGATATGGGAAGTGCAGCTGGCAACAAGAGAAGAGCCAGAAGTGCAAGGTCGGGCCATTGGCCTGGAAAGGGTGAATAGGTGTGGGCTGCAGAACCTGGCCACTGTTTGGAGTAGATAATCATTCAGCTCCAGAGTCCAGTTTCTCAGGTCCACCTGCCACAGCTCACAGGGCAGCATGTGCTCCACCCAGTCAGGTTATGGCTTCACCATAGCTCCCTGTCGGTGACACATGTGCCAGGGAACCAAAAAATAAAATAAAGTAAAATAAAATAAAATAAAATAAAATAAAATAAAATAAATGTTTATATGAACTTCTATGGTCATCTTTCAGAACAAATTTTTTTTTAAGTTTATTAAGTTTAAAAGTACACATTTAAAAAAAAGAACGAAACGAACTGAAGACAAAGGGCAGAAAATGGTGGATTATCGGGATCTTACGGCTCCTGGTACTTCTGCACTTGAGGTTTGTAAGGGAAAGTACTTTTTAAAATGTTCCCTTTAAATGACTTATTGGCACCAGATCAATTTGGCCCAGCACATGAAAATACAGTCCACCCGTTTATCAGAGCCAAAAGGAAAGAAGTTAGACAGTATACACAGCCATAGGCTCACACGAAAATATCAGTAAGAGAGCGGCGATAAAGCTGCACTCTGACCTGCGCTGGTACACTTGCAAACTTTTCCATTGCAGGGTTTCCATGACAGCAGTTTCCACATTAGCACAGAAATCCTCCCTCTCCTGTGTGCATAGCTTCATGTACACATTTTGCACTTCTGTCAGGTTATCAGCAAAGCCTTTGTATGAGCTTCGTGCATTATGGAACTTTGAAAGCACTTAAATTAGCCTTTCAGCTGGACCCTGAAACTGAGCAGAGGATATAAAATTGCACCAAATCATTTTTTGGAGAGAAAATTATTGAAAGGAACAAAAAACTTCCAAAAAATTAAGACTTTTAATTGTGTTTCTGGATGCTGACCTGTTAGCAATGCAGCTAGGGGACCCAAAGCAAACAGAATGCCACTTAGACTGGGAACACTTTTTGGACCACAACTGCAGACCCTACATTATCTCCAACTTGAGTGTGACAGTGGCTTGTAGCACCTGCAGTTGAAGTCATGAGGTACTCACATATATTCTGATGGACTGCTAATACACTGCCTGGCCAAAAAAAAAAGTCAGCACCTGGATTTAACTTTGTGCTATGATGTGGGGTTGCTTCGGTTGCTCAGGTCTAGGTTCAGCAACGTTATGTGCCCAAAAAATGAGGTGAGCTGACTACCTGAATATACTGAATGAGCAGGTTTTTCCATCAATGGATTTTTTCTTCATATTCCAAGATGACAATGCCAGGATTCATGGGGCTCAAATTGTGAAAGAGTGCTTCAGGGAGCACGAGAGAGACATCATTTTCACACATGGATTGGCCACCACAGAGTCCAGACCTTAACCCCATTGAGAATCTTTGGGATGTGCTGGAGAAGACTTTATGCAGTGCATATGTGTGCCAAAATCAAAGCTAAAGGTGGTCCAACCAAATATTGGAGCGTGCGACTTTTTTTTGGCCAGTCAGTGTAGTTCTAGCCCTCAATTTTTAGCCCTTTATTAGTAATTTCAGCCCAAGAAAGATAATATAAAAATGTTGATGCTGTCAAGTGCCATTATGTTGGTGTCAACTCGTGCCTCCAGGACCCTGAATTGTGTTTATTCTTCAGTCAGGTTGCTAATCTTTTACAAAGGATCATCCATAGACACAGTTATTGTATCAGTCTGCGTTGTTGCAGATCTTCATCTTCCACGTTTCGACTTTTCCAAGCACGATGTTCTTCTCTGATGAGCTTTCTCTTCACATGATTTGTCTGAAATATGAACATCAAAGCCTTGACACTTGAGCCTCTAGGGGAAACTTGGGTTTGATCCGATGTGTTCGTATTGTCCAACAACACCATAATTCTAAGGTGTTGATTTTCCTGCTCTGTTTTTTCACTGTCCAACTTTCACATCCATACCATATTATTGAGAAAACCATGGCTTGAACACATCAAATCATTCTTTGCAAAATCACATCTCAGTACTTGAGAATCTTGTCTAGGTCCTTCATGGCTGCTTTGGATTTTGTGCCTGCTTGTCATGTCATTATTGACCATTGACCCAAATGAGCTAAATTTGTTGACTCTTTCTAATTCTTCCCCATCAAAAGTAAAAAAAAAACCTTTGCAGTTGTCAGCATCCTTGCCTTCTTCATGCTGATAAACAGTTGTTTCAGGTCATCTTCACTTTCAGCTTCATATTACAAGTTCAAAAGGTAAGCTCATTCTGTTCTCACACTTGGGTGGTCACTTTCCCTGAGTGCTAAAGAGCAAATGACTGACTACATTGCAACTCCCAGGAATGTTTAAAATCACATTAATTCTGTAAAGGGACCAAATGTATAAGAGCAGCAACTGTGAAATGTGATGATGATGCAGTGTAGATGTTAGAGAGACAAAGCATTTATTCACTGAAGGTTGTGAACAACAGAATCCAACATGTACAAAAGTGTGTGTGTTGACTTACTAGGGTATCTGAAAGCTGCCTCAACGCTAACTTGATAATTTCTCAGATGAGGCCTCACTAAAGGTACTGCTTGGGTAAAAGGAGCCTTCCAGGAAACAGCAAGTTCTGAAGAATGTCAATCTACTTAGTATGGCACACTGGCCAGGATGTGCAACAAAGTCAACATGCCAAAGTCATCCCCAGTGAATAAGATTAGTGCTTGTAGATCCTGGGTCAGAACCAGCTGTAGGGCGGTGATATTCCCATGACTCTGAGCAACATTTCAGATGGTTAACAGGAATTACATGGTACCTGAGGAAATGAGTAACACAGCAAATATGAAAAAAAGACTATGTGCAGTAATTTGAGAAATGAGGAAGTTATGTTTTGAGCACTAAAAAACCCTAAAGCAGCTAAGTCCTGTTCATGGGTGAATAACTGTTAGACTACTCACTGAGGGCCAAAAATACAGTCTGTTCAAAATCAGATGCAGTTACACACTCCAGTCATAAGGTCACACATGATGCCGGTGTGACAATGTGAGAAATATGAGGAGTCATATGTTTTGGGAACGTTACTTGGATTACAGTACAGTTGTATTATCTAAACAGCTGACAACACTAAAAGGGAGAAAAGTCCAAAAGCACAGAGGAGAATTTCAGATTCATAGAAAAGCAAATAAAAGCACATCTTAAAAGGACACTTTAGGTTGTTGGTACATGGTAAAAAAAAAAAAAAACACACTCGCCAGCATAGTCTCCAGCTCAGAAAGTCATGGCTGTAACAGTAGGACTCATGTCAGTGGTGCTATTGTGGGTTTAGATTACAATTATAGACTAAAGTCACCACCTGCTATGGAGCCAGAGTGCAGCATTAAACAGCATTTGGCCCGCTGTGGAGCAAACCAACACCAGCTACACCTTCATGAGGTTAGGGTAAGGCAAAGGCAAACCCCTCAGGCACACATACGCCAAGAGGCTTACCATCACCCAGGCCAGGTTTTGGAGCACATGCTGCCTGGCCATAATCCACTCATCCATCTGAGAGAGATTAAGGCCCTGGCTCCTCTGTCCACCAACTCTTAGCGGGTGTTTATAGATGCTGGCTGCCTGCTCTGATGCTTTGACTCTATCAAAAACTTGACACCCTCTTGCATGGTCCATCTGTTTGTTCCACCTGCTGTACCACTAGAACCTCGGTGTCCCAGAGACCAGTGCCTCGGAACACAGCCTTTTATGATGCTATTGGTACCACATATGTTCTAAATACTACAGCTGTACTTTAGCCTAATGACCTCACACTATTTATTATGTAATTCTGCTTCAAAAAGCAGTGGCTGGTGTTCTGTCATCTTATTTGTATTATGATCATGTCTGTAACTGCACTTGTAATATTGATTTCATATGTGTGAAGCTGGGTGGTGTAGCACTGGGGCTATTGATGTTATACTTGAACCTGCATAAACTGTATTTTATTTTTGTTGTACACCTGTATTCAGTGAAATGGAAATAATTCATAAACCTGACAAAATGGAGGGATGCGGTTGGTACTGAGCTGCAGTCAGAGTTGGGCTGGCAATAACTGTCAAACAGGCATCAGTAAGTCCAGGGCTAAGTCTGAAGGACAGCCCATCCTGGAGGCCTGGAGTGTTTCTGTACAGACCAGGGTCTGAGCTGTGGCATACATCTGGTATCCAGCAAATTCACTGGTTTATCAACCCACCACCCCAAAGGTGTTCCTGACATGATCTGTCACTCCTAGAGCCTCAGACTGAAACTTCTTGACAGGAATGAAAAAAAATGAAGTGATGTTGTTGCTTCACAGGTCATTCTGGTGCCTGGAGGCGATATGCACAGCCATTGTGGTTGCCCCCATACTCCTTCCAGGAGGACCAAACACAACAGGGATATTCCTGCTTACAGACACATTAAAGATGGCAAGCAGAAATCACACTCCTTCCTGTCTGCAAAGATTTAGTTGGCAACAATGAAAAGAAACACCTGATAGGTTTGGAAACCAGATCTGGATTCTCTCTTTGGTCTTACAACATCAGGTTCTCTCAACCAAAACACTTAATGGCACCTTTCAATCTCATGTCTAAATTTACCACAAGATTTTTTTTTTTTTTAAAGTTTTATGTGCTAAATAGTCACATAGCTGCCTTGTGACTAACACAGCTTAGAGTTTTCACTAAATCTGGATAGCTGGATATTTTTCAAAGTTCAGGAAAAGTACGCAGCTTAATAGCAACCACTGTAATTTCTGTATAGGATTCCATCCCTCAGCCTCCTGTTCACGGGACCAGTATATTCTTCACAACACTTCTGCATTCTGTGTAAAAATAAATGAATAAAATGCAACAGCAACTTACAAGGATTTTCTATGGTTGTTTACAATGATGCAAGAAAGTTTGAAAATCCTTTGAAAGTTTCAAAATTTCTGCATAAATGTGACCTAAGCTATGATGAGATCTCCATGTTAGTCACAAAAAATACAGAAATATTGAAGAAATATTTTCTTTCATTTATTGATCAAAGTAACCCAACATTAAATATCTTTGTCTGCATTTATGGTAACTGTTGATCAGTTCCGAACCTCGGCTTGGAGAAATTTTGGCCCTGTACTCCTTACGGAACTGCTTCACATCAGTGATGTTCATGGAGTTTCAGGCATAAACTCACCACTTCGAGTTCTGCCACATTTCTGTTGGATTAAGGTCTGGAATTTGACTCAACCATTCCAAAATGTGAAATTATTTCTGCTTCAACTATTCTTTGGCAGTCTGACTTGTGTGTTTAGGGTTATTGTCTCTTTGCAAAACTCAACTTCTGTTGAGCTTCCATTCACAGGCAGAAACCCTGACATTCTTCTGTAGAATTTGTTGGTACACTGTAATCCAGAATTCATAGCCCCGTCAGTGAGGGCAAGCCATCCTAGTCCTGTGGCTGCAAAACAGGTCCAAACCATGATGCTGCCTCTACCATGTTTCATGGGTGAATTGAGGTTCCTGCGTTGAAACCCAAATGTTTGATTTTTGCCAAATATAACATTTCTCATTTAAGCAAAAGCATTCTTTTTTGATCCGCTGTGGCGACCCCTAACGGGAGCGGCTGAAAGAGGAAGAAGAAGATTCTATTTTCGACTCGTGTCCACAGAACATTCTTCCTGTAGCCTTCTGGCTCATCCAGGTGGTCTTTAGCGTTTGCATTTAAATGGGTAGCAATGTTCCTGTTGGAGAGTAGTGGTTTCCTCCTTGCTATCCTGCTATCCTATGTACCCATGTACGCTATTCCTGTTCTGTTTGCCTGATGGTGGACTCATGAACACTGACATTAGAAACCACAAGAGAGGCTTTCAGAGCCTTAGACGTTACCCTGGGGTTCTCTGTGATCACCTGGAATGTTATATGCTTTGCTCTTGGAATGACTTTTGTTGGACAGTCACTCCTAGGGAGAGCAGCAGTGGTGTTTTGTGTATGATCTGCCTGACAGTGGATCGGTGAAACCCAGAGTCTTAAGGAATTAATTCAAATTTTCCAACCTGGCGACCATCCACAACTCTTTCTCTGAGGTCCTCAGAAATCTTTCTGGATTTTTCACAAACCTTTGTGGTGAAGGCCAGGCTTTGAAGACTCAGATTTACACATTTAAACAGGGCAAGGCCACCCAAACCCCAACCAGATAATCCTAGAGGATCACATTTTTTCTAACAAACATTTAATATTAGATCATTTTAATCAAACTAATACATAAATGAACATTTATAACATTTTGTTTGTCATTTGTTTTATTGGGATGTCTGTTTTTATGACTTGAAGTTCTGACCACATTTCCAGTCAAGTTCATGCAAAACTTCTGAATATTCTAAAGGGTTCACAAACTTTCTAGCATTGCACCGCACCACTATAACTGTGTGCAAAAGAGTACAAAGGAAATGTGAATTTAAAAAAAAAAAACATTTTAGCATTGTCAAGGGGCAAGCATGTAAATAGTGGGAGAAAGGTGTAACCTGAGCATATGTGTTGAAGATTATCGGGTTTCACTGGGCTCTCCTAGAGGTGAGAACATGCTCTTCCAAAAGTGGAAGAAGCAGCTGTATTAGGTAATGGGGCAACAGAGAATGAGGTCAGAAGCCATACAGTTGCAGAGAAGTCAGGAGGTTTTGGGGCTTTAGACTGTTTGATGAATTTTTCTTCCAATGACACAGTAGTGGCTTAACAAACTGGCCAGCATGTCAATGAAAGAGACTTGTCCTGGGACCTTGAGTAAGTGGGAGAGGAAAAAATCCTGTGGCATGGGAACTGCAAGGAAGGTTAAACACCAGATAGGAGTTTTTTCTGATTGGTTGGTCCTTGTCTGATAGAATGGCTGGGGCAGCTGAAGTGTCCGCAGTGTGAGTGTGCTGAACACCTGAACCAGAAGATGAACAAAGGCAGAGGAGAAAGGTGATTTTTTTTTTCTCTTACCTGTTCCTGAGGTACACATGAGAACTGTGTGAGAATGTGAAAGCCTGAGATCTAAGATTACAACCAGACTCTGGTCTTTGAGGATTTAGCATGACAACCTGGATAGACCCAAGAGCAGGGTTTGCAGATAAGGAGGATGTCAAATTTCAAGAGATTTATTTCCAGGGAGTGGTTGACACCAGCCAGACCTGACATTCAGGAGACTTAAGATGTGGTACAACATGCCACAAAACAAAGCATGTATGCTGTGCTTAGTGCATTGTCTGATATGGAAACCTGTAATGGTGACTACAAAGAGTGTCATTTACTATTGTACTGGACACAGATGTGACTCTACAGTTAATGCTATGCAGTATCCTTATGGGGTTTTTAGCAAACCCACCCTGAGGGCAGGTTTCTCCAAAATGACCCAAGAAGAACAATGGTAGTAGGACGCTGTCTAAGGCACGTTGTAACCTGCAGCCATTATCTCTACTGATGTAAGCTAATTTTGGATCACCCACCGCAAACTCACATATGAGACGTAAAGTCTGGAACAGCCAGAATGACTACCAGAAACTAAAGAATAAGTTAGATTTTTGAGATTTCCATGTTAAAAAGCACCTTGTAACAAAAGAATAGTATCAGAATGATAGACCAGTAGACTATACAGCGTCAGCATGTAACTAATACAATCAGATACATCTCAGCGGAAAAGACTTAGCATTAAGTTTTCAGTAATGCCAGTTTTACACCTTTGAGCTGCAGGCTTTCCTTGGCGCCAGTTAATACAACCGTAAAGAAATCCAGGTCTGGCTATGGCTGAAACATCTAACAGCGCTGACCGTGGTCTGTCTGACTCTCAGATCAGCACAGTATGTCTGCCTGCCGATGCAGAGCAATGTGTTGCAGTTCTTGCTGGGTTTCCTCCAAGACAGTGAATCAAAGCCTTTTGCCAACATGTCATCCCAACAAAGGATCAAAGGCAATCTGCACGTTGAGCCTCAGAAAATCCAACCCCCCAAGCTTAACCCTTGACATCATGTGAGGTCATCCTTTCTCATAGACATGAATGATGTATTGATAAATTCTCGGGATTCTTTCTCATGTATTTCAGGTGGAGTTCAATATTCAGGACCGCTCTGTGTTCAAATCCCTGAAACCTTCAACTGAATCATATATTCATACAATAAAGTGACACATGATGAAGGATGTCCAGACTTGATCCAGGAGATCACACATTCCAGGTAGTGCTGAAAAAGAGCAGTCATCCAAAAGTGGTCCAACCAAACTATTGCTGACCAATAAGTGAAGGTGTTCCCGCATTCCCAAACAACCTTCGCTGGTGTTACTGAAGACATTGTTACACCACACTGGTGAGGGATGAATCTTTGCTGTTTAAGAAGTGGACTTAAATAGAATCCTCGCCTAAATAACACTGAGCATTTCGTTTTGAAGCGTGACAAGGTTCAAGCACACTTTTGGCAGGATTTGGGACAACTCCTTCATGCAGTACATTTTAAGTTCCTTCATAGTCTTAGGTTTACGCGTATGGGCTCTTCTCTTTAAGACCACAGGCTTTCAGTAAGTTTCAAGTTCAGAGACTGAGATATTCGTTGCAAAACACTGACTTTGTTTTCCCTTGATTTTGTATAACCACTCCAAGGAGCTTGTTGACATAGAGGCAGCGTTGCACAGTTGACACTGCAACTTGATAACACAAAGATTCCACTAGACGGCGCAGTTTGGAACCTGTGATCCTCGCATTCTTCATCTCCCTTACCTTTTTCCTCACTGTGCATGTGGACAACATGCACATATGTCCTCTTCTTGGCAAATGCACAGTTGCTCCCAGCATATGAAACTACTTGATAATTGTTTTGACTGTATTTATTATATCCGTTTCCTGATCTGGGTAGGTCAACAACCATGTCTCTTTTCACCTGAAAGGTCTTTGGTCTCATCCATACTGATAATGACAAGAGGATTTTACATACCTACAACTTCATGCTTTATACTCCAAGGAAAGACGAATTGATGAAAGGGAGCAATTCAATTCCTAGAGACTGAGAACAGCTAACAAGGGTGGGGGTCTTCATGCATTTATTACAAAGGTATTTATTTTCAATTTCATAAGAGATGCCACTTTGTTTGGCTTTATATCAATTTTTTTTTTTTTTTTTTGGGGGGGGGGGTCCCTCTAATTTTGAAATAAATGTGTTTCCAAAAAATGTGCTATGTATTACTCAGCAAAATGTTTTGTGTTTGAAAAATTATCACCTTCAAATAAATACATAAGGCTGCCATGTATGTTAGAGCCCAAAAAATGACTCAGTGTATGCATTGTTTAATTCCTATATTCATTTTTGCTCACTCTCATGAAGGATGCCAATAATTCTTGAGTGTATACAATATATAACCACCCCTATTATTGGAGGTCTCCCCCTGTTACCTTGTATAGGAAAGGGAAAAAAGTACCACGTTATGAGGCAGACTTCAAACTGAACACAGATGTCTGAATGCTTGTGCCTTGGTTGTATTTTTACAAAAGGGACATAAATTTCTTATGACCCAGTGTTTGAAGTGAGCGTAAGAAGCACACGCCATAATCTCCTCCTGTGGTGAGGGAGCCTTTGAAGCCTGGTATGATAAAATACAGTATATTTAATTCATGCCTGATATGCTATCAAGTCCGCTCTTTGCCTTTAGCTCTTCAGTTATGTCCGTCCTGGCCTTCTTCACCTCTTCACTGTGAGCTTCACCTCTTAACCGTTCAGCACACAGCATGAAAGCCATGTCAACTGAACAACATAGTAAATAAAAATAAAAACCTCTTGTAAAAGAAGCAAAAACCTTCTACATGTTCACTGAATTAGGCATTATGCTAACACTTTGCATCTACAGTATCTACACAAGCAAGAAACACTGCTCTGTGCTGTGAAGAAAAGTAGGCAGGATATTTGTTTCATTCAAAAAACAGGCAAACTGTAGGATCATTTATTTGCGTTCCTTTAAAATATATGCCAGAGCATGTTATAAATTTTTATGACTGTTCCTTATTTTTTTCAATATGAGATCTCCAAACAGCCAAAATCACAAAAACTCTGGAAGGTGCCAGAGGCCAAAGTGTCGAGATGGGAGCAGATGCAGAGGAAGTGAGTTTTTACGGTTTGGTTACGTCCCTATAGCACAGACAGCAGAAGAAATTAAACCTGGTGCCACAGCAACAAAGTTTTTATTCTAACAGAAGCAGTAGAACAGAGCACTATCACTGTATAAGCTGTCATAATGGAAAACCTTGAGGGAAAAGTTACTTAGCAAACTACTTTTGATTCCTTTTGTTCACCTTAAATAACAAGGACATTCAGTACAACTGTTTTTACACTGAATGTGAACGCTGCATGCTGCCCAGCACCAAGTTCACAATCCACAAGGTAAAATGTGCAGAAGAACTGTCCAGCCCCCTTGGCGCATCCTGCACATCCTCGCACATTTCTATCAAGTTGTCACGCCAACTTGCAGATTTTTTGCCCACTGCATATCCCCCATCAAGTCAGTCAGTTGGACTTTTACATGTATTAGGGCTTGAACAAAGCATTTATGCCCAGCTGTAGAATCTTGTACTTGCAACGGTTTAAATTATTATTTGAAACATTAATGTCTTTTCATCGAATTCTATTGGTACCTCGGGACAAAGACAGACCTTAACATGGCGGAGGTGAAGTGAAGGGCAGTTTGCTTCCCGCTGGCTAACTGGGGACTCTGCGGGGGAAAAAAAACGTCATAAGACCAAAAAGCACTTCATCTGTTTGTGTTGGACTTTTCTTTGTCCGAGCAGCTGCAAGCAGCCAAGGTAGAACAATAAACCTTTCCTCAGCCTCCCATGCATTCCAAGGAACATGAGCACCATGTCCAAGTTTTGACAATGAGTAAAAACTTACAAGTTTACTTAAAATATCTTCTACAAGGGCAGCATGGTGGCTCAACAAGTAGCCCTGCAGCTTCACAGAGCTTGGGATATTTGTGAGTCGAGTCTGCATGCTGGGATGGTTCATCTCACAGTCCTAAAACATGTATTCCAGGTTAACTGGTCCCTTTAAAGATACTGTAGTGTGTGTGTGTGTGTATTTAGGGATAGTCTCTTGACCATAATAAAACAGTTACTGATAATGAGTGGATATCTTCCAGAAATAGAGACCCAAAAGGAAAAATGGGGATCTTATTCCCAGAATGTTTTTTTTTTTTTTTTTTTTTGAAAAAATCAAGAGCCATGGATTGGTTGCTACTTTTCTGCAAGCGGAAGGTAGAAGGTAACACCAAGGAGGCGGAAGCAGGGGTATTCAAGGTATTCAAGGTATTCAAAGGTTTATTTGTCATGGGTGAACAACACAGCATAGCAGTGTAGACACCATGAAAAGTTTTGTTTCCAGGCATCCTCAGTAGTACAAATACGGACACAAAACATGCAAAGTACAATAAGCAAGGCACAGGATAGTCGGGAAAGGAAAACAAAAAAATAATAATAAATAAGAGAGTAAAAAAAAAAACGGTTAACAAACAGGAATAGATATGTGGAAAAAAAAATTCTGTCTGTCATAGGTGATAAAAGCGTTTGTGAATATAGCAGTATGGTATAGAGTTAGTGACAGTAGGATAACAAATAGGTAAAATGTAAGAGGAGCCTGGAAGACGGCAGCCATCATAAACGGCGCCATTTTGCACACGCCTTAAGCCGTGCTGCTTGTAGTGCGTGCGTGCGTGCATGTGTGTCTGTGAAAGCGGTGTGTGCACGTAAACAAGAAGAAAGCTCCTTTAAATCATGTCTCGGTCAACGGGAGCCGGTGCCTCTTTACAACGAAGGCAAAAATAAAAGAGTTTATTTGTCACGTACATAGTAACCGAGTATACTATGTAGTGAAATGTGGTGCCCTGAATCAACAGGGGACGGAGATTCCAGGGTTGCTGAAGTAAGTTAAGAAATTTACTAACAGTAGGTGCCAACAGTTCACTGCAAACAAATCCAGGCCTCTTGGGTTGCATGTGTGCTATAAATTAGAGTTTAGTGTATTCCAAGGTTTTATGATATATTTGCCCTTCTAAGCTTCATAGCACAGGACAGGTTGCCTTCACCAAAGCTGTATGGCTGCTGCTGTCTACAGGAACGAGGCTTCAGTGCTTCCCACATCACGCTGTCGTAACTCCCTTGCTGTCACATAAGTTGTGAGACGCCCTTGATAAAAATGCTACATCAGGAAACCGATGACAGTGATGAATAATAATGGACCCCGGTGGCCCGGCACTTGCAAGATTTCGGGGTAGAATATTCACGGGATCTCAGTGCTTCAAGCTGAGAGGGCGTATGGAGTTCTCCAGCTAAATGCATGATGTGTTCGCAACTTCGGGACACCGCACTTCAGGACGAGACTACAAATCTTGCCGATTCCATAAGAAGAAGAAAAGTTATGTCTTTTAAAATTAGAGTGATGCAGAACCAGGAGGGCTGGAGCTGATCCAAGGCACTTTTCCTGACAGTGTCTGCACTGCGAGCCAAAAGAAAACAAGCTTCTTGCGCAACCTCCTCCCCTGCTCTCGCACGGCACCCGTCCGTTCCTCTCCACGGTGCCGGAGGTTGCAGCCAGGGCACCTTTATACCATCTGTGAGGCCCCTTGGTAGCGTTCTCAACAGGCCTGGGATTAGGCGAGACCCCAGATGCCCACATCCAGGGTTCACAGTTTGTCCCTCACGATCCTCTACCACACAGCAACGCTGTTTTGACAACACTAAAACACTGCTGTTACAAGCCAGTGAGGCAGTCTTGGACTATCATAAAGATTTTGTTTTAGTACCGCAGGCAAGAAAGACAAAGCACCAAAACACACCTTCCATACAGTGAGTTAAAGAAAATAACACGGCCCACTTATCGCAATATTATTCAACTGTTATGACACCACAGACAGGTAGTACCACCCCACCCGCCCATTACTAGTACTGACTCCAGAGGTGTCTTTTCCCTTTCATTCAAAAGCACACAGAAGGGGGTTCTTCATCAGTTCTATCAGGTAACTTGAGGGGACATGAGTAAGCAACCATCAGGAGGTTGCAGCTCTCGCACCAGAGCTTGGGAGCACGGGTGGGGGCGAGGCTGGTGGGAACACTCCTAGTCCAATTAGGATGAGAGTAATAAACATAATGAAAACCACGCTCTAGGAAAAAGTGAAGGCCCCTGAATCGAAGATCAAAAGGTTGCAAATTCAAGGGAACCTGCTGTTGCACCCTAGAGGGAAAGTTTACTTTGAACGGCTTGAGTAAAGATGTTTAACTGGGCAATAACAAAGCTGAGCAACGGAAATCACTTTGGATTAAAGTGATCCGAGCTCTTAAATAATGTAAACACACCGAAGGCCGCTTTCACTCGGCATCCACGGTTCTGGAACATCACTTCAGACTGACAGCGCATCAAAGAACAGGGCCTCGCTTCCTATCTGTTGTGTAATGCTTCAATATGAGTGCCTTGCACATTAATGTTATCGCAACACTCATTTGGCTCCAGCGACTCGCTTGCAGGGTCCTGCTCCGAAAAGGGTGGGAGTCTGGAACGCAGCAGGTGTGCTGTCACCTTCTTCCCTACCCTCAGTTACTGTGGAAGGAGCATAGCTGGGCTGTTGGCACCTTCACTCGCATTGCCTGCTGTTTGTGCTTTATCTTGAACTTGAAATGTTTTTCGCTTTGTTCTTAAAACGTGAAATTCTGTGAGCCTTTGAGTCACTTTTGCATTTTAGTAGAGGGAGAAAGTATCAGTGCTGTTCATAGCTGTGAAAGATCCCTCTGTTGGCAAAGGGCAGCACTAAATAAAAAACTGACTTTTGGCTGCTCACGTTAGGGGTCGCCACAGCAGATCAGCTTGTCCGCATATTTGGTTTGGCAGATTTTTACGCTGGATGCACCTTCCTGACGCAACCCTCCATTTTGTCTGGGCTTGGGACTGGCACAGAGGTGCACCCCTTGTGGCTGGATTTGCATCTACACCCAGCGTGGGGCTCAAACCCACGACCCTGAGATTACGAGTCACATGCTCTACCGACTGAGCTAGCCAAAGGGTAGCACTACATAAAATTAAACTCAAATAAAAGATATTTGTATACATGTTTATAAATTTGCCAATGTATAAAGACTATGTACAGCATAAACACAGACTTCAGGCATGTCTTAACGTCACTGAACTTCAGCTGTACTTTTATGCTTTTGGCAGATATTGTCCAAAACATAAAACTCATTTTATCTAAGGAGCTATAGATACAAACACATGAAAAGCACAGCTGTTTGTCTGATGCATCCCCTTTTACTGGAAAACATCATTCAAATAACCATCCATGACTGTCAAACAGCAACCGCATCAGATTAGAAATCATAGCTAATGGTTCAAAAGAAATGGACTGTGAAACAAACCTAGGTTTGCCATTAATTTTAGATGTAGAAGAGCAAAAAGATTTTCATTGCATTATTGAAAGTTTTCTTAGTGTTCATATTGGTACTCACTGATTTTGGCAGGTAAACTATGTGCTTTTTGAACATCCCTTAGGCAACAACATGGCATTATTGTTTTGGTATAATGGCCCCCACTCTTCTGGGAAGGCTTTCTACCACATTTTGGGAATTTGTGCCCATTCAACCACAGTGAGGTCAGGCAACAACGTTAGGCGAGAAGGCCTGGCTCACAGTCAGCATTCCAGTTCATCCCAAAGGGGATCAATGGTGTTGAAGCCAGGGTTCTGTGGAAGCCACTCAAGTTCTTCCACACCAGCCTGGGCAAACCATGTATCTACGGAGCTCACTTTCTGCACAGGGTGGGGGCACAATAATCTTGGAACAGGAAAGGAGCTTCTTCCCAAAACTGTGGCCACAAAGCTGGAAGCACAAAATTGTCTAGAATCTGTCTGCATACTGTGTGGGTGCAGCTGAAACAGCTCAACCACTAGAAGAGGCTGAACATAACTGAAAAATTAATCAGTTTATGTTTTCATAATAAAGTGCCTTGCATTGAGTCATCCATCTCCATGTTTACTGTACAAGCATTTAGTCTCCATTAGTGAGACCCATATGGGGTAACATCATGAGCATTTTTTTTGCCTGTGTATCCAACACATTCACTGCATCAGTATACAAAATTGTCTACCTTCTAATAATTTCAGCTTTTAAAAAAAAAAAAAGTTGCAATTGTTTATTTTGAAGCATTGTACAAACAGTAGCAGTTACAGAAGCTAAACTACTTTACTGCTTTAAATAAAATGTCTGAGTGAGAGCAGAGATTCTTTACACAGAACGGTTGCACAAATTCTGAAATTCACTTAAACTTGAGACATGTATAACCCAGTGATACAACATGAGCTTTTACTCCAGTAAAAAGAAAAGAAGAAGTGGCACGAAACTCAGCTAGTGTTTCAGTTCAGGCAAATTGTGCTGGGTGTAGAACAAGGCACCATTACCACTGGAGTGCAAAGCCATAAACAGGTTGCATTTAAAAAGCATTATCCCTACAGTATCACAAGCACATTTCATAAGCACTGGAAGAAGGTTTAAAGACCTCTAGAGTAATTTAAATAAATCTTACATCTTAGTGTTTGGAAAGAAGCAAGAGAGAGCCAAGAGACTAATAAATTCACCTACTGCAGAATCCACTTGAAGGTTAGGGAATATCAGAGAGCTGAGCAGAGACGAAGGTGGATCCAAAATCCAGATTTATTCAAGGAAGAGCACAGCACAATGAAAACTAAACTTCTAAAAACAAGGGCAACAGAGCTGGAGATACAAAACCAGGAACAAGACTTGGCGCCAGAACAAACCGGGACTAAGGAAGCACAACAGAACATAGGTCAGTCTTTCGACAAGATTCTACAACTTCCTCTTCCGACACAGTGCCCTTTATCACACCATTAAGTGGCTGATACGGTGCAGCTGTGCCAGGTAGTTAGGGTTGTCTAGTTCAGCTCCTGACAGGGATGTCTTTCTAGAAGGAGCTTTTGAAAAGAAGACAGCTCAACAAGGACTGTAAAAACAATTCAAAGGTAATCTGCAGTTGTAATTGTTGCCAGTCAAACATTACTTACATGCATTACTTGTATTCTTCGCAGTCTTGTGCATTACAGGTACTGCAGTGATTCATGAGCCCAAGGCCTATATCAGCAATGAATGCCATGACATTTGAAAATGATGGTGCCATTGTCTTCTTATACCGCACTGACTGCTCAACTCACCTGTAGTCCAATCATAATTTTATTTGTTTGTAAATCCAGCATCACTTTTTCCACCATTCAGATGCCCTTCCATTTATTCAATGGTTAAGCTATGTGAAAACCTCAGACAAAGCTATAACAAATGTAAAAATGCTGAAACAGTTAACAATATCGGATGACAGATGGGTCAAAAGGCAGTGAAGTTAAAACTAAAATGACTGGAAAAAAACTATTTTCATAAACTTGTCAACTTCGGGCCACTTTCCACTTTACCATCTACACAGATTTCTCTTCTTTTACGCATTTTCAAGTCGGTTTCTGTAAAATCTAGCATAAAGCTATGATGAGTAAACATGCTCAGATTTTATTTTTTAAAAAGTCAAAGAGTCAAAGAGTCAAAAGAGTTTATTTGTCACGTACATGGTTGTATGCCATGTAGTGAAATGTGCCCCGATCCAGGATAGACTTTGCAAGAAAATATACAATGAAAAATAAAACAGACAAACAACCGAACACCAAGAAAAAAAGAAACAAACAGCAACTAGATAAATAAGTAAAATAAATAAGAAAGATAATAAATAAATAAACGGTAAAGAAACCTTAAGGTGCCCTGGAAGGACAGTGACAGTGAGGGGAGTGGTCACAGAATATTGAAGACCCTGCTCTGTGGGGATTGTGATAGCATGTCCGGGTTCAGAAGTCTTATGGCCTGTGGATAGAAACTCCTCCTGAGCCTCTCCGTTCTGGCCATAATGCTTCTGAAGCGTTTGCCTGATTTCAGCAAGATGAATAGATGGTTGCTGGGATGAGACAGGTCGCTGATGATCCTAGTCGCTCTGGTCCTGCATCTCCTGGTGTAGATGTCCTGTAGGGACGGCAGATCAGATCTGGTGCAGCGTTCCGCTGCCCGGATCACTCTCTGCAGTGCTTTGATGTATCGAGCACAGCTATTCCCAAACCAGGAGATGATGTTCTGAGTCAGAACAGTTTGTACAGCACCAGAGAAGAACGTTTTAAGGATCGCCGGAGAGACCTGTAGCTTCCTCAGCTGCCTGAGGTGGTAGAGCCGCTGCTTTGCTCTACTGGCCTGAGCTCGGATGTGTACAGTCCATGTCAAGTCCTCAGTGACATGAACGCCCAGGTATTTGTAACTGCTCACCCTCTCCGCTGCAGTCCCGTTGATTTTAAGGGGGGTGTAGGACCGCTGCTGTCGCCTACCAAAGTCCACCACCATCTCCTTAGTTTTGCCGACATTCAGTTGGAGGCAGTTCTCCTGGCACCATGATGCCAAGTTTTCCACCTCCTCCAAGTATGCTGTCTCATCGTTGTTGGAGATGAGGCCCAGCACCACCGTGTCGTCAGCAAATTTCATGATGGAGTTGGAGGCGTGCGTGGCCACACAGTCGTGAGTGTAGAGGGCATAGAGCAGAGGGCTAAGTACACAACCTTGTGGAGCTCCTGTGTTGAGTATGATGATGCCGGAGGTGCAACTCCCGACTCTTACCACCTGTGGTCTGCCTGTGAGGAAACTGAGAACCCAGGCACAAAGGTGGCGGTTCAGACCCAAGTCGCTCAGTTTAGTGCACAGTCTGTGGGGGACAATGGTGTTGAAAGCTGAACTATAATCAATAAGGAAACTAAACTAAAATTAAAAATAATTTAAAATCACTGGGGAAAAAAAAAACTTTTCTTCACAAATTCCGTTACGGACCATTTCATGCCTCGAATATAAGCAACACAAAATGAGATGTAAGCGCAATAGAAGGGACTTGAACGAAGGCAGTCCCACTATCTTGTTTGAATGCATCTTACAAACTTTTTGCTCCACAGTAGACAGAAATTATGGAAAACAGATGAATGCCACTAAAAATAATGTTGAAAATATTTGTATCTTTGAAAAATTGTAACTCAAATTTGAGCAAAACAAGGGCCCGGTGTACCCAATGTGTTATGCTCAGCAGACGCTCAGCCAAGCGTACTTCAACAGTTTACTTGTGTTGTACATTTGTGTCCGTTTATACAGTCGGGACATTTTGCTAAAACGGGCTCGATTAAGTGCAGTATCTGAAACACCTACAACAGGCCGTTCTGGACTCCTTGGGTCACAAGTCTGGGGCAAGAGCTGCTGCCAGGCCTCTTCTTCCTCTTTGGCAGTGTGGTCGGTGAGGCTGCTGTTTTCCAACAGCAACTTATTAAGAACATACACTTCCAGTCTGCTGATGTTAATGCACAAATGGCACAAATTATGTGGCTTAAAATATTTATGACCGGCCATATTTCAAGATAATACTCAAAAGTCTATGTTGGATCCAGAATCTGAAGCACAACACAAGCAGCAAAGAGCCGGACGGTGAGGAATGACAGCTGACGGCGGAGCCAAGTATCGCTGCTGCCTGAACTTTCACTGCTTCTTGAGCTGAAGAGCAGGGATTTCCCAAGCAGTTTGGGCAGCTGAAGTACAATTCCAGCAACTAGGGTTCACATCTGGACCATGTCGTTCACCAGTTGTGTCTTGCAGCGCCCAGCGGTGGAAGAAACCAGCTTCAGTCCACCACATAATTGAGGGAAACCTGGTAAAGACCCACTTCTGCTCATAAAGGGCAGCTTTCAGATCACACACCGGGTGCCCAGAGGTCGCCGCTTGCTGACAGACGAAGGGACGTGAATTGAGGACTGTGTGCTGGCTGTCCCGTGAGCGCAGACACGCTTCCCCATGTCCTGCTGCTTGATGTAAGAAACACCGGTTTACGGAAATAAACTGAGGGAGAAAGATCCTCCTTTCAAAATAATGAACATTCTTCAAAAGAATACACAAAATAAAACACAGACCTTCCTAAAAACTTCAGTTGACCTCTCATTTCACTGGCTGGAAAGATCCGTCCTAAACACTCATTCCCATTATGGCACTGAAAAGGGATCCTTGTGACTCAGTCACATTTAAACCCAATTTTGAAAATGTACTGTAATAAGCCATTTTTAACTGATGTCTGAGGGCAAAAAAACAACATGAGAAGGGTGAGTTATATTTTCCATCTGACGCTATGGGTGTTCTTTTATGATTATTATTATTATTTAATTAAGGGAGCGCATTTTTTATCCAAGTCTCTACTCTTAGTACTCAAACAGGCCAATTGCCTCGGGGATGTGACGTTTTTTCCCCTTCTTTTTCCCTATTGTGGTCTCTCAAACCATTTACAACTCATGTCAACTCACCAGCCAGAGAGAAAATGGAAATGAATTAAAAGGGGAAAATAAAATAAGCCATGTAAAGAAGGACATTAAAGTCTGTAGGGCTGGGGGGGGGGCATTCCTGACAAACACCAACCTCCCCTTCACCTCAGTAAAGCAATATCCTTGCAGTGTCACATAAGATTAATGCCACTGAGGGGTTTAGAAACCACAGCACAGAAGTGGTGGCGAAAAACTGAAGTGCTGCAAGCTGTCAAAATGGTCTGGAATGGGGGGGGCCCTCAGTGTGTGCACACATTGTGTTGGGGTAGCCACCGCAGAAGGCCGTACATATAAATGAAATGTAAAGCAAACTTCAGTTTCTGCTTCTTCATGTGTGGCAAACATCACCAACTGAATTACTTCCATCGCTTCTCTACCTATGAAGTTTAACTGCATCTGCATTATTTATATAGCTTTTCACCAAAGCCACTTACGACATTTACCCCGGACATCTTTTACCTGGAACCTGAAACACACATACGTGGATTGTGGGAAGAAACCTGCAGAGAACATGCAAACGGCACAGAGAGTGACAAGGGATCAAACCCATGTCTGATCACATCCTCCCGGCACTGTGAGGCACCAGTGCTGCCCAACGCACCACCAAGTTATAAAGTACCGTGTACATTACCTTGCCATAAATGTAGGAAATATTACACTGGCACACTTTATTAAGTATAGTTAACCAGCAGCCTACTGGATTTACTAGTTATATTGAAACAGGGGCCACAGTTGGTTGAATCCAGAGGCCACATGGGCCAGTGTCGAACCTCTGAATGCAAGGTGATGAATTTAAATGTGTACAGATTACTGGAAAGGGAACATTTAAGGTTATTTTTTACCATGAAATAGGTCAGTTGGACAGGTAAAAATACCATGGCCTTACAGTATGCAGTGCAAAATTTTACAGCTATTTTCTGAAAAGAGAAGGACACCTTGGAGCCGAAGGGGTGAGAAAAAGGCTTCAAAGTAAGGCATGCAAAAGAGGGGGGGGGTACAGACCCAATTCACAGACAAGTTTATTGATGAAAGGTCCCAGAGCGCAGGCTAAAAGCAGGAATACAAGTACAACGCACTCCCAGCACCTCCCCCGAACACACAGTTTGGCTGTCATTTGCACGGGATGGGGACGAGCGGGGGCTGCACATGACACGTGGAGCAGTTCCCAGAAGAGCCAGATGAGCACAGCTGGATTCACAAATCGGACAGCACTTGAGTTCCAGTGAAAGTACCATGGAGCACTGTGGGAAGTCAGGCCCCATTTGCAGTTAGTAATGCAGGCAGGGCTGCTGCTACAGGGAACCGCTGAGCAAAGAGCAAGGGCCTGGTGCGGTACATGTGAAGCGCAGAGCAGTTTTGGGAATAAAAACACGGCTACCTCTGGTCTGACAACAGGAAATTAATGGGACCACCTAGTCGGCTCTGCGGGAGACAAAGTCGGAGCATTTCCATTGTCTGCTCATATCACGGGTCGGTGGGACAAGTTAGACAAAAGAGGGAACGGTGGCAGTAGAGGACAGGTTGACAGACAGACCTTTAGTCTTAAAAGCTTTTAAAAAGAAGTTGCTTGAAAATGTACTTTTTCTTCCATCCCAGGATTAAAGAGCTGGCAAACCAAAGAGCCAGGAAACAAAATGTCTTGAAAGTTGGGAGACCCCTGGGAATGGGCAAAAACTAAGCGATGCCAACTTGATCCAGCGCTCTGACTTTTGAACCTGATGTGTTAGCAGTGCCCTCTTATCCATAGTTTGAGCTACCTGTGGTCAACCGCGGTCTGAAAATATTACATGGAAAATTCCAGAAATAAACAATTCGCAAGTTTTAAATTGAGTAGAGTGATGAAATCTTGCACTGTATCGCTCCGTCCTGCCCGGGATGTGAATCGTCCCTCTTGTCCATCGAATCCACGCTGTATACGCTACCCGCCCGTTGGTCACTTAGTAGCTGTCTCGGTTAGCAGATCAACTGCCGTGGTATCGCAGTGCTCGTGTCCAAGTAACCCTTACTATTTTACTTAATAATGACCCCAAACCATTATTAAGTAAAATTACGTTGTGTACAGGAAAAAAACATTGTATATACAGGGACTGGTACTATCCGTGGTTTCAGGCATCCACCGGGGGGTCTTGGAATGCATCCCCCCAGGATAAGGGGGATTACTGTAATTCCGTTACACAACATTTTTAGTAACACACAGAGCCTACAAGCTTCATCAGACAGCATCACCATCAGCTCCAGTCGATTTCCAAGCGTTCGAACTTCAGCGCTGACCCCAGCAGAGATCTGCAGATGAGGAACACACACTGAGTTACACCTACAAGCTGATGGGTGACCTCTAGCCATGACCGAGTTACATGTAATGCAGATGCGTGTTCCTTCCTCTGCACAGTAATCCCCAACGCGACCATGCGGTCGAGGTGCAGTCACAGGAATTGTGACACAATACGAGCCAAACCCATCCTCTGTTACAAACTCACCACAGACACCGCTGTCTCACACAAAGACCAACAGCCAGTGCAACAAGTTACAATGGCGCAATGGCTGTTGCCCTGCCTACCTGCATGCGTTTTACATTCTTTCCCCACGAGCTATTTAAAAAAAAAATTTTTAAAAAAAGTACACAATTTTGTTGAATGTGGAATATTTAATTTTGTGCAATTTAAAGCTCGGTAATAGCTGAACTTTTGAAAATGTGGCCCATTTCTTATTCCCTCATCCAAGTGCTGCACACTGTCAGACACTAATACAAGTCTGGAAGTTCTTACATAAACAGTTTACGATGCAGTCATCAGAGTTTTTTGTTTTTTTACTTTCGGTGTAGCTGATTCTGCTGCACCTCAGAACTTATCCGTTCAGTGTTTGCAACGCTTCAGTAACTGAGCCTCATCTCCTTTCATCGAGGTTGGTGCACAAACCAGGATGCTGGAGAACATGGTGGCCTCCAAGCCAGGTGTGAAGGCCCGTGTTAGTCATTAACCACCGACTTGACTCTTCTTGCTCCTCAGCTGCTGAATCACAGGCCTTCGATACAACGGCTTAGCGGCCTCTGCCAGTTCTGACCGGCACTCATGTTTCAACCTAGCGGTTGCGCCACACTTCCCACATCTACTGTGGCAAGCCAGCCAAATCTGGATTTGATACCCTGCCCCTGGACACCCACCGTTTCCTACTTATTTCCAGCCTTTTGCAAGGATATTAATATTTTCTGTACATACAACTTTTTTCTGCCCATTTAAACTTGGCAGCTAGCTAACAGTTCTGCAGTTACTTATAATGCATTCAATGTCAGATAGTAATTAATATGATCTGTCAGGTCAAAAATAAGTCAGATCCTGGCCTCTTTATTAGCACTAATTCGTGTATAATGCTTTGCGACCTTGTAATATTTCATACATATGGCGCTAAGATCAATATTATGCAACGGTCTAGTCAAACCTAATTTATTAGACATGTGGCTGGAACAAACTATCACACACAGGGGTCCCAAACCCTTGGCCTGGTGTTAGCTTTCAGTGGAACTTTCTAGCATTTATTTTTTAAATGACACATCGCACCCCCTGGTGGTGACGGCCATGGTCGTGCTTTCAAAATGCCGGCGCGACTGCCACATGTCACCAAGTGTCAAGTGGAGGGCAAGGCGGGGGTCTGGTTACTTCACACAGCACCCAAAGGCCGTCGCTTCTGCTCACTGGGATCACTTTACTTCTCCTTGATATTTTTAAAACAGCCATTATAGGAGCTATGTAACCAACGCACCCAATAAAACTGCCCTGCCAAACATCAGCTGCAAAATTCTCTCTTAAAATAAGTTTTCTTTTTTTACAGGAGGGAAACATGGTAAATAATATAGTGACACACTGACAATTTTCCCGGGGTGGAAAAAAAAAAAAAAAGGCACAAAAATGTCATTTTCAAAGATTTTTATTTATTTATTTATTTTTATTTTTTTTTTTACTGTATTTTGTAGGGAACATTGGCTTCACAAGCCCCCTGAAGTCCTAAAATCACAACTAACGCAGTTATTGCTAAAATAATGTTGCTTCGAAAGAGACCGTGACAACCACATTTACGCTCCTCCAGTTCTGTTGACGGGATTTACCACAAAACGTGTTTACCATGGAAAGTAAATGTGGTCACTTACTGCGTCACAGTACATTTTGCCTTTACATTAAAAATATGGCAAGCAAGTATTTTACCAAGCAAAATCAATGACCTTTTGGTCTCTATTCAAATACTCATATAAATCATCCTTTTATATTTTGAAATGTTGATTCAAGAGTTCAACACACCGACACAAGGCAAATTTAAAAGAAATAACTGGCAAATACTCTACGCTAACTAACCTCTATATCACAAATTAACAACCCGTTTCAGCCTGCAGCCTTCCTAGTAAATCACTTCTCAGCAATGTTGTTGTAGACTCCTCTAAAGTTTGCAGTTCAATAGCAAATGTTGCACAATAAACCCATAAGAAACCTCAATGATAAACCCGAAAGGCAATTAAAAACAAAAAAAATAACACAAAATTATCAAATCATTTCATTGCCAGTTTGATACCTTGGTTTCCCAGTCACTTCTTAACTGTTGGTTCCCACTTTATGACTTTGTTCATTAAGCAAAGTAGAAATCAAAATGGCACTTGCAGGATACTTGCTGAAAGTGGAAATACACATATGATTTTCTTTTTCTATCTTTATTCTTTTTTTGTTTTTTAGAAGCCATCAAAAGAATCCAGTCAGACCGGCTGACCTGTCCTGTTCTTTGTGTGTGAAAACCCTGAAGCAGCTTTCTGGATTGCTTTTTGCATGCTGGACAACCTGAGTAAAAGTTCTGAGGGTCAGGTCCATCTCATCCACACGGAGCAGAAGACTTTCCTCAAGTGCAGCATTTTTCAGTTTCCTGTGTTTTGAAATTCAACATCTGCCAAATATTTCACCCCGGCTGAAGAAGGATGCAGTGACCATTCGAGATCTCCATAATAACACACCAAGTTCTTTGTTCTTCTCTTCCAGATACCCAACTTATTTCAATGCATAGGAGTGTACAGCAGTGGCAAAGCTGTACATATAGAATAAAATCTATGAACTGGACTGTCAAAATCCACCATACAAACACCTTTAACCCAAAGATTCTTAGCCTCTCTGGCCATTCAAGAGTTTCATAGAAAATTAAGAACCCCTCACATAGAAAAATAAACTTAAAAAAAATACGCATCAAATGTGTTTAAATGAAATGTAATACTTGGATATTAACAGAACAGCAAGATTTTTATTTGTTTTAACCTTTAGTTAGACTGCATTATTCCCAAAACCCAGTCTGCATTTCACAGAACTGATGAAGCCCACAAGAGATCGCTGAACCCCGGTGTAAGAACCCCTGCTTTTAAACAGTTGGCCAGGCCGAGCTCTAGCATCATAACAACCATCCACAAAGATTAGAGGATACACTGCCTCTGTGACTTACGAACACGGCTGGGCCCTGAATGCTGTGTTCATGACTACTTTTGTTACTGCTGCCACTAAGTCGCCATCAGTTAAAAGTGAACAGCACAAATGCCCCTCAGTTTTTATTACTCCACACATCACAATAGCTACAAAAAATAAAACTACTCTGTATGTTGCGAGATTTTTTTTTATTACTTTTTCATTTTATAACTTCTAGTTGTGTTAAAAATAAAACTGGAGTGAAAATACATACTGCTTCCACAAACTGCTATTCAGTTCTTACTGTTGACCGATTCAACCAATAAACGTGCAACTTCTTTAATTATTATTTTTTTTTAATATTCTAACCACAACACGGTTACAATCACAGACAATAAAACGCTGCGGACGGGAACCGAACAAGGCAATTTCACGCTCTTATTCGGTTTGTGTGCGTTTTATACCCGTCTATCAGCTTCGCGGCTGTTTTCGGAAAATTAAACAAAAGTTTGCGACCTAACCTTCGTAAGTCGAAGAGACAGTGCATTTGCAACCAAACATGCTATAAACTGGATTTCACTGCCTCCCTCTGCCCTTGCCATTAAAGAAAGTGAGACAGAACTGCCAGTGATACTAAACTGTCAGGGTCAAAAACCTGGATAAAACTTATTCCATTTGTGTGAGCCAAAAAGTTTGATCCTGTCTTTAATCAGGCACATGTCAAACAAGCAAACACTTTCCATCTGCTCAGAGCTTCAAGGTAAATCCACACTGTGGACAGAAAATACTATTTAAGATCTTTAGTTCTTTAAGTGGAATTAAATGGGTTTCCCTGCTGGTGTTTGGATTCTGGAGAAATCTACTCCATCAGGATAGAGGGCCATTAGAAATCAATCAGCCAACTGGGTTTTGTTTAAGAGTGATGACATCTTCCACTCCAAATCCCCAGCACAAAGGTGGTCAAGGTGACGCAGAGTCCACGTCCAACCGCTGACACTCAAAACCTCCGCAAGCCCCCACCTCTTTCAATAGCTCTCCAGCACAAACTATGGCTTAACAGCAAGACCATCAGTCCACTTTTGCCTGAGGGATGATGGGAAAAGGTCTCTCGACATTAAGCTTCATCTCTGTGCCTTTTTATTTACAGCTTTACAGATGCCATCAATCTTCAGGTAAAACAGCAAACATGCACCTTGGCTTCTCAGCTGTCACTTTAACAAAAATTACTCTGGGGAAGGGTCGCTGAGCATGTAGGGTGAGGTAACCCAACCCCACCCCATCCATTCTTATGGTCCTTCTCATACAAGACAAAAGGTACCGTGATGCTGGTGACAATAACCTTTTGTATAAATCAATAACCCCAAGTATACAGCAATTGCCACCCAACTTAACACCATTTTTCAGAGATCGGTCCTTGGCAATCCAAAAAAACTAAGCAAATTTCCCAAATCCATCTTTTCCTGGAAGAGTGCTTTGTTCAAAACTCCCTTTTGCCCAAAAAAGGGCAGACAAAAGAATAACATAACCCTTTCATAGAATTCCTGACGGAAAACAGCCAAAAAGCAACACAAGAGCAAACACTGAGCTCATAGTCAGTGCAGAGAGCTGAAGCCCACGTTGGGTCCCTCTCCAATCACTAAGGGGCTGTGAGAAGGCAACCCTGGCGAACTGAACATATAGGCAGGGCCAGTGGTGTGGCGGGTCGCCCACTTTCCGGCACGATGGGGGCAGGCCTTGTCAGAGAGCCGATGGGCCTGATGACCAGAAGGAAGGGGGCTGGTTGCCAGAAGATGTGGCTTGGAGGCATTGCTGCTGGTAACACTGAGGCTGGTTGGGGCAGTCTTGAGAGTTCCTGGGAGGCAGGGCCCAGAGATGATGGGGGAGCGAACAGCCGTCTCCAGAAAGTCCTTAGTGCTCTCAGTGCACTGGGGGTGGGGTGAGAAAGACATTAGCGAAAGATATGAGGAAGAAGGATGGTCAGAGATGTGAGATAAAGGAGTCACAGGATGGTCTGGGTTCATGAAAGAGCTCAGTCACTACAGCAAAGCAGGGTGAAGTTGACCAAAACCTGAAATAATTAAAGAATCAAAAGAATTAAAGTAGTGAGTTACAAGCAATGAGGCTTCAAGATGAAACAGAGGTAACAACATGGGTCAACAAGCATGGCAGGAATGCAAAAAAAACCCTAAATTATTTAGAGTAGCCACCTTGTGATACAAAGGGTCAACTACAGTGTTTCACAAACACGCTGCTTCTTAAATGTATTGAGATCCATTACTAGACCAGCAAAAGGAACACATCTTAACCCAAAATCAAAATGAAGAAAAAAAAAATATACATTTTTATTTAAAAAATGTTTTGGTTGCAAAAATTGAGCTTTAAGAAAATTCTGTATGAGTAAATACCTAAAGTACAGTATTCTTACCCTTTATATAACAGGATGGACACAGAAAAGCAAAAGTAATGTGGGAAAATGTACCATGCTTTCATGCAACAAGCTACTTATTCACTTTTTGTGAGAGACACACTTCCAAACACATCCAAAAGGCACGTCCATCCAGGGTGAACCTTCTCTCACGCTCTATGCTTGCAGCAGTACAGATGGTTATCAGTAATGTATTATTAAACAAAATTATAACATGAAAAGGCATGCTAAAAATCTTTCTTTTAATGCAACATAATGGGTTTTGTCTCTGTCAAGCATGAAATTGGGGATTGTTTGTACGTATTTTATACAGCAATGAGAAGATGCATTTGCTGCCTCCTGTAATGCTGTTTCTCAATCAGTTAGCATACATAATACATAGCCCCACTACAGTTTTAGTGTAAAATACAATTTTTCCATCTGTATCAGATCACACAGTGAGGACTCCCTGTACTATGTGAAAGTACAGTATATAGCACTGCAGAGAGCAAACAGAGGAAGACTGACAGAAAAAGCCTTGGTATAGCACGGAGCAGCACACAACTGCCATTCCACTATGCAGGAGGTAAATCACAGCTCAACACAGAAATTATGGTAAAGTGGAGAAAGTATCTGGACAGAAATTCACTCACTCAGTCACTCCCTCCCCAAAGAAATCTTAGATTATCGCCGTTTTCCCCTCACAGTACGACTGTTAGACAGCAACAGCACCGTTTTCATATAGGGAAATGACAGACTTCATCTGTCATCTGCTGGATCAGAACAAGAACAACAGATCTGGAAACTGTAGGAAAACACTGAAGGTCTAATTCAAGTCTGGGACTCTGAGTTCAACAGATATTAAAAAAAACACATTCAGGAAATTATCTAACAGAAACAGAGGGACTCCTAAGGCAGTCCAATGTTGGTCTCTCAGGACCAGCTTGGTCATGAAGGAGAAGAGAGGTACAGCTGCAGAGTTCTCCTGCGCATATTCTGCGATGTGGTGTAAAATGTGACCTCAAGTAGGAGAGAAAAATTTGGCAAAACAGATGTTTTTTAAAAATAAAAAAGTGACTACCCCACAGGTTAGCTGTTGTACATGCAGAGCACATTATTTACTCATATAGCTGCACTTATACAGCAACTTAAAATGATTTACCCAGCTAGGTGATTTTTACTGGAACAATTCAGGGTAAGTAACTAAGGGTTAGGATTAGGAAACCCTAAGGTACTACAGCAGGAGGTGGGAGTCGAGCCTGTGCAATTCAAGGCCAAAGCTGGCAACTGTAGTCACTACTGTACCTGGTGCCCTAACTCAAGTGCGCAAAATTTAAATACATTACATTAACTTCCACTTATTTTTAGAGAATGTTATTTTTAGTAACAAGATACAATATAAATTGGAAAATAGGTTAAAGCGGGAAGTCCTGTGGTATAACATACTGGGGAAAGTCTGTCAACGCAAAGACATATCTCTAGGTATCACTGTCTGGGCAGATCGATCTCCATGACAAATCAAATTCAGTGAATTAATTCATATAAATTAAAATAGATGCTTGTTCAATAATGAGATGAAGTGTGATGGATGACCGGCAGCAAATTCTGGGTGACACCAGAAGACAAAAAGATGGATGAAAAACTGAAACATGACAGGAATTCAAACATAGGACAGGCATGATGGTGACAAACTCCAACAGAAGGAATAGCAGGAGATAAGATGGGAACTTACAACATGCAATGACACGCTCGATCCAGCTGAAGGAGGCTTCTAAGCAATCTCAACCTTGCTGGCCCTCCAGCCAGCCTCCACAGATTCTTACCATCTAGACAGCACTACATCCCGCTGCCATCTCCAGCCGACCCCCCAGGCACTGCAGCACAGAGAAGATCCTGACAGCACTCCTCCTTAGGGGAAGGTGAGGCAGGGGTAGGGTGGGGGGGGGGGGGGGTAAAGGATAAGAACACAACACAGTACCCGCAAACACACACCAGCAACAAGGGCAAGGAACAGCATGAGTGCAGCTACAACTCAACAATAGGGCAAATAAAAAGGTTCATTTAAAAAGTTTCTCCACCACAAAGGAAAATGTGTTCAAAATGGAATAGAAAGCAAAAAAAAATTAAGCAGGAAATTCTCAAATCTAAAGAAGCTTTAAAAAACTGTGGAGTAGACAAACAATATAGATTTTTATTTGGCAACAGAAATACAACCATAAAAGCCATAAAGAATATTTTTAAACAGTATGAAAGTAAAACTTTCTCAACTTCTCATAGAACTTACTAAATATCAGGTTCATGTCCAATTTGAGGTATTTCTGTGTGTCGATATTGTCAGAAAGGCTAAGAAATGCTTCCCTCATTCTAGCTGCCTGTCATGGTTGAACAGGGCCTCTCATTTCACTTCTACTTTACAGTCAGTCTGACAATCCTACAGTAAAATCAATGGATCTTTATGCCATCGATACGCAATACAGTACAACATTACTTTGTTCTCCAGAATCCTCTGACAATTTCCAATAATCTCACAAAGGCCATTGAGGGGAGGGAGGCTGGTGCACATAACTTGATTTCAACAACTTTTGACTTCCCTGGATAATGTGCACTTCCTCCTCAGAGATTAACACCAGAGACACAGGACAAGCTGTGTGTATGACCACTGCGCTGGTTCCTGTCACTAGGGAACCTTTACGGAGATTTTACCAGAACTGTTCAGCCATGAGTCACAGCAGAGAAAAAATGACGATACAAGTTCAGCTATAACCATACCTACAACCACAGCAGAAAAGGGACACAAAGAGAAGTGATTTAAATGCAGCTGACAAGACACAAAGCACGTAGCCATTAACACTCAGTAGAAACTAGCAAAATAACCGGGAAATAAGAAACCACCTTGAGGAAACATACTGGGTTGATGGCATAAAATAAACTGAAAAAATGAAAACTTGGATAACCCAGCTGCACAATTTCAAACCAAAGACTAGTTAAAGGTCTACAGATTAGCAAAGAAAAGTTACCTCTACTTCCAGAGCCCTTCTTATGAGTGTCAGCTAAGGTCTGAACTTTTTAAAGAGAAATTATGGCATCACAGGAAGTGCAGATAAGCATCTAAGGTAGGCACTGTGGTGTGGACATTATGACCCTCCTCTGAGTGTGGACCTGACATGGGGTTTACTGTAGATCACTGCATACCCAAAGCAGCTTCACATACAGCACAGTCAGGTCTTCAACGTATTGGGAAGATCGGAGGTAATTCCTGGCTTCTAAGGCAAGGGAAACAAAGTGGCTTTTGGTCCTGTGACCAACAGGAGTGCATGTAGCTCTGCTCTTAAAATGGAGGCAGAGGGCTGGGACTGCTAAACTTTAGCTGTAAAAGAACCGACCCACAGCGAGCGAGCGAGCGAGCGAGCGAGAGAGAGAGAGAGAGAGAGAGAGAGAGAGAGAGAGAGAGAGAGAGAGAGAGAGAGAGAGAGAGAGAGAGAGAGAGAGAGAGCTTCCATACTGTAAGTCATTACTAATCTCAATTTACTGTTAAAGAGGCAATACATTTCAGTGCATGTCAGTGGATGTCACAATTAAATGGGAAGTTTCAACATTACTACATTATTAGAACAATGGAAAAGTATAGTGGACGGATGAATGGTTCCAGGTTTTGTGAAATGCTGTGAACAAAATTTTGAACTGCACACACCAAGGAAGTGGCAGGCAGAACACACCACAAAGCACAAGTTTTAAAGGCACTCTGGCGTAGGAACCTGGATGAATCCAACCAGACTTGCTCTGCTAGCCCTGCAGAAGATACTATCAACAGGACTCCAGGAAGGGACCGTGGTGTCTGGGCTGTTTTCAAGGATGGTTGTTGGGGGTCTGGATGTTTTAAGTGGCAGCTGGGTAGGAAGGGGGATGCTGAGTCTGGAGAGGGGCAATGCAAAGTAATGCAGTCTTCATGTTGCCACTAGGTGGTGCTTCCTACCATGTTCTTGTCCCTTTTAGCCAGGAAGGGGGAGGGATCCATTTCCTGGGTTCCAGCTGGGGGCACACTATGGTCTAGCACAAACCCCCTCCTGTCAATAACACTGGAAAGCAGAATGGGAGAAGAGGTTAGTAAACACATACCATCACAAAGTCAACTTTGAGCACTGTAACAACACAATGTCACTTCTGTATCCATAAAGCGCAATCTGTCCACTTGTCTGCCTGTCAGTTCTGTATACATGGCTTTCCTTTTTCAAGCCACAGACTTGAAATTTGACACACAAATGCTTCTCACCCCAAGTGAGGCTTTTGCATAGCCACGTCCATTAAATTCCAAAACAGCTACTTGCCACTTTGAAAATTTCAAATTCAAGTGACATCATACACATAAAGGCACTGGCAGGTTTTTGTCGTCACACACAAATTGAAAAGGTATTAAATTTTGGTGATGTACAATTTATTACTGCCTGTACATTACTACGACCAGCACGTGCATTGCTGTCAGTGCCTTGTACACGTTTGATCGATGGAGCTTAGCAATTCTTATATGCAAGCAAATGAAAATTTAAAAATGAAATATACATGACATTTTACAATTATAGAAATGATACATGACACACAGTAATCTGTTCATTAAATAATGTGTTATTAATTCTTACCTTTCCACCATTACAGAGCAATGTCCAGTATCTCAGCTACTGCATTATAACAATGGTCATGACCCAGATTTACATTTATTAAACACAGGAGAGCTTTAAATGACTTTGGTTAGTTTAGAAGCTGGACAAACAACCACAATCTTAATGTCTGTTCAGGACTTAATGTGGATTAAAATGCACACCATCAAAGGTGACATTGTTGAAGGGAAAAGGGATCTTTTATGCTTTGTTTCTCAACTCCCGACTCTCTTATATCCCTATCCAGAAAGAAAGGCTGGGAGCACGTGACGGCCTGGTGGAAAAGGTGTGTAGGTGCTTGCTCAGCCAATTTTTTTTATCCAGTGCCATTTCCTCACAGCCATTTACACAACTGAATGTGAGACTGGATCAACTTATATTAAGTGCCTCTCTCAAGGGTGACACAATATGTCCTTTCCTGAGATGGAAGCAATAACTAAGAAAAATATCAGACAGGACTATAATTGGTATCAGCAGACAGGAGACAGTGCTCAGAGAGAAGGTTCCTTAGTCTGATGAGCTCACCTTGGAGGCATAGGCCCACACAGCACCGCGCAACAGTTGGTGAGGATGCTGTTGTAGCTGTAGGGGTTTGTTGTGTCTTCTCCTTGCTTCCCAGACCACAGGCCCTTGATCTGAACATACGTACACATACAGGAAGAAATTAAGGATATGGAGTTCAGCAGTAGTCACACAGTTACTATTTAGCTGACAGGTTTCTCCAGAATGACTTGGTGTGTGTTGTTTTTACTACCAAATTACTTAAAATATTTACCCATCTTATACAACTGGACCCAATTTTGGGTAAAGATACAACAGAAAGAGGTGGGAATAGAACCGGCAACCTTCTAAAACTTTCACTGTAACCCAAAGGCTCAATCTGCTGTTTACACCAGTAAAAATTGCTGCTAATATTTATTAAGCAATAATTGTCATTTACAGTTTGTTACAAGATCATTTACCAACATTCAAAACTTATTTATGTGCATTCTGTTGCTGAGCAGATTGCATTTATCTATTTTCATTAACCGCTTATCCTGAGCCAGGACAAGGCAGTCAGGAGGCTATCTCAGAAGCAACTAGGCTAGCTAGGCTATGTAACTGTCCCTGAATGAGATGCCAGTCTATTGCAAGGTGACCACACACACACACACACACACACACACACACACACAATGGGCAAGTTAAAGGGAACAATTAAGTTGAAATGCATGTATTTGGATTCTGGGAAAACCAAGACAGACACAGGGAGAACATGCAAACTCCACACAGACTGAACGGGATTAAAACTGATGCTCAACCAGCCTATGTGCTGTGAGGCAACTGAGCTACTATGCCTGAACAGCAACAAAAACATTTTAAATGTGTTGGGTCTACTTCAGCAGCTTTCCCCAGGTTATATGTACTTCCTCACCCACTTAAAAACAACTAATAATCTGATGTAAAAGCTGTCCTTACTATAAAGACTTTTGCATTTCTTACCCCCAGCATTAAGAGTTTGATCTTCTAGCCTCCACTGCCTTTTTGATTTTCTCCTACAAATCTTACACTTATGTCTTACATGTTTTGGCTCGTGGTGATCACTGCATGTTTCTTTTTGCTATTTGGATGCGAGGCATTTAGTATTAAGCGCCTAACAGAAATAGGAATATCACATAAAAATAAAGTGAAAATTAAAAAAATCATACCCATACTCACATCCTCATTGGTGGTGAGGTTGGAGGCCACCAAGTAGGTATGGAAGCCTGAGAGGCCCATGATTGACCATATGGAGAAGAAGCACACAGCTAACTCCAAGGCAGTACAAAAAAATAGATTAAGGACAAATACAATATGGCAGAGGGATCACAGTTAGGTTAACAATACTGTGTCAGTCATGATGTCTTTACGCCATGGTGATATCCTGTCAGGCTGCATTAGGCCTGCGAAAATGTTGCAATGCATCTTGCCTCTTTGTCCCCCTTCTTTCTGCAGCTTCCCCATTAAATTCAAGAGCATTTTTAAAGCCTGCAAAATGGTCAATAGAGCTGCATCTCAATACAGGAACTGAGTAATCTTTTCAATAAGGGTCTCAAAATCCCTCCCTTTTGAACCAACAGTTCCATAAATTTGCAGCACAGCATTTGTCTCAGTTACATTTGTATTTCCTATCAGACTTAGTTCTATGTAACCAGTGCAATGTGCGTCGACAGAAACAGCCAAACTATCCGTACTTCAGCAATCTGTATATAAAGTCCTTTGGGTACTGTTGAACACACTTTTGTTTAGAGTTGTATGTTGCGTTGGCTTTGTTGTCTAATTTTATTCAGCCAACAGTGAAGGCCGCAAATTGTTTAGGCAACTAAAAGTCTTATTTGGGCTTTCATCATCTACTACTACCGGGAATTGGTATCCCAGTCCCTGAACTGGGCAATCTTATAACCCCATGAAGATCACTTCCACATCTTAACACAATTGGTTTTACCAAACCAGTCATAACAAATGACCTACACAGGGAACACTACATGGCTTAGATGGTGAACTAAACCCACCTTTTACTCTCAGAAACTGGGCAAAAAAAGCATCTGCCAACAGCCACCTACCTAATCCTTTAAGCCACCTAACTCCCTATGGAAACTAGGCCCAGGTAACTGATCCTATTATGCAGCACTGCAGTGTGAAAGAAAAAGACAAATGCCCTAAGGATTAAGGTCTTCAGCATCCTCTGTCATATCTGTCACAGACATGTGTCCACGTTCCTTATTAAACACTGGCACATGGAGGGCAGCCATGTCACAGGTGGGACTGGAGGGCAGAGACAATGTAGAAAGGATATCTAGCAGGGCTCTGCTGAAGGGCAAACATGAGACCCCTGCCACCCTGGGAACCTGAAAGAAGAAAACACAGTTATCAACAGTCAGGCCTGAAGCGATGGGGGAATGCAGACAATGATTAAAAATCAGTTATTACAGTTCTAACAGTCCAGGCAAACCAATGAGATAAACAGTACTTCAGATTAAATCTGGAAATTTAAAATGTATAACACTGGACTTGTGCAACAACAGTGTTCAACAGCAAAGTAGACCATCTCTTTAAAAATATTTTGTAAGCTTTATTACTAACAACCATTCTGATAACTAACACTTTACAAAAAAAAAAATTATTTTAATTATGCTTTTTAGATGTGTACTACAGTACAGTAACATGGTTAGTTTATATCACAACTGAAATAGCAGATTCAATTTTATTCTCATCAATTCATCTAACTCGTGATTTCTTTAAAGCTACTTACAATGATTTCCCCATTTATTCAGCAGTATAACTTCTACTACAGCAATTTAGGGTAAATAACTTGCTCAAGGGTACTGTTTTGGAATTTTACTTAAATTTTAGACAACGTGTTTCCCCTTTAGGAACACACAGAAATAACGGGAATTGTACTCCCATCACAACAGGAACTCAAGGTAATTTCACAGACCATTTTAACCCCTTCAGCATGCAAGAGATGGGTGTACAAAGTTTTTTAGCCTATAGATTCCTAATAGTTTCATTTCAGCACAGAGTTTATAACTCCAGTCTGAAATATTTTATTTTTCAAACAACACAAGTAATTACATTTTGAAGGGCATGACAGCAGAATGAAAGAAGCGAACTTGCATTCATATGTTAAGGCTTCACCGAGGATTAAACCACAGCATGGTTGCAAAGGAAGATGGCTTTTGCCTCCCCAGAGTGCATTCCTCAGGGGAGCGGTAAAATACCACACCCTGGCAGGCAGCCCCAGAAGGGGGGGGTACTAGAAATAGCACTGTACAGGAAGTCACAACCTCTGCAGTTTATTGACTTTACTATCTGACCGTGCCAAACTGTGAGCTGTGGGGCAAGACAACTGGAGACTCCAAGCTCAGTCAACACATCACAGCCCTGCTTCTGTGTGTCATCAGACCATAATCCCTCAATACCATCCACCACTTAAGGTCTCTTCCACCTCTGCCTCTACCCAGAAGCAGCAAAAGGTACCACTTGCTCTCTTCTAGAGCCTAAGCTGTGCAGTGATCTTCCATTCAAGATCAGACATCCCCCTCTTGACCATCTGCTGCCATCTAAAGACCCACAGCCATACAGGTTACTTCAGAACTATCCAACATCTGACATCCTGTGTTACTCAAGGTGATTTCCCCTCGGGTATCTCACAAAGCTTTTTAAACACAACTCACAGGACAGCAGATGGCATAGTGGTTAGAACTGTTCCAAAGAGCTAGGTTCAAATCCTACCTCCTGATGTAGTACCTTACTCTGATCTGCTCCAGTGAAAATCACCCAGCTGTATAGATGGATAAATTATAAGGAAGAAAAGCATGAACTAAATTACTTAGTAATATCTCCCAATCTGCTTTTTCAACTATGACTCTACATTTACAATAATGGGTGGCATCACAAAAAGTAGAAAGTATTTGTCCAACATTGTCTTCTGTTTCATATACAATTTAATTCTGGTTAACTGTCTGATTTTTTTTTATTTTACATCCTCATTCCTTCACCCTTTTTTCTAGTTCATAGTTCATCGTGTTTCAATTAACACACAATTTTTCATACTGTTCAATCTTTATAATACATTTGTTTCTATCCTCCAATGCAAGCGCAGGTACTGCACAAACCCAACACTGTAAACTGCATTACAAAGGCATCAGGCAAATAAATAACCACGTAACTGGGGGTTATACATACGTAGCGTAAGGTGTGTGATGACACAGCCGAAAATGAAGGCGGTCAGGAAAGAGAGGGAGACAATGAAGCTGTAGAAGAATCGGTAGTTGCGCTTGCCTACGCAGTTGCCCACCCAGGGACAGTGATGATCAAAACGCTCTGAGGAAGGAGGGATGAAAAGAGGAGCGCCAAAAAGTTATGTCTCAACAAACATTACTGGCAAATTCAAACAAATGCACAACATGGATTTAACGCTTACAAAAAAAAAACTGCTACACTTTAATTCATGGTTCAAACTAATAAATCGTATGCATTTAGTAACACTTAGGAAATGTCAGTCATGATAAAGAAAAATTGTGCTTCACCCGAACACTAGTCCCTGTACCCTGTACTGCTGATGACCTTGTATAAGCTTGCTGCCACGGTGTGCCAGTTTCTACCACACTTCTGAACACCTTACCCAGCATCAGCACTGAAAACACTGCAAGCATTCAGCTGTGGTTTTTAAACCATTTTCACTTACAGTAAAGTAAAACTACCCAAAGACACCACAATGTGACATTAAACGAAACCATTCCTCCATCATGATAAAGGAATTTTCCTGCCCTCGACCTGTAAACCGCACACAGCTGTAGCCAAAAACTGGTCCGAAACTCATACAGCTGCAGATAACCCCAACCCCTATTTCATTTATTTTTATTTTTGTGTACTTGTTTAAACTTTATTTACTTAGCATGACTCCTGTGTCTGTCACTATGTTGTTGTATGTAGGGTCCTGTAACCCTTGGTTAATAAAGTTCTCATCTCATTTATTTTAATTTAAAAAACTAAATCCTAACACCTAGAAGTTGATGAAAAGTATGTCTCACCCACACAGTTGTCACAGAGGCTGCAGTGTGAGGTGCGGGGCGGACGGAACATCTTGCATGTGAAGCAGTACTTGAGCTTGACCACCTGCTTGTTGATGAGGATCTCCTTGGTGCGAGGTGGGGGTCGGTAAGTAGATGACCCAGAGGCATCTGTGTGGGTTAGGGACACCTTGGGTTATAGGAGCACAGCTGAGGACACCAACAGTGCTGCAACACTGATATTTCATTGGGAGGGCTTTGTTCCAGGATTTCACATATGAACAAAAGTTACACATTTTCATATCAGGCATTTTTCCCCACAGGTCAGCCATTCTAATTTCTGAGGAAGCACACAATGAAACTTGAATTAAATATACGTACTGAGTTAAGAAGGATAACAGTGGGTATAGGGGTCTCAAGCATATGTACAACTTTGGTTTCATTTCCATATCAAGAAGGAAACTCCTGTTGTACCCTTAATGAAGTTAAACAAGGTAGAGAGAATTTAATTAACCATAGCATTGAAGAAAAAAAATATTAATTTGCTTTAGTTTCACAAGAAATACAATTAAATTAGGTGTAATCCAGCAATGCCTCGTTCACAGCCATAAGGAGATCAAGCAAGGTGAAACCGGACTAAGAAATTTTGCAGCGGGGGTCCGTGCGGATGAAGCCGCAGGATGCTCACTTCAATCAAAATGTAGCCATGAGGTGTGATTCTGCCCCACAAACCCTCTCAATAGCCCCAACTCCATCAACCCCTCCCCCCCCCCAAATTCTCTGTCACACAGGAAGAAACCAAGAACTGGGTGTATCCCAGTCTTTCTCTGTGGACTTGCATCATAAACCAGTTATATTCATAGTCTTCCTTTTTTATTGTTGTGTTATTACTACTTACAGGACAGTCAAAGAATTTCCCATTTTTCAAGACCAGGGCTCAACTATTTTAGCTTGTGTGTGAATGTTGTGTATTCAAAACAGTCTCTTCCCAACACTTCTTCAAAGTAACCATGGCATGTACTGTTATTAGATCAACATACAATTTGATGTTTCCAACACACACAGCAACTCATGGGGTCCCGAGCTACACTACTGCTGCTCAGCATTCAGCCTGCACCAATGACAGCTTTGCCCAGCCGCTCACACCTTTGCACCTGCAAGGAATTTGCACTTTTGACTTTCAGCACCCTAAACCCAACCACATGTCTCCACCCCTACACCGCCAATAATAAATATCCTTGTGTAATAGTTTCACTCACTTCCTCACTGATTCGCACAGTGTGACTTTCACATTTTGAAGACTCACAATACAGACGAAACAGTACCAATTAAAAATGAACCCCAAGTTCATTTTTAGAAGACTAAAAACAGTGATTAGAAAATATTTATTAAAAGGAAAATTATATCCTCCAGTTGCCGCTTACCAAAGAAAAAAATCATGAACTTATGAATAGATTTTTTAATTCTTATCCAAGTGTGTGAGTACAAATATTGGCTGAAGGGTGCCTGTCTACCCCCACCACACACTCTCCTTACCGATCTGCCGCTCAATGTCAGCAGCCTCTTCTGGAGTGGCCCTGGGCAGGATGCCGGGGTCGGTGAAGCTTGTCCGGAGGAGGGAGACCACCACAAAAAAGAATAGGATGGCTCCAATCGCCGGAATGAATCGGGTCAGGTGCTCCATGAGAAAGGGGCAACTGCAACACAAAGCAATGGCATCAGAACCAGTCCACATAATCCTGTTTTTTCTAACCAACATTTCTGAAATCTGTCTGTGCTTTGCTTGTAAGTCTCAATGTCACCATTTCTTACCTAAGCTCACATTTAACTGAAAACTGAATCAAACAAGGACCCTACAAATAATGGACACCAATAATCCTGTACACCTGCTTGGACGAAAAATAAAAACGGTCTTCATTTCAGTTCACTGTGGTAACCGTGTGGGGCAGTTTTGCTGTAAAGACCAACAGCGGGGTTATAACTCCCCATTAATGGGCCAGGTGGGGGTGTAGTAATTACAGCCATCACCTTACATTGTGAAGCTTCCCAGTTCAAATCCCACCTCTGAACTGACACCGTAAAAGCTATAGACGCCATGTAGTTGGGTCACTGAAATCTGCTTGTGGCTCAAGTGCATTCAGTCGCTCGCAGTCACTCACTCGAAGGTGAAGAAGAGACCACTGGTGATGAAGATGAGTACCAGGGTGAGGGGCAGCACGCCTGTCTGCTTCGCCACCATGATCCGTCCATCACAGAAGAAGCGGTTCTGGCCCGGGAACACCTGCCACTTTCGGCGGGGAACAACCAGAGGAACCGGTGCTGCGAGCGGCAACGCGGCCGGCAGGGCGGACAGCGTCCCCGGGTCGATCTGCTGGTACTCGCAGCCTTTCATCGCTCCGCGCCGCCGGCGGCTCTCAGAGGCTCCGGTACTGGTGAGCAAGAGCAGGAGCAGAAGGAGAAGCAACGCGGACACACAGCTCACCTGGCGCCGGAGGGACGCGGTGTCCACTGACGGCCAGCTGGAGGCTCCATCCCGCCCTTCGGTTCCCCTTTAACAGCCCCGATCGGCCGGCGCACACACCAGCTTCGCACTCCTACAAATATCACTGCACGCCGAGCATCACGATTCAGGTAGGAGCAACGAACGTTTCCGTTTCCCGGTGAACTTGCCTCAACGACCTACAAGGCGTCCCACTGAAGACTTGGTCGACTTTAGTGGTTTTTGATGGCTCACCGTTTCACCAACTGCCACCACCAACGCCTTTCCCGGCACAGGGAACTTATCGGGTTTATCGATCCACCTCTAGAAACTGATTAAGTTCATTGATCAGTCCCGTGTAGCTGATAAGGTCCATCGATTAATGCCTAGGAACCGTTCGGGATCTTTTTTCCAGCTCTGGTAAGTGACGGGATTTAATCGTCTGTCCCAAATAAATAGTCAGGTCCACCGATCCATTCGTCTCTCTCGCGTCCGTCTCCTCGCTGCTCCTTCACCGGGATTCCGCGCTGAATCCGAGGGCTTCCGTGCGAACAAACGCCCTGCCGAGGTCCGACTCATCGTCCATGCATGCTGGCTCCCGATGACTTTAATCGATGATACTGACAGATCAATAAGTCACCCTCGCACGCCGAACTGCTAAGCGCCAAACGAACCGCTCCTGCTCGCCGTTTGCGAAGGAACTCCCCGGCACACCGGAAGCCCGAGCGCTTCTCAGCGGCGCGCGGAAGAGAAGCGGCCACGACATTTCCGCTCCCGTTGCTTGGTTACCTACGAGCGTGGCAGGGGGTCGGGTGACGTGGGAAAGCGACCGCACTTGCACTGCTCGTCACCTTTCACTGTTGTTGTGGCATTCAGTGCCTGAAATGGGTGAAAGTAAATGTTGGCGCTCGCGGTATTGGCTTGTCGGCGCGCACATCTGTCGGTATCAGCAAACTATAAAATTTCCAATTTCTGCAGTGAATCGAATCAAAGAATTTTATTTGTCACACACACAGTTATACCAAGTACACCACGTAGTGAAATGTGCCCTGAATCAGCCGTGACACTGTGCAATACAATTTCACAAGTAAGAAGTAAGTAGAGGCGATAGATAGATTAAAAAAAAAAAACTGGCAGCAGCTGAATGCAATGAGGTAAAAAGTTCAATATGTATTATAATCTGCAGTTGAAAAAAATTTGTGATAGCATATCCAGGTTCAGAAGTCTTATGGCCTGTGGATAGAAGCTCCTCCTGAGCCTCTCCATTCTGGCCACAATACTTCTAAAGCGTTTGCCTCATTTCAGCAGGTCGAACAGATGATTACTGGGATGAGATGAGTCTCTCATGATCCTAGTCGCTCTGGTCCTGCATCTCCTGGTGTAAATGTCCTGCAGAGATGGCAGATCAGAACTGGTGCAACGTTCTGCCACCCGGATCACTCTCTGTAGTTCCTTAATGTCCCATACACAGTCATTCCCAAACCAGGAGGTGTTGTTCTGAGTCAGGACACTTTGTACAGCATGAGAGTACAAAGTCTTTAGGATCACTGGAGAGACCCGAAGCTTCCTCAACTATCTGAGATGGTAAAGATGCTGCCTTGCCTTTTTGGCCTGAGCTTGAATGTGTACAGTCCATGCCAAATCCTCAGTGATATGAACGGCCAGATATTTGAAACTGCTCACCTTCTCCACTGCAGTCCCATTGATGTTAAGGAGGATGTAGGACCACTGCTGTCTCCTACCGAAGTCCACCACCAGCTCCTCAGTCTTGCTGACATTCAATTGGAGGCAGTTCTCCTGACACCATGATACCAAGTTCTCCATTTCCTCCATGTATGCTGTCTCACTGTTGTTGGAGATGAGGCCCAGCACCACTGTATCATCAGCAAATTTGACAATGGAGTGAATAAAAGATACTATGTGATATTGTTGATTTTTATAGTGTATATCTTTTAAATGAAGGGGACACACATTTTTAAAAAGTAGCATCAAGAGTTTATGAGAAATGCCAGAAAGCCTGCAAAGTTCACAGTATTCCACAGAGCAAAATGTCGAAGTGCACTGCATACCACTGAACACAGGCAAGCATATAGCAATGGTTTAAATTTGTTTTTATTTTGTAGTAAGTCTTAAAAAATATACCTCCCTGATCCAGTCTTAACCATCTAGAGAAGGTAATATCATCATTTCCATTACCTGGAGAATGATATCATAGTGTGCCACGCTAAACAAGGGCACCCCAAGGATAGGGGTGGAATTCCATGTAAATAGTTTACATTTACAGAGGAATTGCTGGACAATGTGTTCAAATTAGAGGGACTGTGTGTTGCTATTGAGGTTGACATGGGCCCTGTGTGTAAAGAAAGGCAGGCACGGGGGTTTTTAACATGTTCCCTGGACATGAGTAAGCGAGAGACCTGCAGGGCATCTGGAAAAGGCACAGTCTTCCTATGGAACCTTAAGGGTTCAAGGGATTTTGCCACCCTTCAAACATACTTCACTTTGGGTAAGGTTATCTATTTTATCAAAGACCCTCTCTCAGTTGTCCTTTGTGTTTGGGTTGGGTACATACCAGCAGAGATGGTAATGTATGTACGGCCATAGTGTCCCTTATGATCCAAACTCTCACTATCTGAATGTTTGTTATAACTAAATCCAGACATTTGTAGCCTAAATTCAGCATCCAAGTTAAAAATCAGCTGTGATGATTCTGCATTCCAAAAATATGGCAAAGCGTTTGTTAGAGTAAAGGTTTAAGTTGCACATGAGTACTAGGAGGTGGAGTGACAGGACTATGAAAGTATTCCTTTGAAAGAGTGGAACATTATAGGAAGTGAATGCAATCTTACAGAAATGTCTGTTGGCAAATATGGATTTTTACTTATGTGATACTAAATATACATTTGACACAAAGTGCAGTTATACTGTAAAAATTATTCACAATAATTGCACCATGTTCAGTGGATTCCTGCTTTGGTTTATTACTCACCCTTGGGAGAACTGATTTAAAAGTGCAAATCATTTCAGAGCAGTAACTCTGGCTCTGGAATTTTTAGCATGAAACTTTGATTTCCAGCCATGGTCAGAAGCAAGGAAGGAAGGGTAGGAGTGTGCTGCAGTCACATCTATTTATAGTGTTTAAGCATTGTGCATTATCTCTATCATCTTTCTTACATTATTAAGTGGATAATGTTCATTGATATTAATTATTAAATTGCTGTTTTTAAATTTCTTGCTTTCTTGAGCTGCTGTGCAACTTTTGGACACCAAAGGGTTCTGGAATGCATATCAATTACAAATTAAGTGGCATTTAGCAACATTTTTTTCATAACCATACACACCTAACCCTAAATGTCACAAAAATAGACAAAAAAAAATCCGCAAAAAGTTTTGCAAAAGAAGATGCCATACATAGTCAGTTGTTGCCAAAGACAACCCCACGGTCTGTTCAACACGTATCAGTATGTTGCAGTGACCCTCTGTGTCAAAAGGATATTATGACGTTTCCAGTCATAATTCAAGGTTCAGGGTTCACCTTACTGTCATTCTGCATTTACAGTTGCCCAAAAGAGAAAGAAGTGTAATTTCTAATGGACCATGGTGCACAATGCACTGAACAGACAACATAACGACACAGAATATCACGGATGAAGGCGCATGGGAGCAGAACATATCTAGAATATAAATAACGTCGCAGTGCCCTAACGTGTGACCGTCATAACGCAACATATCGACGATCGATTACTTTGGCCTTTGGTCCGACAGTCTCGGTACTCCGCTCCATATCCTCATCCGCTTGTGAACGATCATGGCGGAGACGGGAGAACGAGTGTCGACACCGGGCAGCGTCCCTCACAGCGACGGCTATCACAAAACGTGCATATTTTGCAAGATCGTGAACAAAGAAGTGCAGTCGGATTTGCTGCACTGTGTAAGTACGAAGATGCGCCATGGTTGCGGTTTGACCACAGTGACAGGGGGCAAAGGATAAACTGTGCGCGATGTGTGAACGGGAGGAGACGCGAAAGGTTTGGTGTCAAACATTATGTGGTTATAGTCTAATTCGCACCAAATGACTTGTGTCACATCTTTCGCCAGGACGAAGATCTTTCTTGTTTCAGGGATATACACCCGGGCGCCCCGCACCACTACCTGGTGGTTCCCACTAGACATGTGGGCAACTGTAAATCGCTGGGGCCCGAGCACGTCCAGCTGGGTGAGACCACCATTCATCTGCTGCAGTGATGTCACAATTTGTCTCACACTGGCGAGCCAAAAACATTATTACTCATTCCATAATTTTGCCATTAATAATTATAACTTATCTGTATACCATGATTTACAGACAATACACTACACTATTCTGTGAAAATAAATTGAATCCAAGCACAGCACCTCCATACTGACTACAAGGCGATATTTCACATGCGCACGTACACACAAAGGCCAAGTCGTATTCTCTAGTCGTCATGAAATACGTGATGTTTAGAAAGAACTCCATCGAAACACCCGGGTTCACACCAACTGAGTGAACTAACATCACAGAACCTGTGAGGCACCGCTGCTACCTGCTGTGCTCCCCAAAAATTGTATTCAGTGGAACTGTAAGGCGGTGGAGGCACATTTGGGTTGCTTGTGTTTCCCCCGTTGTTTTTTGTTTTTGACTGTATGGCACAGTTTACTAAGCGCATATCCGATACAAACTGCTGAAACCCTTGCCATGTTCTCAAATTCCCAATTTGGATATAAACAATTTCATTTCTGAAGCTGTAATTAACCAGTTACATCAGTTAAAACAACTCCACACATTTTGATGTTGCTGAATATGCTGTGTTGATGGACTCATGTTGCTTTTCTGTCCAAACAGTGGAGAAGATGGTGGAGCTGGGGAAAACCATTTTGCAGAACAATAATGTAACAGACCTTGAGGACATCAGGTATGGTTGCTCACTGCCCAAACTACATGTGTGATATGATTTATTCCACAGGATATCACTGGTGGACACTGATGCTTTTTTTTTTTTAATCCCTACCAATTTTTTGAAAAAAAGCATACGTAGGTTTCAGTCCTACCTTCTGCTTGCAGAACCCTTGAATGGTGTCCTGACAATGAATTATTTCAGTGAAAAATAACCTATTAAATGGGTGTCATTATAAAAAGTTTGTATTCAAACCTAATATTGTAAGATGCTTTGTAGTAAGGGTCCAATAAATAACAATGTGCTAAGCACAAGCAAAACATTACTGATTATATGAAATGTCTGTCAGTGACTTATGTGAGTAAACACAAGATTACTTGGTGAAGTTAAGACACAATATCCTTCTCTGTGCTAGGAGGGATGACCAGTTGTCTTTGTGTGATATATGTATATAGAGGAAGTTGAAAGATGGACTGTTATGTTCACAGGCTGGGGTTCCACTGGCCTCCATTCTGTTCTGTCACACACCTGCATCTGCATGTGTTGGCACCTGCCAGTCAGATGGGCTTTATGTCCCGCCTTATCTATAGACCAAACTCATATTGGTTCATAATGGTAAGTAGCCCTGCCTAGACTATGGTGAGATTATTTATAATATTGTGTTTATTTGTTTCAATTACTGTATATCCCTGCAAAGAATCATTCCTTTACTGTAGATAGTTCATTGTATAAATGCATCAAAGCAATAGCTAACATTACAGGGATCCATGTGTGGAATGTACTGTATTTTAACACCATTCTCTTACACCTTTATGCCTCTATAGCAACACAGTACAGCCAGTTACTGCATTGTGTTATAAAGGTGTAAATGTGCCTTGATCGTATTTCATAAAGAGCTGTGTTCTAGCCACGTCTGCTAGTCAAAGGAAGCCAGTCTACACTGAACTCCCAGTAGAACTGACTCAAGGAAATCTGTAGTTTCACCCAAAAGGAATGGTTAATTTAACTGGGAGGTTAAAGCGTTTGACCATTCGGACATCCAGATCGGGTAAACAGTACTTCACGCACTAATTTGCAATTTTTTAAGGTACAGGTACTTTTTTTAGGTGTGTGTTTTAGGTTTAGGTAGTAGCATTTTGCACCTCTTTTGGCTTTCAGAAAAGCATGAATTCATCTGGGCCTGGATTTGATAAGATGCATTTAGCCCAAACACCAAAATCTTAACATGGGAGAGTTAATCCCAAGGTCACACTCATATCATTTTACTTCCCTGGAATATTTTTCAACATTCCGTTACCCAAGTGAGAAGAGTGCTCTATAAAAAATAATTTGAATTGTATTGAATACTCAAGATGTTTTCCGCTTACCAATTTGCCCCCAAGCACTGGTGTTTTGTGTAAATGAATTTACATCCATAAGTACAGCTGATAATTTTGAACGATTCCATTTTAAACTCCTGAATTTCCCACACATTCTCCATGGCTGAACGTAGGGAACTCTTGAAGATGACACTGTTTCCATAGAGAAAAGCTTCTGCTGACTCTGGCAAATCTTTGTGTCTCTCAACCAGGCTGATCAGCTAATCCAGCATCTGAATTCTATGAGCAGCAACCCAACACAATAGTATGCAACAGACCAGACCACTGGAGCCAGAACTTAACCTACTCCTAAATCCTGACCACTTTGATTTTCATTATTTTGGCTTGGAAATCATCACTAAGTGAAGAACAGCCAAGTAGTACATAATAGTCCAGTATCTGCAAGACGATAGACACCCTTTCATCTGAATTAATTTCAGATATGCATCATAAGTGTGAAAAATCTGTAAGCTGTCTCAGGTTCACAGGCAAATCAAATTTTGGGTATCCTCCCCCAATGACCTTTAGACACAGTTCTGTTTCTTGAGTTCAAGTCCTCAGATGCTTACTTACTGAACTAAAGGTCATCCTAATCTGATTCAGATTCAGATTCAAAGCTGTGACATTTAGCTTTAAATACAGTCATAGCCACACCTGCGTTAGACACTGGACAGTTATGACAACTCTAAAAATGATGCACTTGTTTACTATTATTTGTGGTCAGTGGATCAGTGCATAAGAATGTTGGATTTTGACAAATGGAAGCCTGTGATACTTAGAAGCATTAATATTACATGTAAAGTGGCCTAATGTTTATAGCCTGACTTGTTTTAAATTCCATGTTTGTATATAGATGCTTTTCTGATGCTGCAATGCTGAAATTAATTATTAGCATTGAGTTATTGTGATGGAGCTGTTTGGTTCTTCTGGAATGCATATTGGTATTTATATAAATTAAAGTCTTGATGTTATTTCCTTAAGGTCGCTGTTTATTTGAAAAAATATTTAACACTGCAAAATAAGAGTCATCCATCTATTTAGTAACTATTTGTCTAGTGCAGGCTCTTGGTGGCCTAGAGCCTATTCTGCAAGCATAGGGTGTGGGGCAAGGTGTACACCAGACAGGATGTCAAGAAAATATCAGCTTTCAGTTTGTGATCCAAAAGCAATTATATTTAATAACTTAAAAAGAGTGTGAACATTAACAGTTGTTTTAACATTCTATCTGTATAGTTAACTGGTTACATACGTATATGAAGGGAGATGACATAGCTTCCCTGGCTAACAGCTAAGTTGATATTAGCACAAGAATGGACTTAAATCCCATTTCCCTTTTTTTTTAAAAAAAAATGTGTCAGTCATCAGTTAAAACCTCAGCTGTTTCACTTCTCAGATGTATCATAAGTAGAGGCCATCACATAAATCACTAATACCTCTATTAGTGCTGCCTCCAATAGCACTATTAAATCTCTATTGTGACAGTGATTTTATTTGAGCCCTTTAGGAAATCCTTATTTTTTACACTTTCAAAAAATATTTTGAAACACTTAAAATTGTATATTTTTTATCCATAAACTGTTTGCTGTCGTGTAGTTGTTAAAGATGTTAAAGATGTAACTAATATATATATATATTTAGCATTATGTTGCACATATAGTCAAGCTCCATTAATGCAATAAACTATTAATTACGTCTTAAGCTGTTCCATTAAAGCACTCCATTTCTCAAGAATGCATCTAGAGCATAAATGGAGGTAAACATATGACTGAATTACTGAAAACCCTTCAGTATCTAACATGGCACCACTCATTTTACTGTATTTTGAACCTGAATCTATATGCTCACAGTGCACTTCTAGCACAAAAAAGTGTTACTGTGTTCCCTTTCTCACTTCTAACATTCATGTACCCTTGGTACTTAATTGCATAAAGCACTACAAACATTGTGCAAATACTTTGACTAACAAAAGCTACATAAAGGAGTAAAGCTGTGTGGCAGCATCCTTTTGGAATAAAAACATTCATTGGTCACCTGCCTGGTAGGTCATCATTTCACATTGTTTGAATGTGTGCCACGTTCACCCTCTTAAGGTAGAAGAGTGATGATGACCTGGTCATCCCTTCCCTGCCACAGCATCTCACCCTGAAAATGGATGAGACCCTGGCGGCGTGCGCGCAGCAAGATGCCCACCACTTTGTTGGAGATGGTGACATATCGCTCAAAGAGCCTCCCGAACTCCACAAGCACGCTCCCATCCTCTCGGCTCTGGCCGATGACTCTGATGATGTCACACAGCTCCTGAACCTCCCTGCTGATGTGCGAGTGAGCATCGAAGCCCCTCTGCTCCGTCTTCGATCCCTCCGGTGGCCTTCCGTAGCCCTCTTGTCCTTTCATCAGGTGCAAGGTGGCCTCGCTGCTGCCACTAAACGGATTGTGCTTCTGGTACTCACGGCAATCCTGACACCATTTCTGCCAGCTGTCCTTTAATTCTTTCACAGAAGTTACAGATGGATCAGCTGCAAGACCAGTATGACCATTCCCACCGCCTGCCTCCATGGTGGGCTTCAGTGTACGAAGTCGCAGCACATCCACTAGAACAACCACGGCCGCTCAACTGCCACACATCTCATTACCTGCATGGGAAACAATGTGTGAATCAGTGCTGAAAGTGGGCCAGAACCTTCTGGTCTTTGGCGTTATATGACCTTTTCATGTGTATCAGCACTTCTTTAAGCTCCTGGTGCTCTTTTTGCCATTGTCCAACTAGATTTTCTGTCTAAGCTGCTCTCTCATCAAAAAGACTACTACAGCACATGATGACCCTTCATAGCAGCCATCATAACTACATTTGATTACCCAGGGTGCACTGGGTTGCCTTGCAAGACGGCTCGCGTGCCTCCGTCTGAACTCCATTCCAAATGTGCGTCCCTTTATTAAATAAATATACACTGCCCGACCAAAAAAAAAGTCACCACCTGGATTTACATAGTGTTATGATGTGGGGTTGCTTCAGTTGGTCAGGTCTAGGTTCAGCAATATTATGTGCCCCAAAAATGAGCTCAGCCGACTACCTGAATATACTGAATGAGCAGGTTTTTCCATCAATGGATTTTTTCTTCCAAGACGACAATACCAGGATTCATGGGGTTTAAACTGCGAAAGACTGCTTCAAGGAGCACGAGAGACATCATTTTAACACATGGATTGGCCACCACAGAGTCCAGACCTTAACCCTAATGAGAATCTTTGGGATCTTGTGCTGGAGAAGACTTTACGCAGCGGTCCGACTCTCCCATCATCAATACAAGATCTTGGCGAAAAATGAATGCAGCTCTGGATGGAAATAAATGTTATGACATTGCATAAACTTATCGAAGCAATGCTATATCAAAGCTAAAGGTGCTCCAACCAAATATTATAGTGTATGACATTTTTTGGCCAGGCAATGTATATTATAAACGTTATTAACATGGCCTGGTGTCTTTTTTATTCAGTCCAACAATTCTGAATAACATTGCTTACTGATGCTGAGCGATGTGCGCGCCGCAAGCCAATATGAGGAGTGCTGTCACTTGAAGCAAAATGTGTGAAAAAGCACACGCCTTAAAGATAACTTAAAATAACCAAGTTTTTAAAAAAGCGAAAGCGTGTTTAAAAGTTTCCCAAAGCACGCTACAATAGTTCCACAAAGCCCATACATGTTATAAACGTGTTTTCCTTAGCCTTACCTTATTTGTCAAGGGTTCCAGATGCATAGCCACAAGGCAACGTTACCGCAGGAACGATGCTCTAATACTGTACAATACAGACTCGGTTTAAAATGAAAAAGAATAATAGGTGTATGCATAGGGAACGAGCACGGTAACGGTCTGTGGCTGTTGCTCTGGATTTTTTAACTGCTAAACTGAAATGCACTTTTGGATCTGCGACGGGACAGCAGCAGCAGCGTTTAATCCGAGCTCCCTGGAAAGCGCTGAAATGTAAACATAGCCCGTGTCGCGGCCTTATTAGCGTTAATCTTAAACAAAGTCCACAGCGATCTGCCAGCCCTTTAACTCCTTAGATCTCGGTTTCATCGTCCGGACACATGCAGGTCTTGCTCAAACACCCACATGGCATGACTAAAGTGTTAATGCGACACTGAACAAACTCAACGAGTCAGCCTACAATTTTGGACCGAGCCCCGGAACTAAACCTCGCGGTAACACGTTGCCGTGGGGACGACTTTGGATGGGACAACGATCATGGCGCTCCGCTGCAGTCGAGCGTGCCAGCAGTATTTACTACATCTAGCGCAAGATAATATTGATTTTAGACTACCGGTATGTCATCATTTTATTACAATAAGCTTGCTGTCAAAGTTGTTGAAGGACGTTCGGTCACAGTGGTGGCTATAGTTTTATTTGAGGTGTAAAGCCAGGCAAATGTTTTCTTTTTTCATGCTCACTTTAACTGTAAGAACTGTATGTAATAATTAATGTTGTTTTTCGAATAATTGTAACAATCGGAGGGGCTGTGGTCAGTTAAACAATTTATTCGGGGTTTGGAGAGGAATTGCTGTCCTTTACAACAGATGCAGACGGCCCGACTGCAACGTGGAAATCAAAAGTATTGTTTGCATACAAAAATGTGCATGTTTTACATCATATTGGAATGTGAAATATCAATATCAACCGGGCTCTTTTTGCAGGAGATCAAAGCGTTGCTTTCACTCAAGGGGACGCAGTTTTGTCCCGACGGAAACTTTAAAGAAAAGGTGTCGTACCGACTTTTGCGCACCCATCTGCATTATTATTATTATTATTATTATTATTATTATTAATCCATCGTGCGCATCTTGCAGTCTCCCTTCTGGCTGCTGAACGGCGTGTGCGAGGACGATGTCCGCGGTCTCATGGAGAGAAGCGTGTGCGCAAAGTGAGTCTCTCAGCGCCGAAAGATTGACGCTCCGTCCGCTGTGCGTTTGTACGTGCACGCACACGGCAGACCACAGACCGGGCAAGAAGCATCCATTTCCCAGTCTTTGAAAACTACTGTATGCTTTTCTCTCACTTTGAAAATGAACATAACCTGCACGAGAATTCAAGGCAATTTTGGAAGGTATGGACACCGTTCTGGGGCTTATTAGACCGTGCGCCGTGGTCATACCTCCCTGCTTTATGTAGGTGGACATGTGTACTGTCTCTGCTCTCTATGTCCCTGTGATCTAATGCTGTTCATAAATCTAAGAATATAATAATAAAAGTAAAAAACTACATAAGTGAAAGTTAGTGAAAATAACCTGGTGACTGGCTGCTCCTGTCAGGCCAGTAAATACTGTTATCTGTCTTTGTCTTACTGCTCTTACTGATGCTGAGTTTTTTTTTTTTTTTTTTTTTTTTTTACAACTGATATGATTTGTTAACTATTTTATAAATATCCATTATGCAATTTGTATGTTAATTTACATAGAATAATTTACATTATATATTTATGTTATATTGAATGAAATAAGTAGAAAACTTTATTAATTCCCAAGGAAAACTGCTGAAGGTTTCAGCCACATGCAACATACAGCAGTTAAACATAAAAAGGAATAAGGAAATGCATCCAATATATTTAGGCACAAGAGAGGTTTTTGAGAAATTAATGTAGTCCAGAAGAAGCTCATTGCCACTCAGTCATGAAGAGGTCATTACTACTGCAACACTAGGACTTGTTATAAAGTTATAAAGTTTCCATATAACTTAGTTTTTATTTATTTATGAATAGCACAGTACTGGGTCACAGTAGGATGGCGATACAAACTACAGCAAGAAATTGGATATATATAAAATAAAGCCAAAAGTTTATGATATTAAGATATACAGTATTATCTCATAGCACTGTGTAATAGGCTCCATATAGGTGTTCAGGAGTTCCAGGTAAACATTATTTCTTCATTGGTACGTGTTACGAGAAAGTTATTTCACTTGCCGTTTAAAAATCTTGCACAAAAAAGTACACACTGCCTCTTGGGTGCTCAAACAAGGCCCAGCAGTGTACAGTTAAAGGTTATTGATTTATTGTTACAGGTGGCCCTTGTTATACTGTACCCTGGTATACCTTGTTTTGCAGGTACATTGCTCATTTGTGACCATGTAAAACACTTTTTCATGCCACTTTGTGCACATGCAGAGTGGTGCATTTTAGTAGAGGATAATATATTACTTTATTGATCTCCACAGGGAAATTTGGTGAACAGCAGCTCAACACATGGGACACATAATATACAGCACGTAACAATAAATAAATAGCAAAAGCAAAAATTCAAACAAGTAACCAATAAGTAATAAAAATAAATACAGTGTAATTGTTTACTGGTCCTTGAGTAGCATTGTGGAGGCAGATGGCTGTTGGTAAGAAGGACCCTCAGAAGTCCTTCTTACTGTTCCTACGTTGAATAACCTTATGGCTAAAAGAGCTCATGGTGGTCACTTCATTCAGGAGATGTGAGCCGTTGTCCATGATGGACTGTAGCTTTGTTGAGTTTGAGCCTCTCAGTGATGTTTCCCTCCAGCACACCATGCCATAACACATCACACTGGCCACTAAAGTCTGGTAGAACATGATTGCTATACGCTTTACCTCCAAATCAAATGAAAAAGTTGGGTTTTTCTTATTATAAAAAATACTACACGGGTACATATCTTTTACAGTACAATTCAGTTTTGTGTTCATTTTCTATAGCAGTGAGATGATGAGTTTGTTCTTGCATCCTGCTACCAAATATGTAAATAAAAAAAGCTCTATTGATCCCAAAGGAAAGTATACAAGTTATCATGTTCAATTCACAGTGCAATTATGATATACTTTAAGCATCCGGGAAAATGTTCAGATAGAGCAAGTTATTTATAGTTATAGTAAGAAATTAATTAGTCAATACTGTAATGACAAGGTAACCAATAAAAGAGTAATAAAGAATTAACTCTGCGATGGAGTAGTGTCATATCTTATGGTAGTTTCACAGCCTAATACCCAATGACTCTGGGATAGGCTCTGGACCCCTGCAACCCTGCTCAGGATGAAGCAGTTAATGATGATGGATGCATGGGAATAAGTAATAATAATAGTGATAATAAAAATAATGTATTGTAAATTATAAATAACAATGTTTTATTTTAAATATTTTTGATTTTTTGGTTTTAACTGGTAATGAAGTTTAGTTACCAGACCAGGTATGATCAGTGTGACATCAGCATTAATGCTTTTTTATTTATTTATTGGAAAAATAACCCTGCTGTACATAATGTTTGTGCTGTGTGATGCATTTTTTATCTACACTGTCATTTTAGAGTTGGGGCTATATGTTTTAACTTGCTTTTCAGAAGACTACCCAGAAATCTTTTGAATGAACTTAACATCATGGTGGAGCTAGGGTTCAGTTGGTGACACACTAAAACATTTTAGGAGGAACTGTTTTGTACTTCAGGTCAGCATTTGAACTATGGGGTCACGGACAGACGCATGATGAATTGCAGGGATCCCTTCTGAAATATCCAACGGAGAAAATGGTGAGTGAATGCGTTAAGCTCATCCTAAATGTTGAAAACATCAAACAACTTTTCTTTCCTTACAATCATTCTTTTTAGGACCCTTTCACAAAACAAGAGTCAACATATAAAATCAACGTGTACACCTTCAACAAGACGCTGCTCTTTCCGGAGAGAATCAAGAAGATTGATGTAAGTATGATGCTAGTCAGTCTCCTCTGCGGAGTGGATGCACCAAAATCAGCAGCATTTTTAGATGAAATTGTGCAACAATTTCAAAGTATACTGCTAATCTCAGTGGCGTCACCAATCACTGTAAATGGTGAAACGGAAGATGTCAGCATGACACACTCAAGTAAATGTTACAGAATGAGTTTGGGTGCTAGAACCCCAAAGGTATGGAATTGTTTAAGACAAGGCAGCACCCTCAAAGGTAGTGAACAACAAGTTATGAAGTAGGAAAGTCATGCTGAATCACTGAATTGTATATGACAAACCTCACAGGATGGTTCCCTCTGTCACTGTCATGTCACTAAGAAAAAGATGATACCGATTAATTTTTAATATCTAACACAAGGCACTGGAGTTCCTACCCTTCCAGGGCAAGGTGAGCTTGAAGAACCCGGACCACGTCTTCTGCTTAATGGAGGACTACGGCTCTGATCCTAATAACATCCCCAATGAGCCCTTCCATGTGTACTTTGGCCGATGGGTGAGCATATCAGTGACTGTACAGTGGAATGTTGTGTAACCACATCCTTTTGAGAAAATTGTCATTTCTCCCCAAGTTCCCTTCTTTTTTTCTAGATACTATATGTTCCCCCCAGCATTATATGTAATAACTAAGCCCCTGCGTGGTGCCTCAAACTGGGCTCTTATTAAACTGGGAGGCCTTCATGGTCCATAACAGTGTGTGCTGCAGTGCTTTTTGGATAAGAGTGCTTCCACTGTTTTGACCCCCAGATAGCAGATGGACAGCGGGAGCTTATCCGTTCCCATAGCGTGAAAAAAAGGCACTTCATTGGCAACACCAGCATGGAGGCTGGATTGTCCTTCATCATGGCCAACCATGCTCGCATCAAAGCTCATGACCTGGTGTGTGACCCCTTTGTTGGAACAGGTGAGACACAAACGTAGATGATGCAGCGATTGTCTGCAGAAACTGTAGGCCTGACTGCTAACTAACAAAGCTCAAAGCACCAGTATATTCAGGAAAAACTTCCTGTCCTCACATTATGGCCATTCAGTTAATTAGAAACAAAAGCAAAAGATAAAATGCCAAAGAAAACACTTTCAAATACTAAGATTAAAAAAACTAAAGTAACACTTAAAAAAACGTGAAAAGCACATTGCTGTTCTACCTCAAGGATGTCACCTAGTAGCTGTTTTCACTGTTAGTGCTCTTACTCACTGGTCCATTCTGTTTGCCAGGTAGTCTGCTGGTTGCGTGTTCCCATTTCGGAGCATACGTTTGTGGGACGGACATCGATTACAATATTGTTCACGGAATGGGTATGGTTAGAAAATACCTTGCCAGTAAAACCTGAACTGTATATTAAAGGTTCTATTTTCAACCACTCATCTATCTTTTTAAAATGTGAGCGAGATGGTATCTCATCCAAATTGAATTACAATTTACAAAATCTACAATTTTTTTGTATTTTACAGCTGGATATCTTCTGTATTAAATCATGGTAACTTTCCTTCTTGCTGGTAAATCTGTAGTTTTCACACCAGTCATTGAAATGTGGTTATCCTAATCCTGTTGAACTCTAGATCACTGCAGTGATGTCATACCCCATGATGGGAGGATTGAACTTCAGAGAATCTAACAATTCCTGTTTTCCAGGAAAAGCGAGCAGGAAAAACCAGAAGTGGCGGGGCCCTGATGAGAATATCCGGGCCAACTTACGCCAGTATGGGACCGAGCAGCTCTACATAGATGTTCTGGTTTCAGACTCATCCAAGGCCATCTGGAGGGAAGGACCCCTGTTCGACGCCATCATCACAGACCGTACTGTTGTTTTCTTCTATTAGTAACTTCCTCCATGTTTATCAGCCAACATTTTGACAATCACCCTGTATTTTATAAATGCCCTGTACTCTTTCTTCTGCCCAAAAAGACAACTGATCCATACTGACTGCTGCTGTTGCTAATGATACAGTACACTTAATGTCTTTTCTCTCTTCTCCACTCTGTAGTAGAAGCTCTGCTTATCACTTATGTGTTGGTGATTCACTTTAAAATCTGAGGAACTCTTCTGATAACAACTGTTTGTTATCCAGTGAAGACCTCAAGATGGTTCATGAAATCCCTAAATGAATTATTCTTCTAATGCAGCTCCATACGGTATCCGTGAATCAACCAGGAGGACAGGCTCACAGAAGGAGATCAACAAGCCTCCAGAAGACTTGTGGGTGTGCCCCCCGTGTTCTGCTTGATGACCAGAGTTTCCCTCTCCACTTCTAAATTAATTATTCCAGTCCACATCTTAATTTTTATGTGTTAAGACATCTATACTCACGTCTCACATTTTTGCAATGCCCGTTGTATCCAAACCGGAATAGGAAAATGAGCCTTTTCTGTTTGCTTGAATAATTATTCTTTTTTGCTTTCTTGTCCCATTAGCTTTGGAGAGAGTCACGTTCCTGTCTCCATGGTATATGAGCTGAGTGACATATTCAGCGATTTGCTGCATTTTGCAGCCAACTATCTGGTGATGGGTGGAAGACTGGTATACTGGCTGCCAGTCTACAGACCGGAGTGAGTATATTTTTTCTCAGTTTGGTGCTCAGTTAGATATGGGTGTACTCTATATTCTGGCACAGTACAACAGTTCAGAAGTCTGAAAGTCTGCTTATAACTCTGTTTGCACACTCAAACAAATAAAAGCATAATAATAGAGCTCAATGATAGCAAATAAAGGCATAACAATAGAGGCATGATTTGAGTTATTTGCTAAATATGCTCCGTAAATTCGGAAATATAACTATAATAAATAAAAATATGCTCTAAGACTTTGACACATTCACTAACTTTGGCCTCCACATAATACGTAGTCTCTGGAAATTCCTGCTTACCACCAGTTGTTGAATGGTTTACTTCATAAACCTATGTAACATTCATCATCCTGCTATTGATGGCCAGCACTCAGAAACACCAGACACAAAATATGGAAGTGAGTAGAATTTAACAGTTCCTCAGTTCTTTTTGTGCTGCCCACTAAGGGCTAGGTGTGGAAGCACAGGTGACATTCACTCCTCGCAAATTTTTGAAAGTAGGCACATGAAAAAATACAATTAAAATGAATAATCGGAGCAGTATGTGCATTGAAAATTAGTAACTCGCACGTGTGTTACATGTGTTTAGTCAAAGACCACAATGCAGGGCAGAGTTCACTGGCATGGATTAGGGTAGGGTAACAGGAGCTTTCACAGCTGTTATACAACTAACAAAGTTCTGCCAGGAAATATGGAAGGCAACATTGTTGCTAACAGACCAGAACAGGTTCATAGTGATATTAAAGAAAAGTGATCCGGCCAACTGTGAAAATTAGTTGCTCTGATCCCACATGCTCGCAAGATCCTATTCAAGATCATTCAGTGGAGGCTACAGCCTTACATGGAACAAGAACTGAACTGCAAAGAGCAAGCGGGATTCAGGAAAGGGCAAACTACAGTGGACATCGCTGTGAATGCAAGATGGAGCCTTGAAAAGACAAAAGAATATCAGAAGGACATCTGCATGTGCTTCAGCAAGGTCTTTGTGTAAATCATGAGAAACTCTGGGCCGCATTATGTATGAACATACCAGAACACCCAATAGTTCTCATGGACAAGATCTACACTGATCAAGAAGTGACAGTTTCAGCAGAAAAAGGAGAGACAGAATGGTTTAAAATGAGCAAAGGCATAATTTCTCCATACCCATTCAGGTTATACACAGAATGAACCATAAGTGAAGCAGGACAGTATGAGGAAAGCCCGTGGTGTTAATATATGGGCGGAAGACTGAACAACCTTCATGATGCTGATGATAGCACAACATTAGATGAAGACAACTTGAAGTGTCTTCTTATCAGAATCAAACTGGGGTTGCACCATAATATGCACAAGGCAAAGATCCTGACAACTGGTAAAGTCTGTAATTTTACTCTTGATAGAGATGCAGTTGAAAAAGTCAACAACTTCAGGCCTCTTGGATCAATGATCAGTAATAAGTTGAGAAGCAGGCGAGAAATCTGACAACAAATCACTTGTGGCGGAGCAGCCGGGAAGAGCGTAGACAAGTACAGATTTAACTTTCAATTCAATTTATTCAAGCCATGGTATTCTCAATAACGTTGTGTGGATGTGAAAGTTGGACAGTGAAGAAAGAGAACAGGAAGAAAGTCAGTGCTTTGGAATTATGGTCTTGGTGGAGAATACTCTATACACCACAGACTGCGCACAAAACTAATGCATTAATATTGGACAAGCTCAATCTTAAGCTCTTCTTACAAACTCAAATGACAAGGCTGCAACTTTTTGAAGGACATCATGCTTGGCAAGGTTGATGGTCAACACAAATGAGGAAGGCCTGCTATGCAGTGAACAGATACAATAACTGCAACTATGGATGCCCCTCTGCCAAATATTAGCTGGAGACTGTAGTTCAGGGACAAATAGTGGCTATGAGTTGACACTGGTGCAGAATTCCACAGCGGTAGGTAGTGGTCCCTATTTCGGCTCGCTGTATAATCCCCTGGTATATTTTACTACCATACTGGTGTATGAGACCCAAAGACCTCCCCTACACTTAGCATATCTTGGTTAACTGTGCATTAACATGGAAGTTTGCATCACGAAAGGGCTGAACTCCATGAGCACTAACATTTGACCCAGAAATATAAACTTGAATGTAATGGATTTAAGAGTCACTCTGTGCATTGCTGGAGTAAAAACATTCAGCAGTGAGGGAAATCCTTTATCTTTATATAGGAGTGTCAGCTACTGCCCACATTGTTGCATGTGATGTCATTCCATAGTTATCCACTGTGTGGCAGCCTTGTAGTTTTCTGAAGGCTTTTAGGAATTCTGTGTCTAGCGCTCATTTTCCACACACCTGTGCGCAGGTGTGAGAAGAACTGAGTAGAACTGGGCATTCAGGTCAGCTGATGAGTCCATCTTGGCTGGTCTAGACTGCACTGTCTGCTCCACATTAAAGCCTTGGAAAAAATGATGGCAATCTCAGCTGCACGAACATAATTAAAAGTCACCGTGTCCTGCAATTACCTCCTTATAAAAGACGATAACCCTGAGTTGCACAGATCCTGTGTGACTCATAGAAGGGGCTCAGGGGCTGTCGTGTTTCTGTGGAAGTGCCATGGAGGGAAGGCTGAACTGTAGGCTTGCTGTCAAGAGCCATTGCTGTGATGCTGCCACTGCTGCAATGCACATAGGAGCTTAGCCCCATGCAATAAGACCCAGGGCAGATGGGATTTCTCTGTCTCTTAAGGTGGACAAGATTGTCGTCCCGATCATTCATTTAGTAGACACTTTTCTCCAAAGCCGCTTGCAGTGTTAAACTCTTGTGCAGCAGGGTAATTTTTTACTGCAACAGTTTGGTGTAAGTACGTTGCTCAAGGGTAATGCAGCAGGAAATGGCATTCAAGCCTGTGACCTCTGCATGGAAAAACAGGGGCTTTAACCACTTCACTACATGCTACTCCTCTGTTAAGGGGCATCAGACTTTCCCTGCTCAACAGTCAGGTATCCAGTGGCACCCAGTCGACCTGACTTACCAAGTCTCTGAGATCCACTATTGTGGGCCATGGAACTGAGGCTGGGTGATGAAGGACCTCTAGCACCAGCCTATGGAGATGAAATGGAGTCCTGAGAGAGGTTGTCACATCCAAGTTTGAAGTGGGAGTGCAGCAACAGATTGAATTATTTCTCTCTGGTCTGTGTGTGACCCTTATGAGATCTAGATAAGGAAGGAGTGTTTGTATTTGAAAGTGTCTGTGTGAAGCAGAGAAGATTTATCAAAAGCCCTTTGTATGTTACCTATAAATCTCAGAAATAAGGAACCATGTTACAGTAAGAACTCAGTGTGGACTTCTTTTAAATACTGTAGAACAACAGTAAAACAGTTCCCTTGATGGCTATAGGCAGTGTTTTAAAAAATTATTTACATGCTTTTGAACTGTAAAGAAAATATCTCATTTTACTGTATCAGTAAGACACTGTATGGCCAAAAGTATGTGGACCCCCCTTCCAATGACTGAACTGAATTGTTTCAGCCGCGTACAAACACATTATAGACAACTGTGTGCTTCCAGCTTGGTGGCCACAGTTTGGGGAAGAAGAAGCTCCTTTCCTGCTCCAGCATGAGTGCAGCCCCCATGCACAAAGCGAGCTCCATAAACACATGGTTCCCCAGGTTGGTGTGGAAGAACTTGAGTGGCTGCACAGAGCCCTAAGCTCAACCCCGTTGAACACCGTTGGAATGAACCAGAACCCTGACTGCGAGCCAGGGCCTTTTGCTTGACTTTACTGATGCTCTTGTGACCGAACTGGAAGATATTCTCACAGCCGTGCTCCAAAATGTGGAAAGCCTTCCCAGAAGGAGAAGGCTGTTATACCAGTAAAGTAGGACCAGCTCCATGTTAATGCCCATGGCTTTGGAATGGTAGGTTTAACAAGCACATATGGGTATGATGCTCGGGTGTCCACATACTTTTAGCCATGTAGTGTATAGTGAAATTTTATTTTGCTGTTGACTGAAGAGCTACCATTCCTACAGCAAAGTATGGTGGGTTGGGTTTTTTGGAATGGGCTGGGAATGCATTGTCATTTTCCCCATTTGAAATAATGAACTGTAGGCTCCTGCTATCTGAAAAATTTCTATGCAGCATGTTTTCAGAGGTGGATTAGATTTGGAAAAGCAGAGACGTTTTGAAAATACAGTATAATAAACCTTGTAAAATCTGACCTGTGACACTGGGCTTGCCACCAGGGGGCGCGGTATCTACCAGCTGTGTAGCAACATTGTGTTTACTACCAGCAGGGTCGCCCGGAGTGAGACTTGCACAGGAATCCGGAGCTGTGGTGGAGCTGTGGTGAAGCTGTGACTTTAACAGTCCTTTAGCAAGGTCTGCTTCTGGGTCGCCCCAGGAGTGAGGTCACCACCTTCCCCCCTCTAATTAAGATGCTTCCCGTCCCGCCGGCAGGGTCTCGCCACCTTGTGACTTTTTTTTTTGCCTGAACTTCAACAAATCCCATGGCTTCTAAGCATGTTGGTCCCACTTTCAGATTTGTCTTCTGCTCAGCACGTTTAGGCAGTCCAGCGGCTAGAGGTTCATTTCCCCTGCAGCCTTAGCAAAATGAGCAGCATTATCTCGTAGGCCAGAGCCATTAGCCAGACGTTCTGAGTGAACTCTTCTTGCTAAGTGTAAAACAAACATCAGATGAATGGCATTGCAGCACGAAGGACAGATACTTTTTCCATTTCTGTAATTCCATGTTTTTTTTGTTGTTTTTTTTTTTAAACCAGATTTGATGTAGCATTCAGGAGTTCACAGTCTTAAAGCAGATTTAAAATCGATTTTTGTTATTAATTCTTCACTCAAAAGTTGGTCTCTCCATAGCCAACCAAGTCCCAGTTCCCTTCCTTGTACACCCAGTGGCTGTTCCTACCTAGTTTTCTAGCCAGTCTACCTTGAGTACTTTGCTACGTTTGCAAATTCTTCACAAGAGTGTTATTTTTGCAACTTTCTCATGCTGGTTGGAAACCCGATTCGTTCTTGTTTAGGAAGTGCTTACTATTTCTGATCAGTTTTCTCAATTACATTGATTCATATGGCTAATGCTTTTCTCCAAGGTAACTTGCAAGGTTTTACCCATTTATACAACTGGGTCATTTTGACTGTATCATTTCAAAGTACCATTATTGCAGGTACTTCAGCAAGATTTGAACTTGGGTCCTTTGAATTTTTGTGTCACTTGAACTGAGACAGAAACTGGTTCAGAAACTGCTTAGATTGCAGTTTTGTCCTGTTGACTGATTTTAATATTACTGTATCATCCATCCGTGATCATTAACTATTTTGTCCTGGTCAGTGTAAATCCCATAGTTTCTGGACATTGGAAATGTCACCTTGGATTATAGCATGGGCACACATGCATGCTATGGGCAATTGCTATGGCCTCTTAAACAGGAGCTCCACAGTAAGCACCGCATCTAGATGTCAACTAAGTCAGTAGTGTATCTTCTTGTATCTTTTATCGGGGTCAGGCAGGTGGGAGTTGGGGGTCTGAAGGCAGGGGTTGAAAAGAACACGCTCAGGAACTATGCGATGTTTTGTAGGTACCGAGAAGAGATTGTGCCCCAGCACCCGTGTCTCAGGCTGGTCAGCAACTGTGAGCAGACCCTGTCCAGCCACACGTCCCGGCACCTTATTACCATGGAGAAGACCAAAGAGGTGGAGGTAAGGCGGGCTGTGTAGACAACCTTACGGTTTATTTCCATTTGTCCAAAGCTGTTATGTGAGTGATAATGGTTGGATGACATTTGAATGCATAAGGAGTTTGATGTGGTGGATGCTCAGTTAGACATTGTAGATATTACGCAAAGCAATAGAGTAAATGTAAAGTAACATTTGAAGAAAAATACTACAATAATAGTTAATGAATAGTTATAATAAATAGTCAAATACATATAATAGTTATTTATAGGGATACCCGTCCACAGAATCTTAATGTCTAATGCGATAGCGGTTATAACGTTCACCTCAGATGTTGTTCAGCCTGACTGTAACACTGCACAGAACACACTGGGGGTGTGTGACACAGCAGAGATAAGACCGTGACATTTCTTAAAGACAGTCGAGGGCGAGCTGCGAGGGAATCGGACGTCTCGTCTCAGCTTTCAGCCTCCAAACACGTTGCCACAGGTGTGCGTGCATGCGTGCACGTGTATGTGTGAGCGTGTGGTTCGGCAGCTCTGTAAAAGCAGCAGAAGTGACTGTTTGCTACAAGACCGGAGCACCGGAGAGCCTCAACATCTGGCTGTGGTCGACCCCCTCTTTCTTCTACTGCACTTTAATGACTTAATCACACTTAGTGTGGAAAACAGCCCATGTGCAGGTCTGACGGCTACTTCTCTTCTAAACCCCAAATTGCTCCCATAAAGGCCCGAGTGAATCACACAGCCCACGTCTGCCGTTTTATCTGTGCTGACTGGCATCGGCTTTCCCGGACCCCTAAAGAGGGACCCCTTGGCTAAATATAGACACCGCACGTCCGCGGTCGATGCTTCTATTTCTCCGTATCTCATCTTTGGTATGAATATATCTCAAATGCTCTGTGGTATAAAAATAGAATAACAAATTGTCTTTGTGTTTGTTCTCTGTAATCGATATTCAAGACTCCATTGAGGACTTTAAATAGCTCGGGGCATTCATGTCTTTCTTATCCCAGCTGAAACAGGATCTTGGCTCAGCATTTGTAAACCACAGCGTAAATGTTTATTTCAGCACGAACGTGTATGATCCAGGGAGACGCTCGCCATCAGGGAGATGCATGTCTGTAGAAGGGAAGCTGTTAGCAGCCACAATTATTTGCGCGTTTGGTTTTAATTTTATAAGTTCAGCGATGCCCCAGTTGCAGCCCTGAGAACCAGTTGAGTTTCCTGCTGTATAGTTTAGGATGTCCCAAGGTATAGGGTTGCCCAGTGTGGTACAGCAAAAAATTTGTCTGTAAATCCAACCACTACATTCTAATGAAAACATAACAATGCAGATGTCGCATGAACTACTGTAAGTCCTGTAAAAACCTCAGATAGAAGGAAACATAGATAGAAGAAGACTATGAGACTTGTGAGACTCTTACTTGTTTATTTGACTTCCATGAGCCTCTTATCCTGTGTAAGGTTCCTGAAATCTGCGGCCTCTCCCACAAACATAGAGTGGGGCAGGAAACACCATGCCAGTCTGTCAGAGGACTTTATTATTTTTTATCAGCTTCAGACAGTATGTAGCATTGGTCAGAATCCGACCACCTTGTGTGCTTATTTATTGTTAACATCGATAAAAGTGGAATTGTAGAGACATACCTCTTTTTTCTGCTGGTTTTGTTCTGTAAAAGTCTCAGATAAAGCTGCTGTAGATAAAAATATGCTGCAAAACTTAAGATTGTCATTAAGTTCAAGTTATATTAAGATTAAATTTTAAAAAGGCAGAAAAAACATGTTGTTTTCACAAAATTCCTGTTCACTGAAGCCTTTTGACCGATTTATTCTCGCAATTTATTTATTGAATACCAGCATTCACAGACGTGTAACCTGTGCACGCTGGAAGTGAGCTGAGACCCTGTCTGGGTGCTCTTTGCTCTCCAGATTATCACCTCGATGCAGGCTGCGTTCTTGCTGTAAGAAGTTACATTTTCAAACATAGACAAGGGAGAAAAAAGCAGAAAAATGTTTGCATTCTGAAAAATTCGTAACTCGAGTATTCTTGCACGAGGATTCAGTGTTTGCTGAAACTTCCTAGTGCGGGACGGAGGTCATCAGTATAGATTTCTGCAGCTATGGGTCAGGTTCCGTTGAGCAGCTTCCTGTGCAAGCCTGCAGTATTTTATATAGTGCGCTTCACTGCAGCCGTGTACACTCTTCAGTTGTGAAAATTATAATTCCCTGTGATATAACAGATAGTGTGCCATGTTCTGTGATAAACTGTTTAATTGCACATAGTTTGGTAGCATTTTTCTTGCTAATGTCGGCTCATGAAGATTCTCCGGTGCTATGCAGTGTACAGCTCTGTATGTGGCAGCTGATGATGCCCAGCTTCCTGTGGGATCTCACTTTCAGGACTCAGACAAGTTGGCCCTGCTCCTAGACTCCCGCTTCAGACCTTTCCGGGGCCACAACGCCTTCCGGGAGAAGTACTTTAGTGGGGTGAGCAAGCGGAGTGGAAGGGCCGAACAGGACACGCCGTCGAATGAAGAAATGTCAGCGAGCAACCTAGGACAAGGGACACTGTAGCGTCTGAAAGAAGCAGACCTTTTTGAACCACACAGTACCGTTGTATGTTTGTTTTAAGTAATTTATCATTTTTTAATGTTATAATTATGTTGTTTCATTATGATGAACACAAAATAAACTTTTTCTTATCCATTTTAATCCCCCTTGTCTGCTTTCTGTTCCTGTGCTGTGTCCTTTGCCCCCCCGCCCCAATTTCACTGGCTGTTTCAGAGTTTCGGATAACTTTTTTCAGAACCATTTATGCATTTTGTGGATGACACCATGGCCATACATTTAATTTGACCTATTTAGCTAACACATTTCTCAGAAGAGGCTGACATTGTTAAGATACTTTAAGTGATTTACCCACGTATACAGCTGGGTAATTTTTACTGTAACATTTTAGGGTAAATACCTTGCGAAAGGCACTATGGTAGGTGTTGTGGATTAAATCTGGCTCCAACCACACTCAGTTGTTGCGAAATCAAACATGGCTGTGAGTTACACTTGACTTCTTATCTTCTACGTTTCGAAGTGATAAGGAGGTTTTCTAGGAAAGTCATCGGAAAACTGCTCACACTCTGCTGCCTCACATTTAAATAGACCGCCTGTTTATCTAATAATTGGGGTTTTTTGTTGATGAAATGATCAAGAGCCGTGAACCCAAGCCGAAACACAGCCCTCTCAGGTATAGACTGGGATAAAAATGTACTTTTCTCTAACTCGGGCACAGCATGTTTCGAGAATAATAAACCCTCAGCTCAAAGGACAAACACTGCTACCTCAACGTCCTACTTTCCAACCAAACTTTCCCTGCTATTATTCAGCAACTCTTGTGTTTGTTGACTACAGTTTGCAGGTGACTATCTTGTTTTCCACGACTAAGGTCAGGCTTAACCCAACCATGATGAAACTGTTGGCTTTGATGTGTTTCTCAGTGAGATCCAACCATCCTCAAAGGTCTGAAATCACCAAGTGGGCATCCCCTTCACTGTGCCCCTTCCCTCACCCCATTTCCCATGTGGTGCAGGATCCTGTTGTGCTCCATGGGCTGCCAGGAGACCGGCATGAATAAATAAACATATCTGGTGAACTGGGAAGGCTCCCTCTAAGCTTTTTGTTTTTGCCAGCTCCTATGTGGCATGTTGCCACTGTGAAACAGTTAAAACAATTACTCAGGTCCTCTCAGTATGGAGACCATGTATAAGCAGCAGTCTGCAGTATCTATAGGAACAATGGCAAAAATGTGCTTTGTTTCAGATCCATAGTTTGTCATCTGTGGTCGATAACACATTTACAGTTTGTGTCTTACTTACAAACTTAACTGGGACTGAGAGCTGATTCATTACTTGAAATGGTTGTTAGTTGAACGTGAGGTTGATGTCAGAGGCTCACCATCAGTTCTGTAATGTGTAATGTGCGCTGGCAAAACAGTGGTTTTGGACAAACCGATTGTGCTTTGAGAACTGTGTTTTGCATCTATATCTCTTCATCTGTTGTGAAATGTACTTGTGTTTACTTTGAGCTGTACGCTGCTTTGGAGAAAAGTATCTGCTAAATAAATAAATGTAACATAACTGTCGCCAGCATTGCAGCTCTGTGGGCTGGAAGGCAGCAGCAGGGTTGTTTGAATAGGATCGAGGCAGCACCGTTGACTTTATGTAGCTTTTATATAGCTCTCCCTTTCGTGAACCAGGATGCCTCGTGCACACGGCCACGCATTCAGAATCTCTTGGCAGAAGTATTTACTAAACATAAAAACAACAAAGCCCAATAAAGACCTACACCACAGTGTTGGTGCTCATTGGCAGTTCACAAAAAATTCACCCAATACACATACATAATAATAAGAAATAAAAGCATACTTTATTTAAAAAGCAGGGGAAGTTGTTTGGTACTTACCTTGAAGACAACTGCACAGGTGTTGAAATCGTAGGATCATATACAGGTTGTTCACTTTTTCTTTGCTTCCTCAACATTTTCACTCACCAGTTTAAAGCAGCACTTACTGTTCATGATCATTATGTTTTTGGTGAAGGGGGTAGAGCTTCGGCATGTAGTTTGAATAAGCATAAAAAATATTAAATACTGAAAAAAGTGTTAGTTCATAATACGAAAGTTCACAAAGAGGGAAACAAGTGTTCAGCTGATGATTTTCTCCAAAGCATTGTAAAAAGCTATTTATTATGATTTGTAATTACTGTTTTATTTGTATTATTTATACAGCTGGTTTTTTTTACTGGAAAGATGTAGAATAAGTATCTTGCTGAGGACTTCTACAGCAGGATGTGCATTCAGCCTCTCTGCACAGGCTAAGTGCATTAAGCACTGCATTTTCCAGTTGTCCGCAGACTGACATTATTGTAGGAGAGCTGTACAAAAAATGTTCCGTTTGCTGTTTTCAAAGGCCTAAAAACAACCATAATGTACATAACACATGTGTTCTTTCTACAAATTTCAGGTAGGATAAGTAGATACAGGATGTGACTCATGCAAGGTCCAGTCTGACACCCAGCATGCGCTCCTACATAAGCTGTGCTTTGATAACCATGTGTATATGTCTAAGCTCAGGTCTGCTGTGGGATTTATGTGTCATGTTGGTGAGAAGCAAACTGGAAAGGCGCTGCTATTCCTGGTAAAAGTGGCAGAACCTTTAAGCATGTAAGTCTTTTGTGAAGGGGAATGTCTGCACCTCAAATGGAAACTCATTTGAAGCAAGACCTGTGGAAGAGAAATGATGTCCTCCAGCAGGCATCTTTGGGTGTGTGTGTGTGTGTGTGTGTGTGTGTGTGTGTGTGTGTGTGTGTGTGTGTGTGTGTGAGATTGTGTGAGATTGTGTGAGTGAGAACACTCATGAACTATGCGCATCAGGTGTGCCACACCTGCCAGTTGGCATAGGAACGTGAGGCTGCAAGGGTTTCTGACACATCTGACCCTTGGTGAGATCCATCCTCCCAGAAGCCTGTTTGACTCCATGTAACTCCAGAACTCCTTATCAAGCTATGCATAACTAAAACTATTGTACGGGTAGGGACAGAAGCTTCAAACTTGATAAGAATCATCACAAAACTGCACAAACTATCAACTAAGCATATATTATATCAAACATCAAAGCAACCGTATATGAACGCTTGTTTCTACACTGAAGGACAGATTATTTTGCAAAACCAAACTCAAACACACCCTTCAGAGCAACTGTGCATGCAACCATGTGTGCATACAGCTAAAGCAATACTGCAGCACCAAGTTCACGCACTACGAGATTAAAATACGAATGGTAGAAGTTAGGAAGCTATCACCCTTGCCCCAAAAATAAAACAGAGAGTGAGAGGTTGTCATTATTTTTGTGAAGAGTGAGTTTGGTGATCAGATAAGACATTTGAGCAGCTCCAGAAACACATCTCAAATCCGCAACCACAGAGAAACCCAAATGATCTGTAAATATAACCTTGCCACCCGCATATGGATAAAGTAGATCTGTGTTCTGCGCACACAGGGCCATCATTCCCAGTAGATAGTCGACCGTCTATCCACCAAACCTTTGTCGACCCACCCGTCACATCCTAGATGCTGATGTTGTCCCTTTGTATTCTGCGGTTGTGCCTTCTGATTCAAGGATCCATCTTTTTCTCCATTGTGGGGGCAGGTTTTTTCCCAGCAACGGGACACCACTAGAGGACAGGCTTGAGTTTCTTATTGGGACCACCTACAAATTTTTTTGAAACCCAAAATAGCCCGGAGGGACTTGAAACATGACATGCAGCTGATGATACACAGTGGCTGAATATGAAGAGGGTCGCTGACCGGTCAGTCCACAGCCCCCCGGGTCATTCTGCAAGGAGCAGCAAAGGCCCTGAATTATCACTGCGCAGCTACAGGGCAGATGTGGTCTCTGTATGATGAAGACCTAAATTAAAGGCGCATGCGGGTTGGCAGTGTGATGACCCTACGCAAAAAAGAAAAGCAAACGTTTTTGTTTCACATTTCCGTGCGGTGCGAAAACATGTCACCGCTACTTTTTGGTTTTATGTGAAAGAACCAAGGTGTGCCCAACATTTTACTGCTGAAATGGGAGTGAGAGTGGGGCGGAAACAGGAAAGGAAAGTTGGCACTTCCCAGTCTGCAGTGTACAGCGAGCCCCGTGAATGGCCCAGTTGACCGGATGGGAGCCAACCAGACCTGGTCCTCCCTCTTTTAATGACTTTGAGATGCCAACTGGGCATAGACTATACCTGTGACACCACTCCATCATTATTTCTCCCTCTTTTGGAACAAGTAAAGAGCACTGAGGTTTTTTTTTAAACTGGCAGTGCGTGTGCAATATATGTGCGCCTGCTGAAAAAGTAAACTGGATTTTTGTTTTGGTTTTATGGTTTTATGAGTATACAATGCATATAGATGCTGAGCTCTGAGCGTGTCTGTGTGTACATGTATGCGTAATCGTGGTTATGAGTGTGTGTATCTGTGTGATTTTGGGGAATCTGACTTTGTCTCCAAGTGTTTGTCACAAGGGTTCTGGGTTTGTTTGTGAAACACAATAAGCAAACACTTGTGGCTACAACTGTGCATCTCTCTCACAACCCGGTGCTGAGCTCAGCTGCAGATTGTCTGACGCTACTTATCATGAAATCCTTTTGTGTAGCTGGCAAAATTTTTACTGGGTAAGTACCATGCTCAAAGGTATTAGGGCAAGAGGTGTGATGTATGAAAGGAGCCTTCAGGTACAAGGCAGAAGCCATAACCTCTACACCAATGGTTGTCCCCAAACATTTGCCAGTATTATACCCCCACAGGTCTCCCGCTACTGTTATTACTGACTTTTTCAATTTGCTGAATACCACTGCTTCTATGTCAGTCACCATGACAGCTACAGAACGCGATCTGTTAGCAGGTAGCAACATGGCCAAAGGTAAACAAGGTGGCAAAAAGATCACCCAGTTTTGTCCTCCAGGCCTGGATTGCAGAAACTCTCCACAGAGCTGCTAATGTACACTTTTTTCATACAGTAGACTTATTAATCACAAAAGTGTCATTTTCCTTCCTTTTCAAGTCATTTTATTTTGACAGGAGTATTTCATTCACTGCTGGCTAACTTTCTCTTACTATAAAGCATGCAGACACTATGCTGCCCCTGTTTCCTGCCACACTGACAGTCTCAACCAGTCACAACCATCAATTAAATATCGCAGCTGAAAAATAAGTACCATTATTATTATTACAAATTCAGTTAGCAGATGCTTACATTCATTTACCCATTTATACAGTATGGCCATTTTAAGTGGAGTAATTCAGGGAAAGGCATTGATATTGATCACTGGTCATAAGTAGGAGTGGTGATAGAAAAGCTGAGTGGCATCACTATCAGCATAGAATGCCTGTGCCTTGCAGGCTGAAACTTTATGTCTTTATTTAACAAACATCTGTGAGCCAAATTACAACAGTGCCTCTGTCCAGTTTGTACTCCTCTAGGCATCCTGGATAGACTGCTGCTATTAAGAAAGGTTATTAAATGAATTTTACTAAACAAATGCAAAATTTGAAAATGCAACATTAAAATATAAGATTTCCTTTTCTTATATTGTATTTTCTTTCTAATTTCTAGAAATAATGCAAATATATTAGAGGGCAAGTGGTTACAAATAATGGATGGACTGACAGATGAAAGGATGTTATTCTCATGCATAAAATACCTTTATTTTACCAAAATGCCTTAACTTTAGCTGTTGCATTGCATCAGAAATAATGGAATTTTACAGCCTCACAACCAGAGTTCATCCAACAGATTCTCTGAACGAATTAGTCCTGATATGTGGAGTACAGTGCTGTACAAATGGGTGTACTGCAGCTACTACTGTATATGATGCCTCTTGCTCTGTACAGTAAGCACAGAAAATGTGCAGCAAACACCTTCTTTCAATAGCTGATACAATGATCCATGAAGCAAGCCAGGCAAGATGCTCAAGCAAACACAGTGACCCTTGTGGGAAGTTTAATAACCATTGAAAAAAAACATATAAACTCCCCAGAGAACCCAGTGACCCCGGATACCCACAGCAACTGTCATAAAACACACCCAGCCCTTATGGGATTACCTCCCCCTGTCTGCAGGATTTATTCTTTCCTATGAATGTGCACATCTAAGAAACTACAGAAAAACATAGCTTACAAATTGGTTATAATAGGATGCATTGAACTTATATTTCTGTCTATAACCATCAGTGACATATTTTTCTCTGTGGTTTTGCAGTGACATTGAACGTAGATACTGGTGTATGAGGTCCTCTCACACATGCTAGTGTAGAGATTTACCGTCTCGTACGAAGGCTGAGTGTATTTGTTAAAACTGTACGTATCTTCGGGGTTAAGATGCTCCAGTACGAAAGGTGTCATGTTTCACAGTCATACCTGAGAAACACCTAGAAGCACTCATTTCACATTACGCAGATTCAAAGCTTGTATTCTCTACTGAGCTTATCTGCATAGTTCCTACACGCTGTTGGACTTAGTTTGTGCCTTGATGGCTATGCTGTGTGATTTATAGCAGGTCCAATTTCAGGTGGTCATTTCATTTTCTTTTGGGTAGCTGTGACTACATACCCTTACAATATAGTTGTACAACTTGCATCTGGCACCGTCGTGCCTGTTCAAAGGTTGGCAAACTGACAGGAGGCACTAACTTCTTCTGCTGGGATCAGGCTGTATGGGAGGAGCTTCACCCCTTTTATGGTGGCTCCCAGGAATGTGCGTCTATGAGGGTCTGCGCAAGTGTGATCGTCAGAGGATGCTGGGTAGGGGGAAGGAAGCATGTGGCGGGCTGAAAGGTTGTTTATCTTCTCTGAACCCTCAAAGGCTATCACCCCTATTGCTGCTGACATCCAGCATGGGCAAAGGCCTCCGCTTCACTGAAGCCAGATGAAACAGCCCACTCACACCTGTCTGGCTCTGGCAGGTGTGGGAGCTAAACAGGGCCCAGCGGGCCAAGGTGTATGCAGGGGTACCAGGCGGGAAAAGCACCTAAGATGACAAATCTACAACAGAGCAAGAAATGATCCCAGGCTACACATCTAGACATCCAGGCATGTTGTAGGTAGTGCATAGATGCTGCTTCCTTTCCAGTAAGGGAAACATTCAGCTTAAATAGGCAAAATGAAAAGCAGACGAGAGAAACTGCCAGAAACAGGCATTCGGTATGAAGTTTAGTATCAAACTCTAGAGACCGAACGTATGACAAAAATCATAGCATGGAGGTCTGGTGAAGGTGAGTACTTAATCGACACATCAGCACTGGATGAAGGACTTGGTCTACACTGAAGATGCAACCAGTTACTAAGTTTAAGGGGGTGATTACTTTTTTGCATGAGTAATGTGGGTGTTAGATAACTTTATTCCTTAAATAAACTAAGAGGTTATTTAGAGAAATTATTTCAAAAATTATCCTTTTACTCGGGTTCTCGTTGTCTAATATTCGGTGTGACAAACAGGCAGCAGTAGGGGAAGTCAGGATGGGGGCACATATTTTTTTCACAGCACCGTACATCCTGAACATACCTTGTTGTGTGTTTGTCTCCATGAGCAGGAAACTGCTAAAACAACAGGCAGCAAGGTAGTAAATACCAAACGGGGGAGGAGTAGTTCTGCTTTATCGCATTTTTTTCTGTGGCTGAACATCCTAACAGAGGCCTTGTGTGTAATGCTGACTTGTTTCATGTGGATAGGTAGCATGGTCTAACATACCAGGAACTGCGGACGTACACACAATGTGGGCTTTCAGGAAGTGTGGGGTTGATGGAGCTTTGTGATCTTTGGTCCAGTTTGTGTGCAGTGTTATGCTCCTGTCTATTTGCTTGTTCAGTGTTTGGGTTTAGATGTTAACATGATAACTGTGTGATGTTAGCATGGCCAGGATGAATGGGCAGTCAGGGGTGCCTTGGACCAGCAGAGCCCCCCCCCCCCCCCCCGAACTCATACTGTTGTTCTCTTTTACAACTTGGGCTACTCAAGCTACTCTCAACAATTCTTGGATTATTTTTGTCGCACATGTGTGGTAACCTGTTCGGATGAGCTGAACCAAAATAAGCTGAAAATACGTAAATACACAAAGATGGCAAAACAGGGGGAAGCAGCGCTGTTTTATGGCCAAGGCTGAGCTTAAAGGATGACTTGGCTTACAGCTCCACAAGAGAGGGGGCTGTAAGAAGGTAGTAAATAGCTGCAAGAGGGGAAGAGAAAAATAAAAAAAAACACACACTTGTGTCTGGAAGCCACAAAACCCAAAGTAAAGGGCAACTATTTCAAGAACTGAAAATGGCTTTTGTAAAATTAAGTGTTATAGGCAGGTTAACAAGTTTCCGTTTATAGGTAGCTTGCCAGAAGGTCCATTTATTTTCACTCTTTTTAGAGTTTCTGTTATTAAGTGATGTTGCCAGGCAACCCCATTTTGGTGTAAAATTATAAACAAACCACAAGCTCTCCATTTCCAGATTGTAGGTGGTGATAAAGCAATGTGATTGGAGGCTGAACCTATTTAATGTGTTCCATTCCTGCCCGATACGTTAAAATAAACAAATTCATTAATATAACAAAACATGTATACTTCACCCCAGACTGCTTATGTTTGAAGGAATACAGAGTTTAAAAAAAGGGAAACACAAATGTTGTCTTTGACCTTTGAAAGTCCCGCTCATGCATCAATGAAGCCTTTAATGGGTGATGTGCAATATGTTGCGCTATATTTACAGCATTAAATCTCAGTTGATCTATTCTGGGTCTGACATAAAGTTTGTATCGAGAATATGAATTGCAGTCATTTGTTGACTGACCATTGTTTCCGCCATGAGCGTTTTTTTTTTAATTTTTTTTTTAAGCTCAGCTAGGAGTAATGCCAGCATGTTCAAAGTACAAGAGGAACCCTGCTATTGTACCCTTCATCAGGAATCATAACCTGCAGACGTTAAATGACGTTTGACTGAATAAAAACATCTGCTGGACAAAGAGGGGAAAAAAAAGAAACACTGAAGCAACAGTTTGCTTTTGCCCCAAGTGTTGCGTAGATCCATTGTCCACATTACTTATATGAATGAGCAGTGTATGGGGTGTCTGAAGCAGTTATGCAGACCAACATTTATATAGCTGGTTAATATCCAGCTATATAAATAGCTAAAATTTGAAAGCTATTTAAGTCATTGTGGGTGAAAATATCTGTAAAAACAGCAGTCCTGTGTTCTAAGTAACTTTCATTTGTAGTTCGGGCCTTGATGTGTTCCTGGGTCCTGTCCAAACCCCAGCCTCCTAATTGTGTTTATCTTTGTTCCTCTGTAAGAAATGCTTTGATTGTTCCAGTGTTGAGCGCTGGGGATCAGGGAGTTGGGGGGTGGGAGGTCTCCACCATGGCTCGCCGTGGCTTTCGGCTTTCGGCTTTCTCTGTGCCTCAGATGGCATAAGAAAACAATTAGCTGCCCCGTGCAACAGGATGCGACGGCATTCGGGTCCGTTGCACATTTACGTTTGCATTTGGCAGACACTTTTCTCCAAAGCTGTGTACAGCTCACGGTAAACAAAAGTACAAGGCACATCCCATAACAGCGGGCTTAGATGCGAGTACTGTTGCACAGCTTATTTGGTCCGTAATGCATGTCTTTGGACTGTGGGAGGAAACCAGAGCATCCGGAGGCAGGAGTGCTACTCACCGCATCACCATGTTGCCTGCCAACAACCTTCACAACCTTATTGAGGTCTGCAACTCTTATAGGGTTTCTAAACTGTGGAACAATCTAGAAGTCGATGTTAAGGACAGGTTTAAAAGAGGGCAAGGCGTGAAGTTTGTGCAAGGAGTACACTGGCGGTTTTTTTTGCTGTGCTTTTACTACAGGGCAGCAAGTGTAGTAGTGCTGAAGGTGGTGGAGTAGGGTTTTTGTAGGGTTTACATGGGAAATGCTGAATGGGGTTGGCATCTACTGCAGACCCGAGAACAGGTCATAGTCCCTATACTCTCTGTCCTTGCTTTATTGAAAAAGATATTTAAAAAATATGAGGAGTGAGCAGTGAAACTTGGTCACCTGAGTGCTCCTCCTCCAGGTGTGACCACACAGTCATGCATGGCACAAGGTCACAATGGCAGGTGCAGTCAATAGCAGTCAAAAAGTAGTCAGTCCTTTACAGGGCAATCGGAGTCACACTGCAGGTAAGGCAACTTTTTGACTTGAAACACACGTCTTTGGACTGTGGGAGCAAACCTTAGGACCCAGCTGAAACCTGTGCGAAGAAAATACATGAACCGAGACACAGATAGACTGTAATCGGAAATGCACAGCCCAGGAGGCATCATAGAGGCATAATAATAATAATAATAATAATAATAATAATAATAATAATAATAATAATAATAAGAAGAAGAAGAAGAAGAAGAAGAAGAAGAAGAAGAAGAATACTATGGTATTACTGAAAAACATGTAGTGAAAAAGAGCAAGGCCTGCCCTACTGAGGTGTTGTTTCCTTTTTTTCAGTAGAATTTCCTCATTGGGGGGGAATATTGCATAGAATAAATAAAACTGCTGGCCTACAGACACTTTCCTCATTGATGGGGTTGAAAAAAATACAGGGCACGTCAACAGTCAGCAGCAAAGAGGGATGTTTTTCTTGCTTTGACACCTCCTCTGCATAAGGCTGATGTCAATAATCAAATACTTTTCTGATGATGATGATGGTAAGTGAGATGGACCCGCAAATCCTCCATGTAGCAACAGGCTCTTTACCTCAGATGAGCACAGGTGTGCAGTTATTGGGAGATGGAGGACAATGCTGCTGCATATTTCCATGTCCCATCTACTCTGCTGCCACAGTGATCTGGAAGCACATAAAGTTTCAAGCAGTTTGTGTTGAGATTACAAGTTTCAAGAAATAGTAATAACATCTAATAATATTATTTAGAATTGCATATTGGTGGTCATTTTTCAGTTTATCTAATTGTAATTTATCTAAATACATCTAAATATTTATAATTTATCTAAATACAGTTCTTTGTGACTGGTTTCTAACTATTGTGAAGGTTAAGTTGGGCTTACGGTTGCTCCGCTATCGGACTGATCTGAACCGATCATACATTTGCGATCAAACATCACCTCTCTGTCTCCTTCAACTTGGTCTTTTCCACATGACCACATGTGATTTTCAGCGTCTCCAAATTCCGGCTCTCCCATTAGGCTCCTGGCTGGTGTGTGGCACTTTGGCGAGAGAAAAAGGGGAAAAAATTATTTTGCTTTGGAAACACTGAGCTGACTTTTCAGTTTCAAAGTGTGCAGATTCAGAGTTGGATGAGCGTAAATGGCAAATGCTGCAAATGCTGCAAATGCAAATCCCTGAGTGTCCCTATCCTTTTTCCCACATTCCCCAGGGTGGTGTTTAACTGGAACAAACAAGGAAACCTTCAGGGATCTGCTGGAGCATTCGCAAGACAGAACTGTGTGTGCCATTTATTCGCTTAGTCTTGAAAGCACTGTCCGCTTAGCTTTAAGGATGAGATGGTAAACACGAGATGTTTCCGTTCTGAAGTGTGGCCCTCTTGTTATTGTGATCGAGTGTGCAGTTAACTCTGATAGGATGTTAGGCCTTACAAACCCTTCAGCAACAACATTGTGGCTTGGAACTTAGCCCGTTGGGGCAGAGGGGTGGGGTACATGACTCCGTATACTGTACCACACTCCTGCCTTGGAGTGGTTGAAGTGGCTGTCCACAAAGGTTGGCAAGTGTCTAATAAATGTGTAATGTAATAAATGTCCAATAAGCCAGGGTGTTGAATGCACTGAAAAATTGCACAAGAACAATTGCACTGTGACAGGGATCAGCAGGAGAGGATGTTTCACCTGTTTGAGACAGCTAATATAACTAATGAGGGCGAATACTGTACACACATCCAGAATTTGTAGACAACCACTGACACAAAAGACCCCCCTGAGGTTTACTTTTTGTTCCTTCTTGCTGTTGGAAGTTTTTCTGTTTTCCTCGCCTCAGTTACTAGCTGGCTTATGTGGACAGCTAACTATCTGTATGGCCTGATCTACTGTAGATTGTGTGGCTTAAACCTTTTGGCACAATGTATCACTCTGAGTGCAACAGAAAAATAAATTCAACTGAAGCGAATTTAAAACTTTCCTTAGGCTGAATCTTTCCTTAGGCAATTCAGTTTGTTAAAAAAAGTTTAAATCAATTTTTTTAAACAATATTGTTTAAGCATTTTGTAGGTAAATTGAGCTGCTTTTTATAGTTCTTTTAACCAAAAGCTGTTGAACAGTTTTGTTGAGATCATTGCCATTTCTCCAGGCATTTTTTAATCCTGCGATACTGTTAGATTTTTTGCAAACACTTTTGAACCACTGGTGTTGGTGGTACCTTAGCACAGCAGGTAAGGTCAGTGTCTCACAGCATTTCACTGAGCTCCTGAAATGAGTCTGTGCCAGCAAGGCTGCAGAGGTGGATGAGATTTTTGCTGGAGAAAAGCACCGGAGAGAGGGGAGGTCGCAAGCACTCAAGCAATTTGTTACCTTCTATGAAAGAACTGGTATGAAAATCAGCACCTGAACTCTGGGGAGGACAACTGCCCCTAAAGGAAGAGTTCCAGTGTCTTGGGGTGTTGTTTATGAGTGCTGGAAAAGGGAAAGACAAGACTGAAAGGTGGACTGGTGTAGCCTCAGCAGTTCCGTACTGATTTGGGATGTTGAAGCTGGAAGCAAGTCTGCAGACAAAACTTTCCGTTTACCACTGGACTGTGTCCTCATCCTTGCTCATGGTCATGAGCTATGGGTAATGACCAAGAGAATGACATTGCAGAAAAAGGACAGAAATGGCAGCAATTAGGTTTCTTTAGAGGATTGCTGGGTTCAGTCTCCAAGAGGAGAGAAGCTTGGTGATCTGGGAAATCTTGGGAATCCTCAGAGTGGAATCACTGTTCCTCCCCTTTGAGAGGAAACAGCTGAGTTGGTTTGGGTGTTGCATAAGAATGCTTTATTGACTGGAGTTATCCCAGGCACATCCCACTGAGAGGTGATGGTAGAGAACATCATGGACACATTGGAGAAATTTTGCCTGTGGATCTCTTAAAAGGAGTTTGAGACTGGTGCTGGCGAAAGAGGGGTTTTGGCCTGCCTGTTGAGTTTGCTACCACTCCAAGACAAATGGAAAAGAAAAAACAAACAGAACCAGACATCTTGTTTTACAGTTGACCACAACTGAGACAAATCTACCAAGACAAATCTTTGTGACTGAAGAGTTGGTGGTCTGTGCCCATCATCTCATCTTTTTCTCAGCTCCAGGTTACCAGGTCAGTTGTGATGAGCCATAGCAAAGGAGCAGTGATGTATTAAAAGCAGAACCATGGTGCTGGGCAGATGAATCGCACATGTTCTTGTGCATCAGAAAATTTCACAAATTCACATCTCACACGGGCACGTCACCATGTGCTAATTTGACAGAAAACCCTTCTACTGCTCAAATGACTTTGTGTTTTTGACCAGCACAACAGCTAGAGCTTTGCAAATTCTTTGTACCGATTCAGAAACCGATTCCCCAGAATGGAGGAGACATATCTGCAAAGCTTAATGTTAAGTATGCTCCAGTCAGTGGTTCAGTTCTTCACAGATACACTGTATAGCCAAAAGTATGCGAACACCAGAGCATCACACCCATAGGTGCTTGTTGACTCTTGTTGACCATCCCATTCCAAACCTATGGGCATTCATATGGAGTTGTTCCCTCGTTTGCTACTATAACAGCCTCCACTCTTTGGGAAGGCTTTCTCCCAGATTTTGGGAATTTGGCCACAAGAGCATCAGTGAGGTTAGGAAAGGAGGCCCAGCTTGCAGTCAGCGTTTCAGTTTACCCCAAAGGTATTCAGTAGGGTTGAGGTCAGGGCTCTGTGCAGCCACTCAAGTCTTTCCACACCAACCTGGGCAAACCCTGTGTTTATGGGCCTTGCTTTGTGCATGGAGGGGGGCTGCACAGTCATGCTGGAGCAGGAAAGGAGCTTCTTCTTCCCCGTACTCTGGCCACAATGCTGGAAGCACACAGTTGTCTACAAAGTGTTTGTACGCTGTGTGGGTGTGGCTGAAACAGCTCAGCTCAGTCATTGGAAGGGGGGGTTGTCCACGTACTTTTGGTCATACTTTTGGTTAATCTAAGTAACAAATTTGGATGCCCATTTAGCTGTAACCCAAGCTGCCTGAGATTCGAGTTTTTGTTACTGTAGTAACATTTCTTCTGCTTCTGTTGCATGTGTTGGAAGGCGGCTGTTGTGAATACTGACACCTTCACCAACAGAGCACGCGTGCGCCTGGGTAAAGACAAATTAACGTCAAAAATGTCTGAGCCGTCTGAATAAAGGTTTGATGTTGCTCAGTCTATATCAAGTTTGAATGTTTTTTCGCGTCTTATGTGGGTTTCCTCTTGGTTCTCAGATTCCCTCCCGCAATCCAAAGACATACATTTCAAGTTAACAGGCGACTCTAAACAGTCAGTGTGTGGGACTGTGCGTGCCAGTGTGTTCATGGGTTGCTACCTTATGACGGACTGGTATCTCCCCACGGTGTTCCCTCCTAATCCAATGTCCATTATTTGTGCAACACCCACCATACCCCCTCCCCCAAAGGGCCAGATTTAGCACAGCTTTAGTCTGAAGATAAAAATGCACTTCAATATTTTTGCACAGCAGCAAGAGCAAATTTGTCCTCATTCTTTTGTGGGAGCTACTTGCACCCATGTTCAGCTGCAACAAATTACAAAGTTGTCACAATTTTTATTGCTGTACAACTTGTAAATCTTTTTTCTGCTGTTGCCAAGCTGCATATTTTATGTGTCCTGCTGGATCTACGGTTATCTAAAGCCGTATGCTAAGTACATCTGGAGTCTTTGACAGTGTAAATAAAGGCTTCTCTGTAGAAGCTAATGTTTTAATAGCTTAGCTCTGTATTTTCTCAAGATAAAATTAACAATAGCTTAAAAATTACATGAAATAGTATCACAAAATATTTTCTTTCATTCCACAGCAAGTCCTTGCTCTCATATTTTGGCATGACTTTGCATTTGGGCAACATTAAATCTGTACAATAGGGCTGCTAGTTTGACCAGGCAATTGCTTAATCTAGAAAGTGCATCCTAAATGTACGGTTTTTCACTCCAGTACAGAAAAACTGCGATAGAGATTGTCAGCAGCAGCAGAAACTCTCCAATCCGTCTACTTTGGAGAGGAAAATGGATGCTCATAGCTAAGAAAACCAAACCTCAGCTGCTTTATTACCATAGTAACCTGGCACCATTCTGTAGAACATCATGCTATAGCTACAGAGGCATTATATATACATGTATTTGTATTTATACTGTATTTTATAAGTATAATGATCCTACAGTTTTGGTATGCTGATCTACAGCAGGATGTGGACGAATGGATAGGATACCTGTGTAGGTCAGGCCAAGGTTAAGGCAAAGGGGAGAGATGGTGGTGTCCTCACAGTTACATAATCCCTATTCAAGGCAAGCAGAGGCAGGCTTTAGATGTCTAGAGGTGCTGACATAGCCCAGCCCCCCAGTACAGTGCTGGTATGGCAGCTCTGAAACAGAATCCATGCTGCACCTGCATCAACCAGCCAAATATGTCTGCACATTCACTGTCAGATTTGTTTACCAGTGTGCTTGCCTTCTGGTGCAGTATTTAGTTGTCTGGTACGAGTATTTTTTCTGTTGCGTTTCATGTCCATTGTGTAGGCGTTTTTATACTCTTCCTCCTTCAGTGATTCTTCCCATCCTCGCATACTTACACTGTTCATTTTTTTTTATTTCACATCTCTGCTCACCCTTCCATCCAGCATTTGGTCATTTGCCCCCCTATCTGTTTGCACTATGATCCCTTCTGGCCTTGCTCCAATACCCACCTGCCCACCCCTTTCCCTACTCATCACCACCAACTGGACAAAGCTGTGGTGTTTGGGAGAGAAAAAAACTGCTTCCCATCACCCTTGCAACCTGTCCCATTGTGCAGGACCATATGACTGTGGTTAGCGGCTCCCTCTCCATCTAAGGCCACGTTTCAAAGGTGCACCAGACAGATTCTCCTCCACAAAGACTCACCTGATCCTAATCTCTAGAATAAAATCCAGGTTCTTCCTGTGACTCACTTTTTTCACACAGATGTGCAGTGGGACTTAGGTGGTGTGGCTGCGGCATTCATCTCACTGCTTCCCACTTACCAGTTCAACAAGCAAACTACAAGTTAAACGTAGCTACAGCCCTCACTGGGGAACAACAGTCCATTTTTGTAAAACAGAGTTAGATGTTTCAGCATACCAGTTCTACGTTTGCATTTGTTAGTTTAGCAGACACTTTTCTCCAAAGTGATGTATGGGTAAACACAGAGTTTCACTATAATGCACTGCATCTTTTAATAGCAGTTTCCAGTTTGTAGAACAAACTTGCCGCTATAATGCAGAGCCACAACACAGCAGCAGAAGTTTACACATTTTAAACTCGCATGTTGTGCAAGAAGTTTGTTCCTGCCCCATATTTCCCCCACTTATGTATACCACACACTGCTATGAATTGTACCACAATGTAAGCGACATGCTGCTAATATCCCCCCATGGTTGCTTTGTTTCTACATTTTTTGTGCAGTGTCTCCATTTTAATCTTATAACTAAAGCATAATCCATCTAAATGAAGCCAAAAATTATAACAAAAAAAATAAATGTACTTGCTGCGTGTAGTGATTGCGGTGCTATGTGGGGCTGTGCTGCGTGTGCTTCAAAGTGTTTTACAAATTTTCGAGAATGTTGGTTTGGGGTCCTCAGATGGTTCAGAACGCATCATTATTTTTCCCACTTAAAATAATAGAAAACGAGAAATTAAGTATTTCTGCATGTGCAGCATTTTCAGGAACATATTAAGACCATAAACTACTAACTCGTGTATTACCTGTCACATTTGTTCAAGACCACTTACAGCCCCAAACTTAAAACATATACAGTCGGCAATTCAGAGTCATCACTTAACCTGAAACATGACTTTGAATTGCGGTAGGAAACCAGAGCACCCAGTCGAAACTCATACAAACATGGCTCGGGTGCTGTGAGGCACCGGCTCTGCCCACTGTGTCACAGTTTCTAGCAAACTTCATTTATCAGTCATTTACAACATTTATCTTTAAATTTTTACATACGCAAGGATATATGTTGTAATATTCAATTATTTGTGACTTAAAAGTATTATATTCAACATTTGGTGTAGCTGGTGAAACCCCCCAGTTACCCCTAGGGGTCAGAGGTTATGGGTCAGGGTGAGAGTGTGTTTGGATAATACTGGAGACACTGCTATCGTCTATTGTCCGTGGTTCAATAAGTCATGACAGCACATGGGGAATGTGAAGGTGATAGCAGTTATTATCTGTGCCATAAGCAAAGCTCCCCTCGCATGACAAACAAGTTCTTCTTTGGCCATTTAAATGGGTGGGCTTCAGAAGAAGCTCTGAAAGTTACTCTAGTAAGCTGTGGTAGAGTAAGTGCTGTCAAGTCCAATTTGACTCTTGGCAGCCAGTAGCGCAGTTTTCGTGGTAAGGGAGGGTTATGAGGTGCTTCACCATTTCCTTCTTCCCTGCATATCTTTGAATTGAGAAGAAGGGAAGAACATGCAAACTGTGTACACCGCATTAGAAGCTTCACCAAAGACATATGAGTAGCTTTGGCATATGAGAGGAAGGGGGCAATGAAGGTCACTTCCATATCCTCCCTTAAAATGGAAAAGCATGTACATAGTCACCAAGAATCAAGATGGACTCAACGGTGCTTCACCAACCCTACCTACTTTAAGACAATCGCTTCCACAAGACAAGTCTTAAAATTGACTCACTTACGAACAGCAGCAACTACAAACCTGGAACCACCTTTCTTTGGCAACAAAGAGGAAGTCGGGTGTTGGCACCAGGTAGTGCATTGGCATACAATTTGCAGCTCCATTTTTGGGCAACAGTAGCAAACTGTGATCTGCATAAAAAATCCCCAAGTAAATCATTAACTGTGTAGTGAGAAGCAGTGATGCTTATTATCTAGTTGAAACTATGCAGGCACATTCTTAGTGGATTGTCAACAAAAGTAACTCACGTCTTTAGATTTTTTTATTTAGCTGACACTTTTCCCTAAAGCAACTTTCAATGTCAAGCTACTTGAACTGATTTACAGCATAAAGTATTCATTTTACATTAACTGTTCCATCCACTTTCATTAAACTCTTTGTACCCTGAGCACAGTCACGGTTGTCCGAACCCTGTTTCAAAATCACAGGATGCAAAGCTATGAAATAACACCTTGATGGAACACCAGAGCTTCACAGGGTGACCTCACTCACAGTCACATGCACATTACAAGCAGTTCAGAGTGACCAATAAACCTGAAATTCATGGGGACACTAGAGTGCATCAAGAATACCCAAGCAGACAATGGAAGAACATATAAACCCCCCCACAGACTGAGCTGGACTTAAACCCACGCCCGTCCAGCACAAGCGCTGCGACGCAGTAGTGCCACCATGCCGCTGCATTAGCTGATGTCACACAGAATTGCGTTCCGTTAAAGCAGAATGAATAGTATAATCCCCATATTTAAATCATTGTCTGTACTATTGGATTTTTACTGTTTTTTTCACTCTCATATATATATTATATTTAATCATATGACAGTTTTCTCCAAAGGTGCTTTCAATGAATCACCCATTAATACAGCTGGGCAGCTCTTACTGGTGTAGTTCAGGGTCAGTACAACAGTGTTCTGGAGCAGCTGGTGGGATTCAAACCTGGGTCCTTCAAAAACAAGAGCACAGCTTGTACCACTTACTTTTCCTTATTCCTTGGTCCTTTAATGGTATTTTTTAGCAATTTCCATTGGTTATATATTGTTTGAAGTGAAATGAATTAAATTCTTTTCTCCTTAGCCTTATGCACAGTACGAATACCTCAGCCTCGCCCCTGCATCGTACACTGTGTTACAATGCCACACTCATTCACCATGCTCACTAGGTCTCCTCCAGTGCATTCTTGCACTGCAAGCATTGTTTGAAGCTTCACTCCTCTACCCATCTTACTGTCCTCACAACACTGACCCCAACCACACCTTGGGACTGTGGATGGAAGTAGCGTAAAGAAATGGAGCCATACTGTTAGTTTCTGTACTGGGCCACAGGATCCCTGTCTGAGATGTGCTAATAGAGGCTTCAGAGCATCACCTTTTCAGGTTCTTCTTGAGGACAAAACAGTAGGCAGCTGAACTCCCATGAACACGGGGGGGGGGGGGCAAACAAAGTGATTATGGGGGTCGGTAAAGTACAAGTTCACATGCCAGTGCTCACCTCTGTGGGGATATTTAAAAAGCTGGGAAGCTCACCACGTGAGCCACAAGCAGCAGGCTAAGAGCAGTCCCTTGGGGGAGTGAGGGGATCAGATATGTCAAGCAAGGTTTAAAGGTCCCCCGTTCAGTGCCCCCCACTCCCCCAGCCCCTCACCCTCTCACCCCTATGCCCTGCAGCTAATTGGAGTCAGGCAGGAGTTGTTGACTGGAGTGAACTGAGCCGCCCAATTGTTATCTCTGTGCCCCCTCTGCAGACCCAGTGCGATTAAATAACAGCACCCTCCCCCGCACCCCCAGGGGAGATCCTCTCTTTCACAGCACCCAAGCACATGGCATTGCCAACTACCCAATGACTCTCTCTCTCTCTCACACACACACACACACACACACACACACACACACACACACCGACACACACGATTGCTCTCTCTCACACAAACACATAACACACACCGTCTGTCTCTGCCTCCCTCTCACTCCTGTATGCATACCATACATAAATAACCCGTTTCACCACACACAGTCTGGCGTGCGTAAAAATATGACAACATTACTGGAACATGTTTCCCTGAGTAAAACCAAACTAAAAATGCCTTTTTATTTGTGTTTTATGATTATGCCCCTTCTTTAAATGTGGTGCTAAATAATAAGACAGCTGTATACAAGACAGCCAGTGAGTGCAGAGTAAATCAGTTTTATTTTGCTGTTTGTACAGGTCACTAAGACTGATCACCCAACTCTTGACCTTTAACCCTCGTACTGTAGGAGTTCTCCAGTTTTGTATGATTGTGCAGCTGTTTTTTGCTCCCCTGCCACTGGTTCACCTCCCTCTGGCTCTGCAGGTCCCAAGATAGCCTCATGGCACCAGGGGGTGATGAGAACATGGGTTGCTCCAAACACTGGCCCTAGCATATCCAGCTTGTGTGGTAATGACAAGCACACTCCATCATCCACGGTGACCTGAGAGCAATGACCCGACCGATGGCACAGCCATTCCTCCTCAACTCTGCGTTCCGCTGTCCTTCAGCAGCTCACGCTGTCTGAGAAAGTGTTAACTTGCTAGAAAATATTCTGACCACAGGTCCTACAGACACAACACCTACCTAACACCAGATCTGAGAGATAATGTAGGTGCAAATCACTGGTCTAATCCTGGATCTGAGAGATCACGTGATACCGTAACAGGGACAAAGCATTGGCTTGACATCAGATCTGACACACCTTCTGGTGTTTTCACTAAAGTCGAGGATTTGTCCCAAGGAACTCTTGATGTCCTCATTTGTCATGCAGTTTGTATCTGATCCCAGACCTCTGCATGTTGTGACAGACAGTGTATCTGCCCAAGTCCTAACTGGCTGAGGGCAACTATGTCCTGAGAGAAGGGAAAGAGCTTCTTTTTGATACCAGAAGGTAAATGGATTCACGGTGCCACAGCTGAAACATCTGTGTCAGAAGACCTGGTTGGATGCTGAGTATCCACAATAAGATGGGCGGTATATACAATGAGAATGCACCACATTTGGGGTGGGTTGTACCGCTGTGAGGGTCATATGTATTTAGGCCATGAAGAATATGAATGAGCATGAGATTGGGAGAGCTTGGATTCCACCATATTTATTTACATACATTTACTCATTTTCCAAAGCAACTCTGGGTAAACAAAGTGCATTTCAGAGCCGGCGAAGCACTTTAGACACGGACAAAACTGCTGTCCGAAACCATTGCTTCCTGCTGGTGGATGTAGTTACCTATAGAGTCTGGGAGGAAAAACAAACGTGATTGTGATAGACGGTGTGATGAAAACGTACAGTGCAGTTAGGAGATCGGAAGAAGTGGGTCTAATCTTGAACGCTGACAAGGCTTCAGCAGTTCTTAAGGACAGAGGGCACTCATTCCACCACAGCAGAGCAAAACCTTTGCACATTCAGTATTCACGCACAACTTGTTATGCGTACATACAAAATATATTTAGTGTAGAAGTATGAGGAGGAAAGGATGTACTTTAAAGCAGTGCTTCAGATTGTGTTTTAGAATACAGAGTGTGTGTGTGTGGGGCTGGGGAGGGGGATCTGAATTAAACAGGCTTTCCCGTGACTGTGCAGTTGTTTATTTCCTCTTACATGATGATTGTTCCATTCTGGAAAGGCATTTTTCAGAGCTTTGGCAGCTGTATGTTGTTATTAAACCTGTGTCCCTTTGTTCTGCAATCACGGGGTTTCTCGGTGCAGAACACAGCCCACAGAGACGCTTCTCAACACGTACCAGACAATGTTGTAGCACACACAGGCAAACGGAAGAAACCCACGTCCATACACTGACAAGGATGGTCAGAGACCTCAGTTTTGAATTGCACTTTGCCACAAGCACCTGCAACCATGATACACCTGGGTCCTCAACAGATGAGCACAGCTGATTCCTAACTGGAACTCCTGAGTCACTTTTGCCATAAGGTCAGCAACAAAAAAATACCCGTTACGTAACAGCAATACATACAGTATATCAATCATATAATAGGTAAAAATACTCGGAAATAATTCTGTCCAACCATTATCCATAACCGCTTGTCTAGCGCAGGTTTGCTTTGTCCCGAGTCAATCCCGAAAGCACAGGGCAAGTTGTGTTACGCCCTGGATACAATGTTACTATGTAACAGTCTGACCCTCAAATTGCTTTAAAACGAAAACTTTAGAACTCAGATTAAAACCAAAAATAAAAAATTTGTCCCTATGACCTGCTATTTAAAGCTGCTGACATTCATTGTATAAACACATCCGTTGTTTGTCAGCTTCAGGCTACCTTCAACGTTTTGTTTTACAGACGCTCAATAAAAGCTTCATCGTGTTCCTTGATATATTTACTGTTTTGTAAAAATCTTGGATGCAGCCATCCATCCATCTATCAGTTTTCAATAACTGTTTGTCCTTTTTAAGGATGCTGCGCACTGGAGCCTGTCCTTAAATCACTGGGTGCAAGACTACATGGGGTACACAGACTTGCATGTGCACATGCACACTGAAGTTTATCATCACATGGAACCTAAAACATGTGTCTTTGGACTGTGGTGGGAAAACTGGTGCTCACAGAGGAAACAAATACAGACAAAGAGCATGCAAACTTCTCAAACTTTATTGAGTTGGAACCTATGCCCAAACATCCAAGTCACTGTAAGGCAACAGTACTACCTGCTGCATTACGGCATTGACCCCTCTTACTAATAACTAAAACTAACTTAAAACATCTGGAAAAAGTATGTTCTCTCCACAAATGCCTGTTCAGCACTGATTGTTAATTGAGTCACTACATAAATATGTGCAGCATTCATCTTTTTATTGATTGTGGGCATCAGGCATGTACTGTAAACACTGTGGAAGCCAGAAGAATGAAGGCGGTCCCACATTCCTATAGTGCTTCTCTACTTTTCAGTATGCTATATTGCCAAACAACAGCAGAGCACAAAAACATTGCTTTAATTGTGGCTTGAACTCTGGAAAGGACAGAAATTTTTGAAAATGGACCGGTGAAGAAAATGCAGAGGAAAGCAAGTAAATAAAATGATCATATCTTCAAAAAAATGTTCCTAGCACGAGGAGCTGCTGCATTCCTTTTTAATCTCCTCCATAAAAATAATCACCAAGTGACCATTCACTGTATAGGTTCATACAGGAAAGATTTTAGGTCTCTGAATAAGTTCACCTGCTTTAGTCAAATCTTTCTGCCATCAGTATCTATCGATGACTGTTGCCGCTCATCATGCCATCCTGGTGACCCTGAGGCCTTCCTTATAAAAACAGGAATGGCAGGTACCAGCCACATCCCAAATGTGGTACAGCACTCTGAAAAGTGGATGATAAATTATTTTTGTGCAAATGCTGCATGGGGGACTGTTGTTGAGCCTCTGTCTAGTTCTCGGGAGGCTTTTAGGGCAAGCATGCAAAGAGGCCACAAACACACTCGCACAGGTGTGAATCGCACACTTGCACCAGATTAACCTGGGCTGATTTGGGCAGTTATCTGGGGGGGTTCAAAGAATGTTTTGAACATTGTGAAATTCTCCTCCTGACAGCTTTCCCTGATGAAACTCTCAGATTTGATAAAGTGCTGTGTGGAAACACTAGGAGGAATAAGTCCAGGAGGACTCAGTACCAGCCAGGCTCCCCTCCCACAGTACTGGAGCTCAGCGTGGTTGCGCTGACCTGCACTGACAGAATCTTATCTCAAGAGTGTATGTCATGGTTTCATCCTGAGGGTGGGAGGGGGGGCTAGAATGGTTTTTACAGTTGTCTAGCACAGTCGGGGGGCAAGAACAAGGAGCAGTCCCATGTGAGGCAATGCTCAATACTGTAAAATAGTGGTCGGAGCACAGCTACAGTCCATGCTTAGTCCAGCATGATGTGAGGGAGTGGTGAGTCGACTATAATTCCCTAAATGTACTTACTCCACAGTCCTTCTCCTTGCAGTTCTTGAACCTGGTTTAAGAATGTCTTCAAGGTGAAGAAATATTATTTTCCTGTGGCCATCCGTGCGCAGGAGATGCCTGTCAGCCATGGTCCAAAGCCAGTTTTGAATTTTTGTTTAAACTGGTTTGCATTAACCCTTCTAGTGGGAGCCTAGGCTGGATCAGGGAAAAAACCTCTACACAACTGAGCAGGGCTTTCCACCACTCATACCGGTAAAACACTGGGGCCTTTTGCGACTATGACCAGCCGTTATGCCCAGCAAAACCTTTTAACCATGAAAATGACATCACTTCCCACAGGATGCGTAGAAGGTGAACGCTCAGAATTTCAGCAAGCAAATTTGTCTGCGGACAATCAGCCTTTCGTCCGTGGTGCACGATGCTGATGAACACGTGAAGCTGGGGAACATGCAGACCCTTTGGACGAAAGGGGCAGAAAAGAGCGGTCGTAGATTAGGCAAAGGTAGGCAGGTGCCCAGGGCCCCATGAATCCTATATAATCCACTATAAATATTCAAATTAAAAATGTGTGAGGTCTCAGCTTACTGTTGGTGTTGTCACCATTAATATAAAAATCTACAATTTTTTTTTTTTTTTTTTTTAGCTATAGCCACCACAAGTATGACAGGAGTGTGTAGGAAGTGTTGCTTATCTTTAGGGCAACACACTTTAGTGAACCCCCATAACAGCTCCTTGCCACACCGTAGGTTAACACACCTGTTGCAGGTCAGAAAAGCCAAAGTGGCTGCTGGCTGTTTGTTAACCTGCTCTGGGGCAGCCTGTTATACATACCTAGTAAGAGCAGATTAGCTGGACGCAGCAGGTCCAACGATACAATCTGCTGTTTAGCAGTGAAATAAAATTGTCTGCGTTTCGATTTTATTTTCATCACCATAACCCTCGTAACTCTCTCTTTTTACTTGAACGTAAGTTAAAACACTGACAGATGACAGCTAAATTTATACACTAATGCGATAGTCCAAGCAGCCTAAGCGAAAAACGTGAATTTAAGAGTTTATAGTCATGTTTCTTAACTAGAGTCCATAATTATTTTATTACAACTTCATTAATAAGCCGATGCAGGTGATGAACACGAGTCCAGTTTTTTAACACAATGGAAATGATACAGTGGCATGCAAAAATTTGGACACCCCTGGTCAAAATTCCTCTTACTGTGAATGGTTAAGTGAGTAGAAGATGAACTGATCTCCTAAGGGCATAAAGTTAAAGATGAATAATTATTTTCAGCATTTTAAGCAAAATTAGTGTGCTATTGTCATTTTGTACAATTTTAGAGTGAAAAAAAGAAAGGAGCACCATGCAAAAGTTTTGGAAACAAGTCCTGTGGACCAATGAAGTCAGAATAGAACTTTCTGGCTGCAATGCACAAAGGTATGTTTGGAGCAAAAAGGGTATGGAATTCCATGAAAAGAACACCTCTCCAACTTTTAAGCATAGCAGTGGAAAGATCATGCTTTGGGCTTGTTTTGCAGCCAGTGGTACAGCGAACGTTTCACTGGTAGAGAGAATGGATTCAATTAAATATCAGCAGATTCTGGAAGCAAACATCACACCGTATGTAAAAAATAAGAAGATGGAAAGATGATGGCTTCTACAACAGGATAATGATATCCAAAGCACCTCAAAATCCGCAATGGACTACCTCAAGAGGCAAAAGCTGAAGGTTTTGGCATGGCCCTCACAGTCCCCCGACCTAGAAATCATCCAAAATTTGTGGATAGACTTCAAAAGAGTAGTGCATGCAAGACAGCCCAAGAATCTCACAGAACTAGAAGCCTTTTGCAAGGAAATAGGTGGAAATTTCCTAAATAAGAACTGAAAGACTCTTAGCTGGCAACAAAAAGTGTTTACAAGGGGTAATACTTGTCAAAGGGGGTGTTACTAAGTACTGACCATGCAGGGTGCCTAAACTTTTGCTTTGAGCCCTTTTCCTTCTTTGTTATTTTGAAACTGTAAAAGAAGGAAATAAAAAAGTAATTTTGCTTGAAATATTACAGAAACGTGCCCTCTTTAATGTAATTCCTTTTAGAAATTAGATCTTTTTTTACTTGCTTAGGTATTCACAGTAACAGAAATTTTGACCAGGGGTGCCCAAACTTTTGCATGCCACTGTATGCCATAATATATAGTATGAAACAACTGAATGTCTAGGAGCACAGTTTACATTATAACTTTGCAGATCCTGTGTTAAGCGTGTCAGTCATCCAAGTCTTAAAGCTGATTCTGATTGTCGTGATGCAGAGCCAGTATGTGGGGTGGATGTTCAGAGGTGCTGCTTTCGCCCCTGAAGGGCGTGACACACAGATTAGCATGCATGTCAGATACAGCCTGGTCCTTTGCAGCAGCTCTTCTTCTGAGCACTACAAGGGTCAATAAAAAGGAATTTTTACAACTAGGCCTGTGTGTTTAGGCTAATAAGTATAAAAAAGGACGAGAATTGGGATTGATGAGGGCCCTTTCCTATTTTTGCCTCCAAACCATTAAACCCACCTCTGCCTACATATCTCATATGTCTTGTATTCACCATGTAAGAACTTTGCAGCAACCTTCTGAGGGAATGTTCAGAAATTTATTATTTTTGTCCTGATGAACTTTTCATTGACACTGTATTGGTTAGGACGACACCATTAGTCTTCAAACTGAAGTCAGTTTGTAAGGAAGACATGAGGAAGACAAGTTGAACATGGATTTTAAGTTTCTGTATCACACTCATTAAAGTCATATATCACATGGTGAACAGCAGCAGGCTATACTGTTGACACATTTATAAAATTGTACATTAATATATAATTGTCACATTTTGCTTTTCTATCCTGTCCAGAAGAAATTGAGAAAAATACATACATTTCTGAATGAAATGGAAATTCTAGAAGCACCACTGTAGTTGGCATATAATATAACTGAGGGATATGGTGGAGTCACCATCACAGTGAGAAGATGGTATGGAGAACAATATGAATCCTGAGCACTCATGAAAAGTATTTGGTTTTATACTTGCCCTTACGACAAACCCAGAATGAATGAAGTCAACCACAGTGCCCCACGTCTGCCCATGACATAAGAGTGGAATCATAGTGATAATACTGTTTTTGTACTGTATTTATATTACATATCACCTGATTCAAGGTAGAACCATGGAATGGGGCCAAGCTGAACTTAACGGATGGCATCCTGTGCCCACTGGGCACCTTTCATTTTGGAAAACATAAAATTAGCTTCCTCTAGTTAAGTGGGAAAGACCACGAATTAGTGGCTCTGAAGGAAGAGAGGTGGAAGGGGATGAACCCCCTGGCATGTATTGGGGAAAGTTTCCCTTGTTTTATTTTCAAACCTGGACTGGAGCTCTTGCTGCTTTGAAATAGGACCAGAATGGTAAGAAATTTAGTAGATTTAGTAAATTTTCACATACTCTTTAATTTTAATTTTTTATAAATCAGATCATTGTAAATTCAGATATAACTCCAAAGACTGAAGAAAAAGGTCTGAAAATAGGGTAAAATGGGAGTTATAAAGTTTTAATAAGCAAAGTTGTTCTACACTGAAAGCAGCGCAAGGAGACTGTAGTTTTAAAGCCTTATTAAACTGTGCTGTTGTTCAAGTACTTGTAAGTTAATGGTGTATAAAGGGGCTTTGATCGCATTATGGAATGGAAAAATGAGACTGTTGGCACAAAAACTAGTAATTTTTTTTTTTTTTTCTGTAGCCTTGATTTTCAAATTATGGGAAGGATTTAAGACCATGCTTTAAACTGTGATCGTAAAATTACCCTATTTTGTAAGGGATTTAGTTCTGCAAATATGCATTTATGTAATTGTACAATTACAAAAATGACTAATATAGAAGATTACAAAGTCTATAACTTGAGAAATCCTAAATCAAAAACAATTTTTTTTATAATATAATTTAGAGTTTAAGTAACCCTGGGAAAAGGCTTCAGCTAAATAACAAACAAAAACAACACTAATGATAATAATAACAATAAGAAGAAGGTTTGTAAGCTTTATCTTGCAAAAACAATTTATTTACAAAATTAATGACCTGTTAAAAAGAATATGGCTATCTTTCCTGGGAGACCTAACAAATAATAGAAAATGACTTTTGGTGTGATTGTGGGATGAAATTATTAATTTCAAATTCTAACTATCTTTTGAAAGACAAATGAGAAACAACTACAGTATGTAAACAAGTATTTCTTCAGCTCTTCTTTTTTCTATTGCAGTGTCAAAGATTGACAACTGCTTTTTTGAACCGCAATCTTGCTCAGAGTCTGTTTCTATTTAAACTAGGCCCAGACTATTTTAAAATATTTCCGTAACCTTTCAGTTAAAATATGTGATGCCATATGCGGCTTTAAATTGCTTTCATTAAAGGGCAGGTCTCTCTTTTCTGCTGGCCAGTAAAACATCCAGCCACATGAAAAACAAAGAGAACATAAACCTCTAATTGTTACCTCGCAATAAAGGCCTTCCACTATGCTTATTACACAGGGTAACCTCAGATGAGTGTGACCGTCATTAGTGAACAATTTCCGGCGGTTCTAGTGTCACAAAGCAGCCATGGTCATTGCCAAAGCAGGTAATGACACAAGCAGCTTTCATTGAAGTTACACAGCAACCAGTTGGAAATTTTGCATTTTGCTAGTCTCATTGTTATCTCATGGTATTGAGCACATGGGCACAGCCTCGGGATGTTTTTGACTGCACACGTTTGCTCTTCAGCCAAACGAATATTGCAGAACAATATTTTTACTGGTGACTATAGTACATAAACCTTGAGGGCTTGCCTTTTTATTTAAAATTCTGCCAAATGCTAAAGCTAAAAGAAATGAACGAAAACTATAAAATGTGCCGTTAAAATGGATTCTCAGTGTTGGCTGGAATTCAGCTCCCTATTCTAATTTATTTTTAATTCTGTAAATGCTTCTCAGATGTTTGATATACTTCATTTTAGGCATGTTGAGAAGTAATGTTACATAGAACTTAACTCCCAAGCCCCCACTACTCCCATCCACCCACACATTGCTGGAAAAATTAAGTTATTAGCTTTTAGTGGGCCTGTTTTACCTTTACTTTCGGGTAAAAAATATAACTAAAACAAGTTACACATCATTACAAATGCACAAAGTTACTTAAACTGACCGAACCTGAGTTCAACAGAAATGGAATAAGGTTTGAATGTGCATAATTAATATGTAGTAAATTTATAAGGCAGGTGATCCTAATGTTAGAAAAGACCATTTTGGACTTTCTAATACTGTAACATATCCACATGCAAGGAGAATAAGCCATTAAAATGTATGCTTTACTTCCTTCCATTAAGTCTATTTTTTAACAATAACAATTTAATATTTCATTTTTTAACTATTGGGAATACCCACACCAGTACTCTAACTGGCTTCTTTGGATTTAAATTACTAATTTGCACAGAAATCGTTCAGAGGAAAAAGCTTAATTTATTCTGTTCATATCAGGTAGGTAGGTCGTATTTATTTTCATATTTCCGCTAATGGTTATGCAATAAAATAATACTGCAGTATTACAAATATCTTATTATTGAGAAAGACTGTCAGGGAATTTGATGACGTCATAAGAGCGCGTCTGCTGGCGTCATTACTAAAAGCCGGAAGTAAAATGAGCGGCAAATTGAAATTGTTAGTGTTGTTAACGGTTGGTAACAAACAGTGTGTTTGAATAGTTATCAGAAATGCTGAAGAAAGCTCCAAGAAGCTGCTTAAAATCTCTCATGAAGAAGAAAGCGCACATTCGAATTGGCACAAACGCAGATTTAATGGTGAGTCGAAAAATAGACAGGTAGCTGACGGTGTAGCAGTAACCTAGCGAACTGTAAGATACTGTACCTTCGTTACAGTACTTTAAAGTTGCAACCCCGGGACTCAGGCTCAGAAACTAATAACTTTAGATAGTTTAAAGATTGCTAATCCATCGATATAAAATGTCAAGCATGTTAAAAGTACCACTTTAAGGAGCAGAGAATAACGGTGCGATATTTCATTTGCAAAGTAAGTCAGATAACGGGTCATCTTGTGAGCTCATACACTAGAAAATTGTTCTTCTAATAACAGAACGGTTCTAATAGTGTGAACGTGCATAGGAGGAGTAGAAGGTGAATGAGGCATCGCCTGGAAGATATAATGGCCGCTCTAGAACGGAGGAGAAGGTTATTTTAGGCAATATTAAGCGACGTCTTGTGCCATCGTTGCTGCTGTTGCTAAGTCAGTTTCACAGAATTGAGCGTAGTGTCTACATCATGGTGGTGCAGTGGACAACGCAGGTCCTTCACAGCACCTGTGCAGTGTGATTGGGCCAAGCTTTGGTCCTCATTCAGAATATGTGGAGTTTGCATGTTCTCTCCCTGCTTCTGTTGATTTCCTCAATTGTCCTCCTAAGGTCCAAAGAAACGTGTCCTGGGTTAATAGCTGACTAAATTTCCCTTGGTGTGTGACTGCGTGAGTGTGTGGCGTCCTGGTCCGGTGTACACCACCTTCTGAGCTGCCTTTTCAGGTTAGGCTGCAGACCATGACCACACTGCATTAGACATGGGATTATTGATGAGGAATAAATGAATTTACCGGGCGGAATATACTTTTAAGTGCTTGTTTTGAACTGTACATAAACCTCTAATTGTCACTGTAGTGTCTAAAATTCTATAACCAGTACTTTCCACATGGAAAATAATTTACCTGACAACTTTGAGCAAGGTAAATGAGTGTTGTCCATTCAGCTTTTCAAGGATTTACTCATTTGTACAGGAGAGCTTTTTTGCCGTGTAGATTAGAATCGGGGCTCGTACAGCGGGAGTGGGATTCTAACCGGGAACTTTCAGGTTACGAGGCAGTGTCCCTAAATGCTGTGCTAAGTGCCACCGTCTCCACATTAGACGGAAGTTAATGTTTATAAAGGTTTCTGGTTAGCGCAGTGTTTGAAAGTAACACCAACTGATGTGTGTAAGGAATCAGATTTAGGCCTGTAGCGTCTGTTAAACGAATTATGCCCATGTTTATGACTGAAGGCTGAGTCATAATTAGAGCTGAGCATTTTGTGTCTCATGATTAAATGGTCTCTTTAACTTTGAAACCAACCCGTATGAGTGGTCTCTAATGATCTACTGGGAATGCTGTACACACACACACACACGTATACCCACACACACGCCACCCTTGCCATCAAAGCAGCATACACCCCCGGCATGTGTTTACTACGTCGAGGCCACTAGGATGTGGTTGGAGTGAATTCACAAGCCATTGCCGAGTGATTGTATGAAAAAAACATTTGAATTGTCGGTAATGGTCAAATGATGAAAATAATATGCTAATTTCTGTTTCGCCTTTTAAGTGGCGAGTTCAAATATCAGAGTTTTGGTGTGCTTTTTTGGGAAATTGTCACTCGGGTCTGCTTTTCATACATCTTAGTCACTGGCCACTTCAGTCTTGTAGGAGTTTGGTCATCTCAAAATGGAGATAAATAAGGAAATCACAGTAACCTCAGGATTGAGAGGTTCAGTGGGTCAACAGAATTGTACACATTGTGTGTGTGTTTTTTTTTAATTTTTTTTTTTAAGTTGATACCTGAAAGATCAATTAGATGACTTGACACGAGGAAGGTATATTGGATTGGTTCTCCAGAAATGCTTTTTATACTGACACTTTCAGAAATGCCTAATTATTGTGCTAACAATGAGATTTAATGTCTTGTCACTACTGTCTTTTTGTGGTATGACTACTGAGAAGAAACCCGCAAACAGTTGAGGTCAGAACAGATGTTTTTAGCCACAAAACCTATTTTCAAATAAATGCTACTTCCGCTTTCAGTACTTTAAATTTGTGTGTCACTAACCGTTTAACTCTGCGTCTATGACCTTTGATTTTTTTTGCATGTGTATGTGTAGGTTTGCAATTGCATTGAAGTCAATGCCCTTAACAGTAATAGGCTCACTTAAAGGAGCCTGGGACTGATCTGGATCAGAAAAACACCGCTAAGGAGTTTCTGATTGGGTTACTAAAAGTGTTCAACAGACCAAACCTATGCTAGGTTTTAATTAAAATATGCTGTTGTACCACAGTGCTTCTATTTCCTGTTATATGGTTAAATGTACCCAGTTATTAAGAAGCATTTTTGATAAGAAAAATTTTAAGATGGAACGTTTTAGCAACTTTAAGTGTTTTATGATAAGATATGATTATGAACTGGCCATCACATCTTGTACATTTGGTTTGGACTGTAACACTTTTACGCAGACAACTCCAGATTTTTATAGGCAAAAGAAATTTGTAAAATGGATTTCCACATATGTATAATTCTCCTGAAAGTTAAGCTTCCTAGGCTGTCTTCTGGGCTAGTCATGATATCAATTAAGCATCTCAGTGATGGGAAGTGTAGAAGAGTGAAAAGTACTTGTATTTACAGACTGAAATGTACAGATTTCTCTTGTTATCCCATGTTAATTTATTCCTAATAAAAATTGAATAACGTAATTCATTATTCAGCATTTCTTATGTGGGGAGAAAAATGCTGGCCTAAGTTCATCCCAGAATCACTCAAAATGTCTACATCTTTAAAGCTTAATCTCTGTCTATTTGTTTGTTTATCCATGGCTTTGTTTTTTTTTTAAGCCAGAAACTTGAAAATTGCCACACAGGTACCACTCACCCTAAGCTAGGTTTTTATTCAGACTAAATTTTTGTTTAACTTTTACACATAATACACAGGGCACAGCACACTTTAGTAAGGGTAATAAATGTTGGCAATGTATGTTCAGTGCTTGTATCAGTCTATATGGCATTCACTTGTCTGAGAGCACTAACAATACTGTTGTAGTAAATACACACTTTAATCTTAAAACAGATTGGTCATTATACATGATTGTTACCTTTCCAGTGCTATACTTTTTCGATCTGGGCAGTCCTGCGTTACTGGGCTAGTAATAGCTAATATCATCTATAGTATTTTAAGCATAAAGAATGTAATAAATTTGCCACGATAGTGTTTGGACTGGCTTGGGAAAGACTAAGGCTATTTGTCATTATTAAATAAATTAAGTAGAAAATTAAAGCGAGCGCAAGCACAAATGTGTGACTATGCAAACAAGACCATTCAATACCAGACTGCATTGAGAGAATGTGGGTATGAGGTGATTTATTATTTTATTATCTTATTTATTTTTGAGAAATTACAATGTATTGTTAATCAACATGATTGATGCTCCGCCAATTCCTTAATACAGAACTGCACTGAATGTGTGACAGAGCTGATGGCTCCACTGTGATGCTCCAGGACCAGACTGTATGGCAGCTTCAGTGTTTACAGCTCAAGGGCCACAAGAGTGACTAATTGTTCTCCTGCCAAACTGGGATGGCCTGTGCAGTGTTGGATTTTTGATTGAGCATAAAAATAATCAACTGCATCCTGTGTGGAAGCCTTGAATGCATCTGGGAAACCCACTTTCCCCACCCCTGACAAACTCCTGGGTCTCTGCCCCTAAGGTCACAGACACCGAAAGGAACAACAAATCAAGCCGACCCATTACCACTGGTTCTGTTCTGTAATCACAACATGGATGTGCTCACTGTTACTTGCAGCAGTGCTTGGGGTTGTTTTTCATTCCAGAACTGTATAATTGCTTGTAAGCAACAATACATTTTTGTTCCTATCGTTCTTGTCTAGACTGGGGATTTTTTTTTTTTTTTTTTATAAAACGTGCAGCAAAGAATACTGGATTTAGACGATGTAAGGACTTGACATAGTCATAAAAGCATCACAAGTTTGCTCACTTTTCAGGTGTTGATCGGTCAGTATTTACAGCCCAGACCAGGAACTTGTAAACCACAGCTATGTGGGGGATTCACCAGACAGGTGTTCCCTAACCACCAGAAGATGTTTCCAAAAGAAAAAGTTTGACACATGCAGCACCTTTTTTATGAAGGTTACTTACTTTTTAATTTATGACTGATGGTTTCACACCTAGTAATTAAAATTGGAGGATACCAGCAAAATTATGTAGGATTTATATTCCACCTTTACTTTTGTTTAATTACAGTATTCTCATCATGAGTTTGACATTACAAGTGGTATTGCTGAGACTGAAAGTCAGTGGAGTAGGAGGAGGAGAAAGATCTTCATTAGACAAGAGAAACTCACTGAGGTTCAATGGCTACAGTATATGGCTCACCACATTTTAAAATGCTGATTTGTGTTTTTTCCACCTTCCCCCTCAGTAACAGTGCCACAATTTTGGCAGCTGCTTTTTGTAAAGTACTTTAGTTTCCTCACTGAAGATCAAAGTTGTCAGTGTATTACTGCTGATTTATTAATTTACCCAGACAAAATAGCACAGCTGGGGGTCTTAAAAACTTCAGTATGTGCTGTGATTTGATGGCTTTTCAGCGGTATCATTGTTCTGTATTCCTGCTCTCTTTCAAAGTAATACTGTAGAAGCAACGCAAGCTGGGTGTTTGTGTAACATTTAGACAGTAAATTATGTTGTTGTCTCCAGAAGTAGTGAAAATGTAAAATCCAGCTGGGATCAAACTCCAGCCTTAAAGACTTAGTCATATCCTTTTCTCCCCTTTAAAATAACATACATAGAATTCAACTTTATTGCTATTATAAATGTACAAATTTAATTACCTGGCACTGCCTGGTTCAAAAAGCATAGTAGTGGAAAAATAAAAAGTAGTAACACATATAATTGATAAATTGTTTTACCTCTCAATGGTTGCATTTAATACCTGAGTATTGTTAGTGCTGACGCACAGGATGATTCTGCAAAGAGGGACGTGAGTGCCAGTGGTAGTCAGGTGGAAAGAAAAAAAAGTATATACATTTTAATCTCCAAACTTGGGTGGCACAGTGGCTCAGCAAGTAGCGCTGTTGCCTCACAGCATCTGGGCTGGATGAGCATGAATTTGAATCCAGCTCAGCCTTTGTGTTCTCCCCATGTCAACGTGGGTTTCTATCAAGTGCTCTGGTTTCTGCCCACTGTTCAAAGACATACATTTGAAACTGTCACTCTAATTTGCCCATAGTTTGTTTGTGTGTGTGTGTGTGTGTGTGTGTGTGTGTGTGTGTGTGTGTGTGTGTGTGTGTGCGCGCACACGTGCATTTAGAGTGAGAAAATCCATCAGCATCATTATGTATGCTCTGTATTTGAAGTTACTACATGGTGCATGTAATGTCAGACACTAAATGTTCAAAATGGTAAGTAATCCTTTTGTGTAGTAAAGTTAAACTAACAGCCTCCCTTAGTACCTCTGTGCTAAATTTAAAATCTGTGGCTTTATGAACAAAGAACAAAAAACAAGAGTTTGAGCTTCATAGATACAACCATTGCTATGGTATTTTTCAATTTGAAAACTGAACTTATAGCACTTATTCACATTATATTCTGTGTTGTTGTGTGTGTGATTTCACTAAGCTTCCTTTAACATGTTCAGGTAAATGATCAAAGTTTCAGATTGTTCCCAATAATTTGTGGTGTTCTTAGACCTAGCAAATGCCTTTGGCTCTGTGCCACACAGTCTTATTTGGGGTGCATTTGATTTTTTTAGCGTACCAAGCCAGATAGCTGGCTTGGTGAAGGAATACTTTCGGGACATTAGGATGTGTTTTACCACAGCAGGTTACACAACAGCCTGGCAGAGGCTGGGAATGGGGATTATGGCAGGCTGCACCATTTCCCCGCTAGCATTTACTATGGCGTTGGAATTAGTAATTAGGGCATCCAGTTGGGTAGTAGGTGGAGAAAGACGGCCAGATGGGCTCCGTCTTCCCCCAATTAGGGCATATATGGATGACACGACGCTGGTGACCGCAACAGTGGCCTGTGCAAGGCGGCTGTTAGGAAAGCTGGACGAGAACCTGAAGTGGCCTGGTTTGAGGATTAAACCAGCAAAGTCCCGGAGCATCTCACTAGTTAAAGGGAAGATAGAGAAAGTTAGTTTTCTGGTGGATAGTGAGGAGATCCCATCAGTGTTAGAGAAGCCAGTAAAGAGTTTAGGGAGGTGGTACACTAGGGAGTTGACTGATGTGGATCAGGTGGAGCAGCTTAAGGAAAGTGTAGTAGATGGGTTACAGAGAATAGAGAACCCAGGGCTGCCAGGTAAACTGAAGCTCTGGTGCTTACAGTTTGACCTATTCCCAAGGATGATGTGGCCACTAACTATGTATGAGGTATCAGTCACAAAAGTGGAGAAGCTGGAGAGGCTGATTAGCTCCTATATTAGAAAGTGGCTGGGGGTTCCTCGGTGTCTAAGCAATGTGGCTCTGTATGGGCAAGGAGTCCTGCAGCTGCCGCTTTCAAGCTTAACAGAGGAATTTAAGTGTGCGAAGGTGCGGTTAGAATTGCAGCTGTCAGGTAGTAGGGATGAGGCTGTAAGAAGCTTGGTTCCTTGGGTAGCAACAGGTAGGAAATGGGATGCGAGACAGGCAGTAAAGGAAGCTAAGGCAAACTTGAGGCAGCTGGAGATGGTCGGGAAGGTACAGCAAGGATGGGAAGGTCTCGGTTATCGGTTAGGAGACCCTATGTGGAGTAAGGCAGGCCCGATAGAGGGAAGGAGGTTGGTGTTAGAGCAGGTGCGTCAGCAGGAAGAAAGAAAGAGGTGTGTCAGGGCGGTCTTACAGGGGAAGCAGGGACAGTGGGTAAATTGGGAGGGGGTCGAGAGGAGGAGGCTGAGCTGGAGGGAGCTGTGGAGTATGGATGCATATCAAATGAGGTTCCTGCTAGGAGCGGTTTATGATGTGCTGCCATCACCTCAGAACCTGAAGCAGTGGGGGGGTGAGGACTCCACTTGTACTCTGTGCTCAGAAGTTGGGACGGTGAAACACATTCTAGTGGGTTGTAAGGTTAGTTTGGTGTTGGGTGGGTATACATGGAGGCATAACCAGGTGCTAAGGTGCCTGGCTGCAGCCATTGAAGATTGGAGGAGGCAGGTATGCTCAGGGCAGGAGGTTGAGGGTACAGTGGTACAGTTTGTTAGGGAAGGGGGGGGGGGGTAGGAGTAGGAGATGCAGAGGTAAGAAGGAGTTAGGTGTAGTAAGGGGGACAAGAGACTGGGAGATGCAGGTTGACCTGGGAGGAAGATTAGTGGTGCCCCAGGAAATAGTTAGTACAAGCTTGAGACCAGATATGGTGCTGTGGTCAGCAAGCCAATAGGTAGTGTATTTCATAGAACTCACGGTTCCGTGGGAAGGATCGGTGGACGACGCTCATGAGAGGAAGTAGCTTAGATATAGCGAGTTAGCGGTGGAAGTAGAGGGGCGGGGCTGGAACACGAAGGTGAGGCCAATTGAGATTGGATGCTGTAGATTTATAGCCCGATCCGCTTTGGCGTTGTTTCACGAACTCGGTATTCGGGGGCGAAAGTTGCAACGGGTGGTGAAGGAATTGTCACAGGCTGCGTAGCAAGGAAGTCTCTGGGTTTGGAGTAAGAGGACCAGCGCGGATGGTAGCGGGGCGGCGAAGCATTAGCACATAGATGTGATGGCGGCTAGTGTATTAGCGCATAGTTGTGTTGGCGGTTAGCTGTTAGCAGGCGGTGTAGTTGTTGAGAAGCGCGATAAAGTAAAGTAGGTGGCGAGGGGCTTCTTCCTTTGAGACGGCAGGTAGAAAGAGCGGTGAGGGTGAGGACACTAAGGTAAGTAATGTGAGAAGCGGCGGGGTGGCGTAGTGGTGCGCGCGGTAATGGAGGGGAGCAGCTCCAGGACTCCTGAGCCGCGGTTGAGCCTTCTGGAGGTGTCGTGGGCCTAACTTGACGAAACACCGACGAAGGAAGGTGCCCACTTGTAACCCCAATGAGATGCCGTGCCATTGCTGCGCCACGCCATGGTTGGAGTTATAGTTAGTTGGCGCTAGCTTTAATAAGGTAGCCATTGTGTAGCGGATTTGTAGGCGTGCTATGGGGTTAGGACAGGTTTTAGATGGGCAATAGGATCCCCTTTATAAGCCAAGCTCCTGTTATGTGGCACTGTGTGTGTAACATGAACCTGTCTTAAATCTACCACTGGCCAGAAATTGTTGATTGTTTACATGTACAGTGCTGTAAAAAAGAAAATTGTACCACTTTCCTGATTTCCCCTATTATTGCATATTTATAATATTTCATGGTTTCAGCTGATTGAACACAGGCAGGGTTGCATCTAAATATGTTGAGCTTTACCATGAGGGTGAAGTTGTCACCACAAAGTTTCTACAAGAACAGTATGTCATTATCAGAGGAAATTTCAAAGGAGATGAGAAAATGGTTGTTGCCACCCTTTACAGATTAATATATTTCAAAGCAGGTTCTATGGTTCTGTGGCACCTTTGAACCACGATGAGTACAATTATCTTCACATGGGGAAGATTTCAACAGTGGTGAATTTTTCCAGGAGTCACCAATCTGCTGAAATTGCTCCAAGGGTGCAGCAATAACTCATCCAGGAAGTAACCAAAAATCCAAGAAAAATGTCCAATAAACTCACTAGTGATGTCAAAGAATGTCAAACTGTAGGAAGCATTGGGTTGCAGTTGTTACTACTAAAGATAGTGAAACCAGTTGAATTAAAGGGGCAGTTAGTTGCTTCTTCAAATGGGTGAAATTGGTGCTGGAAAACTTTGTACCTTATATAAATGAAGTAATAATTTTAAAAGTGTGTTGACTCGGGCTCTATTTGTATATTACATTTGTCTAAAGATCCAAAACCGTTCAGTGGGACAAATATGCAATAAGAGGAAAAACAGGAAGGAGGAAAATAATTTTTCACAGCACCGTATAAACCTTTTCTAAGGGAGAGGCTCCAGCTGTTGGTGTTATGATAAACCCTTGTATGACTTACAGGTATGTAGTGAAATATTAATGAGTGAAAATTGTTTCCATATGGTGTGTGTTGATGTGTGAAAAAAGCTGTTCTTGCCCATTAAATTCATATTGGCAGCTCTTTGAGGGCTGGGGAAATTTCGAGGTGGACAGCGTGCATGCAAAGCAGACTGCAAGTAGTCTGTAGTGCGGCACTTCTGGCCTGAATTTTGTGCAGACATGAAACCATTTTATTCACTCATGGTGCCACACAGAGATGGAGAGACAATTCTTCTGTCACATACCTTCTGCATGTTTCTTCTCACAGTAACAACTGACTGGGCCCATCTTCATCATGTTCTGATCAAGGTGCCACTTTCTCAGCTCTTCACCTGAGAAAATGCCTCACGTTCCAGCACTCTAGTGTTGTGCTTCTCCGCAGTTACCCCATGGTTTTCTCCGGTGCTGACACCCACAACTGTCTTGTTTAGCAGAAAATTCAGTAGCTTTCTGATTTATGCTGACAGAATAATTCAACTGGCTCACTTGCTGCAGTACAGAGACATTCTGGAGACCTCCTTTTGAAACGTGCTAAATCCCCATGGCAGGTCTCCTTCTGAAAAGGCTTGATATTAAACTCTAATGCATGCAGAGGCCTGTATGAGGTGCCGCTCAGTTTAGGATACATGTTCATGGACTTGCACGTAGTTGCAGAAACCGCGGGTTGATTCTGAGTAAAGCATTATGCACTGAATAAAGGGCTACTGGAGGTGAGTTCATCTGCACCTGCCTGGCTGCACACTCTCAAATTCTACATTTTTATACTTTCAGGTGCAGCTGAATGTGCTGCTCTTCCTGCGCTGCCTAGCAGAAGAGTCACGGGCCAAAGCCTTTGAGGAGAGATCAGCCACCATCAGGTCCCATCATGTCAAAGCTATTGCCAAAGTAAGTTTTGCATCTATTATTGGTTTGCTCACTCACTTTTCAAAGTTGGTTGCTTAAAGGCAGTCCTGTTTTCTGATTCTTTTGGTCTAAATTACAAGGTTAAAGAGCTGGGGAGTAGCTTCAGACATCCCAAGCTCTTAGGTGAGCATCAAAATCATTTTTGAGCTGGGTGTACAGTGTTCTGAGCTCAGGGTCCAAGAATGCCGCACTTCAAATGGCACTGCGTTCATGAGCAGAGGGCTCCTGTTTTCAAGGACGATCAAATTTCTAGTGCATATTCATTTAATCAGAGTGCATTGCTAACACATGTTTGCTGTAGAGAGAAAGTCCATCCGTACCAGCATGCACAGCAGCCACTGGAATGGAGATGGCGTCGGCTGGAGGAGTTGTTAGTGGGAAGGGCTTTCTCCTTAATTCTTACACCACTGAGAGTGCCTCATGCTCTGTCCATACATTTAGGTTCAAGTTTCAATCTTTACCCATGACACATAGTACCGCAAATTATTTTAGGTGAGCAGGATGTGAAATTCAGAGTTCAAAACTTATACCATTAATGAAGCACCATTCCTCGAGCCTTGCTGCAAGTGTAGTGACAGTAGTGACAGTCCTGTTCATATTTAGCTTTTTCTTACGTTTTGGTCAAAGAACAAATTTGATTCTCAAGAAAGAGCTTCAAAAAATGTTTAAAAAAAGTCACCTCTAAGTCTATATACAGTACTCTCACACACGTCTTTCTTACAGGTACTGTATATGCAGGCAATGGCAGCTAATTCTTCCATTAGGAGGTACTTTCTAGAGAAGATGGTATACAGTGCTGGGGCAAAGGCCTACACCTGCTACTCGGGATACACAAACAATTGTGCAGTGTCTGTTCCATTGCTGCTCTGTCTCACAGAATAGTACTGGATAGCAGGAACCGACACACAGATACTCTTGCATATGTGGCCCGTATGGACACACCTTTTGAAGGCTGATATTTAATCTGCACTCCAAGCACTTCTGAGTGTGTGTTTACAAATGTACAGGCTTGCACTGATTTTCTGCTTATGTGAACCGTATGTACCCACACATGCACCCTCGCACACACAAAAGTGCAGTGTTTGCCCGCTAACATGGTAAAAACACATTTGGTGCTTGTAAGCTGACACGAACATGCACACAAACACATTTGGCCACTGGTAGCTGATGTCGACTGCAATAGGGGTCTTGGGCTGTAAAGATTTAAACAGTGTGATATTCCAAGTATAAATAAGCCATGATAACGCTAAGCAGACATCCGGCCAGTTGAAATGAACACAAAGTTTATTTTATAATGAAGGAAGCTTATTTGATTAAAAGGTAATTCGGAACAGAGCCTTGCTCACTCGCACTGGTGTAGTTGTGTAGGAATCGGCCCAGAACGGACCAGTTGTTTCATTTAAAAAGGCCGACTTTTGACGGACATTTCGGAAAAGAACAGACAAGTTGTTCTCATTTGTTACAGGATATGTAAATACAGGCTCCTTAGAACAGGTAGTGCCAGGAATAATAAGCTGATTGAAAAGCTGGAGGAAAAAAATTAAATGAGGACAGTGAATGTGAAGTAGTAAAGCAAGTCCGGATTTTCAGAAAGAAAATGGAAAGGCAACAATGGCAGGGAGAGTAGTTTTTTGTTTTTCTTAATAGTTTGATTTGTGTTTTCTTCTTGCAGAAACTTCTGAAGAGAGCCAGAGGATGAAACCGTAACCTGTTCAGCAGAACATTCAGGACTTGTGCAGATGTTCCCATGCATTTGTGTTCAGCACAGCAGAGCCCTACGTGCCCACTCACACCTCCACACAGCCAAACTCTCTACAGACAAACAGGCACTGAAACTGGTATCCTTGGCCCACTGTTTGTTTTTCAACATAGATTTCATACCAGTAGTGATTTAAGGTGTTTTTAAAGTTTGAATGTTTTTCACATTCAGTCAATACATTTTGGAATTTCTGCTTTGGTTTCTTTGAGTCGCATACTTAAGCTTTCATTAAAAGTATTCCAATAAATTAAACTTCAATACAGAACAATGCAGAAAATTTTCTTAACATCGTGCATCCAAACAGAATAGTGATTTTTGCTGATTCTCCTTCTACTGAAACTGTAAAATATGAAGTAAATGGTGAGAAACAAAATGGTCAAAATTTGTGTGCACGTGGACTGACGTAAACAAGTGACTCCAGGTATCTCAGCTTGTGCGAATCACCTTAGTCATCAGTTCCCCCTGACATACAGTTGAGTAATCGTGCAAAATCCCTTTGTCCTTGATGCGGGCCAACTGCCACCAAAAACAGTGCAGTCATTGTATGCTGTGCTTCTGAATCAGGGTTTTAAATAGGAAGCTTTACTGAGACAAAGTCCCATTCTCTAGTATTGACCTTGGTGCTGCCTGTGGTAATGATATGATGCAAAGGTCCAAGTTATCTGTGTAACTAGCGGTGTTCCTTGTCCCCTGGCACTACATTACAGGTGGTGCCACTCTTGGGTCCTGTCAGTAGTCACATTCTTCTACCTCAGAGCACTTGAGGTCACAAACAAGGAACTGGCATGTGAGCGCTGTCTAATTTGGGCGTGTTTCTGATCCTCAGATGTAACTGGAAACCTTCATGGTCATATGTGTGCCTCTGTCGTGGAGGTTTAGGTCTCTCTAAAATCCAAGATGAAGTTCTTCACGTCAGGCCCTGGGAACCTAAACATCTGGACTTGAACTCAAGTGAACACGTGTGTGAGAGAAGCTGCCTTTTAACGGCTTTCTAATTTCAAAAGGCAGGTTCAGCCTTGGTGTTCCATCCTGACCATTTATTTCATCCCTGTTGAAGCCCAGATTGATTGAAGAAAGAAACCTGAAGAAATTTCCTTACATTTACTGCTGCCAGGGGCAGGGTGCGGTGCATGTGGAGCCAAAGGCTTCGTGCTGCTTTCTTCAAAGTGGAGGTTTCGTGCTCTACATTTTTCAGGTAAAGCAAGTGCACAAGGACTTGATTTACGTGGGTTCACCCCGAACAGTCAAGCGTCCCGGCTCTCACGAACCATATTTTTCTCCAGAAGAGGGCAGTAGTGCTGAAAATTACATAGTTGCCACCCTTTCTGCAGCTTCTTGTTTTTGCTATTGTTCTCCACTCCTTCTGTGGATAAGCAGGTTGCACACATTATAAAAAGGATCTCTTTAAATGTGGAATTTGCCTTACTGACATCTTAAAAAGGACAAAAACAAGCTCATTCAGTCAACAAAACATGTAACCACCATTGTCATCCACTTTCCCGTTCCCATCCTGGATACACACAACAGAGGAGACGCTCATAATTCCCAATTCCCAGGCTAAATTTAGCGTAATTTGCAAATATAGAGCTGTAATTTGGATGCTATGAGTTGTTGTGGGCCTCTACCACAGCGCTTTGTGCACATGGCCCGTTGAGAGCACAGACGAGATTAATGGTGCCAACGTTTAGGTCCTGAAACACACAGTTTATCTGGTTTCTGGAAGCAGCCACGCGGTGGTGTGAAATGCAGCTTCCGAGAGCTTGAATTTTCACAGACGAACTTAACTACCCAGCTTCCTGAGAAGGAACAGATGTCGAAATCTGACCATTCATCAAAAAGACACTACCCTGCCAGAGTCTGCTGTTCTTTTTTGTTGAGCCTTCTTAGTCATGGATTTTAGTTGCAAGTCCATGATCCAGTTGCGTGGTTTCCCGCCATTTGGAAGTCCTAGGTGGAAATGGGTCACTCAGCACCATACAGCAATATACAGGTGCCAAATGCTGCGGTCGAGTTTCCATCTTCACTCTTCTGCGAAGGTGTGAGGTGATGTTGCTAAGAAACAAACTTTTCGTGAGGTGTAGGTGGCACCACCACCTGGGTGCCCGTGGAGGGGCTCCAATGCATGAATCAGAGCGTGGGACAGGTCTTGCAGAAACTAATTTTTAATGGCTTCTGGTGGTGTGCTCTGATGCCAACATGTCGGAAGAATGCCAGCTGGGTGCCATGCTCTGGAGGAACACTGAGGACAAGGTGCCTCTGTTTTGGAGTAGAAACTGGCCCGTGGCAGTTTGTCTCCGGCTGGTGCCCGCTGGACCTAAACGTCTTCCTGTTTTTCTCCTCCACTAGTATGAAAACCAGTGTCGGCCGTCTGGGTCAGACTGTTTGCTACTGCTAAGCCTCAGCTTTAGGCAAGAAACTGCAGGTCATCCAACATGATGTAGTGCCACTTCTGCAAGCCTTTGAGGTCCATTGCTTTTCCAGATTTTTGCACTCATTTTCCACCCAGTCCTTGTTCCCCACAGTTAGGAAAAGTTTTATTTTGGTTTTCATCAACCCAGGGTGTCTCAAACCGCAAACGCTTGCACAGTTTGGCCCTGCCCTGAAGGCAACAAAGATGTTCCTTCCGGACTCAAGAGATCCAAACCACCAGACTAGAGCTACTGTGGCCAGACTCAGCTTGTGCCTGTTTGTGCGTGCATCCATGTACAGGATACACGTGCGTTGTCTGTGTACAACCACAAAAAGTCTCAATCCATTCAGTGTAAGAATGAATAGCGATGACAGAAAGTTGGTCTCGGTGCTGTTAGAGTACCGAGTGTTGGGAATGGAACAATCGTGTCATCTGGACGAAACTCTTGGTAAGTTTCCAGCATTGACCTTCAACTTGCTTCACAGGCACACTGGAACGGTTGTGACAAACAGTACAACCTGTTTCAGCCATATGCACATTTTAAAAGCTTTTTTCCTTTGTTAATGCTGCTAATCTATTACTTACATGTGCCGTGTGTTTTTTTTATTTATTTTTTTATCTACCATCCTCACATTGTACAGATAGAGGCTTCACCTTCTGTCCTCAAATCCAGCATTTAAATATGCAAAAGAAAATGAGTCTATACTATATGGGACCCTGGCCTAACCCGGATTAGTTGGAATATTTAATTCAATTAATTATTTTAGCTCTAGAATACCAATTGACTGACTTCCCTTTTTCCACAAGGTGAGTTCCTAAAACAACATGAGTTTCCAAGGAAGACCTAGAAAGACAGACAGAGACTCATAGAGTTGGACAGTTTGCTTTAAAAATCAAGTTTATTCAATATTCAGTTGTTACTCTTTCTTCTCTTGTTTCTTGTTCTGTAACTGTGTGCTTGAGCAAGGCCACATTAACAGCCGCATACTTTTGGTGTGTGTTTATTCAGCTGGAGATCTACTGATATTATGGCAATGGTTCATTACACAAGCGAAGAACTGTTGCACACCTCAGGAGATTGACTGCACAGGTAAACCCCAGTATATGCAGTCCTGGTAAGTCCTGCAGCAAATCCTCCAAGCTTTTCATACCAGTTCCTGGTTTACACAGTGAACTCTGTGCTATAACACAGAATCACAGTACAGCACCAGAAATGTTTGCAAAACACACAGCATTGGCAAAAGTATGTGTACTCCCCCCCCCCCCCCTTAATGACTGGGCTGAGCTGTTTCAGCTGAACCCACACAGCATACAGACACATTCTAGACAACTGTGTGCTTCCAGCTTTGTGCCCACAGTTTGGGGAAGAGGAAGCTCCTTTCTTGCTCCCCATGCACAAAGTGAGCTCCAAAAGCACATGGTTTGTCCAGGCTGGGGTGGAAGAACTTGAGTGGCTGCACAAAGCCCTGACCTCAACCCCACTGAACACCTTTGGGATGAATTTGAACACCGACTGCTAGCCAGGCCTTCTTGCCCGACATTGGTGCCCGACCTCACTGATGATCTTCTGGATGAATGGGCACAACTTCCCAAAATATGGTAGAAAGGCTTTTCCAGAAGGAGGAGGCTGTTATAGCAGGAAAGAGGGAATAACTCCATGTTAATGCTCATGGGTTTGGAATGGGAGATTCAACAAGCACATATGGGGATGATGCTTAGATGTCCACATACTTTTGGCCATACAGTGTTTCAAGAAATTCCAGATCCATGCATTGTTTCTGTACCTACTTGCAATGTATTACTGTTGCAAGCTGTAAGGGACAATTTGTTAGTTTTGTGTCTCATGTTTGCGTTGTTTCTACACATTTGTACAATGTCTCCATTTTAATTTCATAAATAAAATGTGAATATGAATTTGTGATTATGGAAGAGATTATGGAAAAGATTAAAAGAAGATTAGAAGAATTTACAAACACCAACTTCAGCTCACAACTGTTCTTCATTCATGAGCACAGTAACAATTAAATGCAGCAAATTGCTATGTCTATTTATTTTTATGATTGTCTTCCCTTAATGCTTAACAAACAAATTCATTATTGAGTGAACAACTCTGAAACATCTTTTTCCCCCTCACGATCAGGCCTCTGGAAAGGTGTGATCGCTACTGCAAACCGAGGGGATGGTGTGGAGTGTGGGCTGTGTGGTGTGGTGCTGCATGTGGTATTTTACAGTGTTTTAGTGATTTGGGAAAGTTGGTTTACAGTTTTCAGATGTGCTGGGAGCGGATTTTGCCCACTTACAATAATGTAGGATAGGATCCTGATGCACACAGTTTTGATTTGCGCAGTGTTTTCAGGGATGACAACCCTGACAGCCCTGAAAGGAATTACAAAGAGAATTGTGGATCGGGCCGTTCTTGCCCTTTCAGCATGATCATCCATCTAACGGTGAGTCTGCTTCTAATTTCAGTTTGTGAGGTCTTTGTTTTGCCTGTCCAAACTCACAATGCTGTCGACCAACTAGGATAATTTAAGCATGTAACTGAATTATAAATGTTAGATAATTCAAATTAGCCTCGGTCTGGGCCAGTGCATGACATCAGTCTCTTTACAGCAGTGCATAATGGGAAAACATATTTGTATGTGTCTGTATTGGATGAGGATGAGGATGTTTGTGGAACGTTTATGTTTCTTTTGTTTGAGGGTTAATGATTTGGGAGTCTCAGGAACACAGGTTTGCAGATGCACAGCTACTTAGCAGGTAAGATTTAAAGAAACCATGTAGAAACAGAGGCCTTGCTTCACTGTGATTCATTCGCAGTCGTGAATTAGTTTTTTTTGGGATCACCAATTAATGCAACATAGTTTGTGGCACGTAATGTGCAGTAACTACTGGGGACAGGTATATTGGGGGAAAGAACATGAAAGTGCTGCTATTATTGCTTTTACCTTTACTGCTCGAAATGAAATGAACAAGATCCGATAAAATCTTAACTGACTGCCAGGAAGCTCTAATTTTCCTTTTTTTTTTTTGGTTTGAAAATATAAGAGATGGAAGAGAACGCTGTAATAAATGAATGATGCGTGTTTGGGGTCAATCCTGATGCAGAACGTTAGCTGACACCTGGTCTGGCTACAGCTGGTGAGAAATGGAGATGAATGAAAATCTCAGGCCATGCTGGATCACTTTTGCATCAAAGTGGGCCTGAAACCTGTGGATGCTGGGTAAACCAGTTACCAAATGAACTGATGGCAAAAGACACTACGTTATAAGTCTGCAGAAAGAGGAAAGCAAAATCCAACTTCAAGAGGCCACTCATGCATAGGCATGTTGTCCTTTCTACTGGGATAGACTGACACTCCACATGTGAGTGGGGTTTTCAGGGCATAACACCAAGAGGAAATCTGGAATTCTGGGAATTCCAGGAAGAGGAATTTTGACCTTGTGGGGACCCAGGTTGCTGTAATGAGAGCTCATAAATTCTTTGGACACCACCCCCAAATAACAGGGCTCTTGTGATTAACATAGCTCACGATTCAGGTGCATTTGATTAGGACCATTGCCATATTCTTCGGTATTATTGGTGGCCAATTTTGGCCTCTCTGTGTGTTTATACCAACGTAGATATACTGTCAGGCACTCTCAAGACGCAAGCATGCTGCTTTAAGCAAGGTTCAGGGTTCTAGACTCAATTTTATTCTCATTCTACCTTGTGCAGATACACAAGAAAAATGTACAGTGGTTCCTCTTGGACCACAGTGGACCGTGCACTACAGCAGTGTATCACAAGCAAGCAAAATGGGTTAGTGTGAAAGGTAAATAAATAGATAAGAAAATGAAGATAAATAGGTATGTAGATAAATAAAATGTTATCATTTGTTGCAAACAATGTAGTGCATTCTGATGGCAGTTGTGGTGCTAATGATACAATGGGTGGTGGCTGGTGGTGGTGGTGGTGATCAGTCCCCGTACTTGCTGGAGTTCAGCAGCCTGCAGGAAAAGCTTTTATAGCCTCTTTCAGATGGCAGTGGTAAAAATAGATGGTGGAGAAGCTGAGAGAGGTCTACGGTGATGGTACGAGCTTTCCTGAAGCACCGCTTGCTGTAAATGGGCTAGAAGGTGTGTAATGAAGTCCTGGTGGTGGACTGGACAGTCTTTTTCACCTGCTGCACAGCTACCCTGTCAGAGACAGTGGAGTTTCCCTACCAGACTTTGATGCAGGAGGTCAGGATGCTCTCTATGGCACAACCGTAGCAGCTGGTGAGGTTGGAGGATGGACATCCAGCTCTGTTAAGCCTCCTTAAAAAGTGGAGACACTTGTGCTTTCATCACCAGGTGGGCTGTGCTGTGGTTCCAGGAGAGACTCTCAGTGGTGTGCACTCCTGGGAATCTGAAGCTGTGCACTATTTGGACTGCAGAACCACTGAAGTCAGAAGTGATCTCCTTGGTTTTGCTGACACTAAGAGACAGACTGTTGTCTTTGCACCAGACTATAAGCCTCTCTACCTCCTCTCAGTAGGCCAAACAAATGTGTGGCATAGGGTTGGACCTGTTGAACCTATAAGTCATATATTTATCTTGTGTGTTCGCCACCTAACCCTAACCACCTCACACTGCTCTCCATCTTCTCAATCACGTCCTTATTCCCAAGTGTTTGAAACCTGAACATTGTGATGGATATGTCTGAATGACAGCTTTGTGTTCTTCCAACTCTGTTACCTGAGCTTCATTCTCTCTTGTATTCAGTCACAGTTACTTTATGGGCTTAGACTGCCTTTCAAACTGCTGTGCATTTCTCTGGACAACTCATAAAATCATGGACTTGATTTCTTAAAGGATATCAAAGTATGCTTCAGAGCGTTGTAGTGAGAGGGGATCAGACTGCACCAGCAAACGTCATACAACACTCTTAAGTTTGATCTGCCCAGAAACTCCACCCCGCAGAACCAGCTGAGATGCCACCACTTGTGATTTTCAACGTTTCCGTTGGCCAATTGCCAAAACATGAAATAGGTCTGAAAACCACCCTAGGAAAGATTAGCTAAGTAAGCAGCAGGTTGCAGCTGCACATTTATCTAACCTCTTTGGTCTTCTCAGGATTTTCACCTGCAGTCTTAGGGCTTCAGATCCATTTTCTTTAACAGTGCACTGTCTACTGTTCTTTACACCTGTGCACACATTGGTCTTGATCCTTGGATGTGCCTGCATCTTGATGGAGGCCGCCCATAAATGACTGCTCTTTTCAGAATTTGGAATTTCTTGTTTTCTTTCTGTTATACCTTAGAAAACTCCCAGATGCTTCTCAGAAGCCAAACATCTGGTGGCTGGCAAGGGGAGAGAGATCTGCAGCAGATTGGTGTCACGCACGAGAAACTCAGCCCCACACTCACTGGACTGACTTTAAATGTCTCACAGCTGGGTTGCATTTCTGCCAGGCCGGGGTGCCTGGCTCACTCCTGCACGTATTGGTTTATCACACATTTGTAATGTGTGAATTGGTGGGTTCTCTGACAATGGGTTGTATAGCAGGGAAGTGTGGAACAAGTGTGCACTTCAGGTCAAAAGCTTGCACTCGTGTGCACGTTTGGTTGGCGTGCACACGTGCAGTTGTAAGTATCAATGCGTTTGTTGTCCGTAACTCAAAAAAAAGAATTGACAATTTTAGCGCTAATAAATGGAGGTTAACCTATGCTGAATGTGTAAGTATGGTCAACGTCAATTAGGGTTGCAGAGGTGCGTGTCGAGCGGAATTGTGGATCTTGAGTTCTTCGCTTCCACAGTCACCACCAACAGTGAAGTTGCTGGCCTTTATAGTCTTCGAGGTTGGCTGAACTTAACAGCAGGACTTCACTGTGGAGCCTCATATGGTTACTGCTCATAACCTCAGAGGAAGAACATCCACAGCAGCCAGTGCGATTGCTTCTCATTGCAAAAGGGCAAAAAATCACAGTGGCAGAGCTTACTGGACACTGCTCGTAAGGAGGCCTCGGAGGGAGAGTAACCACAGGAGGTTAGTTCAGTATGGCCACTGTTTATAACCTCAAAGCCACAGGATACACAGTACTAAAACTTGATATGAGCCCAACTCGTAGCCACTGAGGCAGACAAAGCACAGCAGCAGAGCTTGGTGGGGTTGCAGGCTGACGTTCTAGAGGCAGAGCTACAGAGGCAGAGTTCTGTGAAATCCTCAGTCTGTTATCCCATGGAAAGTTTCTCGTGTCTACATCACAGAAGACCATCACTTGAGTGATCCCTCTTAAAGCTGCAGCAGGCCTTTTGATGGCTGCCTTGAGTTAAATTTGACTGACCAGCGTGTGTGATTGTACTGCAGTGGACTGGCATTCTGAACAGGATGTATCCTGTACTATGACTCCAGACCACCAAAACACTGTATTAGAACAAGTGGTTGTTACCAGTGAATAAATGAATGTCCGTTTCACACCACAGTAATCGGTGAATTAATTTTAAGCAATTTGCTCTATTCGAGTTCTTTGAAAAGAAGACACTGGTACCTCCTCCTGTTTCTTGACCACTTTCAATTTGATATTTGCAGTTAAGACCATCCATGACCATGAACCATTGAAGCTTCTTATGTTCCACAATCCAGTGAAACGATGGAGAGCTACGAAAATTCAGATATAGATATATAAAAATCCTCCAGTTAAGTCTCAGCAGATGGATGGAACTGGCCCACTTTTCTTAAGAAACAAAGCCCGGTCCATGTTTAGGCTTTACTAAATGTTGTTGTTGGCATTTTCAGAACATGGCTGCTGGTTTAAAGTCTATTTTTACGGGACGTATCAAATGGTTGGCTCCTGGTGCAGATAAGCACAATTCCAGGGATGCTGTGTTGGGGCGCAAACCCCAGCCTGTCTTGCTGAATCACTTTCATGCTTTGATGACCAGCTGAGGTATATTTGCATGAAAGCCATGGCGACTGCCCTCATGTACAGTGAAAGTTGACTCAAAACACATGAGCTGAAGGAAAGAAAGACATGCTGGCATACCATATGAATTTGCTTAGAGAACTTTACTTAGTTCAGTTGCGTGTGAATGGCGGGGCAGAGATTTATTCATTTAGCAGACACTTCCTACCAACTTACAACTTACAACATTAAGCTACTTAAAGTGATTTACCTATTTCTACATCAGGGTAATTTTTTTATGAGAGCAATTCAGGGTAAATACCTTGCTGAAAGATACTAAAGGAAAAAGTGATATCTGAACCTGTGATTTCTAAATCCAGAGGCAGTATCTCTAACCACAAACTACCTGCTGCCCTGTACCTGGATCTTTACCGTCTAACACTTTTGACTGCTTAACACCAGCTACTCCAATATATGGGAAAAATCAGGCAAAATAAATGCCTACAGTCTAACTGACCAACATTGAACTGCAATGGTTCAATGAAAAATTTTGTATTTAAAAATATTAATTACTATACTGTAATATCTTGGCAAAATGTTGCATATTCTATTTATTCTATTAAGTTAAATCCTGGTGATGCCTTCCTTTAAGTACTTTACAGGGCTTCTGATGTCATGAACTCACACAGCATACAAAGGAACAATGGTTCTTATAAACTGCAGAGTTTCAAAGTCTTTCCCATTTATGAATTTACTCAGCAGGTAATAACTTGTTTCATTTTTTAAAACGCCTCACCTCTCAAAGGCTGGAGTTCCCGATCTCTGCAAAGGCTCCGAAACAAGGTGGCCCGCACCTGGAGTTTAGAACAAAATGAAGATGTGGAACGACCGCACAGCACATTTCTGCTTTGGGCCAAAGTCCTCACATCTAGCAGCCACAGCTGAAATCCGAGAAAAACACAGAACAGAACCGATGATCAAAGCACATGCTTAACATTTTGTCAGTGTGGCACGGTGGGGGTCCTGACCATCAACACAGAAAGAGACATCATCTCCTGAACAGGAAACCTTCTCTGCTTCCGACTCTTAACTGAAGCCTTAGAAGAGTCAAGTATGGCTCAGAGATATTGAATTAGCAGAAGACATGGAGTAAATTGCAACATTCTGCCAACAAAAATAATTTAGAACTAATACCGAGCTGCTACAATTGCAGCAGACAAACGTACGGTGAACAAAAATGCAGATCTGCTAAACGCTGTTTTGTCATTACATGTATTTAATGTTTTTTTTTTTTTTTTTTTTTGGAGAAGCAGCTTTGGAAGAATTTCAGACAAATCAGTAGCTTGTTGGCAAGCTCTGTAATTTGTAAGTATTATTTGTTTCATGTGAGGGAAACAGTATCCAGGGAGCCTGAAAGGTGGCTGTGGTTGTGCCCAGCTGCACTGCAGAGACACCTGCCAGGCAGCTGCAGACTGCTGTCACTGCAAACAGGACGAACAGCGGAGAACACACAGCTGCTCGTCTCCTCTTCTGTGCTCAGCTAAGGGGAAACAAGTAGCTGGATGTTGGTTCAAGGCCGCGGAGCAGGGGTTTCAACTTGTGGGCCCGTACGCATTTTAGAGCCAAGAGACACCAACCTATGCAGAACAATATACGTCAGCAGACCGGCAAAACGGGACAGAGAAGTATATCTCTTAAAAACACCTCTCTCTTCTGCTTCTGCATGTCCAGTGATAAACCATCAAGTTTTTTTTTTTTTTTTTTTTTTTTTTTTGTGCTTTGTATTTTTATAGCTCGCAGTGCATGTCCTTCCAATGGCTCTGATTATTAGAATTCAGGGCTTTTGAGGACAAAAGTGATTGATGTTCTTTTGGCTTTGAAAGAAGCTTTTCACTATATTACTAGTGGGATGCACACATTTCTCTTTTGCTGGACACTCAGACAAAACAGCTTCCATTTGCCTGATATTTTGCTGCAAAATGAATGACAGTTTAGCTGCTGCAGTGGATGGAGGTAGGTAGGTTAGCCAGAATTAGACATTAGACATCACACCATTTGTGTGGCATCAGATATGTGGCCCTGAGGGAAGAGGGAGGCCAGCTGACCTGACAGCAGTCCATATCATATGAGTTGGACAGCGTAGTGTTGAACAGTCGGCAATGAGCTGTCCAATGTATAGACAACTGTTAATTGTGAGTGGCACCATAATGGGAGAGAATTGCATAGGTGACTAAAAGGAAGTGTCACTTTCTGTTGCGTGGCAAGAGCAGAAGATGAGGTTGGTGGCTTTTCAGGGGGAGTAACATAGCATGAATTCAATTCTGCCACAAGATTTGAGGCTGGCAGGCTAACGGGGGGCAAAATAACAGGTCAACACTGTGTTATAGCTTTTTATTTTTCAGAAATGGTTCCTAAAGGTGAAAAAAATTAATAGTAATTTTCATGAGGAGATGAAGGCACAGTGTGCAGAAGTGGCTCATACTTTTGAAACAAGGTGAAAGCGTTAAAGTGCAGTGAAAAACAGAATTTCTCTTGCATTAGGTCTGTCTTAAACTGCAGTGTGAACTTTTTGTTCTATGAGACCAAATAAGAACAAAAGCTGAAACTGTTCCTCACCCCATTAGTCTCCTCCACCACTGGACTTCCCCCATTCTATCTAACACCACTGTCTTTGTCACGCTAGCTGACACACACAATTAAGATAAGTTAACTTCATGAGTCCTTTAATTTTTCTTATAGGAGGTTCCTAAATTGGTTTGGGAAAGATTGTGTAAAGCCATGTTGATGCGATGTGGGTGGTCCAGCAGCTGTCCTGCCATCATTAGGCCCTTTTGGCCTGGAAAATTCTTGCCTTGGATTATTTTTCAGATATGAAAACCATGTTACATATCTGAATATGAAAAATCAACATGAAAATGTCAAATTAAATTATATTGCAGCCACTAGGGCTATAACATTTAATTCTAATATCACCAGTCAACTGATTTGAATGAGCTCTTAAGAGTCGCTTATTGATTATGAATGAGAATAACTGATAGCCAAAAAGTTACTTATTTTTGCAGAATTCTAGCTATTCCTGCTAAACTTTCTTCCCCGTTGTCCTCTTCTGTTCCTTATTTCTGTGTTTCGGTGATATCGTAAGTTTTTCTGAGCCTGTGTTGCTGATGCGGTTTTTAGGCCGGTCATCTGTAGGCCAGCTGGGTATAGGTGGGTTATCGTCGTCCCAGCGGCCGCTCGAGCTGGTAAAAGAAATGCGATGATGAATGGGCGTTATCTGCGGATGCCATCTCACTGCGCTGTCAGCGCCATCTCACACGGTGGCAGAGTGGCTGAATGCTTCACAGCACCCTTTCAAAGCACATGCCAAAGTCCTCCACAAATTCCTTTCTTCTGCCTCCCTCTATGCTACATTTATTACTCGCATGCAGATGATATCCTAAATAATCGTCTCTTTTCATAACTTGATGAGGTCACATTGCAGTGACTCTGAAACCACTATATTTTGGAACAAGGGATGTGATGAAAGCTACACTTCACATTCTGCAAAAACTGTTCTTTAATTTCTTTTCCTTTCTGAAATGTACAGAGGGATGTCAGAAATATAAATAAAATGGTGCCTGCAGCATTTTGCCCTAGAAACCCCCACAAGCAAGCAAAAAATTGCACCCCAACAGCAGCACAGAAGTATTATAAAGAGTTAAGGTGATTCTGAGGTCTGACAAGGAGTCTGTGACTATGACAGGGGAACTGTATGTGAGTTTGAGGTCCTTATATGGTTAGAGGTTTCACAGAACCAGTCTGTCTCGCCAGGTCCCTGGGGCTGACGGTGCTGAGCTTCGCAGCAAGTGCCAAGCCCACGTTTCCTCCTGCGCTGTCTAAAAACACATGCACCTGGTTATAGCCCTTTTCATGCGAGGCAAGAGAGCCGATTCTACAGGGGCAACGTCACGGTCCCTGCTTCTCTTTCTCTGGGAAAGTAGGACAAGAAAGTAGTGAGAGGAAGGAGGCTGACCATGGAAAACTAGGAGCATGTTCATTAACCTTGATAATAATAGCCCCAGATAACTCATAAGGCAATGGTAATCTCTGCAACCTGCACCCTTCGCCAGATGGTTTCTGCATGCAAACGCACATTTGCATTTACCACATATTTGGGCACATTTTCCGTGTAAGTCACGTTTCTAAACAAATTGGAGGATCAAACAGATGCAACCTTTACTTTTTTGAGAGTATTTTGTCAGATTCCCACTGTGCCTATTAAACATGTCATGCTTTTTGGGCCTTCACTAAAACTTCATTAAGGCGCCTAAATCGCAGTGTCATTTTGGTCAGGTTACAACATTTTATTATATCTGAAACCCAAGGTAAGCTGACAATAAAAGTTATATATCAGTGAAGCAAGTGAAGGCTAAGGTGCAGTGAAAGCCACCACTCTTGCTTATCAGGACCGTGACTGTTCATGTGTGTTGGACCAGACAAAATCCCATTTACAGTTAAAGCTGAAGCAACTTGCAGACCATAAAGTATCTGTTATCTTAGAATTTTGCTGAAAACTGAACGTAGCTCCTACTCTCGGTTCACGTGCTGGGATGCATGTCAGCAGAGTTCGGTGGTCAAAAAATGAAAAGAAAAATGGTTTATAGAGGAGTTCTGAGCTCACACTGTGTTTCTGAATCCTGGATAAGAACTGAAACAGAAACCAATATGATGGAAATAGTAATGTGCAACAGCTCTTGTCAGGACAGACAACAGAGGATCAAACGCCTCTATGGAGCAGTTGAGGAGCAGGAGAAGCTGTGGTCAGTGCGCAGCAGTGGTCACTGCAAAGCTTTGGACAAAGAAGACAATCTAGTCCTGTTCAAGGTTTCTTCATCCATCTGCCTTGGGACATAGGATAAGCCCTGAACCTCAATTTCTTGCAGATTCCCCAGGAGTATATCCTACCATGAAATGGGTTCACAGTGTTTTTACTGAGGTTTAAACATAATCCCACTGATGCCCTCCCTGTATTGCACAGTATAATAACATAGAATCTATTTGGTAGCAAAAGATGTTAATAAAATCTCAACACACATGCAGTAGACAATGAGAAACAATGAAATGTAATCTACTGTTGGGATATTAATGCAGTGTTTAGAGCTGTTTCATTGTAATTTGCACCATGTGTTATAAAAACAACCCTGTCCTTGTCCCTTGAGCAAGGGCTTCGCAGAATTTTTTTTTTTTTTTTTTTTTTTTAACAGACATGGAGGCCACACACAAACCATCCTGGGGATACAGCGCGACATCGACTGGGGAGGCCAAATGCTGGAAGTGACCATATACTGTATTACATTAGTTACCATACTTAAAGGTTTAAAATGGCCACTGATTTGTCCTGGCTTCTGGGCAAAAAGTAGGGGTGAACCTAGAGGACAGATTTAAGGTGAGCGCAAGTGTGAAGCAGTCTGGGACTATAGGCAGATAAGACCAAACTCTGCTTCCTGTCCTTGAAGGTTTTCTTTCTGTTGTACCAAATACTGAAGGGAACCTGGTGCAAGGCTGAATGGTGGCCCACGAACCTAACAATACACCAGGATTAACCTGGAATGCCTCAACAAATAAATCAGTTTGAAAGGAATTAGAATTAAGAGTGGACACGTAGTCGTACGACCGAGATGTTTTTCTTCTGTTTTACAGCCTGGCAGCAGAAAGTTCCTGACCAACTCAGTCGCTGTAATATCCGGTGATTAGAATCGGTCTCGCACGCGCGTGCGATGAAGGGTTTACCTGTAATCATTCATAACCATGAGCTTCAGTTTGTTGCAGAGCCTTGGTTCTGAGTGGTGCCCCTTCGGGGAGAAGGGGAGGGTGGTAGGAGGAAGTTCCTATTTACCACGGCTGTCGTTGGGTTCAGACTGAGCTACCTGGGAGGGCACCGTCCATTCTTCTAGAAGCCCCAGTAAATGCAACAAATTCCATGTGTAATGCTGCAAAATAACAGTCCGCTCCCCTTGCTGAGTCTGCTACCCTCCTGAAAACACACACAGACACAAACATGCGCGCGCTAGCAAGCCAGGACTCATTACACCTAAATAAGCAAGGGTAGTCCAGTACACCTGGGCTCTTAGCTGCTCTTTGGATGAGCAAAGCATCACTCAGAAGTCCCTGTTTTTGCACAGAAGAAAGAATTCAAGCTAGTTAATTCCGTGGCTGGGAGAAGACAGCCTTGGTTGTAGTCATACTTGACAGACGTCAGCATCCTTCGTGTGGGAAGCAATGGAGATGTACAAAACAACAGTGCGACCGATCAGCAGCGTACGTATATATGACTAACTTTTTCCAGCTCAGTGCTTTGTTTTCAATTAGCAAAAGAGTGTATTTTAAATGGTTTGCTCCTGGGAATAGCGCGGTCCCTCTTGAGGACCGAACATAATCTTTCTTTACAAAGTAAGTTCCTTTATCTAAGCCACCTGCTGCCTAGCATAGTGACACATACATACCGGAGCTGGGACCGTCGGAGGAGATACACACCACGTTGTTCCCATATCCCCTTGGAGGGAATATTGGCTTGGAGAGAATCACTGGGGAGAGTATAATTAACTTTCACCAACGTCTGATGTCCCAGCCCCTGACTTTCCGTGACCCCTTCCGAGCGGCATGTTTGCAGAACATTAGCAGTAATGAGGTTTTATTGGGCTGGGCGTCTGAAGCAGCTCTCACCAGGAAAACCCCAGTCCCTAAACCTGGGTGGGAAGGAATGCTAATTAAACATTTGACTGAATGTCAGGGGTGCATGGGCAGTGGAATAGAGTGCGGGCGACCTTGCGAGACCCACTAGGCCCACGTTATACTCCTAACTGGACAAGGCGCTTGCTCCCTGCCTCACAAACTGTCGGCACTGGTCACCAAACTGAAATGAACCCAACATTTGACCGCAAACCATATTTGCGCTTGTTTAATTAGCAGAGCCATTTCTTCAAAGCAGCTTACAAATTTTTTTGTCTACTTTTAGTTACCAGTTTACACAGCTGAGTAATTTTTACTGGAGTAATTCTGGGTAAGTACCTTGCTCCAGGCTATCACAGCAGGAGATGGGATTCAAATTTGCTCTAACCACTATGCCACCTGCTGTATCCCCCACCCACACACACCACCGCTTATATGCAGGATAAAAAATTTGAATTTTGTGTTATAAGTGGGTATGTGTTGAGGTGAGCAGGGGGAAAGACAAAGGAGAGGAAGGAGGAAAGGAAGATGGTGTCGGAGAGGAAGAGGAGCCATCACTGCAAAGGTTGAAGGCGGTGGCGCGGTGATTCGGTGAGGTGGGATTAATGTGGTCGCCAAAGGAGAAGTGAGGAATCCAGGGTACCCATGTGTCCCGGCCTTGCAGCCAACACCCGCGGAGAGGGCAAAAAGACCTTCTCCACAGAAGCTGACTGGAATCCTGCCCCTGCCGCCACACCTTCATTACTTCTGGGTTTCCTGCTGTGGGAGATGTGGGGGTAGGGCAACCATGAGGGTTACAGGCCACTGGAATTTACCCCCAGTCCTGAGTCAGGAGACCCCCGCCTTTTCCTGGGAGAGGGGCCATCACATATCTGCCCCAGCTGGGCACGGTGAATGAGGGGGCAAAGACCGCGAATGAAACTTGTTCCTGTGTGTGGCTTTCCCCCGTGGCTTTGCAGTCTCATCTCGGGGGTCTGGTAACTGGAGTAACACAGCACAGCACGGCGATGGGAATCTCATTCTGCGCTCACTCCTACATGCCCTTGCAGATTAAAAGATTGTTGGAAAGATAATTACAGCAAACCCCCCACCAGCCCTCCACCTTTCCACCCCCACCTCGCTTCCCAGCCAAGAGCTGCTAAAGCAGTTTTCTTATCCGGAACAGAAGGTGTATAAAGAATAATATGGGCAGGTACCTGGCAACCACAGCTTTTTAAGGGGGTTATAGTGAAAATCAACTGGATTAAATTGGCTTTGCAGCCCCCAGACAATCTGGTCTCCTTTATTTTTCTTAGCATATGTGAGAACCTTTCTGCTCATTTTAGATTAAGAATTGAGGTATTATTCTGAGTACTTTCAACTATTTGTAGGACTATTGTTTTCACTTCATGCTTGACTATTTGAGTGCAGTATTTTACAGTCAGAGGTTCATCGTGGCACAGCGAGTAGTGCTGGAGCCTCACAGCTCCTGGGCTGTGGCTTCAGATGGTACCGCTGAGTTGCACTTAGACTGTGAAACTGAATATATGTGTGTATCTTTTATAGGGTGCGTCCTGCCTCACGCCCTGTGTTTCCAGGATGAGCTCCCGACCAACGTTAACCTGCACCGGACAAGCAGTTATCGATAACGTGTGATAATGGATGGACACATTTCACTGTTAGCTTTATGTGTGCATCTACACATATTAATTTGACTGGAAGTGCCTCCGTCTGCAGAAGATATCGAACCAACAACATTTTGCTTCGCTATCACCAGCCTAAAATGTAAAACCCTTTGAGATATTAAATAAATGTAAGTGAAAATCTACACTGTATGTCCAAAAGTATCTGAACACCTGAGTATTATCGCAATACGTGGTTGCTGAACCTCCCATTCCAAACCCATGGGTATTAATATGGAGTTGCCCTCCCACCTTTGCTCCTTTAACAACCCCCACTCTACTGTGAAGGCTTTCTATCAGATTTTAGAACACGGTGGTGGGAATTTGTGCCCATTTGGCCACACGAGCATCGGTGAGGTTAGGCACCCATGTCAAGCGATAAAGCCCAGCTTGCGGTTAGTGTTCCACTTTATTTCAAAGGTGTTCAGTGGGGTTGACGTCAGGGCTCTATGCAGCCTCTCAAGTTCTTCCACACCAGACTCAGTAAAGCATTTCTTTATGGACCTTGCTTTGTGCATGGGGGCACAGTCATGCTGGAGCAGGAAAGGAGCTTCTTCTTCCCCAAGCTGTAGCCACAAAGCTGGAAGCACACAGTTCTCTAGAATGTGTTTGTATGCTGTGCGGGTGCAGCTGAAATGGCTCAGTCATTAGAAGGGGGGGCCCACATACTTTTGGCCACACAGTGTACCTTCCCTGGAGCCAGAAGTAGGGATAGCAGACCATGATTCACAGTTATGGCAGCAGAAATGGTAAACAGCAGCATCCACTCACCCTAGACTGTTCTTCTCCCTTCATCTACCATCGCATTTCATTTAGCCAGTCATTTTCATCATGTAAGCCATCACCTTGTGGTTGACCTTGACAAAGCCACAAAGCAAGGGGTAGGAGGGTGCATATCAGTTTAAAATGAAATTGATTTTTATCCATTCTTTCTGAAGCCTTGTGACAGCTGCTTATTTACATTCATTCATCTGATTCTCCTTTTACAAAAGCAGCTTACAGTGTTGAGCTGCATACAATTACTTACCTGTTTTAAAAAGCTGGACAATGTATACCTGAGCTATCTAAGCTGAGTACCTGGCTCAAGGATTCAACAGCAGGAGGAAGGATTCCAAATCAAAAGGCAGCAGATTGAACCATCATGCTGTCTACTGCTCAACAGTCTACTTTTAGCAAACCTACTGCCTGTTTCATTTATTGCATTGCAGCTTTTCTGGCATTAGCTGTTTGTACCCCGTTACTCAAAATCAAGGTTTAAGTCACTTGTAAACGGAACTCTTTGTGTCTTCCGGTAGTCTCATTATAAAAGGCAATATATTTTCGGCAACGTAATGTGATGAGGTTATGTGCTTCGTACAAGCAGGAGGAACAGAAATATGGAGGAAGGCTTTGACCCGACACGAAGAGCCAAAATTCAGCCTTGCCAAATCCGGCTCATTTTTGTCTTTGCAGTTGAGTTGACTTAAAAGAACTGATGCAGTTGCTCGCTTGGGTGTCGTTCCACACAAAGAACACTTTTGTTCTTCCTGTTACACACTTTCTCTTTCTTTCAGCTGTTTTTATATCCAGCTGAGTCACACGTCGATAGATGTTGGAGAAAACAGCTCAACTTGCAAGGCACCACAGCACTGACTGCCCTGTTTATTTTTAATTCTGAGGAAAGGCATTGTCTTAAATTTTGGCCATAATTTTTTACACCGGTTCACATCATGTGGTGTAGTTCTAGGGAGATGGACTACAGCTCTCGCTCAGTCTCTTCTGTGTTGTCACTGAGCTTTCAAAGTTATAATGAAAGTCAGGAAAACAAACACATGAACCACAGTATGGGAGTAACAGTTTGTTCATACAGGTGTTGAACTACAGGGCCAAAAGTATGTGGACGCCCCTTCTCATCCTTGATGGCAGAAGCCAGAAGACCAGATAGGAGTAAACTGCAGTAATCCTCACAGGATGTGAACATGACCTGAACCAGGACCTGTGTAGAGTGTGTTATGAGACATGGGTGGACCCTGTGAAAGCTGCCCAGGTATCTGCAGGATCGTACTGCAGCTATAATGCGCTACAAGAGGCAAAGATGTGAGTAGAACTGCAATAGTTACTCTAAACTCTTGACCAATGAATTGGTTGAAATCACTGAATTGTCCAGTTTGCTCGAAACAGGAAAAGGCAACAAGATGAAAAATTATAAAGCGGAAATCAGGCAACCATTATGTAGGAGAAAGAAGATACTTTTTCACATACTGCATAGCATAAAGATGTACTATAAAGAGTGTAACTCCTTGCTATCGAAAGCTGTTGCTAATGCATAAATCGATATGCTGTATGTTCTACACTCAGTGTTCAAAGCCCAAGTCAAATAATGCAAGTTCATTTACATTTACATATTTACACATTTAGCGAAAGACATCAGGTAACAGAACATTGAAATTCAAAACTGTTTAGAGATATGTTAAAAAATCTTTATTTTTCTTTCTTTTTTCTTACAATAAATTTATTCATAAATGCAAACAAGCAGCTGGTGAGTTTTATTCAAGCGTAACACAGAAATACACTTGAGCAACTTTTTTTGAATGGAACCTATAAACTCAGCTGAGCCAACAAGTGGTTTAACTGCAAAGAGAAGCAGATTCAACCATCCCGTATTGAGGAATTTGTTGAACATCTTTGCCGCTTCACTGTAGCTGCTTGCAACTCATGTGATCCATCCACCTTTTGCCTTGCTTCTCCATTCTTCGTTGCACACTTTGAATCCTTACAAAAGGCAGCTTCTAGAACAAAATTCAATGCGACATTAGTGCATTTCTTTTAACAAAATTATCCCATTTAACAAATAAAAGAAACATTGCCTCTTCACCTTTCTGTATTGGCGGTGTGGTAGAACGTAGGAGAATGTTTAGATCGAGTGTGAATAAGGATCTCTGATATCATAAAGAGAAAAGCAGTAAAAAAATAAAGTTTCCAAGGGCTCAGATTTATCTTGATATGTTTTGTGCATTCAGCAGAAGTAGCTGATATTGTAAAAAAAAAAAAAAAAAAAAAGATTTGCCAGTAAAGTATGGTTCAGATGCACAGAAATGCCCCCTTCCTTTCTACTTTTCCTTTTTAATCCTTTCAAAGCATATAGTTCCCTGCTTACATTTTTGGGAAATAATGGCTAACACCTGGTTTTAATTTTGTTTACCTCAAAGGAACTATAGAAGTCCATTTGATGCTTCGTAAATGTTAAGTGTTGCACAATGTTTACATCAATATTAAGGCTGTAAGTCTGGTGAGGAGGCTGCCAGGGCTGGCAGAGTGGACCATTAGCCTAATGGGAGTATAGAGTTTCGCGCAGGACATACCGCCGCTATGGCTGAGAGCAAAGCGTTCCACTTTTACAGTTCTTTCGACCTACACAAACGCACTTTTCAAACCACGCAAGATTCACGACACTCAAGAACAGAAAACAAAACAAGTGGTGGAAACTAGACACTATCTGCGCAGGGTTTTAACCTTGGGAGAGAGCCAGATCCTTTTCAGAGGAGAAAGATTTTATTGGGTTTTCAGGATGACTAAACGTGACAAGATCAGTTCTGGCCTGTTGTAGAGTCCATAGCCTTGACACTGTTTGACTTGTCTGACTTATTTGACTTTTGACCTTGGCCTCCAGTTGGTAAGTGACATCCACAATGTCCAGCAGTCCAATATCTCAGGCTGTAGAGAGCTGATGAATGGAAGACACTGTCAGCGTCAGATCACCAAAGAATAGGTTTACATCTCTAAAATGACTCTTGACAAATTTCCAGCCACCTTCTAGCATAAAATTGCTGGAACTTGCGATTCTATGACTGAAGTTAAACGCTAATAGACAAAATGCTATATTTAGTCATTTTTCTGACTCACTGTACAGTACATTGACAAAATTCAATCTTCTGCAACAACATATTCAATACAAGCAAACACAACCCTCATAGCATAGTCACCTTAGAATTTGGCTTGCAGACCACCTGCATGACACCCAAAAATTAGAAACCATCATTTAATTTTCTATCATTACCTGAAGAGGATAATTCAAAGCTGATGCAGGTGATCTACCCGAAATTAAATAAGGGATGGACATATAGGATTTGCTGTTTTACATTATTGTATTAGGACATGAGTCACCAACAAAAAGAGGCCTGGAACGTGTACACAGGGATGCATTTGGGGAAAAAATAGGTATAATTTGTGTTTGTTTCTGCTGGGGAATCCTGTTTGCGTCACAGTTACTGAGTCAGTGCGCACATTAGTGAAAGTAAATGCTGAGTCACTATTCTCCTGAGGAAGGCCAGCAAAAAACAACTCTGCACTGGTCTGTGTCACATACTGAAGCCTGCCGAGTAGTTTTTTGACAGTCATTACATTTTCTGTGTCTTATTTTGCTGTGGCCATGCAAGTTAGAAGGTGCGGGACTCGCTGTCATTTCTCCGCAGTGTCATCCTGGTGTGGGAAACAAGGCTTGCCGTAGGCTAAAATGAAGGAATTAGAAACAAATGTTGACACTAGTGAAAACATATTGTATTTTCCCTCTGAAGAACATCCTGTTTATAGTCATCTCAAAATTTTCTGGTCTGAATAAAACTTTCCACAGACCAGGGACCTACAAATACGCGTACCAATGCTAAGCCTAGGACCTCCAGTCCCCTCCAGTGTCTGCAGAAAACATTCACCAGAAGACGGCAATAAAAGTCTAGTGTCACTGAATTGGAACTTGCTTTTCATTGATAGATCTGTGTTCCTTGTTTGTGTTTGTGTAATGTTGAAATGGCAGGAGCTGAAGGCAATAAAGATGGTGAAAGTAAATAAAAGAGGACATGGCTTTCTAACTGCATTTTTTTAAGAAATAATAAAGAACTTACTGGAGCAAATGAAAAAATATTATGAGTGATGGATCAAGCAGAATAAAATGTGTTTATTGCAATATGAGATTAGAATACAAACATTTCAGCCCAAAGCTTTCTTCAGATTGTGCAGAACATTGAGAAAGCATGTAAATACACTGTATGGCTAAAAGTATGTGGACATCTAAGTAGCACCCCCATATGGGCCTGTTGAACCTCCCATTCCAAACCCATAGGCATTCATATGGCGTTCCTCCCTTTGCCGCTATAACAGCCTCCACTCTTCTGGGAAGGCTTTCCCCCAGATTTTGGGAATTTGTGCCCATTCAGCCACAACAGCATCAGTGAGGTTGGGTGAGAAGGCCTAGCTCGCTGTCGGCGTTCCAGTTCATCCCAAGGGTGTTCAGTGGGGTTGAGGTCAGGGTTCCATGCAGCCACTCAAGTTCTTCCACACCAACCTGGGCAAACCATGTATTTATGAAGCTCGCGTTCTGCACGGGGGAACATGGTCATGCTGAAGCAGGAAAGGAGCTTCTTCTTCCCCAAACTGTGGCCACAAAGCTGGAAGCACACAGTTGTCTAGAATGTGTTTGTATGCTGCGTGGGTGCGGCTGAAACAGCTCAGCTCAGTCATTAGGAGGTCAGGGGGGGTCCACATACTTCTGTCCATATAATGTACAATGTATGTGAACAAACAGCATCATAAGGTGCTAAAGTGACCTCATACATCACAGTACATTCCTGTACAGTAAGATACATGACTGGACAAGAAATCTGATTAATACTGCACTTCTGTCAACTACTACAGACTAATGGTTTCCTGCACCAAGTTGTGTTTTCCTCAACTGACTTGTGCTACAGCAGTACCTTTTTTGAACCTTACCACCCGTGTTGTAAAGCTACACTGACCATCCATGACTCATTGTGTTTAATCATGTCTGCCAACCTTAAAGGAGGTTTTAGGCCAAAATATGTCTCTGTTGGACTCTCACATTGCAGTTGATACAACTGTGAGTGTTCTTCTATTTATGCTTTATTCCACTAATGTTTTTTCTTCTCATTAAGAGTTAAGGACTTGGAGCAAAGAGATTTATCAGAATGGGAGTCTTGTAATCAAGTTGCAGAGCAAAGCATGTTATGTCGTATATACTTGTTAGTGTGTTTCATTGAGAACATATGGGGACATCTCCTGCACCAGCAGCATCTCTGCACAAACACACACAGAAAGGTATGCCCGCTTTAAAACAGCCCATTTTCATTGTGTTTTACAGTCAGCTTGAGGAAGCTTTTCTTAACTGGTAGCTGTCGCTTTTTATTAGCCACGTACTCTGTTAGTATCTCCACTGGTTTAACCACCTTTGAAAGCTTTTCCCACTTTTTTCTGGACATGTGGCAGCATGGCAGCTTTGTCTTTCGAGGCTTTCTGGGTGCTCAGAACATGGACATCCAGTGCTGTCCTCTTTGCACCACTGGTCGTCCCTGGGGTTGTGGTTAAGGTATGGTCAGTGGGTTTTGACCTGCCACACAAGACTGCTAACAAGAAGATTTGTAACGCTACACTACTTAGTGTCTGCCACACATGTCAACCCGTGTACATCTGGCTGGTTTAGCCAGTCACCAGGTTCTTAACCGGTCCGCCTGCAGCTCCAAGTGGACGCGCCTGTGGAAACTGGGCTCAGGGAATAAACACATTCATGGCATTTGGGTATAAACCCAAGCTGAGGCCTGTGAAAAAGTGTGTCATACCAGAGTCCTGTGACTCACAGCAGCTCAGAATATTGAATGAGGTGAGTGGAACCTAATAGCAGACAGGTGGAAGAAGTGGCAGAAGACCCCCGGAACCACACTTAGCCCCCGGAAAAAGGATCGGCAGAATGATCCAAAAATGATAATACACTATCATGCAAACCTTCTATCACACGTCATTTTTCAAAAATGGCATACTCTCTTTTCTAGTGGCCTAGGCTAAGTTTCTATGAGAAACCATACCTAATGAGGCCAGTATAACAAACACAAGGCGATAAAGTCCAACAAACCATAAGAAGAATGAACATCTGTTATGTGGGGACCCTAAATTTCCATGGCCTAAAGTGCCAAAGCAAACACTCAACTATGTTTAAGCCCACATTTTTAAAACAAATACTGAGCTCTATCACATTACTGTTTGCGGAAAAAAGTTGAACATGGCTCACACCTCCGTAAAAATTCACAAAAACAGGCAGTTGCTGAAATGAATCTCCCTGAGCCAAATATTTCGGTTTCCTTAACTTAAGCGGGGGTCCACATTTGCTGAAATAAACCCGATAGCCAGAGATACTTGAAACAGGATTGACTGGTGTTCATTTAAAGCAGAACTCATTTCTTTCTGCTTTCCAGATGACCGACACAGTGGTGATGAAGGTTAGCTACCCTGTGTCAGCTCTCGCATTTTCTTGTTTAAATCAAAGGCTTAACAACAAATATAGTTAAGCATGAAAAATAAGAAAACTACATTGTATCTGTAAGCTATCGTGGCTATAGAGTCATTCCTTCACATTCTACCTGCTACGGGGCTTTGGGACATCCAGGGCATGCAGGATCATCCATAGTCACATCACTGCCTTTCGGAGCCTTGCTATTATTAACCTTTACTAAGCTGAGACATTTGTCAAAGGTAATTTACTATGTTAGATAACCAAAAATGTCCCACGGAATGAAAACCTTTTATACACAAGTTTATAACTTTCCATGTCTAAGCCTGGCAGTAATTGTGTTTACAAGCCAGCACAGCATTGTCAAAAAGAAGTGTACAGAAAAATAAAAAAAATAAAAAAACTAGCTGACATTAATGACCAAATGAAATTGACTTTCCAAACCTTGGAAAATTTCCCCATCCCCATTTCATCAACAGTTTGTCTGATGGAGGGATGTGATGGTCACTGATTCACCTTAAACACATCTTTGAAGTGCAGGCGGAAACCAGAGCACCCAGGTGAAACCTACACAAGCTCAAGGAGAACACACAAACTACGCAACTAAGCGACTGAACTGGATTCAAACCACAACGGAAAATTTCACGATGTATTTACACCAACATAGACAAGTGTATTTGTTTGTCTGGGCCACCATTGTCTGCACTGTAAACCAAAGAAAAGGCGTGAAGAAGGGAGGGCTTGCAAGCCCATGGAACAGATGGGCAGCTTCAAGTGGACCCTCTATAAAGAAGGCCACCCTGCACCCTTGACCTCTGATCTTTGAGGTCATTTGCTTTTCTCCATCCGCCAAAGAGGAAAAGGAATAAGAAAGTTGGAGATCGTTCTCCTTGACCTGCTGCACTTTTCTACTTCCAGGCCCCCCCCCATGTGTGTCTGCTGGCTGCCGCACCGTCTGTGTGTGTTTGTTTCCCTTCAGGGCTATCTGTGTAGCGTCCTTTTGTAAGCTGAACGATTCCCTCTGCAAGTGATTACTGAGCTCTTGTGCATGCTGCTCATCTACCGCACTGGGACTCCACATAGTGATCTGGCTAAACCTCAGACACCACTGGATGGCCATTTCAAACGTGAAGATCTGCACTGTAGATTTTTTTAAAACCCAAGTGAGACACAGTGCTCGCGTTTCCCTTTCAGTTAAACGTTCTGAGACACTCATTTGATTCAGGTTTCACAGGCGGCACGTCAACGTCAAGGCCAGCTCCTGTACGCCATAGATGTATAAATGTCAGGCGTATCCCCGGTAGCAAAGAAGCACTGGTCTCCGAAACCCAACTTTCTACATGTTTATGGTCCGAGTGAGATGTTAGAGATGGAAAAATACATGCTGATGAAGCACTAAGCAAGGTTCCAATAGCAATAAATTGGCGTACCTTTGTAAAGTTCAAAGTTAATGCAAAGTAGGCTTTTCTTAAACAACTTTGATTTAGATTCTCTGAAAGGGTAAAAACAAGAGCTACGTTTCGGGTCACAGCCTGTGAAGAAAAAAGGCCACAGATGAGTGGTTGAAGCCAACTGATATAAGCAGCATGTAAAGACATGTGAAACCAGCTGTGTAAATACTTTACTCCAAATGCACTCTCTCAAGCTTCATCTCGAACGTGGAGCCTTACACATGTGCACAGATTCTTCTTTATTTTCATCTCTCGCAGCCATGTTTTGCGTGCCTCTTCCATGCACCAATGGGCCATGACTGAGAGTCTTCGACGGAGCAGGGTGTGAGTTGAGCGGATGGAGCCTCTTCAGCCGTGTGCCGTTCATGTGCACATGCTCTCGCAGAACTCCTACAAAACTCCTACAGAACTCCTGCAGGTTGCACCCAGCTAATATTTATTGGCTACACGCGTCCTGCATTGTTAACGTCACAAACCGAGATTAAACCGAGTATCTCCTGCCCTTCCTCTTCCTCAGCAGGGTGTGGCCTCTCTTTAAAGGATGGCCAGGTTTCCATTTATAGACTGAGGAAGGCTGACACAGGCGCACACCAGTGTGCCCACTTTTGGATCGCAAGTCAGCTAAGGACTTTTCCGGAAAAAAAAAGGAATGAATTAAAAACTGATATACACAGAAAAGCAGTGTGACGGCTATCCGAGCTATCCAGATGTTTTTTTGCACAATTGCGGCCACGCCTGCCATGTGTAGTAATGACAGGGCAGTTCGAATCAAAACAGAATTTCACTAAAACTCGAACAACTTTCACACAAATGCCGTTATCAACCCCAAATGTTTAACAATTACTTTTGGTGCTTTTTCCAGCTGAAACCTTCAGTGAGCTGTCTCCTTACCACTTTTGTCATTTTACATCATAAATGATGCGAGTGGGCCCCACAAATGTATTTCATGCAGTCCCAGCCATGTGCTGGTCTACTCAGAAGGTCATAAAGTGCCGTACACCATGAGAACATGATCTTCAAGCTAAGGCAATTGTGTGATAACAGATGGCCTGTGTCTGCAACACTGTTTTTTAACCTTTTTCACTCTTTACTACCTTAACTCTTTTCAAAATATGCACTTTCTTTTGTAATAAATGCCAGGTTTTGAAACTGAGCTGTTTTATTATATTCTGTTGTTCTTCCCATAATCTAGAGGACAAATACTGCTTGTAAACTGTTATCCAAAATAACAACAGTTGTTCCCGGAGACTTCATGGCATTGGCCAAATTGTGTTTTTTTTTTTTTTGGTGAAATAACTGGGTTATATTTAGCCATGGTTTGTAGCTGCCTTGTTTCTGAGAATAGGTGATTGTGACACCCCGTTCAGTTGCCTCCCATTTTGCTTTGTTTTTCCTCATCTCCTGACATTTTGATCGCTGCACTTCACAACTTTGCGGTGCTTGCTGGTGCAAATCGTATGGAATGCGTACCCCTGTTCATACGCGGATGGGCGTTTGAATCTTTTGTTGTGTGACTGGAGGAGGAGTCGCTCCAAGGAAGCTCTGTTGGTCATTTTGGCATAGGTACGCTCACCTGCAGGAACAGATTCGTGCTTAGTGAGTCAACACCTTGAAAGTAGGAGCTGCGATAGCCATCGCCACAGTAGACGTGCAGTTGATAAGGCATTTAAGGCTCCACGCGGGTGGAGCTGCCGTCATCACCATGAACCTTTCTGTCAGTCGGAATGCAGAAGCCAAATATGCCGTGAAGTTATTCTGGATGGGTCTTGTTTTGCTCTGGCTGGTGCCCCGTTTGGGTTTTTAATCCTGTTGCACAAGACATGCACCACACTGGATGAGAACAATTATGCCTTGTTAATCTCCATTCCACAGTCATGTGTATGTGTGTGCATGTCGCCAAGTGCGTGACGGTGCCTATGTTTACGTTCCCGAGGCCTCAGCTGGGCGACGAGGAGTGAGGGGCGCGTTGAAGGTAAATCACTTCTGGGAGAAGAGCAGCATAAAAGGCATTCCCAAACAACAGAGGTGTCAAAAAACAAAGCCTTGTGTGGCCACTGGAGAAGCAGAATGACAAACATCAAAACCACCTGTACCAGACAAGCATAGGGGTCAGCATGCGGTTGTGACATTCTGGGTTTGGTTTTCCGGCTTCCCGCTAGATTCGAAATACGTCTGGTAGTGACCACGAAAAAAAAAAAAAAAAAAAAAAAACTAAAAATATCACCAGTCTCAATGAGTAATAAAATGGGAAAAAAGAAAAAACACATTTCTGACATACCTGTTATTAATCCTCCTACTCTATAATTTAATAAGGCATAAACCTAATGGATGAGCAGTAATAAAGTAGGTATTTACTTTCCTTGCTATGAGGCTGTAATCCAATACTGCGCAAGACTGGAATTTAAGGTTCGGACACACATCACAAAGTACAGCCTGTGGCTCAGCCTAATGATCCACAATGCACGGCACATTTCCCACGAGCCTCTAGTGTAAGCACGACAGTTTTGATGATTCAACTGCATGATTATGAGCTTGTTTGTTTCTTAAAATCAACGACACTGCGGCAGTGACCTTCTCACCGCTGAAATAAAATGGAGATGGGGCGTTTTCAAAACATGGCAGGAGTTACTGGAAGTGCTACCTGTATCTTACCATTTGTAGATGGCCAGACAAGATGGAAGAAAGAAAGAAAGAAAGAAAGAAAGAAAGAAAGAAAGGTGGGAGTTAATGGTAGCAGAGAGTAAAAAACTCATTTTTCAGGCAACAAGAAGATAATGATCCTTGGAGTGGCGGATGCTTCTTGTTGAAGCCATGCAAGGAGAAGCAGCTGGGTGTAAAAGTGGTTACTGGTGAACCTTCCCTTTCATGGTCAACGTGCAACAACACTTTTCGGAGGTGGGAATCCTGCGCTGACCCATGACTCGCATCAGGTTTCGGTTCTGTCAGCAGAACACTTCCACGAGAAGACTGGATATAAGTGGACTGTGCATTCTTCTCAGCTTGCTGAAGATGCCACAATAAGCACATGGCCATATTCACACCAAGTAGGTGAACCCAATTTGATCTCGATCAGATGCTGTCCACAAGCAATTTAGGACTTTTATCTTGAGGGAAGGCATGCTGGGGATGGTCCATTGGTAGAGAATCAAATGCTTACTGGCCATAGAACCAAAAAGATTAAATCTTGTCTTCACCGCACATGAATGAGATGAAAAGGCACTTTCGCAACAAACATTTCATCACATTATTCCCACCGGTGGTGTCAGCACTCAGCTAGTAATTTTCAGGTTTGTTATTTAAGTTTCTCTCTATTCTATGTTTCTCATTTGTTGCTTTTCTTTTGCTCAGACAGAAGTGTTGTGCGTTGGTTTACTGGAGATAACAATCTGTGGCCCATGCGTTCCAAAGGCCTCTCTGTTTCTTTTTTCCCCACTCCCTTTGCAGTAACTCGATCCCGTTGAATCACCAGGTGATAAATGATGATTTCTTCCCAAGAGCCTGAATGGCATATGCGACCCCACCCCATGACCCCAGCTGCGACCCCTCTCTGTCAGAACAACAAGCCCACACTGTTCCTCCAGCCTCTTTCTTTGGTAGTATGGGCAATATCGGATAAGTCCACGGCTTCCTTGCTTCACGGGGGTCTGCCCCAACTGTAGTCCTGGGAGGAGGGTTTGTATATCCTCTGCTCTTTTTTTCGCGAATAGCTTGCTAGCAGAACCTGCAGTTATTGTGTGCACACTTGTTAAACATTCCAGCCCCTTGATCTGTTGTCCGTTGCATTGAGCGAAATGGAGGAGCACAACCTTGGATGACGTTGAGGCTTTAGGTAAACGGGCCGCTGTAAATTGCCCCCGTTGGAGTTGGTTACATGAACTCTCCAGACGTGTGCTACAAATTAGACCGGCCTCCGCTTTGGTTACTCTCGCTCACATCCAAAGTCATGCATACAGAACTGATATGCATACTTAGAATAATTACTTTTGACACACTTGAGCTGCTCTCGAAGGGAACGGCTTTTCTTGTGCAATTACGTCCACGGAGCGGTCGGTAACTCTACACACCACGTTTGTAGAATTTCAAAACAAATGGAGGAGCCCTAGTTGTTCACAGCTGACTGTTGCTATAAATGGAACCATACCTTCGTGGCACAGGCAGCCATGCGTGATGTGTGCGAAGGACCTCTAAATGTCTAATCTGTTTTAAATGATGAATGAAAAATCATGCAGGCAAGTATGCTTTCAAAAAGCGACTGCTCCGGAGACAATCTACAGTGCAGTTTTAATCCTGTCCCGTTGTTGTGGTATGACCTTAAAAGTCTAACTTGCAAATTAAGTTATTTTAACAAAGTTAGCAGTGATATAGCTACAGTTATATCAAAATTTGTGGATCAGATGGCTCTAGTACATAAATTCTCTTCACGTGGCAGTAACAGTATTGTGCAATTTTATTTGGCTGCCATCATCCATATGTACGTTCATAACTCTGTAGGTATATAATCCATCAACTGATCTGCACAGAAGCATAGGATGTGATGCAGGGTACAGCCTAGAGAGAACACCTGTATCTCGGGGCGACCGCACACACCCATACACTCACACATATAGGTTATGGGAAGCTTAGAGTCACCAGATGAATTCTGCTGAAACACCTGTCTTTAGACTGTAGGAAAAAGACCTATGTGATTTTGGAGAGAACATGCATAGTCTGAACAGAGTCAGCTAGAAGCTGTGGGGCACCAGCACTACTTTTGCTCTGTCATGCCGCTCATGGAAAGCCTTACCTTGCAGTTTGAAACCTGAAGTGATAAAACACTGAGAACTTTGTGTTTTATAAATGGTCGTCCCACATCCAACTGCACAGGACAGGAGTTGCGAGGAGCCAGTACTTCCCAATCCACTATGTTGCCAGCTATACGTATAGAACGATAAAAGAATTTTAATTTTGACTTCAGCATGACTTTTTGCATCAGTATTATGTCATATTTGTCTGTGGATCTAGAAGCTTCGTAGACTTTGTTATTAGTTTCAGGAGAGAGATGATCCCAGAGAGACTGTCCTACAAGGTTTAAGGCTGATGTAAGTGTGACCCAACCCCAAAGATCCTACACTACAAGACACTGGTGTACAGGTTGCCAAAAGAGCTTCCAGGTGTTGAAGACCTGAGATCCTACAGGATTTCAAAGCTCTGGAGGTTCAAACAACAGATCTGTACAATTTTTTTCTGTCCCAATTGCCTCCACACAAACTAGCTACACCAATCGGCCGCAACATTACAAAAACCTGCCTAATATTGTGTAGGTCCTCCTCGTGCTGCCAAAACAGCTCTGATCCATCAATGCATGGACTCCACAAAACATCTGAAGGTGTCTTGAGGTATCTGTCACCAAGACGTTAGCAGTCCTGTAAGTTGCGAGGTGGGGCTTCCATGGATCGGACTCGTTTCTCCAGCACATCTCATAGATGTTTGATCAGATTGAGATCTGGGAAATTTTGAGGCTAACACAACACACTGAACTCTTTGTCATGTTCCTCACAAACCATTCCTGAACAATTTTGCCACTGTCATCAGGGAATATCGTTGCCATGAAGGGGTGTGCGCGGTCTGCTACAATCTTTAGGTAGGTTGTATGTGTCAAAGTAACATCCACATGAATGCCAGGACACAAAGCCTTCTTCCCATCGTGCATCCTGCTGCCATCTTTTCCTCAGGTAAAGGACGCACACAAACTAGGCCGTCCACAAGATCTAAAACAAAACGTGATTCATCAAACCAGGCCACCTTCTTCCATTGGTCCATGGTCCAGTTCTGATGTTCACATGCCCATCGTAGGCGGTTTTGGCGGTGGACAGGGATGAGCATGGGCCCTCTGCCTGGTCAGTCTGCGACAACACAGCCCCATACACAGCCACCTATGATCCATTGTGTGTTCTGACACCTTTCTATCATGGCCAGCATTAAGGTTTTCAGCAGTTTGTGCTACAGTAGCTCTTCTGTAGGATTGGACCAGATGGGCATCAGTGAGCTTTGGGCATCCATTACCCTGTCACCGGTTCACTGGTCATCCTTCTTTGGACCGTTTTTGGTACTGTAGGTACTAACCACTGCATACCGGGAACACCCCAAAACCCACAATACCTGTGGTTTTGGAGATGCTCTGACCCAGTCATCTAGCCATCACAATTTGGCCCTCAGATCCTTACGCTTGCCCATTTTTCCTGCTTCCAAGACATCAACTTCAACTGTTCTCTTGCTGCCTAATATTCCCCCACCCCTTGACAGGTGCCATTGTAAGGAGAAAATCAATGTTATTCACTTCACCTGTCAGTGGCTTTAATCTTGTGGCTGATTGGTGTTCATTACAGAATGAAAGAAAGAGGAAGATTTAGATAAATATGGTCTTTATGCAACCATGCACGAGACAAATAAACTCTTTTGACTTTTTTTTTTTTTAGTGGTCATTTTCACTCATTTTTTCCTGTTGCTCTTGGAGTTCATTGTCTATATATGGAGCCAAGTGGAAAGAAAAAATATAATTAATTTCCGCGTCTACGTTTTCATTGCAGGTGAAAAGAGCAGAGGTGAAACACGATTAGATTGCACAACAGGCCGCTGTTGGGAAAATTACTTGAAAAAGTGTTTCACAGAAGGATTCTTATTCTGTGTATAATGATTCAAATAATTAAAAATTGTACACGACATATTACGCTTTTCCTTAACCCATTCCCAAGGCCTTAGGTGAAATCTGTCTCAACTTAGACCTCAGCCGCAAATGCAACTGTGCACTTTGTACAGAACGAAAACTTTCTCATACGGTTCGCAACAGATTTGACCAGCGACCTCACTGTCCACAACCATTTACAATTCAGCAATTTCCTGTATCTCCTAACTCCTGCAGTGAGCCCACAAGTTGTCCCTTCCATTTAGCGTTCTCCTGGCTCCTCTTTGAATTCTTGGGAGGGCTTCTGTGAGAAGCAGTGGGCCTCTGATGTGCCATGCTGCTATTTGAGTTGTACAAGTACAAGTGGAGCACATTGAATGTAAAGTGATATGTTTGTTCTTTGCCTGTGTGGGACAGCGCCGCCACATCCTCTGAGGTTTGTCTGATCTGTATGCTGGGACATCTGGAGTCAGGCTGCTCTTAGTAGGCAAATGTTCTTTTTTTTGGTTTTGTTGAGGATAATTTGGGGAATTTCACAATGTAAATCATGGCTTTTATTCTTATGAAGTGCTAAAAAATTGCTACATTACCATTATCATTGTTGTTATGACTTGTGTTGTTTGTCCATATGTCTGAATTCATTTATGTCTGACCATAATTCAAAAGCAGCATTTCACAGTGTTGAATTGTTTGCCGCAAAGCTCAGTAGTATCCCCAAGCCTAGCTTAGTTCAGACAAGACAACGGGGATTATCCGATTGTCACCTCAACATACTCACAAAAGGGGAAGCTTGAAAGCAGAGTCCACTGAAAAAGGTACAGCTGAAACTATAGACTAGAAGGTTACTATGAATGCACTGAATTTTTTTTGATGAACACAAAGGAAAAACTGGGTCTACAGCTACCTGTTCTGCTATCAGCTGCACCAACAAACCCTCAGGGACAAATTTTACAGATTTGTGTATGTTGGATGTTTATCATATCAAACTGAATGGAAACCAAAACCAGCACCATGGATCTTCAGCTGAGCGCTCTTGACACAAAACTGGACAGACTTGCCTATTGTATTTCAGCTCTGGAAACCAAATTTTCTGAGTTAACGTAGAAAAGTGATCACGTGGATAAACTAAAGATTCGTTCTTTGGAGGGAGAATACTGGATCTCTGAACTGCAGCATTTATTTGATTCAAAAATTAATTTAAGAGTTGTTCTGGAGCAGAAGGCAGAACTGCAACAAGTGAAACTGGACAAAATTTAAAAATCACCCACAATAATCTGAAAATTGTAGTTCTTTGGCCTGAGAATGCCAAAGGTAATATTTCTCTTTAACAGTTTTTTAGGATGAAGTATGGTTTAGGGCTGCAGGTGTGGGTGAGTTTCTGCCAGTGATGTTACAGTCTGATAGCTGGGCCTCAGAATCAGAACAAACAGTGCAGATTTCGTCCTGCCATGGAACAGTGGACCAACTCTTTTCCATGGTACAGATGTTTGAGATTGTGGGAATATGCTAATCCAGTCTACGTGCAATTTCTGGACTTGAAAAAGACATGCCCATATCCCTTGCCATGTGGTTTGGAAGGTACATCAGGAATATTGGATACCAGGATCACCGAAACGTGCCATCCTTTCCCTGTAGGAGCACAGTTTGAGCTATGTTCATGTTCACAGCATTAAGTTGAGTCCATTCACTGTGGGCTGTCTTGTCTCCACTCCTGTTTCTGATTTTCACATGCAGAATATAAAGATACAGCAGAGTTTTGGAGGTTGTTTGGTTGGGTGGTCTCAGGGTGGCACCTCTACTTTTTTCAGATGGTGTTTTCCTTTTGGCCTCATCCTGCTGTGATGCTCAACACTCACTGGAACAGTTTGTGGCCATAGTTGAAGTTGCAGGTATGAAACTCAGCACCTCCAAGTCTGAGTGGATTGCCCTTCCAAGAGAGGGGGAGCAGCTGCCCTTAGTGGAGGAGTTCAAGTTTCTCTGGGTTTTGTTCATAAGTGATGGAAGAAGGGAGCGGGAGATTGAAAAGCAGATTCATGCAGCATCAGCAGTTTTGCATGTGGTGTACTAATCTGTAGTGAAGCAGTTTACTGCGCAGTCTACATTCCGGTCATCACCTTGGTCATGACCTCTGAGTAATAACCAAAAGAACGAGATCACAGATACAAAGGCCGAAATTAGGTTTTTATGCTGGATTGCTGGGGTGACCCTGTGTGGCAGAATGAGAAGCTCGGTGATCCAGGGCAGCCTTGGAGTTGAGCTGCCACATTGAAAGAGTCCAGTTGAGATGTTCCAGCATGTTGTGAGGATGCCCCATAGCACCACTGACAATACCTATCTACTTAATTCAACCACTTTAAAGGTAATACAGTTTGGTGATATATAATCTATTTTTACTTTTACTTTTTCACTTTCTAACTGCCAGGTAACTCATCTGGTTTCTCATAATTGTAAGTTAATAGGTCCTTATGCAAATGTTAAAGTACAAATTACATGGGATCGTGAACACAAATTCTTTAATGTGAATGTTCTTTATGAAAGGGAGAGCTGTATCCCCAAGTGTATAGCTATGCTCATCAATGTTCCCAAGTGCTTTCTCTTAGGAAAATAACCCCGTTTATTTGGAGTACAGCTGGTATTTCCTGCATGAACACACCATTTTCCATCAGTGAAGCTTCCTCTTCTAGAATGTCAGCTAATATGAGAATGTCAGAACACTTAATGAAATGTGAAGGCTGTTTATTTGTTGAATTACGGTAAAAGATGCATTTTCACTAAATTGGATTTGAAAATGTTTATTATGCATCTTTTGGGAACCTTGGAAACAAAGAGATCCTGATGTCTATTGAGCAGGCAAGTGGAACAGATGAGAAGGAGAAGTACATGGGCTGAAGACAAAATGAGTCAGACATTGGTTTGGTCAGATTTCGACACTTCAACACTGTTCGGTTCAGGCTTCCGGTGTCCATACCCGCCTCATACTGCAACTTTTCTCTTTACAGCTCTCTTTGTGGGTAAAATACACGTAACCATGTATGTGCGTCCACAAGAATGTATGGATGTATACATTCAGTTAAAATGCTGTAGGTGGTCGATTGCAGCCTTCAGCCCAGTGGAGATCTTCAAACCTTGTATTCAGAATCCGGTAGGTCTGTGGTGTCTTGTGCCCGTGTAGCTTTCCCTTTCTGTATTTCTCTGTGTGTCTGTGGTCCCTCTGACCTAACTGACCTGAATGATGCCTCATTCACTCCAACACCATTTTTTCCCCTTTTTGCATAATTTCTGGGAAATCCACAATGCGGCTTTAATTTTTTTCATCCATGGAGAAATTCAACTGTTATTGGACACAGCTGGCATTTTATTCTGTGGAGTTTTGTCTGGGAAGAAAGTGTGTGGAGGATGTTCTTCTACCCACTGACGACCAGTGTCCTTTCACCATGAGACAGATTATGTACTAGGAGACGAGGGAGTGAAAGGTTGACAACGATTACTTTGCCAAGCATGTGGTGCAATTCCGGTTTGTTTCCATCTGCAGTAGAATGCTATGCTGTGTCTGCCAAACCCCAGACACCTGTGCTCAAACTGTTGGGTTTGTCCTCCTCCAGTTGTAAAGGACTGCCTCTGTAAGCCAAGAAAGAGGCTTAATGACCTACCTACATTGGGCCTTTCTTCAAGGCTGGATGCATCTTGAGTAAAGTAGGTGTGCAGTATCTTCCAGGCAGCAGGATGTGGCACAGGCAGCAACAAGTGATGGCTGTGCCTAGTGGCACCGCAAGTGTTTATAACCGTCGCTGAGTAGTGTGATATTATTATCATCCCTGGAGTTCACTCAGCTGTTTTGTTTTTCTAAAATGAACTAAACATCTGTTTTCAGTTCTTGTTTTGTTAGAAAAAAACAAAAGTGGACCTATGTTGCAAACAGTAAATAAGCACTAAAAATATCTACTATAAATAAATAAATTACTTTTCCCTTGCATTCCAAGATACAAAAAAAAGGGAGCAAAGCAGGTTGAGTTTCTCTCTGACTGGAAAATATCCTCTCTGGCCCGCACTAAACACACACACACACACACACCTATTCGATATACATAGGGGCCAGTGTGTGGGATGTACCCAACAGTGGTGGGAGATAGGGCACGAACATAGTGGTTGCCTTTGAAGTACTGACTATTTGGAAGCCAGACTGCCTCCTTGATGGTGCAAATGGAAGATATCAAGGATGTCAAAGCCAGAGGAGGAGTCCAACACTACCCTCACATATACTGCACTGTGCCCACTCACATGCAACAGTCACAGTTATAGCTGCCCAAGTTCTGTTTAAAGGTGACTCATCGTATTGATGATTTTCAGTGATCCGTAATCCCTGTTTTCTGTTGACATCTGACTGGTACACAAAGGTTCAGTCAATGGTGAATAAAATTTGATAGCCTTACAAATTAATTCTGTGCATGCTGTTGTCATTATTTATACAAGCTAATGATTTCTCTTGAAGTAGCCAAAATATCCTAAAACATTTGTTTTTATGATGCATTGAGGAAGATCAGACAGCATGGCCTTGACTTGTTTTTCAATAACAGCTGTGTTTCAGAATATGTTTTCCTCCTATGTATTTCACTAAATATCCAGAAGCAAAATTTTAGTTTTGCTCACAATATCTAACTTATTCCAATATGTTTTAATAGAATGTACTGTGTCTAGGGGCATACACTCATTTGTCAATTTATTAGGTACATATGTCTAGTGGCACCTTTGATCTCCAGATCAACATGAACTCATATGGACATGGATTCTCAGAGATGCTGGATGCTATATGTAGAAATGTTGTACTATGTGCAAATGATTGTGTTGAATAGTTGCTGAAAATTGGACAGCTGCACAGTTTGGCTATGAACAATCCTTCACACCTCATCCCAAAGATGCTTGATAGGGTTGATATCTGGAGGCACTGCAGCCCACTGAAAAAATGAAAACTAGGAGCTATGTTTCTAGAGCCATTGAGTGATGATTTATGCCTTGCATTATGGTGCAGTCCTTATGACTGTGGATAAACTGTAGCCATGGACAGATGAACTTGCTCAGCAGTGATGCTCAGATGCACCATTCAGACTTTCTTCAGAGGCCCCCTAATATGTGCCAAGAAACCATTCCCCACACTACCACACCATCATCACCAGCCTGTACTGGTGACTCCAAACAGGATGGCCCCATGGACTCATGTTGCTTGTGCCAAATTCTGATCCTTCCATCAGCATGAAGCAAAAGGAACCTGGACTCGTGCAACCAGCGACCTTTTTTTCTTTAACAGTTTAGGGATGATACTCCTGTGCCTACTGGAAATGTTCTTTGTTGTTCTTTGCTGATAGCATCAGCACCCATCATAGTCTTCAGCACATCTGAAACAAAATTTTAAGAGTGGCTCATTCTGAGATGACACTGTGTTAAAAGCCCAAGATGACAGCTGTTTGGGAGATGCTACAGCAGCATACCTGAGGCTATAAGTTAGTCCGCCTTATTTAAACCCACATCACAGTCATGTGATGTACGACTTGTTAAAATGTACAGTTTATGTGAAGATGGGACAGGGGTTTACCTAATAAACAGACAACTCAAGGTATCACCTGTGTTTTAAATGTAAAGTTAGCTCATGTATCTTGATATGTTTTGTTCTGGCAATCTGAAAGGATATAGATTTATTAGAACAATGTTCATATGACATTTCAAAAGACCTTAAACAAACATTTTGATTTGTCCCCCATCCTATTCCTGTTAAAACGCAGTCTGAATATTGTTTTTGAAATTATCAAACGCAGGTTGACTGCTCTCACACATCTGGATAGGAAATGCATTTTATTGCTATGGTCTACAGCAGAAGCTCCCTCAACAAATGTGGTTGATTCAGATATTTAACTTCCAGCAGAAACATTTGGCTTGCATCATAATTCTAATGATCTCTGGAAGATTTGCTCAACTTTTTGGAAGTCGTTGAATGGTGCTACGTGCCCAGCCTTGGATAACTTCATTGTAACCTTCTGCTCTTGTGCTTACACCTTTACTCATTTGGTTTTACTTTGTACACTCTTTTTTGTCAATATGTCACTCCATGTTCTGTTTCGTTCTCTTCTATTCTCTTCTGTTTTCTATCTCTGCCTCTTCCTACCAATCCCAGCAGCCTCATGGTCTGACTGCGCATGTAACTGCAATCAAAGAAACCAAGTGGCCAAAGGGCAGACACATAAGACAGATTGTGTTTCCAATTCAGACCCACCTGCAAAAGGGCAAGATGAGCCAGTGCACAGTGTGCAGCACTGAGGAACATGGACTGTGCTGCAGATACAGAGGGTCAGGGCAGCAGGCAGGGTTTTATAAACAAAACTGAGACTGGGGTGGAGAATGTGTGTACGATGTTCTTGGAGCATGGCTGCCTCCTCTTCAAAAGCTTGGGAGTGCTGTCTGCCATCCAACGGGTAGAGAAAAGAATATTCTAGCTTGTTCTTTGCTACAGCATTGCCGTCTCTTGAGAGCAGAGTGGCCGCTTCTGTCCAGTCAATGGACAGCCAGCACAACAGTGACCCTTGGCTGACCTTGACTTTCTAGTCTTTGAAGACTGATTCTTTCAGGGCAGTCTGACTCCCAGAACGCCTGCCAAGCTTGAGCTTCTACTGTCTGCTGAAAAACGAAACTCCTCTGTAGCCCCCCTGCATGGTGGAGTACTGGATTCCCGCATATGCATTCTGCATTTGAGAGCTATACCGAGTAGTTATTTTCACTCTATCATCACCTCCCGACCTGCCTCCAGCAACTGGATCAGCTAATCGTGATAGCCACAACCCAAAAAAATTCTTCTGTGCTCCACAGACCTCTGTATCTACTTATGCTCGGGATGTCTCGATCTACTGCCTTCATTTGCATAGTTTTCAGCTCCTGCACAAATATATTTATTTCTCGGGCTCTTGGGAAATTTCTAATGATGTAGATTTCTGTTTCTGATGGTCTTTGAGAAGAAACACCTGTGCCGCACCGAATGACAACTTGTTTGTAAGAACGCCCTATGCTTCACTTGTTAGACTGATTAAACTGAGGCCGTTGGGCAAAACAGGAGTGAGGTGTGTGTTCCAGGTTGCCAGTGTGTGGGCACAGAAAGAAACCCCTAAAATCTGGCCTGCTCTCCCCATCACCAAGCCAGGGCAGCCCATCTGAACTGTCTGAGCTTCTGCTTCCCACATGGGCACATTGCTACACACCCACCTCACCTCAGCAAAGCTTTCTTTTGTTTTCACTTGCTCGGCCTTTCAAGGGAGGCCTGTAAAAACACAAGTTGCCGAGTTACATTTATTTAATGTGCTGGACACGTAAATGCTTAAAGAAAACAAAGTGCAGAAAATTCCAAAAGGGGTCCAAGAAGAATCCATGTACAGAGTTTACAAAAAACAGGGACTGGGTTAGGAATTTCTGTTAAGTCAGTCTAAGAAGGGAAACACAGCTGAGACTATGTTGTGGTCATTAGGTTTGTATAAAAAAGACCACTTTGACCATAGCCAATTAGACAATAATACTACAACTTCTACCGGGAGCATAGTTGTTTTTGAAGTGGGAGGCATATGTGCCCCCTCCTCTATTTTCAGTCCTTTTTTGGTGAGAATCTCTTTTTTGTGTTATTTATAAGATGTTTTTAAATGATCATGGAAAATAGTTTGGCACAAGATACTTTGCAAACTACTGGCAGATGGTAAATGACTGTGAACTGTGGAACATCTTGATATTATAAAAGTGGTAGAGCACTAAACATACATCATATACAGATGCCCATACATACACTGGTTTCAATAAGCTTCCAGCCAAGTGAAGAAGCAGTAGTTATCCAAAAATATGATATAACCCTAAAGCGGACTGTATAGACAGCCCGAGAGTGTGCCCAGCAGGACTCACATGGAACTAATATGGGTGCATTTTTGCATTTTCTATATGCTTGTGCCTGCATGTTCGTGTGTGTGTGCATGAATGAACCGGATTGAGCGAAATGCTATAATTTTCACATAGTGCCAAGGGCATGTATCCTGAGAACTTTAATAAAATCCATAAAGTACATTCTTTGACCATTAAGGGAAGTACGACAACCAGGACGTACACTGGAAATGAAAACCACACAGTTAAAAATGTGCACATAGAGTTTACAGATTAAATCCATAGAAATTGGATGTTCCTTCCCTGACACAAGACCTTTTTCAAAGAGCATCTTCACACCTCTCAACTTTGAGTCTGACTTTTATGAATATAATACACGACCATCTCTTACTCAGTTATTACTCCAACATAATTTTTCTCCCTTCTTTTGTCTGAAATGGTGAAAAGGGTAAGCCTTTGCCAGTAAAATCCATAATATAAATGGCTATCAACTTCCATTTGAAATTGATTTTAAAGTTTAAAAATATCTGCAATATGCTTTAATGGTCCTATTAAACCATTCATTGTATTAATTGTTCAAGTATTAGTTCTCAGCTATTGGCTCCATTCTCTGCAATATTCAGTTTTTAAAGAGGGTGACCTGTTATGTAATACAGCAGCAAAACAATGTTAAAAAGTTCATACATTAGAGGTGACAGAGGGTCAGAATTATGCTTGCATTGTAAGTCATAACTGATTTTTCTCTTAAAGTATTTAAGAAGTTATTGTGTTTTTTTTCAAAGTTCTTATTTGTCCATAGTTTGGATTTTGCACACTGCTCTTTCTACAACATGGCCATGTTAAATAATCCTAGTGTGTGCCAGAGAACTACCTGAACCAAGGTAAGACTCCCAATAGTAATACCTTTGAAGAAATGAATATGAATAAATAATTCCAAATTCATTTTACTACCTTTGATCAGAGTGTGTGTCACTATCATACATTTTGTACAAATTATGTCATCTTACAGGCCTTACTGAGAAAGCCTTATTTTAGCATCTAAATGCACATCTACCCACTTGCAGACCCCCTGGTGGTTTTTCTACACCAATTAAAATCCATTTCACAGGACAACAGGTACAACAGCATGGAGCCCAGACTTAAATAACAGTTAATCACACAATGCTGAAATTAGCACTTAAGCTCCCTTTTCAGTCTTTTCTCTATTTCATAACTTCAGGAAACAAGAGCACTTGAAAAGGCCATTTGTCTTAGGGGAGGAAAATTTCTTAAACCTACAGTATTTGGCTGAAGTTTATTAAAGTTAAAGCTTGGATAATGTTCTCCTTGTAGACTAAGAGCAAAGAAGGGGATGTAAAACAGGAGAGGATTCCTCAAAAACTTCCTCCACGTTACCACCTCTAAGCAGATGTATTTGTTGCTATCCAGGGTGGTATGAGGGTGCAAGCACCTCACAGCACCCGGGCTGTCCAGGCTGTCCAGGTGTTGGTTTGAATCCAGTTCAGTCTGCATGGAGTTTGTATGTTCTCCTAAGGTCTGATTGGGTTTTCTCCATGTCCTCTGGAATTCCTTCTACAGTTGAAAGGCATGCATTTCAGGTTAGCTGGTCACTCTAAATTGCCTATAGTGTGTGAGAGTGTAGTTTCACAGCCTGTTGTCCAATGATTTCTGAGATAGGGTCCAGAGTGCCATGAACCTGATAAGATAAAATGTTTACAGATGATGAATTAATGTTTTATGCAGTGTCTTGGCATAAATCAATCCCAATTTCCCAAAAAATGTCAATTCATCTTTAGTCATGTTGCTTCTATAGTCTTCCAAACTATACCCTATTCTAACTTTATCCCTTTATACAAACCCAACCTTACTCCTACTCCCAATTTGTATTCTCTGTATCCCCAAGAATATCTGTTGTATGTACCAGATTTGCACATTCATCAAGAGTTACTTTATTCCATTCATCTTGGCAAATGTGCAGCAGATTGTTCAGGTTGGTTGGATGATGCTTGCGGACCCCAAATTTCACATGGGATTTACGTTAGCATTTAGACTGGGCCACTGTAGAGCACTCATTCTTTTATTTTTGAGCCACTCCAGTATTGCTGTGGATCATTGTCCTCCTGAAAACTTTCTCCCAAGTTTCAGAGAAGCAGGTTCTCTTGCAGTATTTCCCTGTATTTTGTTTCATTCCTTGTTCCTTCAGTTTTGACAAGACGTCCCACCTCTTCTGATAAAGTGCATCACCACAGCATGGTGCTGCCACCACCATTGTAGGGATGGCATTTCTTGAGACATGAGTTTGCAACGCACATAAGGCTTTGAATTTTAGTCATCTTTTTCTCATCTGACCACAAGACACCCAAAATAATTTTCCACACTTCTAGCAAACTCCACACATGCTTTGAGTAAAGGCGTCTTGTTTGCTTCCCTTCCATACAGGCCAGTTTTATGCAGGGCTCTTGATATTGTAAACTGATGCAGCTTTCTTCTATTTTTAGCCATTGACCTCTGCAGCTCTTTCAAAGTGATTGTTGAGCTGTCTGCAGCTTCCTTCACAGATTTACATCTTGCTTAGAGTCTCCCTAAGATTTTTGAGGGACAGCCTTGTCTACACAATGTCTGGATCGTGTTATGAAGCTTCCCTTTCCTGATTGCTGGTCCAGCAGTGCTGACTGAGATGTGTACTACAGTCATAAATGTGTAATATGGTCTTAAACCAAAGGCCTCTTTATAGTCTGTGACACCGTTTCAAAATTGCTGTCCACAAACCTTCATCAGGCCAACCTGAGCTACCTGCTGCAAATTTCCAAGATTAATGAGATAACATAACTTCCAAACAGTGCCCAAAGCTGGTACATACTTACCACAAAAGATTTTAAGTTATTTCAGCAACAGGTGGCTCTAACAAATATCAATGTGTCAGATTTGAATACTTATGCAAACACCATGTTTTGGGTTTTTTTATTTCTTTAAAACATCTGCATACTAATTAGGGTATTAATTCATTTGGGTCTGGAAAATTAGTGATGGGTCATTTGAGTTCACAATAAAAATATTGATTTGAAAAATATGTGATAGAATAATTTGATATTTTTAAGGGTCTGAAGGCAGTGTGTGTTGTCTCGGACTCTACCCCTGCCACTCAATATCCTTTTTGTTCTACCAACACCCTGTTTGTTCCATTTTTGTGCATCTGTCAATCTATAACAATTCTGCTAGTCTGGTTACGTCTGCTTTACTCCCACAACAAGTCTGTGCCACCCTCTCCTAGTCTTTCTGAATGTGTTTCTCAGACCTCTAGTCTTCCTCAGTTGTGCAGCAGTGGCCTAGGAGTTCTGTCTATGTCCAGAATTCAGCTCGCCCCCCTTCTGCAGTGGTTAAGTATGTTTCCCTCCACCGGTGGAGACAATCTGACCTCCACTCACCTGCAACTCTGTGCTGCCTGTCTGAAAGCCTGCATCTGCAGAGACAAAAGGATTAACACACCCCTATGCTGTCTTTGTATGTGTGGGACTGTATGAGTCAGGGCTGAGGGGCTAACGTTATGGAGATTCTTTCATCCATGCTTCAGCTTCTCAGTCTGGTCATCATCTGAAAGTCACGCCACAGTACTTGGTGTTCCCCTTGCTTGGAGCAGTATTTCAGATCGTTCAGGTCTGCAAGAGCCCTTGCTCATTTTTTACTTTGTATCCCACCACCATGTTTGCAAGAACATTCATCTGTTTATACACAGGAAGGAGAAATATTCTGCACATTGAGAACTCATGTTCCACAATCACAGAAAAATAGGGAAGGAGATTGACCAACACCTGCTAGCAATTTGGAAAGCAAAAACTCTTCTAGAATTGCCTGGCTGGTGAACCCCCCCCCCCCAGACCCACCTCCTTTCCAAATAAATCCAATATAAATGCAGTAAGAGATGTCTTTGAAACCGAGTCGTGGGATCATAAATCTTAGCTACATCAGAATTTTGATCTATTATTTATCTATCTTTGTTGCTGAATGCTGCCATTCAGCCTAATTCTTTTGGACCCCAAATAATTTGGTGCGCAAAGATCTCGATCAGTCATTTAAGTGAGGCAATCAATCCCGGTGAAGGAAGGTTCTGCATTTTTGTGAGGAAAACTAAAGAGATTTAGGGCTCTGTATTTCCGATTAATTTATTCATTTATTTCTTTGATCAGTATAAAGTATAGTCATTCATTGTTTAATGCATATTGTGTATTTTTCCTTAAAAGTGCACAGATGCCACACAGATGGAGTGTCTAACTGTGTGCAGGTTAGTACAAGAAGAGGTTTTAAACCTTTGTCTAACTGCCTTTGGCTTTATTCAGACGTTTGTCAGTGCACTCAAACCCAGTTAAAGGATGAGTAACCTAAACTTTCAGGATTATTTCTAAAAAGGTTGCACTGAAACAGCAATAATACAAAAAATAGTGGAATGAAATGGAAATATTTTCCCCTCTCCCACTGCATCTACTGTAAGTAAATACCAGTTGATTTCTGGAAAAGTGACTGTATTTTGTTGTCTGGGACACGAAGGAATGGTGCGTATTGTTTTACACCTTGGGGCCATTATTTAACTTTTGCTTTCTGAGCTGGAATGTTTTACATCTCAGAGCTCAGCCTTCATTTCCTGTCGGTTTTTGCGGTAACCCCCACCAAACACACACACACACACACACACACACACACACACACACACACACACACACACACACACACACACACACACACATCATTCCCCACTGACATATTTGATCGGTGTTCTCCTCTGGACCTGGCTCATGCAGATCTGTTTACATAGGATGAAATCCACTGCAACTTCTTTAACACGGGGTGAATTTTAGACGTTTTCCGACTTGACAGGATCTTGGTAAGAGTCCATAAGCAAACTTTTAATGTCAGCAAAGATGATAATTGCTACAATGGAATTAAACCACCATCCAGAATGATAGGATATTGAGAATTTTAGGTTATCAATCAGAAAAATGATTCCAGCTTATGACTTGCTGAACTTTAAACGGATGATCAGAGTCTCCCCCAGAGGTGTGCTGTTTCTGGAGCTCGTGCTGGGTGTGCTGCTTCTCACACTGTCTCGGGAAGCCTTTCTTGCGTCTGTTTCTGATAGACAGAATGTGTTTTTGTTTGGGCCTAATTCTCAGTGCGTTATGAATCTCTGTATGTGTATTTTTGCATGATGCATGAAACTGATGTCTTCTTTTAATTTTGGTCAGGCTACAATAAAGTGCATATTTGTCTGTGGCTGATAAGTATTTGAGCTTCCCAGTAGCTGTCTAAGGTAAGCATTTTTCTGTGTTTGTGTATGTGAGCATTTTTGCTTCCTAGAACAGCTTTCTGAATGTTACTTACCTTTACATGTTACCCAGCAGGCACTTTCATGCAAATTGACATACAGTTCAGAGAAAATAAAAAGAGGTCACACAGGAGTCAAGGAGGCTTAAATGCAGTCAAACAATCGTGGCAGTTTGTCTGATACCACAGATTTTACCAAGAGCTGTACATTACAGGAGGAACTGCTCACACAAATGAATATCATAAGAAACAGGAAGGTGTTTGTGGCAGATGGTGTGATGGAAATGTATGGAGCTGTTAGGAAATCAAGAGAGAAGAAGGTTTAACACAGATATGTTTTTATGTCCCTTTTGAATGCTGAAAACATATCTATGTAGATCTCATCTGTCTCATTTGTCCACTTCTGCCTTCTTCTCACATCTATAAATAAACAAACAATTAAACAAACAAAAAAATAAAGATCCTCTTTCCACGTGCCTTTCAAGAAGAGAATTGCTCTGAAATATGGAAAACAGCAGCACTCATGACTTGTTATTTTCCTGTTTATGGACAATACTTTGCCCACAAATAACAGGCAGAGGTTGCATTATTCATTCAAGGGTCCCCTAAAACCACAGCTAGCATATTTAGTGTGGTTGTCCAGGCCAAGAATAAAGGAATAACACAGAGACTCCTTTACCAAAAAGTCACAATACACCTTGAGTCCAAGATGTAAGCCCTGCCTGCCAAGAACAGCCTTCAGCCCCATAAGCAGAGACTGTGCCAGTGGCATCAGAAGGTTTGTCATCCCCTTCAGACTAATTTAGACTGATTCATTAGTTTCTGCATTGGAGAACTTACCATCCTATGTCAGCGCTGACCACAACATTGATAAATCTTCATAAATTCAAACTCTGATATTTATTAAAGCAATGTATTATTTTCTTCAACAAGAATTTGTATTTTAAAACAATTAATTCTTTACACTATTCATTTAAACTGAAACTGCACCATTTTGGTAAATTTCTTAGGTGCTATGAAGTCCTTTATCCAGCTAAATAATGCTTTTGTAGATGGAAAAATATGCCATGTAAACTAATTGGTCTCATTTTATGGACTCTTTCCTTTATTTCCCCTGTGATATGATAGTGGTCTGTCTTGCAAAGGGGTCAGGTTCAGATGCATGTAAACCATCTAGCATTATCTAGCCAGAAGTGGGGACAGCTTGGTGAACAGTCAGCGAAGAGATAACCTGTATGTGTAGGATGTGCAGAGTGGCTGTAACCCATTTGGTCAGACAAGCATCCAGGTGACCTGGTTGGAAATGAGAGTATGGTCATGCCACAAACAAGAATTTTGGCTCTGCTGAGGTTTTTCTGCAATGTTTAGAGAGGCAGGGAAACACAGCATGTCCAGGGATAGATAGAAAGCCTACGGATGAGGGTGCCATAAGCTGCTTCACTCCCATAGGGGTTGCAGAATCCTCTCCAAGCAGAGCACACCTGCACAGGGATCATCTCAACTTCTTTACATCCCACCTAGACCGATTTGACTGCAAATCATCACCATATCTACAGTATCCTCTCTCTACTAATATATATATATATATATATATATATATATATATATATATATATATATATATATATATATATATATATGGGTTAATAGAGTTATACCAGTAATAACAGGGTTATAGGGTTAATAAAGCTCTGCTTTTCTCCTGGACAGGTATTTAGGTGCTTGACATTTGATTCAGATTAAATATAGGAATGCAAAAGTCAAGTATCCTGTTAGAATGCACAAAAAATTCCCATATGTAAGATCCAATTATGAAAAGTTTTACTGCTTTTGCAGTGTATGAAGGTCTGGTTATAAAAGCTGCAGTGGTTTTATTCCAGTGTAAAAATGGATAATAAAATACATGCATTTCAAGAGCAAACATGTTCCAGCACAGAGTGTCTAGATTAACAAAACCATAATTTCATCATTCCAAAGAAGACAGTGGCGACTAGCACTAGACTACAGTTAAGTGGTGCCAGCATGAATTTGCCAGATCAGTTATGGGTGGCCTGAGAGAGGTTCAGGCAGGACAGAAAGCAAGGTTTTGCATGGTGTAAATCTCAGTAAAAGCATAGACAGACATGGTAAGCCTCAGTGATGAATTTTCTACAACTAGGCTGGAACCCTGGAGAGACCATGGTCAATCACAAATCACAAACAAGAACTCTTCTTGCGGCTAATTGTACACTAAAGACAGTTTTTGAGTCTGACAGAAGTAAAGCAGCGAAAGACGGCATTTCACATCCATTCCACAGGAATTTATCCACTCCTCAAACTGTCAGCAAACCCTCCCCCATTTCCTCCTCTTGCCACAGACAGCTCTACATATCCACCTTCATCAGCACCTTCCTGATGTTATCTGCTGATGTCCTGACTGACACTTTTCTATCACCTTACAGCCATTATCAGATGTTCTGTGGGCCTCTGACGGCTGTGCAGTCAAGGTAGAACTTGGAATTAATTCCGGAAATAGGTTATCTTGCAGGTGCTGGTGGCTTCTTGGTTCTGGCACGGTCCTCTCCCTGTCTGCATGTTGGCCACCTGTGGCCATGAACTAACCCATCGAAACCATGTAAATTTAAAGCTTCTGCCCCACCTCCACATCACCGATCTATGAGTGGGTTTTGCTCAGGACCTGTATCTGCCACAGAAACAGCCTCTGTCCCAGACGCTCATGGGCTGCTCCCTTGCATCTTGTTTTGTTTCTGCCCTCTGTGGGACTTTGCCCTAATGGCTGACGTTGATGAATGCATGTAAGGGATCTGCTGCAGGTAGGATATGGTTACAGGGGGAAGTGGTGATGGGGGGTGGGGGGGGGTTGCAGATGAAACAGCAGAGCTGCGCGGCAGGATGTTTGGGTGCCAATGAGGCGCAACCTGTAAGACAGGCCAGAATGTCCTCAACCAGAGGTCCTGCCCAGCACCCTCAAACATCATCCCCACCTCCCAAAAATCCCATTCACATTATCTTCACTTGGACAAATTCTCACTTAAGTCCGTTGGCAAAGTTAATACGGAAAAGCATACATGGTTCCATTTCAACAGGTGGAAGAAATTATAAAATTAACTGTTGTGAGGACAAAAAAGAAAAAAGTAATATATAATAATATTATAGAATTAAACATTATAGCACAGTTCAAAGAACAGTGATATAACTGCATTGACCGTAGAAACAATAAGAAATTGATTCTTCATCTGCAATATTTCAAATCACGAAACCGCTGTCACTGCTGTCTGAATTTTTTCAAAAAAGTGGTGAGAATATTAGTGAAAAAGTACTATAATGTGCAACATAAATACTTAAATATTTATTTATCAGTCCATCTCAAGGTGGCCACGCACACAGATTTAAACAGAGATGCACATTCTATGGGCAATTGAAAAGCATGTCTTTGTACTGTAGGAGAACACTGAAGCACCCAGAAGAAGTCTGCACAGACACGGGGTGAACATGTAAATCCCCCACAGACCAAGTTCAGTTCAAACCCCTGCGTGAGCATCCCAGGCACTATGATCTTTTCACTGAATGAAATCTGTATGCCAGTCAAACTACTGTAGATATTGTAGTCGATCACAGTCTGCTGAATATTATCATTAACCATGGTTTAGTCTTATGAAAGGCAACTTTCAGTATCAGGTTTGCTTACCAGAGTAGAATTATTTACCCATTTGAACAACGAGATGATTTTTACTGGAGCAATTCATGTTTAGTATCTTTATCATACAGCACTACATTAGTGACAGGGATTTGAACTGCAAGATGACAGCTATAACTACTAGACTCCCTGTTGCCAAAACTGAACAATTATGTCATTCATTTGCCATTCAGCTGATGACTGTATCTAAAGTTATTTGCAACCACGTCACCCTTGACACTGCAGATTATTTATTATTCACTGGTTTAGTGTCAACACAAAGCTCAGCAGCAATATAGCGTTGACAGCAGTGGGTTTCAAACCGACAAACTTCAGACAAGTGATGATCCATAACTATTAAACTACTAACAGTCACATAACAGAAAACCAAGACAAAGTGACATTGTGTATAGTAGATAACTAACAAATGACAAAGGCCTGTCAGCTGAAATATCCAGAATCCAAAGCAAGGTAAAACTCTGTAGGGTTAGCCATAGTCTATGAACTTACTTTACTCATTCACTGTGGCTGATGAGAGTTAGGCAGCGGTTTGTTAAGGATATTTAATGGATTGAAAACGGATTGTATATGCCAGTCTGTTGCCCAGGTGCAGTCCCAAGTACTCACATGCCCTTCTACTTCTACATCCATTCCAATTCTCACTGAGCACAATGAACCTTCAACATCCTGAAGTCCACTTTCATTCCCTTAGCTTTCTGCAGCCGACGTGACTCATGTCTTACGTCAAGTCGGTGCTGCAGTAGTATTGGGTGCGCTACAGAACAAAAAAGCCAGAACTTCTGAATTATGTGTGACTGCAGGAAGCTCAGTGTACGATGCATGCGGGAGGCCATCCAGGAGACTGCAGGAGACCATGTTGGCAAACTACTCACTCGAAATGTAATTGGGATCATTTTCTTACAAGGTTTTAATTTCTATCTCTCTCTCTAAAGATTACAAGATACTGAAATGAAAACAGATGATTCAAAAATTATTGTAAGATGTTTTAAGAAAGTTCTTACAAGGATATATAAATAATGGAATTGGAAACAGCATCTGAAAATGAACGTGGAACAGCATGCAGCATTATGAGACCTTCTCAGGAAAGATGTCATTTGTTTATTAATTTTTTTACTAACTGTGTGAAATCCTACAGACCTCCAGTGGTAGGGGGTGTTTTCCTATGCTAGACACGTCTAACATGATGAAGTGTTTATTGGCCGTAAGTGTTGACCCACACCCAAGGGGCTTTTTAGTGACCAGTCCTTTAGTTCAAAAGGACAACCTCCGGTGCTCCCTTCCTAACACCATGTGCACACGAACATTACAGACTTCAGCAGCTTCATCCCCCAAGCAGCACACATCCACTCTAATTCTTCGTATTCATCGGTGCCATAATTGTTCCAGAGTTTGGAGCATAAGATGATTAGCATGTGTTAGTTGTGGGTATGGCTATGAGTATTCATTTCTCACCACTCCACAGAATGTGAAGAAAATGTTTTATAAATCACAGCTAAACTTTGATTTCTAGACTCAAAGAATCTAGTGGTCTTGATGCATGCATGTAAAAAATTCAAGCAATTTCTACAAATATATGGATGGATGAATTATTCTGGTGGGAAAATTAGAAACTTATAACTAGACTACTTAGTAACAAAATTCCTGAATATCCACAAGGAGTCACTAAGACAATTTTCTGCTTCTTTTTTACAGGGCAACACCCTGTCTGAATCAGTTACCAGGTTACAACTGAGACTGAAGTCCTTACAAAAAGTGAACTGAACCCAATGGGCTAAGGAACCATGAGAACCATGAGAAAACCCTCAGCCCTGCGACAAAAACTTAGAACTATGCAAACTCTATCACAACTTAACTGCTTAGCTGACCAATGGACTTAAAATGTTAACCTTTTTGCAGCTGAACTTTTTTCTGTTTACTCTGGCTACTTTGTTCATGGGTGCTATAACGGTCCCCCTCCAAGGACTCGTGTTCACGGTTTCCAAGCATGAGGCATGGGGCCTAAAAAATGTTTTACACTGCTGTGATACAACCCTCTGAACAATAGCACTGACGCAAGACACCAAACCTGTAGATTAATAGGTAAAGGTACCAAAACCGCTCTACGAGTTTTGAGAAAGAAAGCAAATGTGTATAAACATATATACTCCAGATATGGAATGGATATGTGTGTTTGTATGTGGTTTTTGTTGGTCTCCGTAAATATGCATTGTTTCACTTTGTGCAGTATCTATTTACATTTTATATACATCACACATGTTAGTTTGTTGTGTGCAGGATAAATAACTATATCTGTAAATATACATTGTTTCCGTGTGTGTGTGTGTGTGTGTGTGTGTGGGGAGTACTTCTTTGAAACTAACTGCGGGATGACACATGCCTGCAGTGATGTTAAGTGGATTTACTTGTTTGTTTATGCGGTTACAAAAGTAAATAGTTGAGGAATCTTACTGCATTATGTCATTCCGAATATTGAGTTTTTTTTTTTGACCATCATGTGTCAAATTGTGCAAATCATTCCCGGGGAAGCGTCTGCGCCTCGCTGAGGTCTCATTAAAAGACAAGGATAGTAGTTTTTTCTCTTTAAGGTCAGTCCTTGTGGTCATAAAAGAACGGCAAAAGGAAACGACAGGTCAGACTCGGAGAAGGTCTCTGAGGTCACGCTTTCCTGTTGTCATACAACACCTCACAGGGACCATAAATCTTTCCCACTTAACAACCGACATTAAAATGTCGCGAGATTAAATAGTTTGAAGATGACTCTATTATTGATGTTAGAAAGTGAAAATAAGTCTTTGCAGTTGGACAGGCTTTTACCCAGAGTGTCTGTGAAATCTGTGAAAGCTTTGTGAATAATAAAGGTGATCTCACCAGGCGAGGAATGCTTCGGCTTTAGTGCTTGCATGTTTTTTATTAGTCACAAAAAGCAGGAAAAAGTTTGCTAACCAGATATTGGGATTTATTGCCCTTTGCAAGTCCTTACCTATTTCAAGGAGCACGGCACAAAAGCAAAGCTGTAATCCGGTAGACCATTAGCACTTGTAGAGGACCGAAAAGCAATGTTTCACGCGTACTCCTGATGGACACCTGCGTCCTTCTGAGCAGTGCTTGGTTGATGGCAGAACGACGTTGTAGCCGATGGCTCGTCTGCATCCCTTAGCCCAGGCTTATTTGCAGAACAAAGATCTGAGAGTGCTCTAAGGAAACCAACTAGTCAGCATACACTGGAGTTCATGTTTTTGTTTTCCTTCTGAGGCTTTGAATCAACACCATGTTGCAGCTTGCAGTTTATATTAATAAAAGTTTTGTTTAGATACCACATCCAAGCTGGACTTGCAGATTTGGTCTCCATGGTGGTGTACTTGGCACCAGCTACTCCACACGCCATGTCGGACACAAAACTTGATCTCCGAACCAGACAATGTCTGGAGAGGACACAAATCCCCAAATCCCCAAAACTACAAGCCCAGAACTATCTGTTACTGTTTGCTTAACACAGTGGAGGGCAAGAATGCTGACACAAATCAGAGCCCACAATTTCATTAGTTTGGTATTTTCCATGAATAGCCATTGTTTTGATTCAATCTGGCTCAGCGCTACGTGAATGGGGCTGCCGCTCACATTGGTTTGAGCGCGGGAGTTTCAAGGAGGTGTGCTTTACTGCTTCACTGACCTCTTTCTCGTACGAGACCCCCGTCCCAGCTGAGGTTGGTGTAGGGGGCGTGGGAATACATATTCTGGCCACCAAGCCTTCGTCTTGGGCCAGAGGACAGCATTTCAGGAGCTGAAGCTGGCACCGGACATAGAACATGGCATTGAGGGTGTGTAGTGCACACACTCGAGAAGACCTGGATAGGTGTGTTCAGAGCGATGGAACCCTGGACTTAGAAATGCAAGTCTGGGGCACATATTTCAGCTGCTCACGTGGCGCATGGGATGCTTGGTTTTGTCAAAGCAGTGCTCTGTGTGTACAGCTAGGGCCCACAAGCAATACCAGGAGCCTGCTAATTTCAACTTGTAAAATGATTATGTTGTAATAACTTCACTTAGTGCTAATAACAAACACATGAGTCCTCTAACACAGTTTCCAAAGCCTTGCTGCTATCACAATTTGTTTTTGTAACGTGATAAATAGTTCCTCAAAAATAAGACGGAGTCACACTTGGAAAGGCTCAGAAGCTGAGCTTTGTACTTGTTGCAGGGTTGTGACTTTGAAAGGGAGGTAGGCCATAAATCACTCGTCGACAGTACACACCGGCTTCACTTCAGCCCTTACAGCCCTTGGCTTGGGGCGGAGATGTGGAAGTTGGTCTTGGCTGGTACACAGCTACTGCTGCTTGACTGTAAAATAAACTAATTTATAACCGGCACGCCGCACCAAAGGTGTAATGTGTGAATTAGTTTGTTCCCCACAGCGCCCCTCTCTGCAAAGGTGAGATTTATAGCAAAACTCTGGAAATGCATTGCCATCAGACTGAGTTATGAGCGCCATGGTGCAGAGCCCTCAAGCACCCAAGGTTTGGCCAGGGATGGCATCAAGGTCAGAGGTTACGGCGAGCGTTTGGCAGGCTTACCCACAGCACCTGAGCACACCATCCCCAGGAATGTCAGACCGTTGTGCTCAAGTGTTACCACATTTATACTTTCATCAGGTCTTTAATCTCTCATTTGCAGGCTCAGAGGAATTCCACTGTGTTTTCCACCTGTTGGCTATTAAAGAATTCCAGTCAGTTCAAAACCAGCTATAAAATCTCTCATCGCTGATCGGGTGTAGATTTTGAAAAAGGACCTTACAAAGGTCTTCTCATGATTCTTTGATTCTCACAACTACTGACTATTATTATATTATTATTACTATTATTAATATACTGCTATTAGTGCGAATATGTGTAAACAAACGCCATTCAGTGTAGGTAAGCCTGGTCACACTCCAGAGGCTCCTCACACCTCCATCGTAAGAAGAACACTTTGACTGGGTTCAACCTATGGGCTGTAAGGGTCAGTTCTTGCACAGAATGAAACACGACTCGCCACAAAAAACACAGCAAAGTGCTAAACTGGGAACAGCTATGCGGTGCTACTCCATGTTTCGGGGCACAGTGTCAGTGGGCTGCATGCATTGCGTGCAGCTGGTCCATTGCTCTGCTGATTAAAACAAAGAAAACAAACTGAAGGCAAGAGTTCCAGTCCTTCCCCCACCCCTCACCCAGTGCCTAGCCTCCCAGAGGTCAGTCCTGACCGATGCAAAGGCAGCTGTGAGTTTTCAGCACAAACATTTTGTCTTGCTTTGCACTGCCAGAACCATGCAAAAGGTGGAAATCCACAAGAGAAACTTCTTTCCTTCCACCTGAATTGAGTCTGTTGCACTCAACCACTCTCAAGGGTCAAGGTTCACAGTTTTGTCATTCGGCACTTACATAGACGGACAAGAGAGACGGAAATATCGTTTCTTCTGAACTATGGTGCACAACATACTAAACAGGCAACATGATGATGTAGGCCAACACAGATGAGTTGGAATATAAATTCATACAGACATACAGGCAGCAATAAAGAAAAATTAAAATGTAATGCAGAAAAACAAAGAAATAGTGCAGCATTGTTGGTCCCAGAGAGGCCACTACGTATTTTATGTCACCATTTTGAAGAAATGCCCATCATCCTCCTCTTGAGTCACAAACACACTTTCCTTATTATCAGCCACTCACAAACACATGCATCTGGCCCTGACCAGTAGATGTTTCAGGAAAAGTTTGTATCTTTATCTGTGCATTAAATACCATTCAGTTTTACATCAAGTAACTCATTGTGATGTAATACTATAGCTTAATGATATTTACAATAAGTATAATGACACAGTAGAGTATTTGTGGTCAAGTACAGGATGGATTGGGAAGTACTGCACACATCCCATCTGTACTGAAGTTCAATGGTCAGCACCTTGGGACTGTACACTAGTAGTAGGTCCGGCATCTTACTAGTCCAATAGTTTAACTCCTGTTTTCTAAGAACAGCTGAGAATGATGTTTCTACGACCGCGTGAGAAATATGTGCAACCATATTTTGTGTAAAGGCTGGGAATAGTGAACGAGAGACTCTTGAAATGTTTTATTAAGCACTTAAAACAGAGTCAATGAATTTGTCAAGGAAGGAAATTTTCATCTGATGAACAGGTGTAAATATGTACTGCTGCATGTCTTTGACAAGGTTTTAGAGCACTTCAACAAGTGTATAAAGAGTGAAGGACAGTGCTTTGACAAGGAAAAGATCTGCAGCCCTGAGGAACCTCAAGATGCAGAAACCTGCACACGGGTATAGTTTCAAACTTTTAAATTAACACTTGGACATTGAGTCTAAACGCAGAAGAACTGTTCAGGAACAGGAAAAGGCGTTAAGCGCCATCCTCTTCAGGATGAGTATAATTTATCGAGACATCGATCGGAATGAAATGGCGACTAGAATGGGAGCAGTGCTCCAAAGAGAAAGTCCCCAGGTGTGGGTTTATATTAGATTTGTTTTTACCTCCTCCTCACCCCCAGTCAAAAGTGCCCTTGAGATTAGCATAGGGGCACTGTTCTGTGCCCAATTGGCAGGAATGTGCGCCAGACACATGGCCAACATGTGGACCACTTGCTGCCGTATCAAACCAAGCGGCCAGTCAGGTCCCTCAGAACCCAGTCCTCCATCCTGGATCTCTAAGACCTTCTCAGCCATCATTAGCTTCCTATCACTGGTTCTCATTGCTCACTGGGTCTAATCATGAGCTGTGGTGTGAACACATGCTGTTTTACATGACTCATACTGTTTTATGTTAAAAGTTCTTAACTCCTGCAGTGCAACCCTGTAGAATCTCATTAACACCAGCCAGTTTTAATGCTTACCAACAGCGATCATCTTTCTTCCTTCATGTAAACCAACATTTTTATTTTGACTGAAGAACACTGTACGCTGCAAGGTAATATTTGCAGCTCAGCGCATCCACTACAGGTACTTCTAACTCTTATAACTTGATGCAACCCGAGTGCCATTTATACAGCTGGAGCTTCAGAGCAGCGGCACGGATATGACACTCCATAACTACCACCTGTTTGCCTATAAAACACCAATATGCAGGTCACTTTTAGAGCTGCTGTGCAAATGTGTAACTTTACACTTACCAAAGTGTAGAGAGCTGTAAAAGATTATAGTCGAGTTTCCAAAATTTTCTTCCCATCCACCCATTTCCAGAAACATCTTCTGCGATTAGGGTTGGAGAAATCTAATGTCAGTCCAGGGAAACAATTATACGACACATTTCTATTTGTATGTACAACTCTGGAATAATATAAAATGTAAAGCAAAAAAGATTTTTAAAAAATGCACTGTAATGAAACACCTACTGCATTAAATACCTATGAGTGCACACTACAGTATGAGTTTGAGCGAATATATTTAAATCATTACTGTTTTTATTTTTAGGGCACATCTAAAACTTTTCCTAGCAATTCTATTTCTTAAAAATCATGCCTAGACCTGTAGCCTTCAGCTACGCTATTTCTTCGTTCCCCTCACAACTATCTTGACGTTAATATGATGGATTCCCTCTCGCAAACATGGTCACTTTAAAACAGATAAATAAATGAATGAGTGCAAAGTACTATTTGGTTAAATTGTGCAAAGTGAACCCATTGACATCACAAAAATCAAAAATCCTTAATATATTTAAAATGAAAAAAAATGTGGTGTGCTTATTTTTTCACTGCATATTATTTTTAATGAAACAATTTGATGCATAATGCAGTATTTACAACATGAAACAAAAAGTGACTGACTTGAAAAATAAAGTCTTCAAGAAACTGCAAAAAGCAGCACAACCTGAGGCTGCGGTTGATCTTGGGCCTCAAGGAAGGTGAAGTAAACAATCTGAACTTTGATCCTGTGCCTAAACAGTGGCATGGCCATTTATAGGTAAGATAAGATAACTCTTCACTAGCAACAATGTTTGTATGTAAAAGGAATTCGACTGGTCGGTCATGTTTAACGCGTCGGAATAATAGACATTACACATCATTAAAACAGTTGTGCAAGTGAAGAGACAAAGTGAGCAAGAATGCAATAAATGCTGTTTAGATGGTATAACTGATTCAGTGTGGATTGTTGTTTAAACTGGACCAACCAACAAGTTCTTTGACACCTTTAAGAAGAGCAGTGTACTTAAATGCTGAATAAGCTGTGCCGGCGTTTTCTCTATTCAGTTAATATGCACCGGTTATCTGTAACTATTGCGTTTATGGCATGCACTCAAGCCATACCTTTACAACTGTAGGGTCAAAGCTTAAAGACATGACTGCATGATCAGTTGCCGCTGAAAAACGCCAACTGGAAATGCTTGGTTTGGCTGGACGCTGTTACTGTGCAGTTCTGCTGCTGAACCAAGTGTATCGTCTGTACAGCTGAGTGCCTGCAGAAATCCACTTTGCATTGCATTGCAATTGTCAACAACAGAAGTGTCAGGTGTCAGGTGCATAGATATAAGAAAAGGTTAAGTACGGGTACAACGCATAAGTGTGGCACGTGTGAGCAGGTCCACATGGAAGTCGTTCTTCTCACCCTGTCACATTAATATCATGTAAATAGCGGATGACCCTGGCAGAGCCCCCTGTAATGAGTGCATACGCATCCATAAAGAAGCAAGGCAAAGCCGAGGGTGGGTGCAAACCAATATGCACAATGGCCCCTTTTTACAGCTATGTCGGTGAAGCTGGTTGCTGACACGCACACAGGGACAAAGAGTGGACCTGGAGCAGACGGACCACCTGTCAAGAGGGAGGGTGGGGGGGTATGGGAATCCTTAATCAAAGTATCACCAGGACCGTTTGGCCCGAAGCCTGTGCAGATTAATGGTGGCTGGCCTTTACAGACTCAGACCAGGAGCTCGGGGCCCCGTGTGGCTGGCCTGCTGGTTGCTCAGCAACTGCTGGAGAATGAGGTGTGGAACTCCCATGATTAAATCTCCCAGGCTGTCAGTCTGACCCCTCTGTGCCAAACACTTCTCCTCTGCCTCCGCTGGCCCCCACTCTCTGTCATCTGCCTCCCCACCCGATCACTGAGAGCCAGGAAGTCAAGCTGGCGCTTAACAGATGTGGGTGTCTTTGTTCATCGTGCCTCCTTTGGGCACATTCATTTCAGGCTTTCCTTCGACTGCCCCTGACGTGTTTTATTGGGAGCCACAGAAAGGGGCCGTGCAAGAAGAAATTGCAACGGGAAATTTCGGGTCTGATGTCAGTCTGCAGAGAAATGCCATTGTTTCCTTCAGCACTGTGTTTATTTGAAATTTCCTACCAAAGGAATGCACAGCTAATCAAGCTAAAAAACCCTTTCCAAGCTGCCGATGGGAATTTCGCTGTTTTTATAGTTAGAGTAGAACTCGGGCTGGGTGTCTGGTGGTCGTATTGGGCTGCAGGTGCAGCAGAGTCAAGCAGCCTTCGAGGACAAAGGTGTCTGTCGTACCAGTCACCTCACTGAAACTGGAAGTGTTGTGAAGGTGGCATATCGGTTACAGCCATTGCCTTGCATTTGAAGGGCCCAAGTTTGAATTTCATCTCCTGCTATAGTTTCCTCGATCAAAGTATTTCCCGTAATTGCTACAGTAAAAATTAGCCAGCTGTATAAATGGGTAACTCACAGTAAGCTGTTTAATACTGCAGGTTGTTTAGGAGACAAGCATTGAATAAATAATTGGCTAAAATGGAAGGATCACAGTGGCATCACTGAAGAAGCAGTAAAAATACATTCTGAGGCTGCGTGTGCATTCCCCATAAGCATGAGGCACTGTGATGCCCTCTAACTGCATTTTGAGGGGTTGTCAGGCTCCGTCTCAGTAGTTTTTAAGTGCAACTCTGACATCCTTTTGATCGTGGTATGTCTACCTGTGCAGGTCCCACATTTTGAAGTGGGCCATTTCTACTTCATCTACTAGGATGGGTGAAGCCATCCTAGGATTTCACAAAAGCCTTACTTTTCAGCAAACAGCGGTTAGACTTGTCAGCCTACTCAGGGCTCGATTCACATCCCTGGGCAGTGTCAGGTTCCAGCTCTGTGTTTGATTTGCACACCTGGGCGCCTTCATTCAGGTGCGATGACGGATCATCTCAGCGGCAGTGACAGAGAGTGGCCGGGTGGCGTTCCCTACTCTGTCATTCCTAGGACACAAAGCAGGCCCCCAGCTGGGTGGGAAAGGTGAGTGGCACAATAGAGGCTCTATTCTCAAGCCGTCCCTCTACAGAAATGGTCGTGTCTTGTAGTAAAGACCAATGGAGGTCACTTTAGTCATTTGTAAGAAGTGCACAAAAGATATTAGCCCAAAAAGCATCCTCACTGGAGATTAAAATAATGGGTATCCAGAAGTAGAAGTATCAAAATCATTGCAGCACTCAAAGGCAGCTGCTGCCCGCTTATTCTCAAACAAACACCGCACTAGGGAGGGTTCGCTCCAGCTGCACTCTTGTAAACATCAGTGTTCTGGCTACGAAAAGCAGGCCTCCACACGAGGTGTAACTGAGACGAAGGGCAAGGTGGGGGGTACACACCGAGTACACTTCCTCGTACTAGTGGCCTTTGTCACCCCTAGGTTAAGATATAAAGGGGGCAACTATCTACATACACATGGTTCCCACTCTGGACTTGACTGCTTTGGGGAAGGGTCTCCATACTGGGTCATGTTGTGCACTGTGATGGCTATGTGGTTAACAGCAATGGCTGTCGCAGCACTGACTCCCCCTAGAGCTCATGGGCTGGAACTGTGTTGAAACCAACACGCTGCATGCCACGGTGCACCTCTCCACCTCCAGACACATACACACATGCACCTTCCTCCTCACCACTGATGAGTCAAACAGCATCTGATTTTTTATGATGTTTCCTCAAACGTGTGCCACTAAGTTTTTTTCCCCATTGTTTATTTTTCTACCCAATAGCATGACTCATGCCCGTACATGACCTGATGGCAGCCAGCACTCATTGACCCCCAAACCCTGTCTATTGGATCCTTAGCCAAAGAGGTACAGTTGGTTACAAAACCACTTTATTTATAATGATAATATTGCAAAAATATGTAATACTATAATAATATGTAATATTATACAATACATAGTACATGTTTCCATTATTTTTATCATATAATAATCAGAATACACACTATATGATTATTTGTCTTCTTCTTCTTTCGGCTGCTCCCGTTAGGGGTCACCACAGCGGATCAATTGTTTCCATTTCACATTATATGATTATTTGTAATATACTAATAATAATATTTAACTTCAAACTATAGAGCTAGAAGATTATGCCTTTAAGTGTTTGGAAATGCCATATTGTCAGTCTTTCAGTTGTGTATAGAAGCGATGTGGCTCAACATATGCTGGGATGAAGAAGAAGTCCACCAAGCCACACAAGAGAGCTAAATAATCAGAGGGCAGGTCTGTATGAACATGTGGTGTTCTATGTTGTCCAAAATCATCATATATCAGAAAAATTATTTCTTTAATTGTTTTTGCTGAGCAGGTGTTGGGTATTGGTTGGGTTTCTAAAAATTTTTTGCACTTCTTAACATGCCTGATCACTGAAAGTTGACAGTGATAATCCATTGTTTTGCCCTTTTATATTACATAATATTTTAGCAATCTGCAATTATATTACTATTGTATAAACTGCCTGTCTTCTAGCCACACAGTTTGTGCTCATAAAGGCAACAAACTATTCAAAAGTAAAGGGAATGGCATCATTTCCAAAATAATATGTGATTTTAACAGAAGTGTGATCAATGTTCTCTTTATTTGCAGTTTCAGATACCACTAATAGGACACACTGGTTAATGATGGATGGATGGATGAATGGATGGATGGATGGAAATAATTTCACTGGGTGAAGGGTAGATACAAGTTATAGTAGTTATTATTATTGTTGTTATCTACTACATATTATTATCATTATTATGCTGACATCTGTTGAAGACAAATTGTTCATTCGTGTATACAGCAGGTTATTCCTACCTTATCAAAGTATCTTGGTTAAGGTTACTGCTGCAGTTTAAGAAATATAAACAGATTTCATATAAATGTTTTTTTTTTCTTATTTAATATATTTGTTACTTAGTTTTGTCTTAGCCTTTATCTTCAACAGTTCTTGACATGGTTTTCATGTGGTCTACTGTGAGTGTTTTAAAATTGCTAGTGTGATGAATAATTGGTGCAGTAAATAAGAGTTGTGTGTGTGTGCGGTGTTGTCTCATGTATGAGACGGATGATGAAAGGAACATGCGTTGCTTGGCCAGGGATTCCCTTCTCTCTTTGTGAAATCCACCGCTGCTCCTATTTTATCTCCAAATTGCAGCGATTTGTAAACAAACTCCGGGGCTGTAATTGCCTGAGAGAGAGACTCCAAAGAACGGCTAGGACAACTTCAGCCTTCAACGCGGCTTCCACTTCATCTTTCACTTTCTTTCCCTTTCCGACAAGTCCAAGAAGTTAGCAACTCCATCAGATATGCCTGCTTTCTTCATCACACTCGCGGTGGCTTATAAAATACCGTGCTCTACTTGACCCACAGCAGTCACACAGCAAGCAAGATCGCTCTCTTTTTCTCAGCTTCCAAAAACCATACGTTTTCTTCTATTGTTTAAAGCTCACGTTTACATATACATGTATGTATGTATGTATGTATGTATGTATGTATGTATGTATGTATGGATAATGCTTTGATAGTACAGTATTAGGTGTCTAAATACACGTACATAAACATGTGACAGATATTACATATAATAAACAAATGGAATTTGGCTAAAACGTGTAAAGTAAGAGCTATGAAGGACAGCTAGATATTACACGAGACATAACGGTAAGATTTCTGAATGAAATCGTAATCTTTCCATTTGTGGGTGTCCTGTTACCAGGAAGCCGTTCGTTTTGCGCGTTTTTGGAAGGAGACGTTGTCACGGAGGGTCTCTGACGTTGCGGGGGGGGGCGTTCGCGGCTGGGGAAGCGAGCGAAAGCGCACGGAGTGTCACTCAGAGGACCCGCTAGGAGCGTAGAGCCCCACACACACACGCGCGCACGCACACATATACACACACACGCACGCACGCATATACACACACACACACACACACACACACACATCACACCCGAGCCCTCCAACACACACTCACACACCTCACCACAGATCGACACACCGCCGTTACCCTCCACTTCAGCTGCGCAGTTTGCGTTTCTCCCTTTTTCGCTGGGATGCGCTGGTGACCCTGGAGATGTAGAAGGTGTCAGTGGTACCTGGAGGAGCATCTCAGCAAGAGTGTGAGGAGCACAGGACACGAATGCTCAGAGCCGTGGCACTGCACATCCAACTTTCACTGCTTCATTTCCCAGCATTTGAATGCTCTCCCCACTGCTGGATGCGAACTATCGATTTTTAATGGAGTAATTTAACTCTTCTCGAGGATTCTGAGTCCTGGTACCGCGCACGTGGACCTTCTCCAGGATGGTGCTCTCCAAACGGCCCTGGTTCTGTTGGGCCATTTTCAGCCACTTTTCTCTTACCTCGGCACAACTCTGGGGGCTCTCCTCCTTATAGGAATATCATTATTATTATTATTATTATTATTATTATTATTATTATTATTATTATTATTATTATTATTATTATTGCAGTTCCAACAGCAACTCCAACCAGAGCTCCGGGAAGGACTTTGACAATCGGTTAAGAAAGCATCATCTCCGGGTTACTATGCAATTAAAACTGATCTCCATAATTTTGATCTTGCACTGTATGGAATACACTGACTGCCAGCAGCACCCCTCCAGACACCGGCAAAGCAAACGTAAGTAGCGGTCTGGGTCCGGGAGATGCTCACACTTACGCACCTGCTCCTCCGTCAAGCGTTCGCTTCTCATTGACATCTAAATATCTGCCAGTCTAGCTTTGAAAAATATTTGAAATGAAATAAAATGAAATGGGAGATTTGGGGGACGCTGGAATAAAAGCGCTCCAGGTGTAAGTGCTGTTCTGATATGTAACTGTAAACTTGAGGGATTCTATTCTTGGAATTTCGCCTTGCCAAGTAGTGGCCTCTGTCCAGGAATGTCCAGTCGTGCTCTTATCTCACGTCCAGACTTAGAACCAGATGTATGAAATCTGTTGTTGTAAATCGTGCAAACGGGCTTTTAAACGCATTGCATCCGCAGGCGTTACAAATGTTTTTGGAAGCGAAAACTGCAATGAGGAATCTGCTTCTGTGCGTGTTTCACACGAACGCGTTGGCTAAGAGCAGTGAAGTTTTGTATTCGATACAGGATGCGTTTGTTTGTCTGTGATCGCCCGCCTTGGGGACCAACAAACCTCTTATGTGCACTTGACGTTGTACGCCTTCTAAGTTGTTCTGTGGGAACCGAGCCGGCGGCGCCGACCGGCGTCGCTTCGCTTCTTCGCCGAAAGGCGCTTGCGGCTTTGCGTCACACGTGACACCCGGCCGGACTCGGCAGCCCACTAAGTTCGACCGTCCGACAGCGATCGCTGCGTTTCTGCCCTCACGCAAACTCCGCCGCGCTCTCTGCAGCCACGCATCGGAGCACGCGCAATCCACGCTAGACAAGAGTGCATAATTTCATTACTAAAAATACGGCTTGCGCAACACAGTCTGTGGCAAATGCTCATGAAGGCATCACCTTGAGGGTTTGGGCTTAAGTAGCGCGTTAAGATGCTTGACATTATTTTTAAATCTGAATTTTAATTTAATGAATTTAATCATTTTTGTTCTTTCGTTGAGGCTAAAATTGCAAACGTAAATTCGAGGCGCCGGATACGTCAGCGCACCGGAGCGCCGGGCGGGAAGGAGCCGGCGCGCGCGCGCGCACGCACGCGGGGGCCAAGTGCCCGTCTCGCGCGCCACGGGCACTTTCGGCGAGAGCGCGGAGCCGTGCGAGGAGCAGAGTCGCAATTTGTGAAATTATTGTACATTTTGGTTAAATTATTTCGTTAGAGTTTTGTTTTCCAGCCTTTCGAGTGTCTAATAAATCGTTCGAGCCGGTTCCCAGTTACTCAAGAGAAAAAAAGGCGTGTGGGGCAAAACGGGTCCTCGGTGATTTAAGCTCGCGTCTTCCGCCTGTGTTCCATTAGCTCGCATATTTAGCAAATCATATCCATGGCAGACTGGAAAACAGCGGAATAAAACCGCAGAGGAGAACGCGAAGCCATGTTTTGTTTTCTTTTGTTTGCGCGCTGGGAAGGAGCGCTGCGTTTCTGTGGCGCGGCGCCTGCCCCGGAGTTGACGCCGAGGAAGAGGCGCGGGGAGCCGAGGAAGGAGCGGCGGCACAGTGAGCGGCCATTGACGAACGCACCGAGTTTCTAAACACGTTTCTGAACCGCTGACCTCTCAAGTCACGACATTCCTCACGGCTTTACTGAAAAATGGGAGAGGAACCCTGCAAGGGGCTTTCCTCCACCCTGAGACGGCCACCATTTCCCAGCACACGGCGGAGTGCGTTCAGTTGAGGGACTCGGTACAAACATGGCCTTTTAAATTTGGCTAAAACTCATTGCTCTTTAATGGACAAAATGCTTTTTAGTTCGAAGCTTTTTTTCTGTATTGTTGTCAGCGACCACAAGCATGTGACACATTACCCAAACAGTCTAATGGCCAGTTGGCTGTGGGGACACTAACTGTGGGTAAACCACATGTGTTTGTGGGAGGGATTCCTTGACAACTCATTTTAATAAAGAAGAAAGTGTACTAAGGAAAAACTAAGGGTGGTTGCTGAAGCTTTAGGTTGCCATAAATCCATTTTCTTAAGCGCTACCTGTGTCCTGTGTTTTTCGGGAACAGGGAAACGGGGGCGTAAGTGCATGTTTGTGTTTTGTAGCAAACTGGAAACCTACAGCGCGCTTCCCTCAAACTGGACTGTACATTGCGTGGCTCTGAATTGCAGGAATTCCACTCCAGCAGATTCACGTGGCCTTGCTATGTCGAAAAGTCAGACCAGCACCACGGGCCCTTATCTGCTGACTCAGATGTTATCTGGCTTAACTCTGTGCATTTCCATAATGACTTGCACGTATTCATAAGGTGTTTTATTCTTTTTAATATGAAGAACACATTGGTGGGCTCTAGTGGTCCCTCATATCGTTGTGCTCTTCTGCTGAAGGAGCTATGGCGGCATGAGAACATGGAATGTGCTGGGGCATTGTGTGCAGTCTGTATGGGGTCGTAGCCATTGCAGTTTTTGGACCGGAACATCAGGAGGACCTTAGTGCTATGAAAAAGCCACAGTGAGGCCTGTGAACTGGGACACCTACATTAGTGACCACATCAGCTGCGGCATGAGATATCCAAGTGCTGATCAGCAACAGTGTGATGTATTGATGCTTTATAAGCAAGAGAAAATGTATTTGACATTAGTGGTTAGTGAAAAGAAAAGCTGCATCAATGACTTACAAAAATGTATTCATGAATGCATGAAAAATTGAAGCCCATCTTTGGTGTCAACTACTAAAGCTATCGTACTCTAAACTGCAAGTACTGAAAGTCCTTGGAAACTTGTAACTAAGGCAGACGAACACAGTATGGGTTAGATGAGTACATTTCAGGCAGGTAGTTGTAGCAAACTGGAAACCTGCACATACAGGTTACAGAGTTAGGTGGAGTAGTGGGCACTATGAGACGTTAAGGTTGTTTCCTTGCAATCTGATGGTTTCTGTTCAAACCCCCCCTCCATCTGTGCTGCCCTTGCTCAAGGTGTCTACTTTGAGTTAACCAGAGAAGAAAGCAATGCTGCAAAAATGGGCTAATTGTAAAAAATATATATATATATATCCCTACCCAACAGTTCAATAAAAATGAGCATACCTGTGAGTGTCATGGTTGTCAGGTTGTGCAACACTGACCCCTTCTGCTTGTGCAGTGAGAGTCAGTACTTCACTACCTATGAGCCACCATGCAGTACACCTAGAGTTGAAATCATGAGTTATATTGTATAGAGGGGGGAAAAATTGTTAAACCCTTTTGGAATGGTGACAACCTTGTGGACAATTGCAGCAGAGTCCCTTCCAGTTAAAAATGGTTAAATTTTGAGGGACTGAGTTAATGCGAAGCTAAGTAGACTGGATATTTTTCTGCACTGCTTTCTGCAGAAAGAAAGTTTGATTGGATTGGACATGAACTCATCCCAACTTGTCCTCTGTCTCTGAGACTATGGGGGGGTAGGTGCCAGCAGTTGGTACCTCAAGGGCCTTTGGGTAATTTATACACATGCTTCCAGTTAAACAGAGACTCTAAGGAAATGGCAGGTTTCCATAAGACGGGAACTCACTAAACTGTTGGTTTTTATTTAATCTGTTGTTTTCTCCTCTGCAGTTTGCCCTTTCAGACAAAGAATCCCTAGTGTGTGTCAATTCTGTGGCTTTTTGATGCTGTTATGTGATTGCAGGACACTGACTGACCTTCCTTAAGGTTGCTCATTGCTCTCACACTCAGTTCTGTGGGGGTCAAGATAGAATATATCTGTCAGGTAAAGGTAGAGGAATCCTACGAGTACACATTAGGAGTGGAGGATTTTGCAGGGATCCACAGCCCTCTGAACAAACAAACACTGGCAGCCACTGGCCCGTCACTGCAGCCTGCGGAAACGTTAGTCTTGACCCTGCGCTGGGAACGATCAGAAGGCAAACAAAGGCTCTGTCTCCTTTCACAAGGCTCTGCTGTGTCACGCTGCACAGCTTACTACTTTTCTATCCCAAAAGCAAGGAGAGAATAAGCCTTCTGTGCGTTCAATTTTCACAATGACCAGCACTGTTAAAATACAATGAAACATTTGTAAGCATTGTAGACCCAGTAGATACCAAAGAGAAGAGTGGCGGTTCAGGAGGATGAGTTTGATGAATAGCTGGGGCTCAAGGTCAATCGTGAAACAGCCGATCACAGGAACCATCAATCAGGCTTACTGATGGGCTTTATAAACACCTTCTTCTCACCTACTTTTCCTATGAGGCGATAATGGTCCCTCAATTTGTCATAAAAATTCTCACCCAAACTGGCAATCGTTTAACACCAGCTGATATGTGTTTAATTTTGAAGTCACGCAGCTTTATCTCTTTCGACAGCAAAGTATTTAGCGCTGTCACTCTGCAGTCCAAAGACCCACATTTACAGTACGCTGATTTGAGGCAGTAAAGTTTACATCAATAAACATCAATGATTCTAAGTAGCTTCTTATATACAGCCGACACTGTTATTTTCTTTGGAAAAAAGTGTGAGCGAAATGCATAAACTAAAATGTAAGACGGGCTGACCGATGTTGGGTCCGCTTCCTGAATCCCGCCGCCTTTCCATGGACATTTCTGGGTTCCACTGAAGACAAATGAATAATACAAAATGGGCTAATAAAATTCTGACAGAGTTTGCACTGGGAGTGGAATGGTGATGGTGGTGCAGCAGGTAGTAGTGCTGCTACCTCCCACTGCCTGGGATATTTGGATGTGGGTTTGAATCCACTTCTCTCTGCTTGGAGTTGTGTGGGTTTAAGTTAAAGTGGTTGCTCTAAATTCTATGGTGTGGCATTCCCATCCAGGGTGTAGTTTCACAGCCTGGTGTTCTGCTGTGACCCTTACCAGGGTGAAGTAGTTAAGGATAACAGATGGATGGATTTATACCATGATCGCAGTTTCAGCCAACTGAAGTTAATTATTGAAGGATGTTAACATTTATGTAAGTTTACAGTTTTATGCTATGCTTATAAAAATGCCTACATGTTCAAATATGAAATCATGGCTGTGTTCAGCATTGAAGATGATTCCAGTACCTAAGCAGATACTCACCTAGCTGACATGGCCATAAAATGACACGTTTGTAGCGGTACATCTACTTCGACTTGGACATTTGGCCTTCTTTCTGTCACAGCTGCCCACTGTCTTGTTCAGGCATCCAGCTGGATGAGTGGGACAGCATAAATGACGTACAAGGCTATGGACAAAAGGCCAGCACAGGGTCAGTGAATCACCGAGTCGATGTGGAAACTCGGTGCATGTAGAGGTGAAGCAGGCGAGCTCAGACCTTGCGAAAGTAACTGACTCATTCCCTTGTCAGCATGCGGGTGTGCCTTTGGCAGGGGGTCCCGCGATCCAGTGGCAGCATCCAAGAAGGAGCACGGCATTGCGTGTCAAGCACTACCCACGGCAGGGACTTATTGAAACTTATCTTCACATGTCGTTTTCAATTTATGTGACATGTTACAATTATGGTTTTTTGCTGAATAAACACACAGCGCTGTTGCGGTTGTAGGAGGAGGAAGGAAGGAAGACTTCTGGTATGCGTTAGTACCGTTTTGAATGTTGGAAGCCATAAGTATGTAGACGGTGGTCTGGCTCAGCGCAACATCCTGGTGAATGTGTTTGATCAGGGCTTGTAGAGAAGCAGCTCCATTGCACAGGGCGAAGAGAGAAGAGAATCAGACACAGCAAAGGCACGCGTTTCTGGTCCCTGATGAGAGAGAATGAATGAAATTCATTGGTACACTTGTGTTCCAAGAAATTTTGGGTTGGTAATTGAAACTTGCAAAAACACAGGCCAGAGCACATGCAAGCGGCAAGCCTCCTGCTCCCTTTATAATGAGCACCTCTTAGAAAACATACACTCACGCACACTCACACACACGGACTGTAACCCTAAGTTTTTGCCTTGCAGAGAGTCCTGGGGTGAACTGGGGTTGCCATGGTGGCTGTCTAACCTGCTCGGACTCCAACGGCTGCCTGTCCTGCAAGCCTCGCTTCTTCTTCTTCCTGGAGCGGAGTGGCATGCGGCAGGTGGGCGTGTGCCTGTCCTCCTGCCCCAGCGGCTATTATGGCACACGCTCCCGCTCACCTGACATCAACAAGTGCACCAGTGAGTGGCGAAACACATCAGCGATCACGTTGTAGCGATAACTGTGGTCCACATGATCCACTTGTCACCTGGCGCTCTGACACATCCATCTCATCTCTGTCCCTGTCTCTCAGAGTGTGGACTGTCCAACTGTGACTCCTGCTTCAACAGGAACTTCTGCATGCGCTGCAAAGCAGGGTATTACCTGCTGCAGGGCAAGTGTCAGGAGACCTGCCCTGAGGGCCTCATACCCAGCGAAACTCAGCGGGAGTGTGTCCTTGGTGAGTACGCACAGGGAAGCCACCAACCTTGGTGTGTGTGGCACAAATGCTTTAATGTACTTTAATATACAACACCGCTTTAGAAGGTGTGAACAACGGCGTATGGGTGACGTAATGGTTAGGGCTGCTGCTCATGCTGAAAACGCCCAGGTTTGATTTCCACCTCCTGCTGCTGAACCCTCGCTTTTACCTTCAATTCACTTACCTCCCTATCCTGAATGTACTTATCTTGAATTGCTCAAGAAAAATGACCCAGATTTGTGTAACCAAAATAAAGCATCGGGACAGCAAAAGAGCAGCCCAGACTCCATTGCTCAGTTGTATTTGTAGAACACCGCTGTAAAGAACACCTATTATGTGGAATGTACCATAAAACAAGTTTTTCTTGATCTCCTTGTTGACCCCCATCAGCGCATTAATCGCTGTGTAGCCACAATAACACATTATAATGCGTGTCTCTCAGACTGCACTACAGAGTGCGACACCTGTCTGAACGTGGACACCTGCACCAAATGCAAGGCGGGCCTGTACCTTCTCGAGGGGAAGTGTCACCACTCCTGTCCACTGGAGTTTGAGCCCAATGAAAAGCTCACAGAGTGCATCCCCAAAGGTCAGTTTTACCCCGTTTCTCCAACCGCTAACCTGTTGGTACCCTTTAATGTATGGGCCTTGAGACCCTGTCTTTCTATGACTCTGCTCACATGTCCTGCTGTCCCTGTTTCCCCTTTCCTAACCCACCAGTACACTGCGAAGTGGATGAATGGGCAGATTGGAGCCCTTGCTCCCGAAAGGGCAGGACATGCGGGTTCAAGCGGGGTGAAGAGACTCGGAAGCGGGACATCCTGCTGCCACCCTCCCCTCATGGTGATTCCTGCCCCCCGACCACCGAGACAAGGACGTGTGTTGTCAAAAAGAAGAAATGTGAAGGTAAACACATTCACACATATTTACACGTTTCTATTTAGGAGACACTTTCCTCCAAAGTGTTTGAGATGTCCGTTGTCGAGGCACAGTTAGTTTGTCCACTTGTGCCATTTTTCTTTTACCAGCAAATATTACACAGGTAGCTGCCTATAGAACTGAGTCCAAGGGGAAATGCTAAGGTGATCAAGACAGATGGAGATGTGATACAAAGGTGATGCGTTGCAAATACATTGAGCTGTTAGGAGGTCAGGAGAGAAGTGGGCCTGAAAGAAATGTGCTTTCGGACCCTTCTTGAATGTTGAAAGGGTTTCAGCAGCTACGGGGGGTTCGTTCCACCACAGGGGAGTCAAAGATGACAAACTGCGCTACGCTAATATACAGGCTAAATGCCCAAATAAACAAAGCTATGACACAGGGAAAATGATCTGGTAAACTCAGAGCTACAGTGTGGGCAAAAATGATCAGGTGAAAATATTCTAACACAGCTGAGTCGAGTCACACTCTGTGGCCACTGCCAGGTAAAAATAGCACTGCTCCATGGATGCCTGCAGACTTTCAAAACACAGAAGAAACAAACAAACGTCACAAAACAAGCTGTGGTTTAAGAAGGTTTGTTTTTGTTGTTGTGGCGTAGCATCCAGTAGAGTATTGATGCAGTGAGGGTTATGAGTTCTGTTTGCAGGGGGCTGCCACCCACTTTACGCCCCTCCACCCTAGCTCAGAACTTGCATGCCTGTGTCAATTCCTCTGGTTTTTCTGAATCATTTATGCAATGTTCATACTCTCCTTTGTACCACTCACAGTTCTAGAGAAGTTTCCAGTGACTTTTGGTTCTGACTCCCTTGTCTCGATCACCGTGAGGTTAATCATATTCGGGTCTATTCTAATATATATCTTTTATAGGTTACAGCAGTGGTTATGGTCTTAAGAAATACTGCAGCAGCTAGGGTTGTGGGTTTGATACCCAGTTTTGGCCTGCACTAAATGTGTCCTTAATAGGAGAGCATCCTTAGTGTTGGGCTGTTAGTGAGCCGTGCAGAAAACAGTTGCATCACGGCAATGCCAGTTTGCTGTAGATACATCTGTTGCGTCAAAAATGGTTTCCCAATTTAGATCAAAGCCTCCATTAAGTGCTAAGTAATGTGTAAATATTTTTTGTAGCTCCTTTTCACAGTTTATGATAAACAGGCATATAAAATTCCCTAATACCTCTAATTCACTTTCACTTTATCGCTAACTGCTTGTCCAAGTCATGGTTGCAGATGTCCAGAGTCTATCCTGGAGTACAGGGTTTTAGGTTAGTCAGGGCACCCCCTCCCCAAATGCTAGTCCATTGCAGGTTATACCAGTAAATAACTTACAATCATTAAAGAATGCGATGAGTCACAAGGTTAAAAATCCGACAAACTGCATGCGTTTCCCCACTGACCAATGTGATTCATTAGATCACAAAGGGAGGCCTGCGCCTGGCTGAGGAGATAACGGAGGGCTGGACAGCACATGGACTGGATAAGGGTGGTTGCTACTGCTGCCGCCCAGCTGTAACTGCAGGGAGATGCAGGAGGGCAGATAAAAGGAAAGCAGCTGCCAGAGCAGGGTGACATCCCGCTTTCCTGTGGCTCTGCAGGGGGTGGTGGACTACAGAGGAACAGGAAAGTGGGGGCAAACTCAGTTAATAAACTCTGGGTCTGATCCCCCTCCCTGATTTGTAAAACAAGTCACTGAATGATCTGTGCAATTCAGGCTGTAAATGGTGGTGTCTGGCGGAGCCCCCGCACAGCTCGGCCCCCAGCAGTCTGTAGTCCCCAACACACACGCAGCGTTGTGGTCATCGACCTTGTCCTCAGCACGATCGCAGCCCCAGAACCCTTGACTGAGCGCTAATTATCTGGCCCACCCTGACATATGTTAGAGGACCCCTGGGAGAACTTTGACCCTTTACATCCCACCCCCAACACACACACCAGCCTTGTTTTCCTACCACCCAATATGCTGAGTGAATAAGAAGAGTGGACAGCCTGCCATTCCAGCGTTTCTGCTGACCACCGGTGTCCTGGTCATCGGGGGGCAAACGCACACTCACCCATTCAACAGTATTCTCCCTGCTTCCTGTGCGAGTGGAGCTAATCTTGGACTGGGGAGGTGTAAATATTTACACTGGTCCCCCTGTCCTCTTTGCTGTGTTTACACTGTCCTCTCCTAATTTGTCCTCTGTGTTGCCCCGTTATCTACCCCCTGTGGTCTGTGGTCCCCGCCGGCCCCAGAGAAAGCAGGCGTCCTGGACCTTCAGAGTCCCCCAGCATTTCTGCAGCAGTCTAGGCCAGAATATTTAATCCTTCTCTGGCTCCCGAATTATCGTCCCTGTCACCCCAAAACGTACACACACACACACACACACACACACACACACACACACACACACAAACAGTGTGCCCCTTTGCTATTAGCCCTGCTCACAGTGCTGTATTATTCACATCTTACACTTTATGATCAAATCACATTATATTTATACTTATTTATACTACATATCTATAAACCACTTTATCTACACATTATTCTAGGAACTTGTAGGGTTTCCTCCCACAGTCCAAAGACATGTTTCAGGTTAATTGGTCGCTCTAACTTCTAAGCCCGATGCGTATGACAGTGTCTTTAGCTACCAAGCACAACCCTGACCAGGGCGAGTGGATCATGAATGTGGATGGATGAAAGTTGCTACTACCTCACAGATCGCCGACTCGTGTTTACTTGTCTTATTCGTTTTCATTTATTACGCCTTTAACTGTACTGTCCATTTTCATGTGTGAGCTATACAGTATGTGTTGTGTGGTGCAGCAATAGGTCGATTTATGTCACACCAAAACCTGCACAGAACTATGTTTCGCACCTGCTGATCACCTGGTTATAGTGATATGGCAATAAATAAAAAAACAAATGGGGAACCCTCTCCACCCTTAATTCTACCCCTTGACTTTGAGCTTCCAGCACTCCCACCACTTCCCCACAATAAGGCGGAGGTGTGTATGTGAACCCTACGTCTGTTCTCCCCAGAGGGACGCCAGCTGCTTCCTGCTCCCACACCATCTCCCTTATAATTAGCAGCAGGCGGTACCAGATGACCCATGATTGCTGTTTATTGCTCCAGCAGCAGAAGCAGCTGGTCGCAGAGGTACATGCAGCAGCTCCACAGGAAGCTGCGGCGTGTCAGGAGCGCATGTGCGGTCGTCGCTTGCTTTTGCTGGAGGAAGCACTTGATGACTCGTGTGTGTGCGTGTATGTGTATGAGACTACGGTGTGCATCTATCTATGTCAGCACAGGCCCCAGCTACGCAGGGTTACAGTCCTTAGTGCCACATCAGTTTTTCTTTCTTCCAAATGCATATTTCCTGACCTGCTCAGCATTACATGGCTCCGATCCAGCATGGACCACCTGGGGTTGAAGGCACACCAATGACCCAGGAAGAAGTCACAGGCAGGCACTCGGAATGCCCAGATATATCTGCACGCCTGGGTCGTGTCTAGAGTGTAACCTTACCCTGTCGAGGTACAGCCAGCTTCACTTTCACATGGCAGTCAAAGGCCAGACCCTGTTCCCCCTGTTCCCCACGGGCACGGGACGGGGGAGGGCCACTCTAAAGTAAACACCTCTGGGTTTCCAGGCCGAGACTGGTGACCAGGGCAGCAGCCTGCACCAGTTGTGTCTTCTCACCACCGGCACCAGCAGTTCTCCTTGTTATTTCTGGGGGGCAGACTAAACACGCTGGCTGACGGGTCTTCGTATCGCAAGGGGCTGCACCCAGGAATGTGGGGTCACGGTGGGCTGCTGAAGGCTTTCTTGGTTCAGACCTGGGGAGCCATCCTGATGGATGGACCTGATTTGCTGTGGGGGTGGGTGGGCCACTTACCTAAAGCTTTTTCACTTCTTGCGTAAATGTGGACAACATAGTTTTCTTTTTCCTATCTTTTCGGGAGCATTTTATCTTATCATCTTTAATACTTTAGCATGCTAAGCACAACTATTTACTAATGTTGGCTATTATCTTATATTATATTTGCTACAATGTAAACTTACTATCTTACTTGCACATATCTTACATACTTGATATTCAGAATGATAAAGTAAAACAAATTGTTTTGACTAATGAAGGCAGCTCAAGAGCGACACCTGGTGGAATAAAATAATGGATTTTTTAATGTGATTAAATTTCACTTTTCTTCATAGCTCTCAGCACCTAAAACTTCTGCCCTGCTCAACACCTAAAATTTTTTTGCAATAACCAGAACCTGTTTACCTGTATAAGTCTTTGCCCTTGTATCATGAGATGAGGCTTGTATTCAAAGGGGATTCAATTTAAGATGCAGTAAATTGTTTGAGGGACACATTTGTTTCTATTTCAGCCCTCGTCCTGGTCCTTGGTGGCTTCCTGTGTGCACAGACTGATATTTTAATGGATTAATTCACTGACAAGATTGATGAATGAACAGTAGAATTTACATGTTTTGGGCATATTTGCTGATATTGTTTTAGCTACAGGACACTTATAATAGTCAAAAGAAAAGATTTGTTTGTATTTGTCATGGCCCACAAAACACAAAGAAACTGAGATTTTTAAATAACATTGACTCACTCGTCTGTTATATAGACACATATATGGATTTTTATTTACTCGGTTATCCAAAATATTTGTTCAAAATGTGGTTAAACATAGTAGCGAAGGGCTCAACTAGTTGCAGCAGATGGACGTACACCCAGCCGTTTGTACGGGGTGGTGCAAAAGTGTCTCAAAAATGTCATAAAACTGTCAGTACTTGAGGTCAGCAGAATGTCCATAAAGGTGGATAATACTCCTTCACCCAGACCAAACTATTCTGACAAAAGAACTTTATGAAACATAATAACGGACAAAGTTTAATAAAGAGGTTGCACCTTATGAATATTAGAGTAATATTTTTGCAACCCATTTTTATTTGACCAAAAACACATTGTAATTTTGTCTGCACTAAATAACGGCATGTAAACACCAGCCATATGGCTGGATTTTCAGAAATTAACTTACAGTACTAAGTTATGGGTGGAGTCAGTGGTTAGAGTCATTTGGTCTGAAGTTTCTGAAACAGCAAATCATCAGGCCTTCCTTACATCACCAGAACAACCCAGATAGTCATGGAAACGATTCAATTCTTACTCATCAGGTGGATTTTGTAAGGTGGTGTGGTGTGATGTTCTCACTGTTCATGCTGTTCTCAATGCATTTCACATCACAGTAAGGCTCTCCTTCTCTTTCCCCCCACTGACAGTTATGTCCTCACACATTACAGCACGTTTTTGGCATGACATCGCCACTGGGATAACCAATCAGCATCTCCAGCTTAGTGTTCAAACACCAGCATCATTTCTCTCCTTGTGGGTCCATCCACCTTTCAAAAAGTCTCTGTGAAGCTGGACAGCTTATTCCTCTAATTCACCATATCAGCAAAGACTTGGGGAGGTGCAAGTGACTCAAGTCTCTGCTTCTCTCAGCACAAAATCACAAGATAATCCTGCAAATACCTTTCGTCCAGTTTTATCTTACACCACTATGGAACTCTGCACATCTCCTGATCCAGGACATGGTGATATCCCTCCTGATCTCCTTTATGCCATTAGGTCTCTCCAATTGATCCCCACCTTGTATTCTGTGGCTGTCCGTATCAAGTTCAAAGTTGCGGTTACTGCTTAAGAGATGAATAAAGGATCTGCACTTCTCTTTGGTATCTACTAGGTGATACCTGCAGGACCTGATCACTCTGTACACCCCAGCGAGAGCGCTACTCTTTTCTACCTCTGGCCTCTTGGTGGAACCAAAATCAAAAGACCACCATTTCTCAGTCTAAGCCACCCTGTGGTGAATCCCCGCCAGCATTCATGTAGGGTTTGAAAACCCACTCATCGCTGACATATTTTCCCTCCACACAACTACATGTCCAAAACCATCTGCAGATGTTTGTCTATTTACTTGTTATTAGAGTCTCATTTTTACAGGCAGCTACTTGAGTGATTTGAACCAAAACCAGGACACTTTTATGTAACCTCATGCGTTGCTTTCATGAAAAGCAACGGCTAAATGAATAAATTCAAATTCAGCTGAATTCAGATACCTACCCTAAACTTTACCCTAAATAAGAATTACTCTGCTGTTTAAATGGGTGAATCATAGTAAGGACCTTAAGTTGCTTTGGAGAAACACGTGATCAAAATGAATAACAGTAAAGTGTGAAAGACTTCACCATGATGATAAGGCAGCACTGAACACCTCCACCTCCTTGAACCTGTTTGTTTCCCCCTGTATCCCATGTCCCCGTGTAGAGCGAAGGAGGGGCATGAAGAGGCAGCGGAATCAGAGGAAGGAGAAGGAGAAGGAGGGTCAAGGTACCCAACAGGAGCACACGGAAGCAGGGGAGATGGGCGACCGCGAGGGCCTGGAAAGCCGCAACAAGACGGAGCACCGGCAGAGGCGGGGACACAACAGGGACCCGGTCCTGCCAGCAGGGGGTGCTGTGCGTTAAGGGCGCTCCAGATGTTTCTTGTCCCTTTACCCCCTTCACCCACCCTTCCTTGTGAAGGGGCTGCTGCTGCTACCTGTATAGTTTGAATATATAATGTAATTGCGCATGGGGCATCCAGGGTTCAGTAGACCCTGAGGACCCTACCCCTCCCCACCCCCAACCTTACCCCACTGGCCCCTCCCTTTCCATCTATCCTTTCTGGACGACACACCAAATGAGAGAGAAAGAAACCTTGCTGGGGACTTGGTCAGGACTGTAAGGAGTGGATCAAGAAAATGGGACATTTTTCCACTGTAGGAAAACAGCAAGCATGTTAACGCCTTACAGGGGCTGATTTCAACATTTCATCAAGGTTTGAATGTAGGTTTAATGACATTATTTAGCTTTGTTGTCTAGGCAAATAGAATAAATGGAGGAGTGGAAGGAAGCCGCATGCTTGTCTGTATTGGTGGCCTCCACGTCGGGGGAGAACAGACTGTGTGTGGACTTGCCGTTTGGGTGCATGAAAATCAAAACAAACACGGTTGTTATATATCACAAACAAGGTGAGAAGAGACACGGCTGCTTTCTACCCGAGACTTTTTCATTACATCTTTGCTCATTCTCTACAGAACAGAGTGCTGGTTTGTCTGTTTGTATCAGTAGGTTATGTGTGAAGTCACCTTAAACCATTCAAAGTACCTGTATGTCAAATAAAGTACTGTATATTGGATTTGTATATTTTGTAGTGCACACCTTTTTTTGGCATAATCTACATTTTTGGGTTTTTTTGCAATGAGTTTGTACGCCGCATTTGTATACATGCACCGAGCTTGAGCCTCAGAGAGGAAGACGGACCAGCTCATTTTAACTAATATATGAAGCAGAGCATTCAGTATATAAATTAAATCTTGGCTGGCTGGGTGCAAGGACATGGCTCTTTAGCATTTATACATTTCCAACGTGTTTAAAACATTTTCTTTTTTACTTATTTCCTCCGAGGTAACTTCATTGTAATGAATCAACATTGAACTGCTCCATGCCTAAGACAAATGCCTATACTTAAATGAACTGATAACAAGAGTTTACGATATGAAATGTAATGTTCTCAGTCCTTATCAGCACCATGGACTCATCTAAAAACACGTGAAGTTCACAACGTCCCAAAAGAACAGATGATAAAAATTTAAAGGCAGTCTTTTTGGTTCCTAGTTATTAAAATAAATTTAAATCATGTTTAATATCTGTGGTTTTGTACTTGCATTTAAATGACAACAAGAAGTAAAAACATTATTTGTAAGTATTTTACCTGACTAGATTCTGCATCATATTTTATCGAGATATAAGTATTGCCTTTACTCACTGTAACCAAACTGTCCAAAAATTAATCTGTATTTACACCTATAGTTACGTTTGCACACATTTCACTACAGATTTTCACTACTACTCTGACACTCATTCTGATATAAAATGAATCATAAAAATGATCATGGAAGTATAGTCCTGCAGCATTTGAAGTCGCACCTTACTGCCCATTAAATATCGATTTGTAATGATTGAATTTCATATTTTTGCGTCTCAGTTTGGCATAGTGGCGCAGTGTGTAGTGCAGCACCGGGGATGTTTTGAGTGTCTGTTTGAGTCCAGCTCAGTCTGTGTGGAGTTTGCATCTTCTCCGCATTTCTGGCTGAGCTTCCCCCACAGTCCAAAGACATGTGTTCCAGTTTAATGGGCAAACACAAGCTGCCTGTAGTGTGAGAAGTGCGAGGGGTTAATGAAGATGTGCCTACTAGAGCATGAAAATGAGACACGTATGCCATTTGGCCACAGGCCTCCATCAGCACGTACAGATACTGTATTCCTTGGCAAGGTCAAGTAGCATCAAATTATATGCAACAGAGAAGATCACTGGGCAAAAAAATTGGTAAACATCAAAATAGCCGGTTGGATTGAGGGGCATCTATGATATATTTCTGGCTTTGGTGTTTCTGAATACAAATGTAATGTAATTAGTAAACTCAAATGGCCCTACTGAACCCTGGGCTGTGACCATGACCTTCCGTGCCTGGCACGAGGTGCGCCGGGACGCAGTGACTCATTACAGGTTTATCATAGTGGTGAAGGAGCAACATACTGAAATAGTGAGGTCAATGACACACAGGTGCCTCACACCTGGGACTTCAGTTCTCCTGTACAGCCTACATTACGCCCTTCGCTGCTTTTAACGCCTATCCTGCTCCTGAGTTGGAGCATCAGTGTAATTGCTATCTGCACTAGAAAAATTCCCAAATTAGGATTTGCTCAAAACCTTTATTTCATTTTATATATTTTATTTTATTTTATTTTACATTTATTTTATGAATATATTTATTTTTGATAGCCACTTTTCTTAGTGCTGGGTCACAACGGCCGGGCATCTATCCCAGAAACACACGGCGCACGGCACGGTACACCCCAGTTGGTATTGCACTTTGTATGGGAAACTTATGAGAGTGAGCGGAAGGAGGAGGACAGCATACACATGGAAGCACTTTGGTGGGTCAAACACCGCTTGTGCAGAAGGACAGGTTTGATGGTAGATGCCTGGAGACCAATCAGAATGGGGCTCCCATAAACCAAGTTTGATGTCACTTGAACCAGAACCTGTGTGCTTAGCGAAATGTAACAACACTATACTGTGTTGCATTAGTTTTTCACCAGATCTACTATAATTCAAGACGGAGCCGACAAGATGGCTGAAAATGTAGTGAAATGTACTCTATGAAGTCTGACTGTCTGAATGTTTGCTTTGTTGTTGCTCTTTGCTTGTTTGCTTTTTGAGTTCTTTACTCATACATTTTCTTCTTTAAAAAAAGATGGCGCCGTCGCCGACGCGAATGGCTGCAGTCTTCCAGGCTCCTCTTACATTTTATCTCTCTGTTATCCTACTACATATTACATATTTTATGTTCATACTGAGGATGCCTGGAAACAAAAACTTTTCGTGGTAATGTTACGAGCCGGGTCGTAACAGTAACAACACTGCTATGCTGTTTTGTTCATCCATGACAAATAAACCTTTGATTGATTGATTGATCGATCACTGGATAACTGACTAACTGACCAGGCAGAGCAGAACACAAACCATTGACTTTCGGACCTTAACAAGAAGACACCGATGATACCAGCTGAGTTCCCATCAAATGTAACACATTTTAAACCAGCATATGAAAGATTTTTTCTATGTCTTTTTGTGAAATATAACATTGTTTGACATTTTATTTAGATTGTACATGTACATGTTCTGCTGTATTATTTACTATGGTATGCAGTAATTTGGTACATTTAACAATACCACTTGTCTACTCTAAAAATGTTCAAACTTTGAACATTCCTGTAACTTTATAGACACCAAGACCAAATGCATCCAATTGCCAGATATAGCAGAAAACCAAACGAAACCATGTTTTTGTTAACAAAAATATATTTTATTCAAAATAAATTGTATAATCTTCATATGTAAACTGTGTGTAAAAAATAAAACATTTCTCATTTATTGACACAAACAGACAGATCGTTCATTTTAAGACATCGGTCTTCACGCAGAATTGTCCTTCTGAAAGGAGAGAAAAAATAAATTCTCTTTTTAGCTTAAAAGAGGTTGTTGCAGGATGCAGTACTTTCCCCTGTGGCACACACAAAGGTAATAAACACAGATAGCCTCCTTAGTTTGGGTGTAAACAACAATTGCAGACCCAGGTCTGTATTTCAGTAAGAGTGTCATTGTTTACTGGTCAAAAAACTGAACGGCAGAAACACTTCAGCTTGGCTCTGCTCTCTGTTTTTCTCCAAAACAACAGTATCTATCATTGTTTATTGTCTCTGCCTGGAGAAAACAACTATGCTCAGCCCTGAAAGCCCATCCAACTTCTCCAACCCCCAAACCAGTGCTTGAAGTGGGCCGGTACCTCTACATTTCTGCATATACATGTACTGTACATTGTTCGGAAGCAACACTTGTGCATTTTCCTCAGAGTGTTGTGGCTTTTCCTTGTGTTCCGCCCGTTCTTCTAAGCTACTCGGAACAACCTGACTCTTTCCCAGCAAAATACATCTTTCATAACAGCCCTCATACGTAGCTACATTTAATAACCCAGGGTGCGCTAAGCTGCGATGCAAGTCGGCTTGAGCGCTCCTTAAGTTTGCTGATACCAACCGATCCACACGCCACCATGTTTTTTAACACTTCAAAACACTGCCCCACCCCTCAACCTTGGTCTCCACTCGCTTTCCACTTCACTCTTGAGCCAGAAGGCTATGCCCTTAAAAGTCACAGCAATGGGCCGCCGCATTCTACTGCGAGAACAGCATGTCAACAAGCAACTCCAAAAGATCCATCTGACCAATGATGGGCCGGAAGAAGAGCTCAGTAACCAGGTGTGGCGTGATGGTCTTGAGCATCGAGGCTGTGAGGAGGATGCGGGAAAAGCGGCCATAGTCCTCAGGGTGAAGAGGCAAGAGGACTTCCCTCAGAGCCTGCTGGGCTTCCTGCTGCAAGCCCTCGATAAATGCTGCCACTTTTAACTCTGGCACATCTGGAAATAATAGAAAATGAAGGGAGATTAGAGAGCACAAACACAAAAGGAAGTATCTTGGGTAGATTTTTACAATTGCATACATTCATTTAGCTTATAAGCAACTAACAATGATTTACCCATTTATGTAGCTGGGCAATTTTCACTTGAATTCAGTGCAAGAATCTTGATCAAGAGCTGTACATCAGAAGGTTGGATTCAAACCTGGGTCTTCATACTGATCGCAGTTTTAACCACTACATCACCTGCTGTCTCCTCGGTTTTAGTTAAGACTCCCAAATGTGTATCAGGGTAATGCGTTGTACTCATTTTTGTCTCAGTATTATCTTTGAAGTTGACTCTTTTTGCTTTTACATGCAATATCTTCAGCTTAAGTCTACAGGTTTTCAGCTGGTATTGAACTGTGACTCCAGTCTTTCATCCGTAATCTTACCAAACTTCTCTTACTGAGTCCAGTTAAATCTCAAGTATTTAAATTTTTCTTGCAGGAGAAGGGGCGCAAAATGTCATAATCATACTTTCCCATGAGTTCTGGAGCTGTATTGTTTTTACGGGTTACCATTACAGGCAGTTCGGGCTTTATGCAAAGTGAAAGGGGCCACGCCTTGTGGAAAAACGTATAGTTAAAGCTTAAATACTTCAAAAACTTCAAATGATGATAAAATTCAGACAAATGCAACTTTGCATTGTAAAGAAAATTATGTAAAAAGATATAGACATTAAACATATGATGTACACACTAATAAAAAAACTCTTACCAGGGTTAAATAAAATAGTGCCTTTAAGATATGCATACTCCTTAGGGCTGAGGTCTAAGCTCCAGAATTTGTTGAGGCATGACTTGAGCTTGTGTACCCCAGCCAGGGTTGGCTGTGCTCTCTCCCTGTCCATGGCTCCACACTGGTCTTGGCCGCTCAGAAGGATCCTCTTGAGCATGCTGATGGCTGGCATGTCAGTCACCTCAAAATTGATCCCTTCCTGAGCCAGGCCCACAACAAAAAGCGGGGCCCAGCAGGCACCAAGGAGCGAGAGCTGGTCTTTGGGGGGCAGCTGGCAGAAGGAAGGCAGGCTCTTCATGAAGCATATGGTTTTGACCAGCACGCCCGAGGCCAAGTGACAAGTCTCTCTGGGAGTCTTCAAGCACACTGTCCTCTTCGCTTCACAATGGCAGCTATGCGGCTGCACTGAACTGTAGCCGCAGTCCCCGTGGGCTGGGTGGTTGCCGCTCTGGCAACTGAGAATGTTGAAGAGGATGGCGTTTGGCTGCCGGAACTTCTCACTGGAGCAGTGGCATTCGCTAGTCATCTCGTTCAAGTTGCAGTGTCGGTCTTTCTTCTTCCTACGTGCTGTTGGATAAAAGTTGCTTCTTGGTCGCACAGTGCACTGGTTGTGAGGTAACCACACAAGAGTGTCTATGCACACCAGTATCTCTAGCAGTTGTGGCACAAACTACCTTAAATCCTATTTATAGAGGCAATGCTGAGTAAAGCAATTCAACCTTGACCTACCATGTTAAACAACATTCTCTCACTGAAAAACAACTTGGCCATGGACCGGTCCACTCACTGGAGGAGATAAGGTTTTCTCAATGAAACCAAACAAAGTAATGGTTCAATGGAGGAAAAGGTGAGGGATCATAGGGGAGAGGAGGTGAAATGGCTCTTATCTTAATTATCGCTGTTGTTAACGCTGCCTGTACCAAGCTACCAAGGACTGCAAAGGCAATCGGGCAGACGTTTTATGGCCCTGATCACTGCCAGCTCACAGTATTACGGTAGCGGGCCAAAACAAACATGTGAGGCCTTAACTTAGTGTACAACCTTGTAAGGAGCCTGGGAAGAAGTAGGCCAACGTTACACTTCATACCTGGGTATTGTGAACAATATGTGTTACAGCTCTATGCGATAGGTACACGTTCCACGTTGGTGTTTGAGCAACTTTGGGTTGGAGCTTTTGCGCTGAATCATCGGGAAAAAGCACGCATGCATGCTGTTTCAGGGTGCGTAAGTGTTTGCAAAGCTTTACCGAACCTTATGGAATACTGTAAATCACTGTCCTGAGCAACAGGAACTTCCCCGTGCAAGCAAATCCACATTTAACCACTGTGACTTATCTGTCCAAGCATTATTCTTAACCAGGCCATCCTGGTCAAAGTTGTGGCAGTTTGGAGCTCACCGGAATCACTGGGGGTTGGGCTGGGACAACTATACCCTGGATGGGAGACCAGTCCATTGAGCGATGGTCACGTATGCGCTCACTATGTGCAGCTTGTAAAAGCCAGTTAACCTAAAACACGTGTCTTTGGACTGTGGCAGGAAACCCACACAGACATGGGGAGAAAATGCAAACTGCATGACCAGGATTCGAACAGCTATTCCAGTTTGGAAGATGCTGTGAGAGGTCAGCACTACACATTGCACCACTATGCTAAAATGACACACAAAAATGTGAAATTTAATCATTATGAAACAATATTTTGTTGGGTAATAAGGTGCAATTTAAAATGCCACAAAAAATCATACTTTTGTGATCATTTGTGCAATTATATTAAGATGTAGTGCTGAAGATGTAGCAAACACTGTAGGTGGGACAGATGAATTCCAGACCTGGGAAACACATACACACCTGTCCAGCCTGGTTAGGCATCATGCTGTCCTCTGCAATTTGACCCTTTTTCAATATGTTTAAATTCCACATTTAAGCTGGCAATAAAATTGGAAAGAACAAAAAAAAATTCTCAATCCATTCATTATTAATACCCACTTGTCCTAATACAGCATAGTAAGGGTCTGGATTATTTCAGAAGCACAGGACACAAGGTAGGGTACACCATGGACAGGATGTTAGTTTGTCACAGCCCTCAGGCTACAAGAAAATTCACGTGTTTCACCCATTCACTGGAAACACACGTTTCTGGACTGCTGGATGAAATATACACTCACCTGCCACTTTATTAGGCACACCTTGCTAGTGCTGGGTTGGACCCCCTTTTGCCTTCAGAACTGCCGCGATTCTTCGTGGCATAGATTCAACAAGGTGCTGGAAACATTCCTCAGAGATTTTGGTCCATATTGACACGATAGCATCACGCAGTTGCTGCAGATTTGTCGGGTGCACAACCATGATGTAAATCTCCCATTCCACCACATCCCTAAGGTGCTCTACTGGATTGAGATCTGGTGACTGTGGACACCATTTGAGTACACAGAACTCATTGTCAGGTTAAAGAAACCATTTTGAGATTTTATGAGCTTTGTGACATGGGGCATTATCCTGCTTGAAATAACCATCAGAAAATGGGTACACTGAAGTCATAAAGGGATGGACCTACTCAGGTAGGCTGTGGCATTTAAACAATACTCAGCTGATACTAAGGGGCTCAAAGTCTGCCAAGAAAATATCACTCACACCATTATATCACCAGCACCAACCTGAACTGTTGATACAAGGCAGGATGGATCCATGCTTTCATGTTGTTGACACCAAATTCTGACCCTGCCATCCGAATGCTGCAGCAGAAATAGAGACTCAACAGACCAGGCAACGTTTTTTCAATCTTCTATTGTCCGATTTTGGTGAGCCCGTGCGAATTGTAGCCTCAAGTTGCCTATTCTTAGCTGACAGGAGTGGCACCCGATGTGGTCTCCTGCTCTACAGCCCATCTGCTTCAAGGTTCATCGTGTTACACGTTCAGAGATGCTCTTCTGCATACCTCGGGTGTAACAAGTGGTTGTTTGAGTTACTGTTGCCTTTCTATCAGCTCAAACCAGTCTGGCCATTCTGGCATCAACAAGGCATTTTCGCCCAGAGAACTGCCACTCGCTGGATATTTTCCCTTTTTCTGACCATTCTCTGTAAACCCTAGAAACGACTGCGTGTGAAAATCCCAGTAGATCAATAGTTTCTGAAATACTCAGACAGCCCGTCTGGCACCAACAACCATGCCACGGTCACTAAAATCATTTTTCTTCTCCATTCTGATGCTCGGTATGAACTTCAGCAGGTCATCTTGACAATCTCTACTTGCCTAAATGCATTGCGTTGCTTCCATGTGATGGGCTGATTAGATATTTGTGTTAACAAGCAGTTGAACAGGTGTACCAAATAAAGCGACTATACAAAAGCACAGGGACGACATACAGACTCCACAAAGACTGCGCTGCCGTCAGGCACTTGTTCAAACCCACAGCCCAGGAGCCATGCAGCACCAGCACGGTCCCCAGGACAACTGTGTGATTATGAAAAGGAAAAAATACTGTTTTACAGTTCTCACAGCATTTGAATCCCAGTGCCATTCCCACCTGGGTATATGGAGAGAAAGACAGTAAATAAATATTTCCATCAGTCCACAGAACTGGCCTCATGTGGTGTTTAGTAAATTTATTTTTGTACTTTCTCTGTGTACTTTAATCATTAGGTAAGAAGAAATGCCAAAAATGTTTTAGGTTGAGCACAGTAGTGTGTAACTCATTCAAACAGAATTAGATCATATGACTCGTGTGTGCAATATGACAACAAAACAGTGTTTTTATAAATAACTGTATGGTTTTGACTGAAGTGTTTCATTTTGCAAAAGATCTGAGGTTTTCTGCTACTTGGGTGCGTGGTTGTGCTAACTGTGTGTAGTGTTTTGACAAAATGGGCCCTGTTTTCAAAACTGGGCTTAAGCACTTAAAAAAAACTACATAGAGCTTTATTTTTAAAAATATAATTTCCCAAGATAATCTGACTTTCTGAGGAACTTTATTCAATAGTAAAGCATTTCTTCACATTTACGAGGACCACATTTGGATTTTGAGCGGCTCCTACCAGCTGCGCGGCATGAAACCAGCACCACCACGGAGTCTTCTTTGCAGTTACAGTTTGCCTCTTGCTGAGTTAAGTTCTTAACCTGCAGTGTCTGCTTGTCTTCTAGTTCCACCTGCTATTATCTCAGGAATTATGGCCCCCATTTTGGCTATTCAGATGACATCAGCTTGTTCGGTGACTGCAAATTCATTTTTTATTGATTTCTTTTATCTTTACTGTTCTGGTTTTAGCATTAAAGGTTGAATTAATCAGCAAACATGCATTTCATGTATGCACACTTTGTGTTTGCTAAATAAATACGCAATAACCTCCAGAGCTGAATGGGTGCTGGTACACGCCGTACAGTTTTACTAAGTAGTTAGTGAGGAGAACTGCCTTGTTATGTCATGTTATGTTATGTAATGGTAACTATTAAAACAACTGTAGGGTGGGCTGTAATTTTGTAGCATTTTACCATAAATAGATGTCAGATTTATGGTTCAGGATTTTGCCATTATAATCATGTCATTGGTTCATGAGAATACAGCTTTCAGGACACAGGACAGATGAATGAAACAAATATTTTGTGTCTTTGGATGAAAGTGACAGAAAAGCAACAAGTTGCTAATAAAAAACTCTTAAGGAAAGAGGGAAGAAGTACTTGTCTTATAAAATGTCTAAGGACAGGAGTAAATGAAGACTTTGACCTGCCAGCCAGCAAATTACAAATGACTAACCAATGTAAATAGAACTTCAAGTACAATCAGCTCTATTGCTACTGGCAAAAAACACAGCTGCGGAAACAGTTCTGTTCTCTTTCAAATGCCCACACTTTCCCTTCGACAGCATGATACCCCGTGCATCCCCAGTTATTTAACCCCTAAGCTGTGTTTGAGACTAATTTCTCTTTTTGGAGTTCCTATCAAAAATTTGGCAGCCCATTATTACTGCTTTTAAAGCTAATATAAGACATAAATCATTGGCTACTCTCATGTTACCAACTCCATTCCTGGTTATTATCATAAGTTCTACACTGCTTTTTGGAAGGTATGATTCATAGACCATACCTTATTTATCTGAAATGACACCTGTGTGTGTGTGTGTGTGTGTGTGTGTGTGTGTGTGCGCGTGTGCAAATTCCTGAATTTTCATTATAGTCTCACCCATTTAGTTCCTATTTCCAGCCAGATCTAGACACAGAAATTCAGTAAAGTTAGCAATCATTAATTTTATGCTTTGAGATGCCCGGTGTGGAGGATTTCATGAAACTTTACACATTACACAGTATTTATGATAGATAAAAGAAACTCCAAAGGGTTAATATATGATTTTAGAGCAGTTTATTTTGTGAGAAATGGTGGTGCAGCAGGCAGCACTAAACCCGTACAACGCCTGGACTGTAATTTAAAATAAGTGGTTCAGTCAAATTGTCTCTGTGTGGAGGTTCATGTTCATCTTTAGCAGGTGTGGATCTCCTCCTCTTATAGCCCAAAACATGGGTTTCAGGTGAACCCTAAATTAGTGATTGTAGAAAGTGTGCAGTTGTCCTGTGACAACATGGTGTCCATCAAGGAAAACCTCTAATTTATTCCCATGTGGGCAACAGATAACATCAACTTCACTCAGCCTCATTGGGGTTTGAACCCAAGCACAGTGAAGCACCTGCACAACCTGCTGCTTTGCCCCATTTAAACCCTGTGATGCACAGTTACCTGTCCTAATAAGGTGTAAGAAAACATGTAATTTACTGGGTAGTTCTGATGATACCATTTTTTGCACAAATTTCTACAATAAAAATTTTAATTAAAAATACCGTATTTATCTTTGATACATATGGGCTAATTTGGACTTCTCTTGAACTTCAGTTCCACATCTTTAAGAAAAGCAGAAGTACAAAGCAACCCACTGTTTGATCAGTTTTGTAAGTATCTATGGTCTTCCTGCAGAATGAGCGTATTTACTAAGAAAAGGTTTTGGAGTCTTTAAGTATTAATCTTTTTCTGTTTTGGCAGTGATCTGCTTTATTCTGAAAAAGGAATGAACATTAACTTATATACTGAGGTTATACCTGTCAGTGCACGAACACACAAGAACTGAGCATCGCCTTTGTCACTGGTTAATTCCTGGCACTAAACAAACAGAAACAGAAAAATTTACTGTTTAACAACCCAAACACAATGATGTTGACCCTCACTAACATCCAGTCTTGTAAAAGACTGTGTTTCACAGATAATCACAGCTTTTTAAAATTGTTTAGTTTTTAATTTTTTTATTTTATTTGTCTTTTTTTAAAAACTGTGTTAACATTATGTACACTGGAGTTCCATCTACTGAAAAAACAAATCCAAATGCAGGTTTTTCCATTTATACCAGACATAGTCTAACAGTCTTAGAAGCCTCACCATTACCTTTTTGGATACACCTTTTTTGACTCATATCATATTTTTAATTCAGAATATTTCTTGAGATTATACATATATACAGTATGCTATACTGCTGTACTGTACCTCAAACAGTCTTTATAGTGAGTATGAGGGGAAGAGGCAGTGAATCACATAAATTCTCTTAAAATTATTTTAGTCCCTGACTATAGCCCATGAATATAGTCCCTTCCGCCATTACTTTAACACCATTCAGTTGCCTGTTTGTTCAGAATCAGAGCAGTAGGTTCCCATTTGACATATTCATTGGAAATTGGAACTGATGTGCTTATTTGTTTGGGCGCATGGTTGTAAGCATGGGGATTTATTGCTACAATAACTGCATCCCGCGGCTTTGGAATGTGAAACTCAGGTAACTTTTTGATCTGTATGAAGAGGTGTGGTTTGATGACTGCAATTTAAAGACCAGGAAAACTGTGTCTCCAGACTGGTCACTGTCAAGGACAGTTCATGTAAGTAAAGGAGACTATAAACTAAGAACGTGCCTCTGTATGACTCCAGTTAAACTCATCCTCCATCATACTTGAAGAAACACCATTACTACTGGCAGTTTCTTTCCAAAAAATGTGTGCTTGAGTTGCAGTGAAACAAATGGATTCTAAAAAACCAAATCAGTATCCTTATATGTAAGATCTGCCTTTTTTATTTCAGATCCCTTAAACTCAGATGGAAATTGTGTGGAATCTGAAAGTTGAGTCTACTACTTTTTATCAAATCCTTTAGTGTTTTTTTTTTGTTTATTAGGCACAAATTCTGGGCTTCATATAACTGGATAGCTAAACAAGGCCACAATGTGCCAAAGTTTTAAAATTATCCTTGGCATTACTTGACAAAACGAAAAGCCTTTGGAAACACATCCCGAAGTTATTCTTGGCCAAAGTGTGAAGTAACCTTTAGTGAACCCGAGGAGGGATGAGGAGGTAGCTGCAGGTATAGCTGAGTGAAGGCACTGACAGGTGCACTAGAGTAACCTGAGCTGGCTGAGCAAATGCCAGCCTCCAGCTTGATCTGTGACACATCACTCTCAGGGATTGTAATGACAAAGAGAGATAAGATCCAGGATAAGAAGTGTGTTTATTGAAGGAAGGAGAAGCCTGAGACCGACACGGAGGATAGTGACTTATCTTTCCCGCCACAATATACTGCAAAAAAAACTTTCTTTGTTGGCAGCCAAGTCTCGGCTTCCAACCATCGACCAACTCTCCTCCGATACACAACATGACGTAACCAATGGATTTTCCCTGATCCTGTTGAACACAGTAATAGGATATTTTATTAAAAGAGTAAACCTATTTGCCTTTGCAGAACCTTTGGTTTGTTTGTAACAGCAGGTCTGCTTGGGAATGAAGGCAGTGGGCAGTGAAATCAGGACCAGAAACTGATAGAGTGGGCATGGAGGAGCAGAGAGGCTTGAAAGCTGGAAAGAACCAGGAATGAGCTTTTGTGGTGAAATGGCACCTTCTGAATGAGATGTTTAATTCTTCTTAGTTTTCATTTCCTCTATTTACTGGTATTTCAATAAGTACTATGGTAAATAATTTACACACCCATTATAGCAAAGCCAGAATGTGCCAAAGCCAGCTCTATTTTTGCAGCTTTTTGGTGTTAAATTTAGTATTCATTTTGCCGGTTCTAGTAGAATATGAAAGAAGGAAAAAATGAGACTATTCAAGTTTTATTTATTTTTTTTAGCATGGAACAAAATGAAAAATTATTTCTCCTCCAGAGTCCATAACTGCTCATGCCACTTTTAGCTGCTATGGCTGCAACTAAACGCTTGCCTGACTGTAGTTGTTTGCCAGGGTCTTACATCCCTGTGAAGGAACTTTTGGCATGCAGAAATATTTTAGTTCAGCATAATTTTCAGGTTTTTAAGCATGAATCTGATCAAGTTGCTTTGGCAATATCTCAGTCAGATTCAGGTCAGGGTGCTGACTACGCCATTCCATGAATTTAATTTGTTTGCTTAATTTTGACTTGCTTATATGTTTATGGCATCAATGTGTGCAGATTCCCTGGCAGAAGAACATCTCCAGCAGAATGCTGACCATGCTTGACTGTTGGCAGAAGGTTCTTATTCTGACCTTCTGCATTTGCTTTTTTGCTTTAAGTCATACCTTCATATTGTCCAAAAAAATCACCTTTTAATTTAATGTCAAACACTGAAAAAGTAGAGAAAACTGGTAAGGAGGTAAATACTTTTTCACAGCGATGTGCAGAATTACAATTAACTTTTTATTTATCGAATGTGTGTATGTAAGGTTCATAATTGTTTGTTGCTTACTGTTTTTTTGTTCGGGTTCAGTCACATGTACTGTACACATATACAGTATGTACATTGTTAACATTAATTATTATATGAGCCCAGTTCCCAGCAGAAACTAGCTGAGCCACCTGGGGTTACTGCAGAGCATCTCTTAGCTCCTTAACTAAACTAGACCTGCAGTTTCATCCCTCCCTATCTTAGCTCATTGGCAATGGCTGTCTTGCAAGTAAAGTCAGAGGACTGGACTTAGCAGTCTCAAACCTTTCTTCCCACAGCAAAAAAACAGACAGTTTGCCTAAAACAAAAATATTTCAAGGATTTCTTGCCTCTCCTTGTGCAGTTTAGTGCCAGAACCTGCAGATGAGTTTCAGCAGAAGCTCAGGAGGGGGAATTTTCCTCCTGTCATATTACAGTACACTGAAGCAGGACACATGATCACTTTGCCCTGATGGCAGAAACTTCACTGCACTATGCTAGTTTAGTCTTTCACCTAATTTAAAAAGGTTATATTCAGATCAGCACATTTTAAAAATGTGGGATATTTCTAATATTGAGTAAATTAGTAAAGTTTTCCACAGAGACAATTGCTGATGCTTCCATTTTTACTGTAAAAATATAGAAGGAAAACACCTTAAAAATTAATAATACATACTGTATTTTGCAAAAAGTTAGACAGAAAGATAGATACATAGATACATATAAAGATACCTCACTGATCTTATGGGATCTTGCATGAGGCACTGGAATAGCACTGGGAAAAAATAATATCACTTGGACAAGTATAAAAGAATGGTAATAGGCAGCATACAAAAAAACAGATTTTTTTGTCTTCCGGTAGCAATTTTATATATTCTGTTTACAATCAATGAATTGCAACACAATCGTAAAGACCAGTTGAAGGCCAGGGAAAGAGGCTGGACTTTCCAGGTTGTTGAACTCTTTTGAGACTGCACGTAAAGAATGTTTTTTTCTCTTTTACAGGATGCTCAAATCCTTGGATGTTTAAACAATTTTACTCGACTAGAAGACTGTAGTTGAGTTTAGCCTGCCATGGCAGAGCTTAGTAATTGTTTTTATCTCCTGTCCATAACCTTAGGAAAAGTTGCATGTAATTTATTGCACACCTATTTTAATGGTAAATAATTAATTGTAAGGTAACTGCAGATCAGAAACTGGAAATTCATGTTTTTACTCTATCATTGTTATTATATAATAAATTAATAGTGTAAGAATTTTAGTTTTACGCAGCTCTACTTTTTAGTGATGGATACTTAAGGTTTCAAGAATTATTTCAAGTAATCCAAACACCATACATGACAGCTCCTACAGGGCAGCCGGACAGACCCAAATCCAAGGGCTTCATATTAAGTTAATCTGACTTTTGCAGCACAAGGTGCGTGCAACAAAACCAGAAAGACTCCAATGTCAGGTTTGAACAGGGTTCATACAGAGTGCATTCGTTGGCAGGCTTATTGTTTTATTCCAACAATAAAATATGTACTCAAAACATAAAATTGCTGCAGACAACTGTGCAAAGGAGTTTTACTTTTATTCTGTAAGAAAATATTGGATAAAAGCTGTGCTGTGGTCTGTGTTTCCTGATCACTCTTGGAGGTTGAAGATTGTTATTTGCTGTTACTGCAACTAACTGATGAAAGCTAAATATGTAATTTAATAATCGATAACTGAGGCAACAGGTCAGGCACTAGGAATTATAAGCCATCTTCACAATGGAAAGGTGTTTAACTTAAAATTATTATTTCACTATTAATATTTTGACATTTATGTATGTGATTAAACCTGGGTCCATGTTGTGTCCAGCCCGATAGGACAATAACACCAAGTATTTTGATGTACTGTTGACAAAGCCCTACATTTCTTTTGGAATATGAATCATTGTTTATATTTTCAGGTAAAAGAACTGATAATATCATCTTGAGACAGAACAAAAAAAGTTTTTAAATGTAGGATTTCGAGGAAGTTGTCCAAGCTCCACACCTAAACATGCGGCATCATATCAGGTGCATTAGAACGTAACGTAATGTACAAGCGGAGTTACCTGGCGCTGCCCAGGTCAAAAAGATGTAGCAGTACAAAGGTAAAAAGCCATAACACATTATATAATTACTAATCTTTTTTAACATTGAAGTGGCAGCATTTAGTACATAAGTATTGTTAGTGCTGTTGGACAAGTAAACAACACAGTGAAATGGATGCAAACCGTAGTGAAGTGGAAAGGAAAAAACAAAATATTGCCAAACTATCAATACCTTTACAGCACTAATGTGTGTATTTTTATGTTTTTGTGCATCTCATCTGCAATACATTATTCATTTTTACATTTTTGTTTGTTCTCATAAAACAGTTATTGGTTCGTGCGGTCAGACATGCAGATGATGCTGACAGCAATGCATGCTGGCTGTAGTGAAGTTCATACAGCAATGACAAATTATGTACAGTATTCTTCTTCTTCTTCTTCTTTCGGCCGCTCCCGTTAGGGGTCGCCACAGCAGATCAAAAGCTTCCACTTCTTCCTGTCCTCTGCATCTTTCTCCGTCACCCCCACCACTTGCATGTCCTCCTTCACCACATCCATAAATCTCCTCTTAGGCCTTCCTCTTTTCCTCTTGCCTGGCAGCTCCATCCCTAGCATCCTTCTCCCGATATATCCAGAATCTCTCCTCTGCACATGTCCAAACCAACGCAATCTCGCCTCTCTGACTTTGTCTCCAAACCGTCTAACCTGGGCTGACCTTCTAATATACTCATTTCTAATCCTGTCCATCCTCGTCACACCCAATGCAAACCTTAACATCTTTAACTCTGCCACCTCTAGCTCTGCCTCCTGTCTTTTGGTCAGTGCCACCGTCTCCAACCCATAAAGCATAGCTGTTCTCATTACCATCTTATAGACCTTTCCTTTCACTCTTGCTGGTACCCTTCTGTCACAAATCATTCCTGACACTCTTCTCCACCCATTCCACCCTGCCTGCACTCTCTTCTTCACCTCTCTTCCACACTCCACATTACTCTGAACTGTTGATCCCAAGTATTTAAATTCATTTACCTTCGCTAACTCTATTCCCTGCATCCTCACCATTCCTCTGTCCTCCCTCTCATTTATGCACATGTATTCTGTCTTAGTCCTACTGACCTTCATTCCTCTTCTCTCTAGAGCATATCTCCACCTCTCCAGGGTCTCCTCAACCTGCTCCCTACTCTCACTACAGATCACAATGTCATCCGCAAACATCATAGTCCATGGTGACTCCTGTCTGATCTCATCTGTCAACCTGTCCATTACCATTGCAAACAAGAAAGGACTCAAAGCTGATCCTACCCCCACCTTGAAAGCATCCGTCACTCCTACCGCAGACCTCACCACTGTCACACTGTCCTTGTACATATCCTGTACCACCCTTACGTACTTTTCTGGCACCCCCGACTTCCTCATACAATACCACAGCTCCTCTCTAGGTACCCTGTCATATGCTTTCTCTAAGTCCACGAAGACACAATGCAACTCCTTCTTACCTTCTCGGTACTTCTCCATCAACACCCTCAGAGCAAACATCGCATCTGTAGTACTCCTTCTCGGCATGAAGCCATACTGCTGCTCACTAATCGTCACCACCCTTCTTAACCTAGCTTCCACTACTCTTTCCCATAACTTCATGCTATGGCTGATAAGTTTTATCCCTCTGTAGTTACTACAGCTCTGCACATCACCCTTATTCTTAAAAATTGGTACCAGTACACTTCTTCTCCACTCCTCAGGCATCGTCTCACTTTCCAAGATTCCATTAAACAATCTGGTTAAAAACTCCACTGCCATCTCTCCTAAACACTTCCATGCTTCCACAGGTATGTCATCTGGGCCAACAGCCTTTCCATTCTTCATCCTCTTCATAGCTTTCCTAACTTCCTCCTTGCTAATCCATTGCAGTCCCCTATTCATAATCCCTACATCATCCAGTCTTCTCTCTCTCTCATTCTCTTCATTCATCAACCCCTCAAAGTACTCTTTCCATCTGCTCAACACACTCTCCTCGCTTGTGAGTATGTTTCCATCCCTATCCTAACCTGCTGCACATCTTTCCCAGCTCGGTCCCTCTGCCTAGCTAATCGGTGCAGGTCCTTTTCTCCCTCCTTAGTGCCTTTTCTTTAGCCTTTGCCACCTCTCTCTTTGCCCTACACCTCATCTCCTTGTACTCCTGTCTACATTCTTCATCTCTCTGTCTATCCTGGTGGTGGAATGAGGAAGTACAGGAAAGTATCTCACGCCAGCCTCTTCCTCTGTATACTCTCCTGTACTTCCTCATTCCACCACCAGGTTTCCTTGTCCTCCTTCCTCTGTCTAGATGTCACACCAAGCACCTTTCTAGCTGTCTCCTTTACCACTTCTGCTGTAGATGTCCAGCTCACTGGTAACTTTTCACTGCCACCCAGTGCCTGTCTTAATTCCTCCCTGAACTCCACCTTATAGTTTTCCTTTTTCAACTTCCACCATTTGATCCTTGGTTCTGCCCTCACTCTCCTTCTCTTTTTGATCTCCAATGTCATCCTACAAACCACCATCCTATGCTGCCTAACTACGCTTTCCCCTGCCACCACTTTACAGTCTACAGTCTCCTTCAGTCTGGCCCTCCTGCATAAGATATAGTCCACCTGTGTGCATCTTCCTCCACTCTTGTACGTCACCCTGTGTTCCTCCCTCTTCTTAAAACACGTGTTTACCACAGCCATGTCCATCCTTTTTGCAAAATCCACTATCATCTGACCTTCTGTGTTCCTCTCCTTAACACCATACCCATCACCTCCTCATCTCCTCTGTTCCCTTCACCAACATGCCCATTGAAATCCGTTGCAATTACCACTCTCTCTCCCTCAGGTACACTCTTCACCACTTCATCCATATCACTCCAGAATTCTTCTTTCTCATCCATCTCACACCCAACTTGCGGGGCATATGCACTAACAACATTCAGCATCACACCATCAATTTCCAGTTTCATAACCGTCACTCTGTCAGACACTCTCTTCTACCTCCAAGACACTCTTGACATACTTTTCTTTCAGGATAATCCCTACCCCGTTTCTCCTCCCATCCACACCATGGTAAAACAGTTTAAACCCCTGTCCGATGCACCTAGCCTTACTCCCCTTCCATTTGGTCTCTTGCACACACAATATATCAACCTTCCTTCTCTCCATCATATCAGCAAGTTCTCTCCCTTTACCAATCATACTACCAACATTCAAAGTTCCTATCCTCACGTCCACTCTCTTAACCTTCCTCCTCTCCTCCTTCCTCCGGACATGCCTTCCTCCTCTCTTCCTCCTTCTTTGGCCAGCAGTAGCCCAATTTCCGCCAGCACCCTGTCGGCTAGCAGTGCTGGTGGCGGTCGTTGTTAACCCGGGCCTCGACCAATCCGGTTTGGAAATTTCTATTTTTGTCCGTAATATTTGGTTACGCCGGATGCCCTTCCTGACGCAACCCTCTCCATTTCCGGGCTTGGGACTGGCACAAAGAAATGCACTAGTTTGTACAGTATGTACAGTATTGCCAAACTTTATTATTGTACATTTTGTGTGCATTTGAGTGAAAAAGTACATGTGTTTGTAGAGCATGCCATGCACCTGTTCTCATATGTGTGAGAAAGTGTGATTCTTGTGTGTGTGTGTGTGTGTGTGTGTGTGTGTGTGTGTGTGTGTGTGTGTGTGTGTGTGTGTGTTTCAGAGAGAGAAAAAGAGATGTCACTACTCCCACTTCTACAAGGCTTATCAGAGATCAAATTTTACATTTTCAACATAGTAAGTAGACTTTTTGCAGTTGAATGAAGTTTACTAAGCAAAGACCTCACTTAGGGTGAGAAGTATCTGGGTGTTGATTTTGAAATTGTGGTTTGAAAAACAAAGTTATGGAGAAAGAACAAACAGACCTACAGAGGTTGAGATTTAGAGCTATAGCGATGTCTTCAGATATGAATTAATTACTGGATATCAAGAGGACATTTTTGCAATGATGTATCGAATGGGTAACTGGCCATAAATGTGACTCCAAGTAAAACTATAACTGTACAGAAGAATTTTATGCTTCTAAGAAAAATCTGCTACATGTATAATGTACATCTTATCCAGCTGTACAAGCCAACAAAACGTTGTAAGCAGATTAATATTGGAAACTGTTTTAGGACAAAGCATCAGCTAAATAAATCAATAAGTAATAAAATAAAATTCTGCTATGCTCATTTTGTTAACTGCAAAATGGGTATTTGATAGAAGAGAAAACTGTCTTACTTTCTACCATTCTAAAAAAAGAGTTTTGTTAAATTGAACATTTATTTCGCAACTCACTAGCAACGATGGACAAAATGACTGCTTTCTGATAAAGCAGGGCAGATGTGGGCAGCAAACTTGTGCTTGTATTTTCACTAATAAATCCATTCATACACAACTGAAAATGAGTATTCTTATGGAATATCGGCCATGGATTTAATAATCTAAGCCTTGCAGGCAATGCAGATGATGAAGCATCCTGCTGTTTTTTGCAACTGGCTTGAGACAATTTTAGGTGCGCGTTTACTCTACACTGCAAACTTTCAACTCTAACAAAGGCATTCAGTCAGGCCTACGTGAACTCCCGCACACTAGGGGGCGCTATGTTTGCTTCTTTAGTTTTCATCACAACGCAGGCATTAAAAGAGCACTAAAAGGATGACACTGGTACAATATACATGTTTGAAACTAACTCAGAATTATGAACACTGAGTGTGGTTTGGGCGACGGCGCTGCTTTGTCAGTAACTTTCGTATTTTACTTGGCCTCTGTTCTGTCGTCTCCTCCACTCGCAGTTTTGCGACAACGTGCGTTGTGACGTTTTGGAGCGTCATTGTGACGTGTATGTCATGGCGGCCTCGGGCGCTCCTGTGTATTTCGCTGTCAGTAATATCCCTGTAAAGTTCAGATCTGCCGACTTGAGGAACTATTTCAGTCAGTTTACGGAGGATAAGGGCTTCTTTTGTTTTCATTACCGGCACCGACCGGAGGTGCTCAAGGATCCGACGGCAGTTAGAGGGACTGAAGGCCCAACGCAGGAGCCGAGCAGGACGGCTCTCTCTGGCGATCATGGAGATGTTGACAGTCAGGCAAGGGGCTCCGGCCAGAAGGAGAAGACGTGCTGCTGCGTTGTCTCTGTCCGAGCAGAGGAAGCCGAGCGATTTGTGAAAATGTACGGCGGTAACCAGTGGATCGACTCGAAGGGGGACTGGCATGGCAGGCGATGTGTTCTCAGGAGGATCAGGGTTTCTGAGCACACGGGTACTGAACCGGCTCTCAGTTTTTTTTTTATTTAGTTAACACTTTTCTTCAGATTATGTATTTATACCGCTGTGTTACTCGAGGTAGGTTCCGTGCTCAAGGATACTCCTGTAGTAGGAGGTGAGATTCAACCCTTGGCAGTTACAGTCTAAAGGTTGTTGCTTCAACCATTACGCCACCTGCAGGTCCTGCTGATGACAGTAAGAGATGGCCGATTGCCTCTGATATGACGATTCATACTGTATATTCCAAGCATGTGTCACTTTATGGATACAGTGACCATATTGCTCTCTAAGACACCTTTACCCCACAGCCATGTCACCACTGAGGGTCAGCTGAAGTGTTTTTATGTTTCCATCCATAAATCCATGAGAGTTAACCAGTTAATCCTGAATAAGATCATGGCAGTCTGGTCATAGTTTTAGTATGTTTATAAATTTTTGTTTAATATTAGTCTTTGATTATTAAAGTAGTTTTGCAGAAAACATTCCATATACATAGCAGACATGATTATGTGACTCGCATAAAGTGACAGTACAACAGTAATAAAAATAAAAAGAACAAAACTCAAAATACCACTCAACAAAAATAGGGAACATTTGGTGGAAGCTGAGATGCTTCAGCTACATTTCATAAACATCCTGGTTTTTTAATTGCTATGTTAGTATTTCATTACTGTCTGTATATCTTGTTATTTTACTGATTTATGAAGTAGCAGTTAGCTCTATTTGTGTCTTTTGTGATTCTCTACATGCATTACTGAAAATCACCAAAGCAACATCTAATACATTTTTTTGCTATAGATAACACAGACAGTGCTGTACTATTTGGAGACATTTATCACCCCTCTGAGGCCCTCCTGACTTCAGAAGTTACTGTAAAGTATTGTGAACTGAGACATGGTCATAAATAAAGCCTATCTATAAAATGGTCTATACAGGGCATCTGTATTTGTATTTGATCTGTATTTCCAATTGCGTTTAAAGTACAAAAGATTTGGATACAAACTGATTGAGGCATGATTGTAATTGGTGCTTCTGCATCTTTTAAAGTATACGCTTCTTGTGTGTGTTTTAGATGAGAGCAACTTCCCTTACAAGACCAGAGCAGACCTGAAGAGACATGTGGCTCTGACAGAGCGCTTCACTGAGGCTGACTTACGCAGCCTGCCTGAAATGAACCCCCCGGCGTTGATGCCTGCCGGAAATGTGGGAACGCCGGTCACTGTTTTCCTGCAGCTGATCCAGGCTTGCCGTCTGCCACCACGGTTTATCCGAAAGCTGGGCCTCACCTTCCCCAAGACTGGCTCACGCCGCCGCTATGGCAATGTGCCCTTCCAGTACCAGGACACACGTACAGTTCGTTCTGAGGAGGAGAGTGTGTACACAGCTGGCGGCGTGGAGATTTCTGGGCCTGGCAGGATTGCACCTCCGCAGTCAGGGCCCCGGAGGCCTGACGTTCCACCATCATTTGAGGAAACCTGCTTGCCAAATCCAGAAGAGTCTGAGTCAGATGCTGATGATGTAGGTGTCTTTACTAAAACTGATTTTCTCAAATATTATACCCGTTCTTGTGTTGTGGAAAGTTTATAGTAGGATGGCGAGGGCGAAGGTTCTTTGATTTTGACAAAAGTTGGGTAAAATTGTCCTTACAGTTTTTTTATGTCACTCAAAAATATAAATTTATAACATTCAGCTGCTTGATTTTGGAGTCTGTGTTTAAAAAAAAAGAATGATGTTGGAACGTGTGCTCCACCAGGATGATGACCGGTGTGAGGAGTGGGAGCGGCACGAGGCTTTGCATGAAGATGTGACAAGCCAGGAGCGCTCCAAGGAACGGCTGTACGAGGAGGAGATTGAACTCAAGTGGGAGAAAGGAGGGTCTGGCCTCGTCTTTTACACTGATGCCCAGTACTGGCAGGAGGAAGAGGGAGGTATGCTTTGGAGCTGGTCAACATATCTTACTAACAACTGAGCAATTTTTTAAGCCTTATTAGTTTTTGCATGGACAAATGAGCTCCAGGAACCAGCTAAACAACAGAACTGTACTGGAATGGCTCAGGATGAGCTGGAGGTGTTTCACTTTTAAAGCTTCCTTGTAAGACAGTCATGTAGACTTAGTCTTGCTCAAACAGGTCTTCACTCTTTAGTCAAGTGTTTCTGTATTCCCATTGCATTCCCATTGCACATTTAGTACAAGACTGCTGCACAAGTTTTCTGTGTTATGATTACCACTTTGACTCTAAAATATTCCTTTTCAGTACCATACAGGATACATAGATTAACAATTTGCAGCCGCTTTCTCAGTACTACAGTATGTTTGCAGCCTGCTGTTAAAGTGAAGAATTACAAATTATATACTTCATAAAAGTTTAAACTCTATATGAACGTTAGATGAACTTTTTTTATTTTCAGCATCCAATCTCTAACTTGATTTTTCTGTCTTTTTGACCAGATTTTGATGAGCAAACAGCAGATGACTGGGATGTGGATATGAGCGTGTATTATGACAAAGGTACTGTTAAGCATTTTGCTTATTACAGCTGCCATATTTGTAAAGTGTTGGTTTCGTTATGGGGCCCTGCCCAGCTAGCTCAGTCAGTAGAGCATGTGACTCGTAATCTCAGGGTCGTGGGTTCAAGGCCCACATTAGGCATTGCTGCAAATCCAGCTACAAGGGGGTGCACCTCTGTGGCAGTCCCAAGCCCGGGCAAAATGGAGGGTTGCGTCAGGAAGGGCATCCAGCGTAAAAATCTGCCAAACCAAATATGCGGACAAGCTGATCCACTGTGGCAACCCCTGATGGGAGCAGCCAAAAGTCGGTTGGTTTCCTTACGGGATTTTCTTTTCCGTTACTTAGCCAAATGTTGTCTCTCCCTCTCCATAGATGGTGGCGACATGGATGCCCGTGACTACGTGCGCATGCGCTATGAAAGGAGGCAGAGGGAAGGGCTTGAAAGGGGTTCTGATGCCCAGCATCCAGTTGGTAGCTTTGAGAAGTTCACAAAGGTGAGAGAATTGATAAAATTGCTTTTTTTTTTTTTTTTTTTAAAGTCATAGCTACTGTAATTTCCCTTCCACTTGTTAATAAGGACTTTAGAAGAACTGACTTTTGTTTCTTCTGAGCTAATTCATTGGGATTTATACATAATTACTTAATGTTTTCTTAATTACCTTGTTCCCTGATATTGTACATGAAGCTTCTGGAAAATCAGCATCATCATAAATTTAGACTGGAAGACTCAGGCTTACCTGTCAAATGCTACTCCGTGAAATCACCGATTTCTCTAATAATTAATCTAGATGATATCACAACCAAGTTGGAAAAGGGGAGATAATGGTGTCCGATACAACAAATGTTAGAAGGTATTTGCTGTTCAGATAAATGATATGGTGTAACTGTGATGAATGCAGGGAGTGGGAAGGAGGGTGATGGAGCGGCAGGGCTGGAAGGATGGGCAGGGACTGGGATCCAGCCAACCAGGGATGGCGGAAGCCTTAGAGGGAGAAGGACAGCATCCTAAGTGCAAAAGAGGCCTAGGGTAAGTTCAGTACTCTAGCCGTTTCCTCCTTGATAAAGAATTTTTTCATTTATAATTTATCCTCCATAACCTAATGGAGTGTTTCTGGGAAGTTTTAAAATGTTCAGTCAGCAGCCTGTTTTAGTCATAATGTACAGTTTTCAGAAGTCACATATGCATAATTACTAAGTTTAAGGTAGTCTGGGAAGGTGGATGTACTATAGTCAGTAGCTATGAAGTGATTTTCACGGTTCATTAGCAGCATGATTCTTCATCAATTTAAATTTCACTCCATTTGCTCTAGGTACCATGGCGAGAAGCTTAATTCGTTCACTCCAGCAAAGAAGCCCTGCTCAAACTTTATCATCTCCACGGTGTACGACAAGCCTAGGGATGTGGACCAGGGAGATACACTACTCCGACGGCAGGCTCCCACTGCCATGAAATACAGAAAGCAGCAGCCAGAGGGCAGCAGTAAGGTAAAAAGATAGCGCCACTGAAGACTGGCATAATGTACTAGTTGTGGTGCTAAAGAAAAATTCGACACCTTGACCAAAAGACTGAAGCATACTGGGTCAAGATGTTCAGCCCAGAAGACAAATGGTGTGGTCGGACCTGAAATGTTGAACTGCATCTACTTTGCAATAAGAAACCGGGATATAAACTCTGAACGGGAATTTTGATTATGATTTGGTAACGTTCTGTTTTGACTCCTGGTCCAGACCAGTGTCTATACTGGCCACTCTGCACAAGCTGCCATTACACTCCTGTGAGGAAAGGCACTTTTCTATTGCCTATATGAAGCCACACTGGACACAGGTTGCAGCAGTTCTCTTGTTGCAATGAATCCTGAGAGGTGTTGGTGAGTTCTTAACCTTTATCTGTTGTGAAAAGACTGTTGTTCAGGATTTGATTGTCAGACAAATAACTGTCTTTATACCCTGGCATTCTGTCCAGGGTGTAATCCCTTGTAGCCAAACACCCAGTGATTCTGAAATAGACTCCACACTACCATGACCCTGATCAGAACGAGTGATCAATGAAAATGAGTATGTGGCAGTTGGGTAACAGTGTTTGTATGATCAAGTTAATTTATGTTGGAATTCCTTGTGAATGGATGACTGTATTTAATCTGGATTTACTTGGGTTACCTGAATTTTGTACTTTGCTGAATTACAAGGTTGTTTCATTGTTGAGAAAAAAGCCATATAATTCATAATTTATTGCATTTTGTATGTCTTTGTTGTATTTTTGAAAAATAAATATTGAATGTTTTTTTATATTTTTAGATGTGTGGTTGTGCATATTGTCATTTTAAACTTTTTACTACTTTATCATAATTGTATTTACTTGCAAGACTAAAAGATGTGCATTTTTAATATAATAAAGTGCTCTATAACCTAACCATAGTTTCTCTCTGAAGTTTGCTTGTGACACTGCTGTAATCACTGATTTTTATGGAAGACTGGCAATTTGGGGAATATTTGTCAATACATTTTGTCCAATTTTCTGCACCAGTCTGAGCTCCTTCTAAATTACAGATTTTTGTTTAAATTCATGATAGCCAGCATACTGAACAACAGCTGTATCCATACCTTAAATATAATTTCTATCCTTAATTTTCTCAAATGCTCCCTTTTTTCAGATATTTGTAGTCAGTAAATGTGACTTTAAATATACAGGTAAATATTTTTAAGCAATTTCTATAAATATTGATTTCAGTAATACAACTGGTTACTATTAAAATGTATCCACTGTTTGAAGTATAAATTGCACTAAATGTACTGGGACTCCAGAGCTCCATAGAGATTTAGTCAAGATACAAGATGGAAAAGGTCGCTCTCTGGCTGGAACAAGCTCCTGCCATGGAGGTCCATATGGTATACTGACCAGATTATCAGTTTTCAGAGCTGTGTACATTGCTTTGCCCTTTCATGATTTGTGAATTTAAAAACCTTGCATTATTGAAATTATTTTTTCATCCTTCAATTTACCCACATACATAGCAGCGTAATTTTTAACTATCAACTGAGGATGAGTACCTAACCAAGGGCAAGCAAGAAGTTATATTTGAATTTGGAACTTTCAGGTACAAGGCAGCATTTCTAACCAAAAGTCAAAGAGTCAAAAGAGTTTATTTGTCACTTACATGGTTACTGAGTATACCATGTAGTGAAATGTACTTTGATTCAACAGGAGACTGTGCGTGGTTACATTTAACCACGACACCATCTGGTGGCCCTGCTTTTCAGATAATTTACCTATAATGATGAACAACAGATTCTAATAACTAGAATATGTTGTTCATATCATTTATTAATTCCCATAGGCCTAATTTCCTTCAAGACAGTAATAAAGTTCTAATCTATAGTATCCTAACCTATCATTTTTTTTTCCAAATAGTGAAATTTAACAAAGAAAACTGATATCAACAGGAAAGCCAGCTGTGCACCTCTTAACAGTTAAACACTGAAGGAGTTGGTTAGTTTAAATGGCGTTCACCAGTAATTTATTAAGCTTTACGTGCGAATGGTAACATAAACGTGTACTGCCATATGACTTCTACACTTTAAAGTCCGTACGGAACGAAAATTCTCGGCTTTGTTTCCGTTGGGAAGACGTGCTGCAACGTACACGCTTCCGGTTGGACTACAGTGCACTGTAAATGCGGGTGAGTACATCTTTCGGCAGTTTCAATTTTTCTCTCTGCAGCTATTTTAACATACTGTTATATTATAAAAGAGAACTGTCCTCCAGCCTAGTTGTTATAGCGGTATAATGTTTTAGTGACTTAAGTCACGCCTTTAAATGACATCATATCACAAGTGCAAAACAGCGTAACAGTCGTTCGCACATTATTTAAAGGCAAGTCATAATTCAGTGTTTTAGTTATGTGGATTATGGCAATGTATGGTGGCTTAGAAGGAGGGTATATTTGAAATTACTTTGTGTATAATTATTTAGGTTCTTTTTTTCCCTGTGATGATGTGATTTTTGCATCTGCTGCTGGTGGTGATAGTTTATTTAACTGACATCCAAAGCCGCCCATATTTTTAGGTATGTTTACGAAGTTGCTTATTATGACTATTTACTATTGTATATTTATCTATACAAACAGGTAATTTTTATGTTATTGTTTCAGGGCAAGCATTTTGCCTAAGGGTACTATGGCAGGAGGTGGGACTCAAACTCTGGTCTTTCGACTGCAAGACTCTAGCCAGTAAATCACCTGCTGACCCCCTTCATGTTTCTGTTTTTCTTTTTCCAGATGCTTTTATCATGCTGTTCCCCTGACCCTTTGGTGTTAGCATGTCCACACAGTTAACAACAGTCCCCCACCATCTGCCTTCATGGCATTTTGGCCAGGTGGTTATAGGCCCCCCAGGGTCTGGGAAGACCACCTACTGTTTGGCAATGCAAGAGTTTCTGGAGAAACTGGGTCGAAAAGTGGTGGTGGTGAACTTGGACCCAGCCAACGAGGGGCTGCCGTACACCTGTGCTGTGGATGTTGCTGAGTTAGTGACCCTGGATGATGTGATGGAAGGTCTGAAACTGGGGCCCAATGGAGGTCTCATCTACTGCATGGAGTATCTGGAGGCCAACCTAGATTGGCTGGAAGAGAAGCTTCGCCCACATTGCAATTGCTACTTCCTGTTTGACTGTCCAGGGCAGGTGGAGCTTTACACCCACCAGAGCTCCATCAAAAACATCTTTGCTCAGCTGACAAAATGGAACTTTAGGGTGAGTTACCTGAAAAAAAACATTGCAAAAGAGTAGCACTTTTTACAGTATAAGCAATGTGTATGAGAGTACCATTGGTTCAATGTGATTTATGTGACAGGGGCATAATGAGATGGATTCCATCTTTACATTGTTGTTGACTTGTGTCTTGTGTTCTGTTCCCCAGCTGACTGCTGTGCACTTGGTTGATTCCCACTACTGCACCGATGCAGCCAAATTTATCTCAGTGCTCTGCACATCACTGTCCACTATGCTGCATGTGGAGCTGCCACATGTAAATGTCCTGTCCAAAATGGACCTCATCGAACAGTACGGCAAGCTGGGTGAGACCTCACACTACACATGTGCCCTTCTGTGGCAAAGACTTGGTCTGTAGAAAATTCACATATTGCCTTTTAACCATATAAGTCCATTCAGCTTTTCCCATCATTTTGTCAGTTTCAGTTTTATTTCTTTGATTTGGTTATTTTGGTCTTCACAGTAACAATTTTCCTTTTTCTGCTAGTGTTATTATAGTTAACAACTCTTTCAAACACCAGAAATAAGCTACAAACTTAGGGGAAAAAAGATTAATTTTTTCTGTTGAGGTGCATTATGCTGTCACCTGTCACTGTAAACAAATATAGAAAATAGATAGTGTAAGTAAAGAAAAAATTGCAATTTCAAAATAAATTGGAGAAAAATGAAAGAAAATTTGTGATTTGTCATTTTGTGTCTTGAGGAGCTAGTGTAAAAGTATAAAATGCTGATTTTGTAAGAAACATGATCAGTCCTTGCCTCTGGCAACTGGCTGGTTCATATTTAGGAGTATATTTGCAGCAGCTGAACTTTTGAGTGTAATTTTAAAATGTTCTTCTTAAACTTGATCCTTGAGGGCTTCTTATTAGGTTTTGCAGTTGTCTTCATATCAGTCCCCATACTAAAAGAGAAGAGAAAATTAAGTCAGTTATAGTAGCATGAGCACAAAGTACAGACCAGTAGCACCAGGAAACTTGCCTAGAAATCTGGTTCTCATTCAATAGTTCCACTTAACCAATATAAGCATTTTAATTAGAGACAGGGAAAGAGTCTTCAGAATTTTTAGCCTTTCACTGAACACAGCAGTTTTTTTACGATGCTAGCTGGGCAGAGACCTGGCCATTTGTTAGATTATAAAATAAGAACTACCGTTAACAGTTTCTTTCATTCTGCAAGCCTTCAACCTGGACTTTTACACGGAAGTGCTGGACCTGTCATACCTCCTGGAGCATCTGGCAATAGACCCCTTCTTCAAAAAGTTTCTTCGGCTGAATGAGAAGCTGGCCGAGGTGATCCAAGACTATAGCTTGGTGTCTTTCACACCGCTCAATGTGCAGGTAAGCCTCACTAGTGCTTCATGTAATGTAAAGCATAGTGGCTAAAAATATAACTTCATAATCATTAAATTGTATAAAATGTTACTTTTGTGCACTAAGCAGCAATGTTGCTTCATTTCTCAAAACTTTATTGACTTTTTGTTTTGCACCTTGATATATTTGCTAGGGAACTTATGCTGAGTGCGGTCCTTTTACATCTGCAAAAGGAGAAAAAAATTGTTTCTATAATTTATTTCAAAAAGTAGCAGTTTTTAAATGGAACCATTCAGTCCCAATGTTATGCAGTTGCTGTGCAGGTTTCACAGTCCCTCATACACTGGTACAGAGCAGGTCAGCAAGTGAATGATCATGAAAAGTGTGGGCAGGAGAAAATTAATAAAAGAAAGCCATTTTCCTGTACTGCATTAGTTCAACAAGCAGTGTTTAGCGAAAATAAGTCACAAGGTATTGGGGAAGGGTGACGAAAGCAAAGTTAAAACATTAGAAGTCTTTTGGTCTTTAAAAATAACACATTTGTTGCAGGACTACTGTTTAGTTCAGATAGCACATTTACCTCTGATGGCTACTTTGAAAGTGGTTCTTGAATTCAAAAACTTCAAAATTAATAAAAGGCAGCTTTTTTTTTTTTTTTGAAAAGGGCTAGATAAAAACACAAACTGTACTCAGTATCTGCTGCAGGGAAGGATCCTTTTGGTTACAATGTGTTTTTAATTAAAAAAGATGAGAACAGAACACTCACCTGTGCAGCACTTCCTCAAAATGAGAATCATAATTTAAAACAGAAGTAATATGTTACACATTTTCTTCAAAACACAGATAAAGATACTTTAAAAAAGACACTGCTTTCCTCCATTGTTAGTGCAGGATTTCCTCAAAATAGAATAGTTGGGTTTAAAATGTAATAAAAGTTGAGACCACTGTGATGTTCTGTTGATCAAGTGGTTATTGATACTGAATGAACATTAAGCTAGAAATGATTTTTTTTTGTTAGAATATTAATATGTATAAAATATGTGGGTGTTTGTGTGATCAGTCAGTTAATTGTTTTTGTATTGTAATAAAATTTACAAACAAATGTTTCATTCAGGAACAAATTACTTTCTTGCATAAGAAGTAATGTTAATTCAACCCCCTCACAGTGGATATTCACCTGATGGGACATTTTGCAAAACAAATTAATGCTGTTATTTGAGGAATGGGTGTAGTATGTAAAATATAACATTTTTGTGATAAAAGGCCCAACACTGCTGCTTTTCAGTCCATGACTGTTTGTCACTTCTCTGACAGGACAAGAACCACATGATGCAGGTGATGAAGGCTGTGGATAAGGCCAATGGCTACTGCTTTGGAGACCTTGAGGACAGAAACCTACAGGCTCTCATGTCCACAGCTGTTGGTGCAGACTTCCACTTTGACCTGTATCCTTATTTGTGTCCCATGCCCTTCCCTACAGCCAGCTGGGGCCCCCTCTATTGGCTCTCCAGAGGCAGTACGTGAGATATGGTGAGGCAAATCGGTTTTATCCCTTTGCTCTGGACCAAAACAGGTAGTCGCGCTTTATACAAGAGGACCATTTTGTAAACCAATGAAAATGGACCATATAAAGTCAAACTTTATTAGCAGCTGGGCAAAAGTGTAATCAGCTGCTTTCACTCATTCTGGCGTCATTTTTACTTTTGTTTGGTCCTGCAGGTGAGCCGTTGATACTGTGAAAGTGCACTCTGAGCACGCACTTTCTGTCCCTAGAGGGTACAAAGGCGCTCTATAAATGTAAGGTTCTGAAAACCGATTTAATGCACTAATGGGCAGCACCATTAACTCTTGCAGTGGTTTCCTTAAACCTCTGACATCAGTACTCTGGGAGTCCAGGAGAAGTACGTGGGCCGGAGCTGCAAGACCACTGAGGAGGAGGTTATGGACCTGTAGATACGTATACAGGAAGTCACCATGATTTGATAAATAGGCTGAAAAGTCTGGGGCCCTGGATACACAATGGACATTCAAGAGATTAATGGCTGATGGCATAGCTGAAAAATAGTGGAAAGCGCCCTTCTTCATTGTACAAGACTTCTTCAGAATGTATGGAGACTTATGGATGGGTGAGCTGTAATGCAGAACCTTTTGCTATGATCTGCAGAAAACAAAAAAGTCAATCGTAGACCCTGGGTGTCCCTCCAGAGCTTACACGTCTTGACCTCCAGTCAGTTCAGTTTGAAAGAGTTTGTATCATCTGACATGAACAAGACAGGTTCAGTGTAGAGGCCTGTGGTGTTTCTATGTTTCTAAAGAACAATATTTAAAAAAATATTTTTTACTGAAGAATGTGATTTATTCAGTCAAAACAGCAGAATTATGCAAGCCAATTCCATACTGCCTCAACTGAGCTTTTGACCAATGCAGACATAATACACCACTTTCAGGGGAGTTAGTCTGAAACAAGTTGCAGACTGTTTTTAAAAATATATAACACAATAAAACTATGGTGAATTGTCAGAAATTTCCTTATTTGAATGGAATGATCATCAACCTGAAGTATGTCTTCAACTTTGAAACACGTTGAAATCATGCTTTGTACAACCCTGTTTACAAAAAAGTTGGGATGCTGTGTAAAATGTAAATAAAACAGAATGCGATGATTTGCAAGTCATGTAAACCCTATCTTTAGTTGAAAATTGTGCAAAGACAACATATCAAATGTTGAAACTGAGAAATTGTATTTTTTGAAAAATATATGTTCATTTTGAACTTGACAGCAATATGTTTCAAAAAAGTTGGGACAGGGGCATGTTTGGGACAGGTTGTATTTAAAGCTATTAAATGCTGTATTTCAATAGGATGTAACTACTTTTATCTCCCAACATGCTGATCAGTTCATACATCAGTCAGTCCCTCCCAAGGGTGAAAACAGCAAAAAAAGTTTTCTCAAACTGGAAAGAGCTAGATTTTCCAGAGTGGTTTAATTGCTCTAGCCTTATATCAACACAGACATTTTAAATTTGCAGCCTAGTTTTCCTGAAAATAACATTAGCCAAATTATACCTGCAAAACCACAACTTTTTCTCTCTTTGTGTAGCCTTTTTATAGGTTATAAAAAGGTGTTGTTATTTGTATCTCTGTAGACAAAGCTTTTGGGGTGCTGCTTTATATATTGTATATGCATGCTTGTTCAGTGTAATTCAGTACATTTTTGCTGTGTTGAGCACCTTGGCAATTCACTAGGCTGAAATTTCCTAAAAAGAATCACAAGGTGGCGCTTTCAGCTGTGGCATCACAACGTAAATCTGAAGCTGAGCAAAGGTACAGCCCCTGTCCCCTCTCAGTTGATCTGGAATGAAAATCATTCTTTATGTAACAATATACATTACAGTGTTATTGGGCATCTGAAGGCACATCTGACCATGGTTTTACATCAAACTCTGATTGCTTTGTTGTACTGTATATTCCAAGCAAAACTGAAGCTTTGTGATTCATGTAAGAAACAAAAAAATCCATTAAATTATCCACAGTCATAGCAGAACACAACTGAGATGAATTGGCCCTGTACAAAGAAAGAGGCAAAGCACCGAGGAGCCCTGTGCTAGTTAGTGGCGCCTTTCTTTCATGCTGCCAAAAAAAGCACAATAAAGGAGTACAACCTACAGCAGCAGGAGACTTCTTAGCACGTGGCCTCTCTAAAAAGGCACCGCGTTTGGCCACAGTGAACACGACGGGGATCGTTGCATCTGTGGTGGAATCTCAGATACTGGTGCAGACACAAGTGCAGCATTTCGCTGTGTAGTTTTACTTTGCTATACATGCACAATTTAACTACTTGTGTGTCTTAACAGTTGCAACTTGCTAAAGTAAAGAATGAACATAGTTGTCCACTGGGCATTTCAAACGTTGCCTTCCTGTTGTGTATCTCAGACATTTGCATTTGTTCATGTAGCAGATACTTTTCTCCCAACCGATGTACAACTCAAGAGTAAGCAAAAGTGCATTTCAGCAACAGATGAAGAGCTACAGACACAGACATGACTCTTGCATGTACTCACTGAGTCCAGCAGAGACGTTTTTGCTGCTGCGCCAGTAGCTGCAAAAGCAAACCGATTCTACAAAGGTGATTGTATCATACGGGTTGGTGCAAGTTTATAGAGCTGTTAGCAAACCTGCAAAGAAGTGGGTCAGAAAGATGTGTTTTCAGACCCCTCTTGAAAGTTTAAAGCTGTTCATTAGTTCTGTGGGGCAGAGAGAGGTCATTCCAAAACATTGGAGCCCGTATGCTTGTCCCAGTCAGGGCGTTTTGTTCAGCCACGGTGGTTATATCACTGGCATGACTGAATAGCTCCAGTTAGATGTCTGTCTGTCATGTTTGCTGTTATTAATTATATTTCAGTCAATGATTCATCATTTACACCAACAGTAGCATAGTGATATGACACACCATATTTTACCATACAGTCGTACTCTCGGAAATACCCCAGGAGTGAGCAAAAGCCCCGGGGACGGTGGATACCGGCCAAACGGTTTTATTTGCACTCCATCAATGTAAACAAGCAGGAAGAGAAGGCTGTGCTGGGGCGGTCAGGCTGGGGTAGGGCTCTGGTCAGAACATGCCCTCAGTGCCAAGCAATGTCTCACCAGGGTTTGAGAATTCCTTCGTTAATGAAGACTCGTGGAGATCAGAGGCTGGGGCGACGGGGGCTGTGCTGGGCAAACACCCCCCCAGTCCTGGTATAGCTCCTGTGGACCAATTTCAGCGAAGGCCACCTCGACACACACCTAGCTCGCTTCAGGGTAAATTATTGCCACAGTCACAGCTGTGTTTGCCATGTGGCTCACTTGGCATAGTGTATTTTTGCTTGTCCTTGTTATTGTTTACCATCATATTTGTGGAATATTTTTGGGAACGTAATCGCTGCAGTTTATCGGGTGCCCTACTGCAGAATGAGTACTGTGGATTGGTTCTGCTACAAGGAAGACCTAGTTGACTGACGGTTTGATTTGTCTATAAAGCTCTCCCAAGCTGTTTGCAGGGCTGCAGCATAATATGAATGTATGAATTAATATGCAGAACATTCAGAGGCAGACAGAGCACCATCAGTGGAAGCTGAGATATGGCTGTGTTCTAGCCATTGAAGCTGATACACACTTACCCACACAAGACTCAAGGCTGTAACTGCTCTCTTTACTAAATGTTGGCTTTAAGGGGTGAATACTTACATACGCCGCTATTTTGCTTTGTACAGTTGTATTTTGGGGTGGCACAGTAGCTCAACGAATAGCGTTACTGCCTCTCAGGACCTGGGCTGGTTAAGCATGCGTTCGAATCTGGCTCAGTTTTTGTGGGGTTTGCATTTTGTCCCTGTGTCTGCATGGGTTTTCTCCCACAGTCCAAAGATGTGTGTTACAGGTTCATCAGTCACTCTTTTTTGCCTGTAGTGCGTGAGTGAGAATGGGTGTGCGGTAACCCTGCAAGAAAGTGGCATCCCATCCAGGGCATTTTCATTGTCAAACACCCTCTGCTTCTGTGATGGGCTCAGGATAAGCGGTTAAAGAAAATGAAAGGATGGATACTTGTAAATAATTCAAAGTTGATTTATACAAATTTGTTTCCACTTTGACATTTAAGGCTATCTTTTGTGGGCTAGTGCCAAAGAAAGCCTAACTAAGGCCAAATCTAACTAAATTTGATGGGAATAAGAGAACGTGGAGAAAGTCCGGGGTGTGAATACTTTTGATAGGTACCGTAAGTAAGAGTCTTCTCCATTTGCCAGCGGGGTCACTTTTCTGTCCTTTCGGCATGGACACGCAAACCAGTCCAGCCTTTCAAAGTAGCGATTGTGTGCCGACCACATGGCGGCTTAAAACGTATTTGAACCGCATCTTGAAAGTGCTGACCGGGCCAAGCAGCTCCTCCAGGCTCAATTAAAGAGGGTAAATAGTGACAGCAAGGCAGGAGAGGCCCACATCCCACAGTGTGTGCTCAGTCCTGGCCGTACACAAGCGCAGGTGAATTTACCATGGTAAAATGAGCCCTCACTTTAAACTAACCCCTGCTGCTCTTATTTCCTGGCTTAAAGCCTTAGCACAGATGAGCGTGTGCTCTGCTTTCATTGACATCCTCACCAAGTCTGAGCTGCAACTACACAAACATGCCGAAGTACACAAGCACACAAGTTGACACGTGAAACTGATAACATTTTCAAGCTTTTTTGTACCCGTTTGTACATTCACTCTCACCTCAGAAGCTGCTGCTGTGTCTAATGCTTTTCCACAATAACACTCTTTTCTTTTAGCCCTTTGAACAATTTGTCATAAAAAATTCAAAAAATAATTTAAAAAAAAAACTTTTTTAATTTTGTTTTTTCCTGTATAAAAGAAACAGTTTTTCTTGCTTATTTGCTGTTATTAAATATGTAATTAATCTAGTTTATGTTGTCCGTGATCGGTTTTAAAGTTCCATCTATGAATGAACAGCATTTGTAGGGCTGTTTTTTAAGCTCTCCATTTCTCAACAATGTATCTAGAGCACTAACTGAGGTATTACTCTACTTACCCTTGGTTTCTCCAGTAAAACTTACCTAGCTGTATATGAACCTGGGTAAATCACTGTCAGAAGCTTCACATCATAAATTGCTTTTGAGAAAACTGTCAACTAAATAATCTACAAAATAATTGACTAAAGATCTACAAAGGTTTCAGGGGCCAAAAAGAAGTCTACAGAAGATAACGGTGTCCCATTTAATCTAAAACCTTCTCAGACACAAATTTCAGTGTTATTTCTGCAGCTTCTTTTGAGCTCAGCCTTTGCTGTGGACGGTTCCTTATTGCCTGAAAGCGGTACACGTGAAAGCGACTGTGGCCACAAACTAGCGAGTGGAAGATGCAGTAGGCTTGGCTTCTCTGACCGTTCCAGGGAGTCTACAGCTTCTCCTTTCTTCTCACTGTCACATTACTGCTCAAACTACTCCAAAGGCCATGAAAAGCCCTGAGCCTTCCTTTGAGATCTGGTTCAGCATAGTCAGTCATCTCGAAACGGGGCCTGTTTAGGTGCCCATGGGATCTTTGTCGCATGTGAGCTCAGGTCCTAGTGCAAGGCAACAGCTCAAACTACTCTACCTGGTGCCCTTATTAAAGTGTAGTAAAATTCTGCAAAAATACCCAGGGTGAAGACTGATCTCACCTGTAGCTCAGTCATCACTGAACTACCGGATGTCGATCACAGTCTTGATCGTGAAGTTCTCAGACACCCAGCATACAGTATGATGTGTGACTTGCCAAGATATTTACTAATTTTAAATCGTAGAATGAAGAGTGGAAGACACATTGGTCTCATTTGTCTTGTTTTATTTTAAAAAAACATTCATTTTAAAAAGTCAATTAAATATCCAATGTAAAATATGAAATCAGAACTGAAAGAGAACAGGTAGAAGGTGCACCTTAGACAACGGTGTAAGTTTAATAATAATTGTAGTAATAATAGTAACGCACTAAAGAAAGGTTACACAACAGACAATTCCGTATTCTCCTCATCCAACAACATAACTTCAAGCAGCATTGCGCTAAATTCTGAGATATTTTTGAGATGAAAAATGTAGACTTTGAAAGCTTGACAAATAAATTCGTAAGCTATCTGGCACTTTTCACTTCCACTACCTTATGGTTGAACTATTTTTAGTGTTTTATGATGGAAATTTCTAAATGCAAAGGAGGTGTCTGACGCCCCCCTGCTAGATTTGACAATCTCGTGTCACTGGCAGGTACCTCTGGATGTGTTTTGTGCCCTTGCGATCTCTGCATGTCTTGGCATATTAATTAGAGCCCTCATATTGACGCTCACTTGGCGACATCATGTTTCGAACGTATTTTAGTCTTTCCGGAGTCCGCAAAAATGCATCGGTCCATCTAGCCCATACCTCTGAAGTCATAATATTGCATCAAAGTGTGGAAATTTTTTTTCATTGCGTCATCCATATATGAAAGTGCTTAGAGATTAAGTCTATTTGCATAAGAATATTTGACAAAAATTCAATATGTATTCTTGTTCCGTGAGGCTTGCAAATTTATCAGTACATTTGCACATACTGTGATGTTTGTACATTTGTATGGGCCTCGTGTACTGTTTGACAGGATAATGAAACAAACATGGAGTGTCTGGAGTGAACGTAAAGTAATGCTGCGTAGCATAGCCAGATACACACTGGAAATCACTAGGAAATGCTAGAAGGGAACATTTGTTGTTGTGTCAGCATGTGTTTAACATATTTAAGAAATGGCAGCATCTGTGTAGCTTCAGCAAACTGAAGCACTCGTATGAGTTATTCCCAATTCCTAAATATCTCCTGAAAAATTAATGCAAGCCAACAAAATGAATGACAAATGATACGCAAGCTGGTGTCCGAAACCACTCAGAAGGTCTGACCTCAGACAGTGAGCTTTTGCACTTTTTTAATGTTTGACATAAAGTGAGATAAAGCCTATACATGTACTTTTGAGAAACATTTTGGCAGAAAAGGTTTGCTCATCAGCTGTTTCAGTGTCACACATTTAGCATCTCAGATCCTCAGAAGAAATCTTTTGAGATCTTGAATCAACAGTGGGTTGACATCTAACAGATAACATGATTCGCACAAAGTTAATACACCCTTCATCTGAATGAAAAATAATTTACTTTAAAGTACATAAATAAAGCTTACATGGAGACAGGCACATATAAAACAGTAAAGACAGTAAAATATGTACAAATGAGTTTTCCTCCTTAACTAAAAGGCACTGAAATGTTATAAAAATGCTGCAGAGCTACACACAGACAAGGCATGCTATGTAGATAAGGCCACTTGTAAGTCTCTTTTCCTCTTCAGAAGGACTTGGCGAGTTAGGTTTCTCTTAAGTCTAAAAATGAATGCCTAAAATATTAATTTTGCATTTAACATATTAAAAGGAATCCTACAACGAAGATAACCACTTCACCCACAGTTGTTTCTTTAATTCATTTTGTAAACAGCCCCAACATTGAGGATGCTGGTCCCACATGGGAACCCAAAGCCCTTTAGGAGAACCAAGCACAATACTGACTCACAGAAGAGGCACCGGCACATTGCCGGTTCCGTGTCTCACAAACTTATGGACATTTGGGCAAATGTCAGTGTTCAGTGGCCCGTTCTCCTGTGGAGTAACAGTGCACAACTGTGCATGTACATCATTATGACAAAAATTAAGGTCAGCAAGGATTTTACTGCAGAGCAGGGTCTGGAGGCCATTCCACACCTTCAGGGATTCTTATTGCTGCTTCCTCTTTGGTTCATCTTTGGCTCCCACTGGCATCGCCCTCTGGACTGGTAACGCATCACAGTCATGGTCTTTGTTACTGGTTGCCCCTTCAGTATTACGGAATGGACATCTATGGAATGGATAGGTTGTGCGGCAGGCAGATCCACACACATTGTACAGGACAGGGGTTGTTCTGCTTCTTGTGCCTCAAACGAAGTTCTCGAAGAACACACTCGGCCTGAACAATCTCACAACACCAACATGGAGTGGTGCGGGTAGACTGGAGGGATAGGCTTTATGCACTGTTAGTGGAGGAGTCCAAGAGGTCAAGAAGAAATGCTGGGTGTTCAGTAGCTTTGCGCTACAGGGGTGGTCCAGGAGGCTGCGAGCCGCGCAATGGAATTCTCAAACTGGGCATCCCCACCGGCCACCTCGGCCAGACTGGCATCATACATTGGCGAAGGCGAGGACGCTGGCAGGGAGGGAGCCGTCAGGCCCGAGTAGGACACAGACGGGCTGCGCAGGAACTGAGATGTCAGGCCACCTGTTGGGGAGCCCGAGGGGTTGAGGGATGTCCCACTCACCGGCCACAAGCCTGTGTACTGGCTGAAAAGAAGGGGAAAAAAACACCACAGTCGCCTTTTACTTTTACAGCATTCTGTATGAAAATGTTCTCTACAAATAAATGTTGTTGTTACTGCAGTAACAAACATCATAACCCTCCCTGAACCTCACTTTATAGATGAGGGGGTGCGGTATAACATTATTGTCAACTGTGAGTGTGGACAGTGAAAATAAATCTACAGAACAGACTCACACACTGGCTGAACTGCAGAACACCCTTTTGTATTAAGCACACGGCTGATCACCGTAATTTCGCCAGAAGGGGTATCGCTTGGTCCCTTGGTTGACATGGCTCAGCACAAAGCACAGAAGGCAGTATGGGAATGAACCTCACCTGGGGTTGGAGGTTGTATTGGCAGCATGAGAGAGTGAACCCATCCCAGGTGAGTTGGGGACTGCCAGGGTGGGCCAGCTGTCATGGGTCCCCAGGCCTGGTGAAGTATTGTCCATGTAGTTGTCTGGAAGGACATGATGTCAGTCAGAGAAGACAGGCTAAAAAGTTCAGCAGGATATCTTCACCAGAGCAACTGAGGGTAGATACTGTGCTCAAGGGTACTACACAAGTGCATGGACATGAGGTGTAAATTAGCAACCTTCATACTGATACTTAACCACTACATTATTTTCTGCCCTATATACAGTCTTTGTAGCGTGTTGGAAGACAACAAGCACTGAACTGAATGTTACAAAAATTGAAAAGACAAAAAAGGTGTTTGATATCTGAGCAACTGCAGTACTCAGAACCAGGTTATATATAAAACATTAACATTTTCCCATTAAGACAGTCAAGCCCTAAAAGTAAGACAATAACATGGCTAGTTGTGGCTTTTTAACTGCTGTGGCAACTGCTACAAACAATGTGCAGAGGAGAGCGGGAAATAGTAGAAGTGGTCTTTACTTGTGTTGGCACTGCGATGTGAGTAGTGGCTGGGGTACGGAGAGGTCCTGTGGGCCCTCAGGCCAGGGTAACGATCACAGTATGACCCAGAAGGCAGAGGGCTCCCGCTGAACTGGCCAGGGCTGCTGCTGGGACAGATGGGGTTGTTCCCAGACAAAAACCAGCCACCAACTGCAGAGGAGAAATGATGCTTATTTAGACAAGGAACTCACACCAGAGTTTGGGCAACTGAATCAAGTTTACTGCTACTCATCCATGGACATGCATGCTGTATTGTTGTTCAATAAAGACTGTATATATTTTGAGAAAACAATTATTTAAATACAACATTTCTATCAGTGCTTAAAGTAGGTTGGTACTCAGCAGCGCACTTCTACATTCTGCTCTTTATTGCGTACCGGGGCTTTCTTGAGCATAAGCACCAATGCTCAAATTCTGTTCCCTAGACAACCAGACTCTCTGTCTAAGCTGCTCTCCCCAGCTAAAAAACTACTGCAGTACATGGTGATCATTCCAAATACCCTCATAGCTGCATTTCATTACCCAGGGTGCACTAAGCTACCCTGCAAATAGCTCATGTGCTGCATTCCTTCAGTTCATTCAAAATGTATGTCCCCTTCATTAAATAAAACTATACTATGAATATCAGCAATATCTCATGGTATCCTATTCACAAAACTGAATAGTTTGCCGATACTGATAAATACAAACATGTTGATAAGGAAAGTACCAGCATTTATATTTTTTCACTTTAAGCAATGCATTTCACTAGGAATTAAATTCTAATGGATTTTTTTTTTTTTTTTTACTTTGCCCAGATAACATCCTTCAATTTCAACTGAACTTTAAGTTAGTTCCAAACAAACAGAGGCGGGTTGGTAAGAGACATCTTACGTTGTGAGTATCCAGGCTGCTGACTGTCCCCGTTGTGCTCAACTACATCTTTGTGGTCACTTCTATCGTAAACACAGACACAAAAATTATTCACATGAAACACAGCCAAGCAGTAGTAGAAATATCCACAATAGTAGTGAAGAGGCATCATAAATAAAAAGCTAATTTGTTTTAAGCCAATAAAAAACATGTAGCTGTATAAATGAAAACATGCATTTAAAACATTGCATAGATGTCACTGTGTCGCTTTGGAGAAGTGTCTGCTAACTAAACCCGCTATCTATTATGAAATACAACTTTATTTACTGCAGACTTATATGCTGCTTTGGAGAAAAGTATCAGCTAAATGCAAAAATTCAAGTTTTATTTGCTTAGGCAGGTTCACTAATCCCAAAAACGGCAATGAAAACTGTACCTACCTTTCTTTTGCATCCAAAAAGGCTTTTGCAAATGGGTTGTGCTTGATCTTCAGTGCTGTGATCTAAAGGAAGGTCGATAAAAGTAATTTCTTTATTCCAGACATAAGGAAACCATTTAAATGCCTTCTCTTACGGTCTTGAGACTGAAAGATTACCACCATAACTTGACGACAAAGTTCACCTCTTCGTTCTGGTACGCAGTCACGGCGATAAACTGCGTCTCTGGGAACGATCGGCTGGTGATCATCTTCTGAATCCCTCCAACTTTGACGATGTGAATCCGGGGTTCGTATTTGTGCAGAGAGTTCAGCATGATCTGAAATGACAGGCTTAGCATCAGATGGACACCAAAATACCGTCAAACAGCTAATCGATCGATAGCTCACAACACTACAATGTGCTTTATTCATTTTTATTTATCTGATCCTTTAATTCAAGATGACTTCCACTATTAACTTAAAATGATTTACCCATTTGTAGAGCAATATTATGATTGGAAACCACAACCTTCAGATTACTGGGTGGCATTAATAAACACCTTCAAATATATGCAGGCCCAAAACAAATGACAAATAGCTGAGCAACAGGCAGTGTAAGAATATGGTAAATATTGTAATCATTTGCAGTAATAATGGTCTTTGCAATATAGCTACAATTCTAAATAAAATACAATAAACCCATTAATGCTGAATGTAATTTATCACTTCTCAGGCTTTCAGCAAAGATCAAAGCATGGCATCTGGGGTTTTATTTTGTTTGCTGCCCGTGCATCCTATTGTGCGTGGTTTTGGGTCGAATGGGGCACAGAGGTTTTATTTCTAGTGTTTTCTCAATTGCTTTTAGCTAAGACTTTTAAGATGGTGACTCCAGGAGCAGCAGACCTGATCTCAGGAGCTCCATACGTGGACCCAAGGAAAACTATAAAGAAGACCACCCGCTTCACCAGGAATTCACTTTATACCCGGAACCTATAGAGCAAAATGACCCATGGATGCAGCCAGGAAGGTGTGAATGAATTATGTATGATGGTCCAAACACCCCCCGGTGTTGGCCATACATTAGCGTATGAATAAGCGCGGAGCAGCAGATGACGCCAAGGTAACACCGTGGTAAATGCAGAAGAGCCTCACCTGTCCTCCCCCGTTGAGCTTGTTGGACAGCTTGACTTTGCTGAAGGACACGGCCGTCTTCATCCAGTGCGCGCCGAAGTTGGGCGAGTCCGGGTGGATGTACACGCAGCTCGGGCTCTGCGGCTCCGGCTTGCCCCCCGCCACCCACTCCCCGTTCACGTACTTCCACCGGTTCGTGTCCGCCGCAACGAAGTCCAGCAGCACAGTGTACATGGCGTTGGGGTCGAGGCCCGAGACGCTGACCCGCAGCACCGGAAACATCCGCCTGGAGCCGCGTTATGAACACATGGTGAACACCCACGGTCACACACAGCGCAACGTGTACGGGCGCACTGAGCTCTAACGCGATCGACCGCGATTTTTATCACTCCCGAAAAAGTTCAAATCGATCAGCGGTTTGAATCCTGCTGGGTCAAAGTCCTTCCCCTGAACGGACACAGTAAACATTACCAGGCTTAACTCTTAACCAAGTTCTTTATCTGACATTGTGCGTCTGTCAGATATGAAATGGTAAATAATAAACAGTAACTATAGCAACTAACAATCATTCCATGGAAAAGAGTTACACAGAATAATCTGAATGCAAAGATGCTGCCCCAAAAAAAGCAGCCACTCACCGGCCCGTTTTGGTCACGATCATCTCGTTGGTGAGCTCCTTGAACTTGGCCCACAGCTCCCCGTCTTCCAGGGCCACCCTGATGTCCCTCTCGGAGGCGTCGCCCTTCTCGCTGCCCTTCTGCAGCTCGCTCTCCACGGCGCTCAGCAGGTGCTCGATGCACTGGTCCGCGCTGGATGCTGTCATGCTTCCCAATGACCGTCCCGACGACCGCGACCCCTGCGACCCTCCGGAGACTGATTCGCTCGCTGCGCCCGAGCGGCGAGTTTAAAGGCCCACAGGCGCGGGCGCGATAGAAGGGGGTGTGTCCAGTCGTGTGGGCGTGGCCCCGGACACGCCACGCCCCATGCGGGTGGTCCTCATGCTGAGCAGCCCCCTGTATGGGTGGCTCAGTCGCCCATCCATGACCCTATGTGATTTCAAGGTTTCAAGGTTTCAAGGTTTATTCGTCATGGGTGCAGTGTTGTCACCATGAAAACCTTTGTTTCCAGGCATCCTCAGCAAATAAATATGTACATAAGGCATAGGAAAATTAAATGGTAAATATTGACATTAAGAAAAAGGAAAATAAATAAGGAGAATAAATAAATAAGGAATAAGATATAAAAATAAACATAGAGGTCAGAGTTAGAAGTTAGTAAACAGAGATAGCAGACAAAACAGGTATTAGCAGACAAAAAAAAACAGCAGCCAAACCAACAACCACACAACCGACAGAGGCATACAATGCAAAAAAACACACTCAGGCATACAGACAGACAGACTCCGACTGACTTTTTCTACTGTCCAAGGGAGGGGTCATTGGTTTAACAGTCTTACGGTGTGGGGGGGGAAATGATACTGTAATTCTTAAAAATAACTGACACACAAGGATTCTCCACTCTCCATCACTGATTTTACATCTTTAAGTCTAATTCCATTATAAATTAGTGCCAGCGGCAAATTCCCCAGAATTGATTCTTTAATACCCAGTGGCTATCCTTAAAATTCTTGTATTACTAACAGCCATTAAAAATGATCAGTATATAAAGGGATCTTGACCTTATAAACAGTACCCAGGTGATCTGGCAAACATTCAAATTTCAGTGCAGAACACAATCTTTTTTGTCTGAAATGTAAATAAATGGTCTGTTTTGAAAAGGGCAAGGTTAGCATGTCCTACCTGTACTGGGGCAGCTCTGTAGAAATGCTAAGGGAAAAGAGCATTTTGCTTCATGGGAAATTGCCGTCTGACTGCTATATTAAGAATTAGGGATTCACAGCCACTTGTCACATCTGGATTGCCCACTGGATTTCCAGAACTCACATCATCTCTGCTAAATTTTATTTCATTGCAACTTGTCTGTAATAAGATGATCTTGCAGAAGCTGTGGAAGTCACCTGAAACAAATATGCAGTTTAAACACATGAATCATATTTCTTTATTGTAAGAACTTTTGAACACATTGGGATTAATCCAAAAGCATGTCTTTTGTCATTATTATTTCTTGAGATTTTTAAAACAAGTTTATAGAAGTTTTATGCTTTTATGGTTTTATACTGATGTGCTTAAAACCCATTTTAAAAATAGATAACGGAGATAAGTATATTGCTGCATTGCAGGCCTTTAGAAACTCTTATAATCAGTTTCTCACAACCAAATAACTTTTTGAATTTGTGTTCACCTTTTGTTTTAGTAGGTAGCAAAGTAGATAAACCCATGGCTTTGTAGTCAACAGGCAAGAGTTTAAATTCCCCTTTCTGCCGTAGTACCCCCGATCAAGGTACTTACCCTGAATTACTCCAGTAAATATCATCCAGCTGTATAAATGGGTAAATCACTGTAAGTAGCTTAGTGTACAAAGCTAGTGCTCTAAATTGCTTCAAACAGCAAAGTCAGCAAAATTAATACTTTTCTCTTTAATTTAACGTGTTTTCAGTTTTTTTAATCATTGCTTTGTCATTTTTATTTTTACTTAATTCCAAAAGTAGTTATGTTCATCCATATTGTGCTCACTGTCCTTATTCCCTTTTCAAATCAGTGGTGTCCAGTTAACCACCCTCTTACACTGAGTCTCTCACTGAGTGAAAACATACAAGTCAAACATTTATATTTCTGGTGTGTGTGTGTGTGTGTGTGTGTGTGTGTGTGTGTGTATATGTGAAGGGGGGAAGCATTTGCCCCATCTAGTTGACAATAATATACCCCACCTCTGGTCTCTGCACATAAGTGCCTCTGGGGGCCTGGGTAAAAAACTGCTGAAATTAGGCTTTTATGTGAGATCTTTAACCACAATGCTTCTTAATGTTAATATTTTTCAAGGAACTGTCTAGCAAGATGTTTTTGTCTGTGTTAGTGCTTCTTCTAAATTTTGTGATTCATCATGGTCTTAGCAAGAAGCATGATGCATGACTACATTTATGGCTCACTTCCTCTGGTTTTATCGAAGGAGGCCATAAACAGGGACCTCTCACACCTTTACATCCCAGAAAGGTAGTAGCAGTGCTCTTTTATGTGGGACATGGAGGGCCTTTTTTGTTCTGAAGCTCTAGACAAACTCACCTCGGCTCCTGAAACCCATCTGTGTCCTCATCTCCCGCAGAGCTAAGCACTGTTAGGAATAAATCATTGTCCAACGATGACAGCATAAGTCAGCAAGGTTGAAGCAGAAGAAATATGCTTGTTTTTATTGTTATGCAAAGCCTTTAACAATGACAGGGGGAATATATTTCATTCATTTAAAATATACAACAAACATCTGAATGTTAAAACACACCACCAAATAATACATCCATTTCCATACAATAAAGTTTATTACACGAGTGAAATTATCCAACTTCTGTGCAAACGCATCATTTGTACTAGACTGAAAAAGCAGAAAAATGTAATCTTTTTTGTTTTAGCTTTTTCCTTGTTTTATTTGTGAGCATTTAATAATTACATTCTTACATTATTTCTTTTTAATCAATATTTTGCATAATTTTAAAATATTTTTTTTCTTTATTCACAAAACAAAAAAACTGTGTTAAATCTCTGAGTAGAAAATGGCAAAAATAGTTAGGAACTTGTTAATTTCAGGAGGACCTTGGAACGTATTGTCCAGAAATTAATTTTTTTGGCCTTATCAATCTTTCATAAATGCTACTGAAAGCTTCAAAAGAGCAATTTATTTCCAAAGTTAGCCAGCCAAATTATGCTTATGGTATTAAATGGTCAATGACATGTTGTGTCCTTTACTGTATTTTTTTTTTTTTTTTTTCGCAAATGTGTTGCAAGCAGAGTTTGTGTTTGGTGACCAGACAAAGCTAAGCTAATACATTTTCATGTTAATATTTTCAATCAGTAGTAAGTAAAGTACTTACAATGTTTCAGTATCCAGTAACCAAGCAAGGTCCAAACACAACATTTGTACCTCGGCTGCATGCGCTGGATGCCTGTATGTGCTGTGTCTGGCATTCAAAGAGTTAAGCCTCGCCAGTTCTTCCTGGGCCACAGCACATACACACTTAGGTGCAAAATATTACAGAGGCCTGGTATTTCACAAAGGGAGCTGTTATTAGATGTAACATATTTTCCAAAGGACCACTTTGGTCCAAATAAGTAAACAAGGGGGCAGGAATGAATCAGCCCAGAGAAGCGGGGGAAACGCACACGGTCAGGGCAGATGGCTCAACGCAAACATCCAATGTTCTGAAATGGCGGCGAGGAAGAAGAGCACAACGCCCAGCCATTCAACAGGTTTATAAGGGGTTAGGGGTTCAGTTCGGCCATGGTGTGTGAGGTTTTCCATCTTCTGATGTTACCGTGCTGCTTTTGATACTACATGGGCAGCTTTGGGCGCGAGTATGGTGTGTCGCTACAGTGCCAGTGCCAGTACAGTCCACGTTGTCCCTTCAACTCAGAAAAGCATCTGTAGGTTCCTGCCTTCCTTACATTTATATTCATTCACTTAGCTGATACATTCCACCAATTTAGAGTGATATGGTACTATAATCTACCCCTTTATAGACCTGGGCTCATTTTTACTGGAGCAATTCAAAGTAACTGCTCAAGGGTACTACAGCAGGAGGTGGGACTAAAACTTGTGAATTTTGACTGTAAGGCAACGGTTCTGTCCACTATGCCACCAACTGGCTTGTGGTGTGTTATTTAACATGGATTATTGTAACTATTGCCCTCCTTGCCTTCCATACTGTTTCCTTGCCACGTTTTTGAACAATAGGTGGTTCAGCTCCCAAAGTGTCATGACTGGGGAGCAAATCAGTCTCCCAGACAATGAGCTCACTGCAGTCAGTGGGCTTTCATATTCTATGGTCCACAGGTTATCACACGCCATCTCGCTTGCTAACATAGGAGCTTATAATGTCATCTATGTTATGGTAACACAACTTCAGTATTACTTTTTAGCTTGAATTTACTGTTTATTCACACACTTGTGCTACTGGGTGTGCTATTCACCTGTCCCAAGGGTTCCGCAACTTATTCCTGACCAACCATACATTCTGGTAAATTGCTGTCTGATTTATACATAATTTTGATCCCCACTTTTATTAATAGTTTTTTATGTAAGTGCCAGTTGCCTAAATGTGATTACCCCATGTAAATTCCAGAATCTATCTATCTATCTATCTATCTATCTATCTATCTATCTAGTAGAGGACAAACAACCTCAGTATTTTGGTTATAAACTCCATGAGCCTATCATCTTGGTCTGACCACTGTTGTCTCACATCATTCTGCTTCTTCAAACACCTCCAGGATTTCTCGCAGAGAAGAATTCATGCTAATTGGTCTTGGCCCTTTCTCAAAACAGTTTTTATAGTACAGCACTAAGGTTAAGGTGCAAAAGGCCATAACTCGCTCAAAACACAACTCATGTATCAAAGGCAAATAATTCTGTCAGCAAACAAGTCAGGGGCACCAAAATAAAAAGTACCTCCACCATCATTTAAAGTATGACAGTTAAAATGCTTAGACATATTATCAAAATGTCAGCGTGCACTGTAAATATGTTCCTCATCTCCAAAACTGCAAATTACAGTCATTCCCTGCTTCCTCACTGACTGAATACTATTCATGCCATAGACACCAGTTTCAGCATTGCCAGGTTCTATATTGCAATGCGTAAAGATCACCCACAAGAGAAAGTATTTGCATGTACACGTATATGTCACTTGTTCAGGAGGAAATCTTTACTGAAATGGTCTCATGACAAATTATGATGCAGTAAAATAGCAAACATAAAGAGAAAAGTCGCACAGCACTGTAGAATAAAAAAGGCATCAATGCAACAGAATTAAGTTGCATTGATGCCTTTTTTTAAGAAAGTGTTATTCGAGAATTGTGCCAGAGTAGTGAACAAAATCGCTGCAGCACATTTTTAACTCTACAGAACTGGGGATGTGGCCCAAGGATTGTATTTAAATGTAATTTTATTAGCTTATCTCTTCATTGCTGCTACACTGTGGAAGAGGAAAAGAGTTCCCTCAAGGGCATGTTATAGCTGCAAAAAATATCCCAATATGAGACTTGGAAAAGTCATTACATACATACATACTTACACACAGATAAAGCCATACTGTTTTCCTCCCCACCCCACTCTTTGTTGAAGCCTTTGCACGCATTCATTTTGGCGCTATTTCCATTTCAAATTCATTAAAAAATAATTTAATTCTTCCCCACTCTGAGGGGAGGGGGTAAAAGCATGACTTAGCGCTCTAATTGACCAATAATAAAAATATAATTTCTAAATCCCCACAAATACCCTCCAGCCACCTTCCAAAAAGTAAGTATTTTTTTAAATTTTTTGTGTTTGTTTATTTTGGGATTTTTTTTTTTAATCCTTAATATACAGTCTGCTTATACTGCAGCCTGGCCAGACCTATATTACTGAAATGACTGTATTAAGCAAAATATTTTTTAACCTTTATTTATTTCAGAGAAAATGTTTCAATAACACCTGCATTATTCAGATCTGAGTTCACCATTTCATGAGGGCTAAAAAAATATACTGCATATCATTGTCTAGTTTATTTCTTTCTAAACCAGGGAACTTTCTGTATTCTCATCCCAGTTCCACTATGTTAATTGCTTAACACTGCAAATTCTTTTCACATCAGCCAGCCTGAGACTTTTAAAGAGTCCTTCACACCCTGGGTGATGTGAAATGCTAATACTCAACCCTGAGTGCTTTCTGTGAGGCTTGTGCGTAGTGCCCTGATGCAGTGCTAAAAATGCGGCCCCCTGCGACAGGTGCCCAGGAGGCTCCCCACACAATGTGACGCACTCCTGGGAGCAGCAGGAGACAGGAGCACACCATGCAGCTCTGGGCCTTCCTCACGTTGCCCTGTACAGCAAGTCCCCGGTGCACAGAGGCCTTTCCTTTTACAGGAATTTGCTTTTCCCACCATTTCTGGTTTTCAGTTGTCCAGTGTTTTGTTTTAATAGTCGCTTGAACACTGTAGTGAGTTTTACAGCTCTCTGTTTTCGGTGTTCCCATCCAAAATTAAGCGGCCCACTAGAATTGTTTATGAAGCAGATAAAAGACATAAATCATCAACGAATGTTGTGTTACACCTTAATACCCAGCTTTTATCACAAGTTATACACTTATTTTGGGAATTTATGATCTAAAGACGTCATTTACCTGAAAAGATACCACTCATCTGTGTGCATATGTGTGTGCGTGCATGTGTGTGTGTGTGTGTGTGTGAACTCGTAAAAGTGACACTTGATGTTCTTTATTATAATCAAACCCATTAATGTTTCTTGACCAACCATTTCATCCTGGGCACATTAAAATTTGAATGAAACCCATAAAATTAAGGAAAAACTGATGGCTATTAATCTTGTGTTCAGATGTCTGGTGCGGAGGGTGCCAGGAAGCCTTTACAAAATCATATTTATGCTAGATTAAACTTTTAAGTGGGTCAAACTTGACCAAAAGACAATCTGAGAGCTGAGGACTTGCAAACGTTGCTGGTTCAAGTCGCGCAGCTGTAATACCCTTGAGCGTAGAACCAAGTTGCTCAAGTAAAGATGCCGAGCCGTTTAAGTGGGCTGGAGAAACTTGGTAAACTGCTTTGGATGTGTTAGCAGAGACACTTGTTAATAATAATCAAATAAGATTAAAGTTCCCCCACACAATGATGCATTGTCTTCCTGTGGGGAAGTCTGACAGACCAGGTGTGGGAATTGCATGGAAATGAGGAGGCCGATGATCACAGGGGGAAACAGGAAACATGTTGTGCCTCCGGAGCACCACTAACTGTAGCTGCAGTAAAATACCTGTATATTTACCCCTGCTCCTTTCTTACAAACATTTCACAGCCTTTCATACCCTGTGATGGAGGATTCCATTTTTCGTTCTTTTTTTACTTATTTTTCCTGAGCTACTTCAATGTCTTTTCTGTCACTAGTTCAATGGGTTTGTTGAATCTATCTATCTATCTATCTATCTATCTATCTATCTATCTATCTATCTATCTATCTATCTATCTATCTATCTATCTATCTTCATAAAGTCTCATAATAGTAATAAGATAATAAGTAAGCTGGATTGTACTTGATCAGCCAGACCAGGTTAGTTTACTGGCCGGCTTCTCAGTGGCAGTGAGTTGTACCACTTGAGCACAAAACGCTGCCTTTTTCCTCACACGTGTAAACACGCACAGGCGACAAACTGAAACACTTGCCAGTTATTGCTACACAGCACAGTGTCAAGGCACAAGCCCACCGTGTTTTAGTACACTGTTTTTCTGTCCTCCAAACAAGCCTTTTAAGAGCCATATAAGACTTATAAGTCTAATTTACTTGGCTTGGCCAATGTGGAGTGGGTGCCTGCAGTGATTTAAAATGAAAGTAAGTAAAGTCACGTCAGCAACATTTGAAAGGCAGTAAAGTTTGAGTTTCCTCCTCTGAAGGATTCCTTCTTTGACATTCACACCTCTGCAAGATGAATGTCCATGGGTGTGGATTTCTGCAGCTGCAGCCAGCAGACACCAGTGTGTGAGAAAGCACTTATGAGACCCCCAGCCCCCCAACCCCTGCTTAACCAGCATCCATCCAGTATCTAAACACTCAGCTTCATGGTCTACAGTACATTCATAGATTTTCCTTTTGTGGTCTTCATACTAGAGATTTCATCCATGCATGAACCTTTTGCTTTATAGGCTGCGCTCTATGTCGAGAGGATTTTTTATCATTGTTATTTATTTATTTATTAATTTATTACTATTTACCAGGTTTTAAAAATATTTTTTGTTTACATTATTATTTATGATATCATTCATTATTTTTTAGCAATATATATTTCACAAGTGACAGTTAGTGTCATTTCAGTCTTTCTTCTGTCTCTGTCTTACAACTTATTTCTCTCTGTTTTTATCTTTTGCATTTTTTTTTCCATTTTATTATGACATGTTATCATGCTGCTATAGTAATGGGCAATTTCCATCTGGGATCAGTACAGGATTCACACATTGAGGGAATTAGGGGAAAACATACAGCACTAGGTGGTTTAACTGTTTAAATTAGTAATAAATTAATAAAAAAGACAAACTATAGCACCGACTGGGACTAGAAACAGAAATGTCATGCCTACCAGTTTAATCTCAACAACAAAGCGAATTTACCGCTTGCCTTTCCTGTATATTTCCTGGTGTATTTTTGCCCCATTCACTGAGAGACCAGTTTAAAGTTTGTTTAAATTTTGTAAGCTTGCAAATGTCTGATAGTATTTGTAGAATTACACTGTTTTTTTTGTGTGTGTCCATTTCTGTATTATTGAATTATTTGTAATACAATTTTCAATTAATTAAATACATTGACTATTCATATGAATAAATTGAAACAAACTTAGCATTGCTTGCCCTGATTCCCAAGAAGCAAAAACTCCCAAGAAATTAAAATTTCTGGACATCCCTGTTGCCTCTCTGCAGCCGCAGGTGTGATTTGGCCTGTACACATCCAGATGACACTGCACACTGTCACTGTAGGCCATCTGGAGAAACAGGCAAACCCTTATTGTAATACCTTTTGCTATGGGGACCAGACAGGAACTTTCCACTTTTCTGGTAAGTGTGTTTTGACTATTCATTGTATTATAAAATCAATGAAACCATTTTTGCTGTTTCTGAATTTTTTGGGATAAATTGAAGGATTAAACAAACATTTTTTGCACTTTGAGCTACAGACCATTGTATGAAAGGTGAAATACGAATAAAAAAAAATTTCTGAAATATGAAATTCAACAGAGGTTTGAGTCTGAATCATAAACAGAAGTACTGCATTGTTGTCTGATAGAAACATTTTTAAAAACAGTTGTAGGCCTATTAGCCGTTAATGGCTTCCATACTGTGACTGAGGCTGTAATAAAGGCCCACTGCGTGTACCATGGTAAATTATATCATATTCTGCATCCATTCAGTTTTATTCCAGAGACACTTCTGCCTGGAAGTGATAGGAAGTGACAGGTACATTCCGGCAAACGATGAGTCACCGAACAAGGACCAGCGAGGGGTGGGGGAGAAGGGCTGAAAAAGAATGGCACAATGAGGTGGGGGGAGCAGTCGCTGGGGAGGTAGGGAAAGAAGGGGGTTGAAGAGGATGGGTAAAAACGAATACAGCAGTGGAATACAGAAAACCCAAGAAAAAACAATGGTTTACTCTAGAATTTTTTTTAAAATATGTATAATACATTAAAGCTTAGCTTTAGAAACATATGTATATATTTATTCAACAAAAACAATGCAGCCAACTGACACTCTTTAAACGATTCTTAGTTATCTTGTCGACGATGATTGTTTTGAGACATATTTTTTAGAAAATCCATCCCTCTGTTGTCTACCTTTATCTTGGTCATGGTTGCAGCAGTCTGGAGCCTTTTTTAGGAAATGAAAAATTATTTTGACAAACTGGTCTGCTAGTCAGATGAGAGACCAGTCATAGCCACAGAGGATGGTGTTTACTCAGGGTGGGGGGGAACCTTCGACCCGCAGTTTGTCCCCAGTTGCCTGTCTGTGGTCTCCTTGCAGATGTTATCGTAAACAGGACTGTTTATACACGTACCAGAATGATGGACCAAATTTATGCAATAGTGTGTTTTATCACATCCTAAGCTAAACTGATAAACCCAGTTGACAAATCAAATCTGAGAGGGTATCTTAATTCCGTATCAACAAAGAAATTGGAAACTGGCATGTGGTTTTCCAGGGAACTGGGAAAATCTTGCTCAGTGACACTGCTGAGACAGCAATATATTTACCATTTTGCTTATAGACCCTGTGCACGAAAGTTGGCAGTTCAAGCCCCAGGACGGAGATCATATTTTCAGCCTTAACCTCAGACCATCCACATTTTTTTGTACTCTTCTCAACTGTTACTATGAATTAATATATTGCTATTATTTTATTTATTCCCCTTTTCCCAAACAATAGGTTTTATTCAGCTGAACTGACTGATTTCCTTGGGATTTATCTGTTATTCAAAATGTTTCCTAAGGACCACCCCAGCATTCAGTCTCAATCCAGCTTTCTATGTTATGCGCTACCATTGAGTTGAGTCGCATACTGTTCAATATCTCATTCGAATGATTAGAAATAAAGAAAAATCAACAGATCACAATGGCCCCTGAAGAAAATGTCACATTGTTTGTAACATTTGACTGTAGCAGGTGGTATAGCACATGGAATTGCCACTTTGCATTCAAAGGATCCAGGTTTGAATCCCATCCCTTCTGTGCTACCTTTGAGAACTGCTTTGAATTTCTTTCGTAAAACTGATCAGTCTGTGCAACTGAGCAGATTAACAATGCAAGTGTCCTTGAAGAAATTTCTCAGATAAATAAATGCTCGTGTAGATGTGGTAGCTTGCTTTGTAAGCTATATTCTGTTGCATTATGAACTGCTATCTTCTGTGCGGACATTATTTTCACCACAAATTCTAAGACACTGTGGTTCATCTTCTAGGTTTCAGCCTAGAAAACAGAACTGATTTTATTTACTAAAGGTCAGTTGCGCTTCGAACATCTTTGAAGAGCTGGGAGCATCCTTGACTCTGGCTGTGTCTGGGAGCCTGACCTGAGGATGAGGAGTAGGAGGCAACGGGTTACTTTTATTGCATCCACGTGCTTATGCAGTTCATTGTGAAAGTGTTACCTGGAAGGCATCGCTCCCCCAGAAGCCCCAGCTCCGCTTGTTGCCTGGATGCAGACACCCAGTGAGAAGACTGGTACAGCCATTCCAGGTGCACAAACACCAAACTTGCGCAGCACATCAAAGCGTCCCATTAAAGAGCAATAACAGCCCCCACTACGACCCTAACCCTCCCCAGACACACACCAGCTGCCCTGTTGCTTCTCTCTGCTCACTCAACCAGGCTATAGCGCCCTCTACTGCTATTTGGCATGTTTTAGCCAGAATCCCAAAGTAATCCTTCACTACTGGTAAGCACTTATCCCAATGCAGGGCAGTGGCGGTCCATAGCCTCTCCCAACACCATAGTGTATCAGGCAGGTACAGGCGAGACAGGCTACTCGTCCACAGCAGGGCAGTCACACACCCACACACACTGGGGGCAATGTATATTCACCCAAAACATCTCTTTTTACTGTGGGAGGAAATCAGAGCACCCAGAGGAAACCAACATGAACAATCAGGGAGCATGCAAACTGCGGACAGACCAAGTGGGGTTGGACTTACGTGTGACCACACACCCCAGGCACTGCAGGCCACCAGCACTATAGCTCAAATTAGCTTTTATAGGTAGAGGTCTAAAAATAATTTATACTGAAATAATATCCTGGAATAATCTGCCTATTTAAATGAAAATTAAAAATTTAATACATTTGAGAATTTCTGTTTTTTGTATTCTGAAAATAGCGTCCGTATTGAATGTTTTAAATGATTCATCTAAATTTTGAGCCATGGCATCCTGGTTGTGCTGGCGATTTTTTCTTTTCTTCCTTACTGTTAGTTACCAGATGTACAAATCCCCATTAAATCAGCCCAGCCGAATAAAATCCCCCTATGTATACTTCTAATAAAGCCGTTCGGGGGACATTAGAAACACGCAAAAGAGCAATATACTTTTCAGAAGTATTGTCATAATGATATTTTCCGTTTTAAATTTCTGTAATGTATTTAATTGGGCTCTGGATTGTCCTATAATCATTACTGACCATTCAGAGGGAATTTCTCCCCAGGGGTCACTTTGGCTTCACTACAGCAAATGGCGCATTGAACTCTAGTAATTTTTATTTTATTAATTTTGACCGTGTGACTGTGAATGGTAACTTGTGCTCTCCGTTGAGTTACGGGATTTTAACAACTGCCTGCTGACACCATGATTTATTTGAGGAGCTATTTCAGCTTGTGTCTTCAGTCAAATGTTCCTTTGGTTCTGCTGCTCAGCCAAATTCTGCCAAATAAGCATAACTTTAGCAGATAATGTTTTTATTTGCTCATGGCTTTTTTTAATGTTTTCCTTTAGCTCCCCAAAGTCTTTATGAAGCTTTAAATAACAGCAAGATTCTGGCTGTGAGCCAAAAATAAGAGTCATGGACACTGTACCAAGGTTGAAGTCTGAACGTAAATGTTTGGCCTGGGAGAGGTCTGGCTGGGTCCGAGCAGACCCTGTAAGCCTTTGATGGGGAAACCTCTTTTATAGTTGGCATTGAGGTTATTTGTTAGCCAGTAAAATGGAGGACTAAATGGCCTCCTTACAGGAAGCCATTTACACTGTGTTGGTCCACCTGCCAGGGACACCATTGTGTCCAGGCCTCTCTCTCACTTCATTACCATTTCCATAAGAAAGGCATTGTGATGGCCTCCTTTCCGACTTTCCCTTCATCTTACACCTCTCCTTTCTTTCCCTCTGCTGTTCTGTCTCCCTCGCTCCTTCTCTTCTCCTCCTGCTTTCCTTGCTCCTGTCTCGCTGGTGCAGACAGCGGCCTAAAACTGTGTAAACTGGCTCAGTATCAAGCCAAGGGCAATTATTCGGAATTATAAAGAAAGAAATGTTTGAACAAATGCATCTCTGCTTTCGGATTCTGAAAATAGCGTTCGTATTATACATCGAAATGTAATTTATTTTTTCCCTTCACAAAAGAGCATGAACTGAGTCAGAGCATTGTGAGAGATGGATGCCTAGTAAATGCAAATATATACAGGTGTCTATCGTGGAACTTAAAGGCAAAGGTGTGCAGTTGTGTGGTGAGGTGGACGTGCAGAACTATCTAAGACCTAAAATTGTGGCCAGGTCTTCACAAGTTTATTTAAGTTGCTGGCACATGTCACATTTGTGAATGGAGCTTCTGCTGTGGTGGACCACAACATCAGGGGAGAACAAATCAAACTTTTTGTTGAAACTCTTTTGAAGAATGAATTGAATGTAGTTTTTGTTTTTTAAAACAAATATATGTATATAAATATATGTTATATATTTCTTTCTATCTGTTGTACATACGCCCATGGTGCACCAAGCACAGGCCTTTACACGGTCATGTTTTTCCTTTTGGAGAAATTCCTAATTTAATGACTAATTTATTTCTTTTCTGAATTGATTTTCTCTGTAAGATACTTTTAATTACATTTTTATTTCCTTGCAATATGCTTTTGAACATTGTGAAATACAGAGCATATTTGATAAAATGAATATTTCCACAATTTGTTAAAAGGTTATGACAGATGTGTTTGTTTCAGTATCTTATTTTTAAAACACTGGAGGAGCAAATTCTTTCCCTTTTTTGGATCACAAAACATTTTTTGTCCTACATGCACACACAAATTCCTCTAAACAGAGTAACCATACTTTTGTACAGCCTAAATTATACTTGGCCTTGAAAGTCAGCATTATTTTATTGTAGTTGTGTCTGAATGACCATCACCCGCATCACATTTCTGGTACGAGCCAGGAAATATTTAGCATATGACATGTCACATTGCTGACACACGGTCATGCGAATAACTGTAAATAATTGTACTGTCCTATTTTGCATATTATTTATTTTCTCTATGTTCTTCAGACCTTGTTAGTATTTTGCAACCATACCCCTTTGATGTTATTTTGCTCCTTGAGCGTGCCTGAATGTGTTGTGTCAAATTGTCAATGTGTGCAAACGTGCTTGATCATTAATATTAAATCTAATATGTAATTTTGACAATTCCCATTACAAGTGGTGAGGGTATGTGGGAAGAATCTGGCTATTTGGGGTCAGTGTTTAGAGACTGGAGGTGCCACACTTCATCTGATCCTCCCCTAAACATACAGAAATGCTTTCTAACTGTTTCTCAGCTCTCTTGAGGCTCTACAATCTCATGTTTGAACAAAATTCATACCCAGGACATTCTAGCAGTATCAATGAGTCACCACCCATGCTGAAATTTGGTTTGTTTACAGAGGAAGGAGGCGATGAGGAACCCAACTACGGAGACAAAGTTGATCCCTTTGAACATGTACTGTGTGAAGTGAGGGTGAGAGCCTTTCCCCCTCACTACAACCACTTTAGGAAGGAAGGATCTGTTTCTACTTAACACTTTCCAGCTCACATGTGCAGATTCGTGTTGGTGGTTTCCCTCACTCCTGCTGTGGGCTAACAGGAAGGCCCCCGCCAGGAGATGCTTCTTCACAGCGCAATGAAAAACCCCACAATCAGCAACCTGTCTAAGACGCTGATCTCCATCCTATCACTTACATTTACTAATTTATCTGACACTTTTCTTTAATGTGTCTAACAGTGTTTACCTGCGTATGCATCTACCCAGTTTACCCATTTTTCTACTTGATAATTTCACTGCATCAGTTTAGAGTGAATACCTTAGTCAAGGGTACTACAGCAAAAGGTCGGATTCAAACTTTGGTCCCTCAAGTCCAAAGACAACAGCTGTAATGATTCTTTCTGCTAATTATACATATTCTTATATTCATTTATATCCCATCAGTTTATAGTGTTTGTCTGACTCACAATATCACATATAATAACATATTTATACATTATAGGATTTTGCTGCCAGTCTCATAAGTCCAATTCAGGAACTGACAATAAACAAGTAAGACAGCAGCCAATATCTTGTTTTTCCATGAAGTAGACTGGGTGATGCCTGGCTGGTCATTCTGCATCACACCAGCTTGCCTATATTGACTCCCTTTCACATAGTGAGTGTGTGCAAGAATAATATTTAGCATTTTACTTTTTATGTCTTTTTTGTGCAGTGTCTGGCCTTCTCTACAGCACTTGCGATAGCTTGTAAATAGCACTCTTTTGTTAGTTGTTTATTGTACTTGGGCAGCTTAAACAAAATTTTCAGCTCTTTCTAATTATTTATTTGACTACTTTCTGTTTATGTCACCATTTAGGTTAATCTTATTTCCCTTTCTTTTTGAATGTGGCTTATTGTATGCTAAATAAGGAGCTACACAAAACATTCAGTTGACCAGGCTCTACCTCATTCTTCACATATAAAATGTAAGAGAGCTATACTAAATATTCCAATGCTATTGAACTTTAATGCATATCTGAATTTAAACTCTTTCATTTGAAGTTGCTTTTCTGAAGGTATTGAAGAGCAAGTCTAAAATTCATAAACTGTTTGTTTTTTTTTTTTTAAATGATCACAAGACATCTAATATTTAATTGCCATACAATATAAATTATTAAACTGAGCATTGAATTGTGTTATTTGGATACAAACTGTTTCATTTAAATGGTTAAATGCTTTTGTAAAGGTGAAGAGCAGCAATTCTAACATTTAATTACTTGTTTTTTATTATTATATGAAAAGTAATATTTAATGGATCACGTTTCTTGTCTGACAAGCAGCCAAAGGCTGAAACCTGTTGTGATTAAAAGGGAAAATACAGTTGTTAGTCTACTGAAGGTTTGTTTCTCGAAAAGATGGAGCAAAAGAAGGAAACAAGCACGCATCAAAGAGAAATAAAAAAATACTTCCCTACTGAACGCTATCAAAAGGTAACCCAATCGCAGCCGAGCCTTTTATTTGTAGGATCAAGCAGCAATGTGTATGAAAAGCGTTTCAGCACTTTAAAGCAAACAGCCAAAATGTTCCACACGCAAGACATTTCATCAAAATAGCGAAACGCATACATCGACATAGTCTTATTTAAAGCAAATATGAAGACAGAAAAGTATTCAAAGTCGTTTTTTTTTTTTTTTTGCTTTTTTTCACATTTTAATGGTTCTCTAGCTGCTGGTATTAATGACTCAAAATGGGTATTGTGGGATAGTTTATTCAGTTTCTTTTTCATGTTCCTTGGGACAATATGCAGTGCATTTATTCAGATTAAAGCGCAGTGTATATGCAAAAACAAATATTTCATCATGCGTAAAAGGAGCAAAACACAAAAATAGTTTAACATTGTGACACATTCTGGTTGTCCTTAGTCTTGGTTAATAGCACTTGTGAATATTGCGAATTTAGGTTACTTCAACAGTACAGCAGCACCTTTGTTCACCCAGGCGCTTTTTCAGACCTCTGAATCACACAGTTTCATATTTACATCTTATAAATCAACTGAATTTGCCATATTTTTTATTATTTACATCCTTCATTTATTTAGCAAATTGGACTGTTGCTGTGGCTTTGTGAGGATGGATGTCTGCGAGAGGTCAGGAGTGGGTGGTTCTACCTCATTCTTCATGTATAGCAGCAGATAGCACTTAGCATTCAGCATCATCCCACAAAATCATTCTGGGAATAATGTTGTTTGTCACACACAGTTATACAAAAAAACTTTAAGAATAAATGCAAGCATATACAACCCATAATTTATTGTAAAAACCTAAATGTCTCCTGAATTGCTTGACTGGCCCACTTTCATTTCAATCCATTAATTCTCTGTTGTTGGTCCTTGTTTATTTTCACCTTGAGAAATTAATTCTGCTGGAATGTAAGATTATTTCTGAATGCAATGGATAGTCTAAGAAATCAGCCTCATGGAAGAATAAGGAATGCATACATAGATAAATTATCTAACTTTATAATGTAATCATAAAAAAAATGAACGTTTCTAAATTATATGCACAATTGCAGAGATGAACATACGATGTTTGTTCTGCATACAGATTTCAAAATGTGTTTCAGTCACTGCCCGATCTGCATGTGAAACATAAGTAGCATCATTCAAAGCTGAAGGCAGAGGTCAAAAGGAAATCAGCACTTTAACTCTGAATTTCTCAGCCCAAAATTGGGATTAGACTGCTGGCGCCCCCTGCCACACAAAACAAATCCCCCTTCACTAAACTACCCATACAATCCACGACATGGGCTTATTCCCAGTTTATTACTCAGTAACTAAGTATCACATGAACATGTAAAAATCATGAAAACATCTAAACTTTCAAGCCCCAAAATCTGGGAGAAAAATAGATGCTACTCTACACTCTGGTTCGTACAACATTTTTGTTAAGAAATTAAAATTAAAATAAACATTTTGAGTAATCAGCTTTACAGTGATTTATCAATAACAGTTAACAGTTACAAGGATTTATCAATCTAAACAGTCTGCTATTCCTCCTGTATAACTACAGGGTAAGTACTTTGATCAAGGGTACCCCAGGAAGAGAACCTGAGACTCAGACAACCACCCTCCAGTCCAATGATCAGTTCCTGCTGTGTTCTTCCGGTGAAAGATAGTATATTCTGTTCTATTCTAAATACTAACTGCTTTCTGATAATAGAGTACTGATATTTGATTCCGTAAATATTTTCTCTTCAAATGATTGGTTAATAAAATCTTTAATATTTACAAATAGTCCAAAATTTAAATGTTCTTTTCTGCTACTTTGCGCTGCTTAGATTAATACTTATTTTTCCAATATAACATTATAGGTTACATTGTATGTTTAAAAGGATCTGGACACCTAAGGATCACACCTATATCCGCCTGTTGAACATCCCATTCCAAACCCATGGGCATTTAATATGGCATTATTCCTCCCTTTGTGGCTATAACAGCCCCCACTCTTCTGGGAGGGTTTTCCACCAGGTTTTTTTTTAATTTGTCCCCATTTAGCCACAAGAGCATCAGTGAGGTTGGGAAAGGAGGCCTGGTTCACAGTTGTCGTTCTAGTTCATCCCAAAGGGGTTCGGTGGGGTTGAGGTCAGGGCTCTGTGCAGCCACTGAAGTTCTTCCACACCAACTTGGGCAAACTGTATGTTTATGAAGCTCCCTTTGAGGATTTGAGGGGAAGGCATGCTGGAGTAGGAAAGGAGCTTCTCCTTCCCCAAGCTGTGGCCACAAAGCTGGAAGCACACAATTGTCTAGAATGTGTTTGTAAGCTGCATGGGTGTGGCTGAAACAGCTCTACTAAATCAAAAGAAGGTGGGAGTCCACATATTTTTGGCCATACAGTGCATGTCCTCATTTCAAAATATTCATTTGTTTAGAGCGAGTCGTGTGAATTTAGTGCTTGACTTTATTATGTTTTGTAATATATTTATGTCTTTGAAGGGTAGAATGATCGCAGCATCGGACATAATATGGGATTCTGAGCATAATATATTATGTTCTCCAAAATGGATGCATCCAAAAATATGAGATTTATATATGCAATGCAATGCTCCTATATGTAGTGCTTCCTGAGTTATACTGTTGTTTTAGGATGTTATTTGAGAAAATGCGATGGCTAAAGACACAATAAGCCATAACTGCACCATTTAGTCTGATATTAGAACACAGCACAAAAAAATGGAAGAAAATATATGGTTTATGTATGACATTCCATTGCATGCAGTGTGTAAAATAGTGTCTTGGTAATAAGCTGTAAAAAAGTGATAACAATAGAGGGAAATAAGTCAGGCTGCAGCTGGGACACGGCTGTAGAAATATTTAAATAGATTCATGTTCAATGGCTGCAATGGTTGTCAAAGAAGTGCGGATGGTCATATGACTGCAAAAAACACCCTATTGCAAGCATCATATTTCTATTCAACTGTAAGATAACAAATGCCTGTATTGTATTAACAAAACTCACTGCTAGTGGTCATTTTAAAGGCTGCATACCGAACATAAAACTACTGTACAATGTTGAAACAGTTTTTTTTTCTCTGTAATATAACAGATTTTAAAGGTCCATCAAATATTTAACTCAACATTTAGCTTTCCGTCAGTATTAACAAGCTGTATTTTTTACATACTGCTTTTTAAATAAAGTGTCAAAAGTAATGCGTTGCCGAGAATCCGCAAGCATTGCTCATGCAAATTTAAAAGCAGATCTTTGCAAAAAAAAAAAACGCTTTTCCAAAAAGGAAAGGTTTAGATCAGAGCCCCAAGAAAGGAATGATATTCGAAGAAGGAAAATGAAAGCCCGTGAAAAGAAACAAGTAAACAAAGATCTGATGCTTGTCTTTTGTTGCGCACAAATTAGTTCACATTTATTTCCGTCACCATGGTATTTTGCCAAAAAGGGAGTCATTCCATGTTATGGTCAATTGAAATGATGGAAAATCATTATTACATTTCCATTATAATGTTATATTGGCTCCACTGCATTCTGTAAAATTGAAACTGTTAAAAGCCAGGGGCAACATAATATTGAAAGTTGATTGATATGACACCCAGTAGCCTAAATATGAACATGACGGAAGGTATGCGCCTTGTGTACTATTGAACTTGAAGGCAGCAGAGCGCCACCAACCCACAGGCCATTTAAGACCTTTGGAACTATTTAAAACCCACCCAGCAGATATTTTAATTCACTTCCAGCGGGTGAGAAATGTAAATTGTCAGAACCAATTGAGCACAGAAGCTGTGAATGCATGAATATCAATGAGTATCAAGCCATTGTGGAATAAAAGCCATTATATTTTATTCATGAGAGTTACAATATAAACTTTCAATTGCATAGTGTAAACATGCACACACAAGTGTATGTGCACAGGCAGTAAATGCTGGATGTATGGATTCAGGCTTTGCATTATTTATAAGGTGAGAAAAGAACCAGTTATAGGGCAACAGAACTTCACAAACCACATGAAATCTGAGTTTTGCTCACAGGGTTCCTCAAATTTGGTCAATTTTAGCCACTTCCTTGAGGTCCTAAACTGTGAGTCGCTTATGGTTATCGTCTGGTAACAATTTTCTAAATTATACCATGCTTTTTTGTTTTCATGGTGTCATCTATGTTGCTGTTCTGATTTCAGCATTTCGACATTGCCTGTTAGCTGCCTATAATTATCGGTGGAGTTGTACATGGGCTGGCACTACTGCACATCTCCAACCTTCAACCTGTCTCTTACCCACTGTGCAATTTTCCTCCATCTAGATAATTCTTTCCTTTTACAATCTCACCTACACTCTGTGGAGCATCAGATTTTGTCCTGTTATGACCCCAAATTTTATTTATTTATTTATTTATTTATATATTTATTCAATGTTGCTATTGTTCCGTGACTGATATGTTGATCAGGAATATAGCTTTCATTAATATTTTCGAGCCCTTTACAAGACATAAATATGAGTTGATCCCACAAGAATTTATTTTTTAACCGAGTTTATTACACAGTATCATATGAACATGCAGTCTAAACTATTAGTACCCTAATATGGAAAAAATATGTGTAACTACAGTCTGGATCTGTCCAGCTCACACCATCATCCAAAGGAATTTACAGTGGTAGGTAATTATTATTATTATTATTATTATTATTATTATTCCTGGAATGGTCTTCTAGGATACAACTTTCTTTTTCTCCACACATCAGTAGAAATAGTGAGCCAACAGCTGATGTCGTCACACCGGTTTGTAGCTCAGCAGGATGTCCATCTATGTGGCACCTTTACTGCTCAGAGAAAAGAAATATGACTGCTGCACATTTGTTTTCTTTATTTATGAAATTTGGTATTTTTTGTCTGCTTGGTGCTTTTCCCATTACTAATTTACCATTAAGTTAAAAAATGGGGCCAAAGTAGCATGAGAGTACTGACCCTACAGCTGGTTTACCATAGCACACATCCTGATTCTCAGAATCCAGTACAACTCATTTATCCACCCCATCAATAAACTCATTTCACATGTTTAGCAAATCAGAATGGAAAATATACCTTTGCTAATCAATACAGTTTTGTGGTTTACAATCCAAACGGGACAATCTTACTATTGTTCTAGTGTCTGTGCTTCATAGCAAATTTATTTGTTGCTTTTTTCTCATCTTTGCTTTGATTCAAATAATTTCAGGAAAGCAAAGTGTTTACTCAGCACATTTGTGCTTTAGAAAGAACCAAGTTTTCCTAGGAATCAGAAGTTACCATGGATATGGGCATAAGTACTACCCAGAAATGCACACCTGGTCACAGAGGCCTTCCCTTTAGAGGAACAGCACAGTGGGACTTGACCCACCAGTATACTTGACAGAGGGGGCAATCCATCCCGGGTGCCAAACAGAAAAGGGGCGTAGAACCATTCAATTATTGAACAAGAAACAATAAGCCAAACCACTGTAATTTATTCTTTAATTATGCAGCCCCACCAGAAGTTTAACATAGTTCCTCTCACCTGCAAGAGGAACACCGTGCCCAATGGCAGATTTTTTCACTCCGCCACTGAGAGAAGCTTTTTATGTGCTTCATGGAAGGTAATGCCCATTGGCAGAGCAGACCACTAAGTATCCTTTAGACTAACCAGCTAAAACAGAAATATAACAACGGGAGTCTCACCCACACTCTTGCAGGAGAATTAGTCAAAGAGTAACTGGAGGACTGCAATGGTTAATTATGATTGGTGGAGGTTAGGTGGGCCATGCCAAGGGAAAGAATTTTGGCCAAATACAAAGTGAGAAAATGCCCACCTTTAAACAGAGTGACAGCCCATTCATTTGAAACAAATATAAAACATTAACAAAACTATTACTCTAGAGGGATGCCAGGGCTATAAAGAATTATCATCTGTGGGGAATAAAAAATGTGTACAATTAGAATTTTGAGGTGATTAAAAGAGGTAAAACCAAACAACACAATAATGCGGACTCTTCCGTCAACATGCTCTTGTTTTTTATTAGCATGGGCTGTGGTGACGGGTAAAGGTCGGGCTAGTGTGTATGTATCAAATGTAGAAGCTTTAGTATTCACCGATCATCGACAACATCAAAACCGCCGAGAGGTGAAGAGAATATCATTGATCTTCTCATTACAATGGGGTTGGAGGATATATTAGGCAGCAAGTGAACAATCAGCTGTTGCAAGTTGATATGTTGGAAGCAGGAAAAATGGGCAAGCATAAAGATCTGAGCCACATTGACAAGGGCCAAACTGTGATGGCTACATGACTGGGTCAGAGTATCTTCAAAACGGCAGGTCTTGTAGGTTGTTCCCGGTATGCAGTGGTTAGTACCTACCAATAGTGGTCTAAGGAGGGAAAACCGGTGAACCGGCAACAGGGTCATGGGCACCCAAGGCTCATGCCAAGGCTCATTGATGTGTATTGGGAGCAAAGGCTAGTCTGTCTGGTCCTATCCCATAGCAGAGCTACTGTAGTACAAATGGCTGAAAACCTTAATGCTGGCCATGAAAGAAAGGAGTCAGAACACCCAGTGCATTGCAGTTTGCTGCGTATGGGACTGTTGCCGCACACCGGTCAGGGTGTCCATGGCAAAAAGTGCCCTCAATGGGCACGTAAGCATCAAAACTGGACCATGGAGCAATGGAAGAAGGTGGCCTGGTCTGACAAATCACGTTTTCTTTTAGATCTTGTGGATGGCTGTGTGCATGTGCGTCGTTTCCTTGGGAAGAGATGGCAGCAGGATACACTATAGGAAGAAGGCCGTGTGATGCTCTGGGCAATGTTCTGCTGGGAAACCTTGGGTCCTGGCATTCATGTGGATGTTACTTTGACCCGTATCACCCACCTAAATATTGTTGCAGACCAAATACACTCCTTCATGACAACGGTATTCCATCTCTGCACCTGTGTCTCTTCCTCTGTAGGTGAAATGCATGTTTCAGAGTTGTAAGTGACTTGGAGAAAAAGCATCTGCTAAATAAATAGATGTGAATGTAACAGATGTGCAAGAGCTGAACAAATGCAGGTTGTCCTATTCCTGAAGTGATGCCAAGCTCGTGAGTTGAGTTTATTTACAAGTTCCCGGTGCAGTCGGTGATCATTAAACACACGATGAATGGTCGAATGGCAAATGGCGCTGGAAAAGACACCAGGAACTCGATGATGAGGAGACTGGAGGGCTTGGAGAGACAGGAGCACCCTGGGAACATGAGGTAGGTACACAGGTTCAACAGGCACTCTGGATCACTGTCCCCACAGGCAGTTACAAGAACAGTTGCTGACAGAATCTCCAACCCAACTTCAGCTCTTTGCTCCTTTTATACGTCTGTTTAATACAAGCAGGCATGCAGGACCAACTGTGAGGCACTGCTACCAGGCAGACAGCTGTAGAGTAAATACTATTGTTTTATATTGGGTAACAATAACTAATGTTGACATAATTATGTCCATTTTAACATTGATATTTTTGTGTAAATGAGTGAGTTTGAGGCTCAGGAACGCATAACATGTTTTAGCACTAAAACAAAGGAACAAAGTACCTTGGTGAAGTGAGAGAAGAAATTTATTATGTGAATATGCCTTCTGAATGCCTATGCTTCCCATAGCCCACCGAAGTAATCTTGTCCATCATACACACAGCCATGAAAAAATATTGGGGGATATAACTGCTAAGCTCTGTGGGATGATTATAGTCTCCTCTTTTATACCATTCTGTATTAATGGTAATAACTTATCCTAAAGTAATATATTCATAAAAGTGTTACCAATGACACCTGTTAATTTTTAGCTCACTATTTCCAAACCTGTGCTGTATTACTTAAAAATGCTTGCAAACATCCTTGTAATAATTGTACTCTCTGTATAGTATTAACTAATTTTTCTTAATTGGTACAATTGGTACTGTCTTACTTTAATGCTCTTCTATTAGGTTAAATGTGCCTCAGTGAGTGTCCATCGTGTCAAATTGCTTCCATGTACACGCGTACTTGACCATTAAAGTGTTATTATTATTATTATTATTATTATTATTATTATTATTATTATTACAGACAGCAGAAAAGTTAAGTTAATTTTGGCTTCAGTTGAGTTTTGTGACCGCCGCGTGTGGCCAGCAGATGGCGACACAGAGAAGCATTTTATCACGTGTGCCGCCCCTTGTATTTTCTTTCTCTTGCAGTCATCAGGCATCACAATAAAGGTCCTGTTAAAATAGGCGTTTTTACAGCGCATTTCGACAGAAACTTCATGCTTACATTTAACAATGCGGCATTAATTAAATTCAAACCAGCAAAATTTAGTGAAAACAAACACAGTCGCCCCAGTTTACATCCCTATTTATTTTTGGTGTAATTCATCGCTGAGGAACAGTGCCTGGCCTGCTCAGGCTCGGGTTCCACTCTGGCTCAGTCTTTGTGGAGTTTGCATGCTTTCCCTTTGTCTGTGTACATTTACTTTGGATGCTCTGGTTTCTTCTCATGGTCTTAAAATGTTCATTTCAGCTTAATTGGTCACTCTAAATTGCCCTCAGTCTATGATGGACTGGGTGTAGTTTCGTAGTCTAGTGCCCTAGGTCCCCAGACCACCATGCCTTCACGACCCCTCCTACCATTACAAAATAAAGTAAAAAAATTAAGCATCTGGTCCACTTTACTGCACTGTTACTGACAACCAGTGTCTGAATGTGCTTTCTATATGATTGTTTTTAAATAGCTGCAGTGCTGTAGCAGGTTCCGTGGTTCTTCTAAAAGCGAGTGCTGCAGAACACCAGTATACAGGGTGTTTGAGATTCAGAGGCAGTTAATGACAGGTCATTTCTGACTTGTTGATCTTCCAAACTGTATAAAGAGGTTTAACACAATATTATATTGATTAACCCTGCAACATACATACAAGCACCAGGTGCCCAAAAAAGACAAACTTCTTTGAAAATGCTTTTCATATTTGAAAATAATAAAGGTGAAACAAGTCGAGGCACAAGGCACTCTTCTTTGCATTTGAAGGTACAAGGTGGGCGCTCAATCAGAAGCGAAGGCCACCTCCTTCATGAGGACCTTCTCGCACATGCAGGTGACACACTGACAAGAAGTAGGCAGGTGGCAGCAATGCAGTAGCCTCACTGACCAGCAGGACACTGCAGCAGAGGGGAACCACTTGAAGGGGGACTGGAGAACCGTACCACAAAACTCAATGCTAAGGTGTTCAAACAGCACAGTGGTTAAGGACCTGCACTTATAATCTCATCTGTGTAGCTGTAGCAACCTTCTGGGAGTGAGGGGCCCTAGCATGGAGCTGCTGAACTAGCTACTCAAGCTATATTTCAGAAACAAAATGGATAAATGGTACAACAGTAAGCCTTTCCCTAAAAGTAGCAGCTAACAAGCAATTTTGGCAGTTTAACTTCCACTGTGTACAGATTAGCTACCCATTTTAGATCCCTATTCTGCCCCACATTTTGGTATGGCAGAGAATCCAGCATCATCTGCTCGATGGCAGCAATGTCAGCACCTACATAACTGGGAGCTTCTTGGTGACAAAGTCCCCCGTGGAGCGTCATCGAGACCGACTCAAACTGCAAATACCGTCACATATTTACTGGCACTAAATGTCAATTGGTCCCAAAACATTTCCAAACGTGCAACGGGCTAAGGTCAGTTTACTCAGCATTGCACCCCAATTCAATATTATAGGTGGGTGTGTTGGCGCACTGAAGGCCTCATTACAGCTCAGACGGATGGCGCTCTTTCACAGCTGGCTCAGCTGCTCAGCACATTTAATGCCGGACTGCTGGAAGCAGATAGGAGCTCTTTCCCACAGGGCAGCATTTCCCCAGGGATCCTCACCGTGCTCCTCTATTGCTAAATTAGTCTCAGTCCAAAGTTTAAAAAGCCTAGCAGTTTAAATTTAATTCAGTGGAGACAAGCAAATATACACAGACGCACACGCATGTGCAAGTTTGTGACCTTCTCCGAGATTTGTGAACAACATTCGTCGCAAGTGGGTAATGAAGAAAAAGGGAAATGAAATTAAAACGGAATAAATGATCCCATGGGCTCAGCGCTCAGGAAGGAGTTGTTGTAGTAGTTTCACCCTCTGGCGGTCATTTGGAGTGGAATTCCAGGATTATGTCAGAATAATTCAGTCTTACGGTGCCTCACAACGGACTGCTATTTTATTCAGGCCTGGCATAGTTTAGTTGCTAAGCAACGGGAGCATGCCACTCCCCAAACCAAATCAAAAACTATAAACTGTCACTTAAAGGCAGGGGAATCTTATTTTCCCTGGGCCTCTGGGTTAGTCATTTGTCCAAAATAAATGGCTCTGTGCCCACCCCTGCCCACACTCTTTCATGCAAATCAAAATTTCCTCAAAATTAAATTGACAGGTTACATTACTGTGCTTGAGAGCTTTCATTTTAAAATATGAAAAATAATAAATATTTATGGTCAGCTAATCCACATTCTATCCACTGAAATAGAATGGCGAGGGGTGTCTTTTAAACAAAAGTTTGAGAAGTTGCTTTCTTAAACTATGTGCTGAATAACTTCTAATATATCCGGAATATACCATTTGCTACAGAAGCCTCTACCACCAAGTGATTTTTGGAGTGATCATAACTAATGTTTTTTAAGATGGATTTTTAATATGCACATACAGTGAAGCCACAGGTCACATCGTGTTTCAGCAAAGATGCTAAAATAGCTTTTCTAATTTTACTAAAGAGAATATTTTGGTTTTTTATTTTAAAGGTGAATAAGTGGAATTGTATCTCTGTCTGCAGTCTTAAGTTTGCAGCCAAGGCTGTATTTCAAAAATATTCTCATCTTGTGACTTTACTATTGAGCATACTCTATTTAAGATAAGTTTCTAGTGATATAGATGTAAACTACTGAACTTTCTCACCTCAAAGGTAAGATCGTGGAGCCACAAGGTCTTGGCTGTTGGTGCTGTTTACACATTAATCCATCCTAAGTAAAACTGGCAAAGGGAAAAAGACGACAAAGAGAAAGGAGAGCATTAGAGAAGGCATGCCTCACCCCCAGTACATCTCACCAGAGTTGGACATGGCCATCGCCATCATTTTTAAATTTATTTGATATAGATATATATTTAATCAGTTTGAAGCAATGTAGGATGTTTAACAGGCAAAATTGAATGTTTAACAGGCCAAGTCATAATCTGACTTGGCCTGTTAAAAAATTGGGATTTGTTTTGTGAGGAGTAGCAGGAAGCTAACATTGTTATCAAAGTATAGACTCATTACGACAAATGATGGGATTTTGTTCATCGCTCCAGATAGTATTTGTATTTCAACTTTTTGGGGGGTCTGGACACGGGATATTTCACACTGGTGAAAATACGTAGTACTATGCTCAAGTAAACGTATTATTATTCTACCATTACTTCAGCATTGCTATTCCAAGGTGGGGTGACTCACTTCAGCTTTTGTTGTCCTCTCCACTGTTCGTTTGTTTTTTTTTTTGTTAGTTTTTTAGCTATAACTTGGAAATATGGAAATTTATTAAAACCGGGGAGGCTTCAAAGGAGCAAAGTGTCAGTTCTCCTTGTTTTCATTCCCTTCACCCTGTGCGCTGCGTGTGGTTTTAGCCTTGGCCACGGCTCGCACGCTTGCTGAGCCGTGTTTTTAGCCCTGAATGTTGCGATAACGCCGAGCACATTCTGCTCTTGCAATGTGCGGTGTGCCGTCAGGTTTTCGCTTTACTTGCAAAACCACGACAAAACTGCCACAAGGTGACCGGCTTCCATGCGCTTCTCCCTCTCGCAGCGGCGGGGCTTCGGCAAAAGGCGGGAGTTTCCAGGAACAGCGCGCGCGCGGCCCCTATCACGCGCGGAGCCACACAGGAATGCATTGTGCGCGCGGAGAAAGGCGAGCGCGAGCGAGTGCGCACGCGTCCTTCGGCTCCTCCGCCACAGCGCGATCGATTCCGCTGGCGCGGTCCCGTTTGCGCTGCCCGGCCTCGTTGCTGTTGTCGATGCCGTTTGACAGCTCGAAAGCAGTTTTGTGTACCGTTCGGGAGAAGAAAAAAAAACAATATAAAAGCAGCACTTGTGCGCACAGCGACATTAAGTGCGGTTGTGAAATTGTGCTTGCGTCTGGGAAAGCGCACGCGGAGCGTATTGCAGCGAGGGTTGCTGCGAAAACCCGGGCCAGAGTTTTGCTTTCGCAGGTAAACCATATGAAAACAAGGAGGACAACAAGAGACGTGTTATTCATTACAAGAGACTGCCAGAGAAAAAAGTTATATTTTAGACGTACGTCTTATGATGATTTAAAAATGTTGCGGTGCGAGCCTTCCAAAAGGACAGCACTAAGCACACTTTGTACGATAAGAGATGGCGTCGTGCCCGGCCATGTGGACCGGAGTCTGCAAGGCCCTACTACGCAGCCTTCCAGTGAATAATGCAGAATGTGCCGCTAAAGTTGGAGGCTGAACGGGTTCTCCCTCAGCAAGCACCCACCAAGAATTATGATGCCTTGAGGATTACACCTAGGCAGCTGCTAAAATCTTACAGCAAATCTTCCACTATCTTGTGTGTAAGTGTACAGTAACGCTTTACTGTCTCCGTAATCTCTAGCGCTGCTGTATTTCTGCTCGAGTTTAGCCGCCTGTAGTTCTGTGATAGAGATTCATTAAAAGCAGCCCTTTAAATGGTTGTCTCTCAAGCCACTTTCACGATTCAAAGCAGGAAGTGCTCTGGGGGAACCACATTTGAGTCGCACAAAGACACGTCCTCATGTTTCATTTCCTCTCTTCCTGTCTTGTTCAAAGTCAGCCCCTCTGCTCTGCAAGGGCCTCTCGACATTAGAAGCTACAGAAATGTCATATCCCCTTCAGGTGTGACATCTACCCATCAGAGATCTCTCGACATTTAATTCCCATCCCTTGCACCCGCTGTCACGAGAGGTCGTACGCGACAGGTAGATTAAACCTAAGGAAATTGCACGCAGAGATCATAGCAGGTTGTAACCGTTTCTGCAGTCTGCCCTGAGGACAAACCCGCACTGTGGAGTGACAGTCTGTAAGCACCTCCCGAAAGCCCTTCAGAATCCAGCGCTTGCATTACTTATTTCATTCATGGCACGCGTGGTTGAAATGGAATAGAAGTTCGGTGGCCTCGTGTCCTCCGTGAGTCGGCAGCCGACAGAGCGTACGGCGTCTTCCTGGGTTAATTAATCTTTTTCTGCATTGTTGCAGTTAGCAGGTCGCTGTTGGCACCTGTGCCGTGCTGCTTGGACGGAGCTTGCAGACAGTCGCCTTCCCACGGGCCTTGGCACCTTGTGGCTCTCCCCACTGCCACAGCCCAGTTCCCGTTTTGGAAGTGAGCCCCTGGCATTTCTTTTCTCTGACAACCCGACTTTAGGAATTGGATGGTGGATTCCATGGCCACCCTTCAGCCCCTTAGCAACTCATGCTCCAGCAGCTGCCAGGAATGCCAAGTACAGAAGAGTTGTGGTGCCAAGTGAACATCTACCCCAGGGGTGTCCTACCTTTTTTAGGCAAGGCCCACAGTCGTGTAACATGCTGAATCTTAGATATATAAATTGAAAAATTGTTGCTCACTTTGTTTTATTTAGGTGTGGTGTGTGCTTTGTGTAGCTTTAATTTTATTATCGCATCAATCGATAGAATTTATAGTTTTTATGATAGCTACAGCATATATTAACACATTTAGAAATATTCTTGCACGCCCTATTATGTGAACAGTTGGCCACTTGGTGAACACCCCTAGTCTAGCCTGTGGTGCAAGAGCTTGCTTCTGTGAAATGTGCAGCAAGGAGTTAAATCAACCATTTGCTTGCCTTATAGGTCTAATGTGGAAAGTATTGCGATCGAGATATTTCATTTCATGGGGACGAGATCCGAAATATCTTTGGGATCGTCATGGTGTGGAAGAAAACATTCAGTTCAGTCTCCCTTTAAATCAGAGATGGCAATGAGGTGGTAGTTATGGAGATCTGGCTAACTTAATGGCTAAGGGAGGTTTTCGAAATATTTTTGACTCCCAGTCTGTCATCAAATTAATGTTCATCTATTATGTGCTTGCAAACTTTCTTGCTCTATGTCATCTAAAGGAAGAGGCGTAACTTAACTATGCCTTACAGTCAGCCTTGCCGTGTGAAAAGTGCGATGGTTCATTTTTAGTGGGAGTTTTTAAGTAATTTTACTACTGCTCAGCTTTGTAGTCATCAAAATTGAATAGTGTAAATACAGAAGAAGAACTCTGTGCTTAAAGGAGGGTGGTTAAATGCCCTCAGGGTGTGCTTTCCTATGCAGGTGTTATGCCGCCGTGGTTTTCATATCATTATCACTCTTATTTTCTTTATTATACAGTATAACAATTTTTATATTGTATCTGCATTCATTTGTTGCATGCAGATTCCACGAAGCAGATAGGCATTCAGGCAGCCTCTGAAAATGAAATTTAAGTGAGGGCTTCATTTTTCTGAATTGCATGACAACTTATCCTTTGGCAAGGTATGAATATATTTAACTCTTCAAGGTTGCATTGCTTTGATGCCATATCAGTGTTTATGTGAGCACGCACAGTATTGAGTGCTGCTGTGGCCCCAAATTCCCACCTTGAAATAACAATGTACGCCATTAAATAATGTGATTGTCATTAAATCCTGTAAAACTGTAAGCGAATGAGCTTAATTATGTGTAGTGTTGTAACTACCGGACCAGATTCTACTATATTGCCAAATCTGATTCCTGCACTGAAGCTAGTTATTGCCACCTGTAAAATACAGACAAAGACAAAATAAGCTGTTAGACCACTGCATTTAACTGCCAGAATATACCTCTGTCATCCTCAGGGGCACAGATTTATTAATGTTAAAATCTTGATCGAGGTACCATCATTTTACTCACCCAACTAAGATACCTTAAAATGTGGCTAACAAAATTGACATATTAATCCACCCCCCTCCTGCGTTTCCATATATATGCATAGAAAACAAAGAAACATGTCCTGTGATGTAGCCACCTCAGCAAGAGGCAGCTTGAGATATACAGTTAGCCCCTTATTGGCCTTTGTTCCAAAGCACCTATCTGGAAGGGAAGGAGACGGGCATCATATCACACGTTCATGTTTGTCCTTTCAATTTTCAATTAGGTGCCTGATAACTCCCTGCCGCCTGACTGTGTCTCTGATATTAAGACCTTTCAAGTGTTTTTTGGGGGGTCAAATCACACCACAGGTTGGAGCATGCCATGGGAAGCCGAAACAGTCGTGTTTGTTGCTTTTACTTGTTATTTATTTACCTGAGCTTCTTCCAAGGTGATTTTCATTTGGTACTTTAACCCAAATTTAGTAGCAAAACTTTGTTTGTGTATGTCATCTCTGTTGCCTGATTGAGAACCTGCAACTTTTTACATTTTAGTCTTGTATTTTGTTCAACAGCACCTGCTGCCTGTACCTCCTTGGCTGAATCAACGTGCCGCCGCTATGGAGACAGACTGAATGCCCAGCTGCTTGTGGTTACATAATGGGGGACAGGTTTGTGGGTCTGTTGCTGACTACAGTGTCGACTGAGGCCAGTCGGAGCTCCTGCAATAGAGTTTCAGTTACACAGTTGGGATAAACAACCCGCATCAAAGGCAAAGCGTGTATGTCAGTCCCTGGTGGCCTTCAATCACACCTGGCGATGGTTAGAACCATGTGTCAGTCAGTTCCTGAAGCCCAAATAGCAAGGTGTGGTCAGGATCTTTAAATGTGGTTTAACAATGCATTTCCATCTTTTGACCACAGTGTCCAAGCCTAGAGCTTGTGCAGAATAAAAAATAAAATACAGATGATTTTACACTTGCAGGTTGCTAAATCTTTTACCAGCCAAATGGTTAATTGTGATTTGGATAGACAATCATTAAAATGGTCTTAACTAATAAGTATTTTATACTTTTCTAAATATTAGCCATTTGTCTATTGTATCTGAGGTATCGCTGCTGAAAAATAAAATTAGGAGTTCCTCTGTCTGTCCCACACCAGTAAAATAATAGTCATTTAATCGTAAAAAAAAAAGTAGTCACTGTTCAGAGTTAATCCAAATTCTTATCACAGTTTATGTTGTGTTCCATATTTCTTCCTAAAATAAGTCTTTTGCTAGTTGCAAATATGTAAAACATTTTTTGATGGTTTTCCTGTTTTGACATGAGCAACATGCTTGTGCGGTCATTTATAGAGCATCACGCACCCTGTTTTGTCCATATGGTCTGGTCTAGTGTCATCTGTAAGCCATATCTAGTACTTTTCTAAGATTCACTTATTTAAAAAATCAAAAATCACTGTCTCTCCTGAACTCTACAAAAAGGCACTCAGTGCAGTAGAATTAGTATAAAGGCAATATTCATCAAAGTCCACCCGCCTTTATTATGTAATGTGAACAATTCTCTTTCTCGCTGGTTCCCTGCGGTTGAAACATATCCTTTTTGTTTTTTCTTTTCTCTCTATTTTCATCTCTCTTTTTGATCTCTTTTATCTATATTCATCCTTTTCATCTTTATTGTTTAGGCCAGCTAATGTGTTCCCCTGTCTTCAGCAAACAGCCTATGCAGAACTGCACTACAGTGTGTAAAGGCATCACTACACCACACCAGTGTGTTTGCTAAGTCCGTACAAGCTCTGGGTAACTTGTAGTTTTGGAAGGAGGGCAGTTCCAATTGTTCTGCTGGAGCATCAGACTGTTGTAATAGGCCCCCTTAGCAGATTAAGATCCCTGCCTTCCTATTGCAACCACACACACACACACACACACACACACACACACACACACACACCGATTTCCCACTTACCACCTCCCTGTCTCACAGTGTTTAAAGCATGAGTAACTGATTCCTCACACCCGACTGTAATGGGATCCATGTTGTAGTGGCGCAGTGACAGGTGACTCCCCTGCGGCTGCCACCCCCCCCACCACCACCACAATGCCGGCCTACTGGCACCAATATTTCTTTACTCACTCCTGGGCCAATTTTACAAACGGTATTATATCAAAAAGCTTGTGCAATTTCACCTCTATGGAGGGATATTCACTGTTGTACTTTTGGTTACATACTTTTATTAATGTGACCTAATGGCAATACCTTTCTTGCTCCATACTTTAATATCAGTTCTTAGCAACTAGGCCACCTGCTGGCCACTCTGATGTTCTGTCTGATTTCAGCCAGTGAATATGCATCTGTTGTCTCTTACTGCTGCTCCATGTGTGAACAACAGCCACAGTTATGAGGAAAGATCCTCACCAGGTTTTCGGGTGTACAGAGTGTTGCTGATACATTTTAAGAACAGCTGTGTAGTTATGTAATAATTTTTCAAGCAGAAACACTGCAAATGGGCTTTTACTCATTTTTTACACACACACACACACACATACACACACACACACACACACACACACACGGTCGTAGCCAGGAAATCCAATGCTGTGTAATATGTCTTTCAGTAACAATCAATTTTGATGAACATATTTAAAGCATATTAGAATAGGAAAAAATATTTAACTGTATTACTAACCATAACCTACTGTCTTAATTGTTTAATATGCATATGATCTTTGGGAAAACGGTTTAGTGCCTATTGCACAAATAAAGGGGTAAGGGGCATATTGGCACCAGGAAGTAGCACTGTTGCCTCGTAACTCCTAGTCTGTGCTTTCAAATGAGGGTCTGAATCCAGCTTAGTCTGCCTGGAGCCTGCATGTCCTCACCATATTTGCTTGTCATGTGTGTTCCCTACTTCAGTTTCTTCTCACTGTCCAAAGACATGTGTTTAGGGTGAACTAGTGACTCTAAACCTGCCCGAGTATTTGTGGGAGTGAATGAGCGTATTACACCGCTGCGCTGTATAACTGATTGAATGCCTGCTGTGAATTTAAGGCCACGTGAGTTACCTTGGACTGAGGTGTCCACTAAATATGAGTCAACGGTGCAGCATCCGCCAAATGAGTGCATGAAAGGGGAATTAAACAAAAGTCCGACATTTTAAAGCTTTTTAAGCGCACAGTAACCTGCTTTTCAACCCAGAGACCTTCTGCCACTCTAGGCTGACTGAGATCAGAACACCATGAGGCTCAGGGAGGTCTCCCTGTCCTCAAGGGCTAACAGATTACTGAGCTGTTCCTCGGTAGGAGGCAGCTGGTGGCAGGGGAGGGAGGAGGTGTGAGTTTGTGGAACAGCCGCTCCCACTCCACCTGCGCTGTGATCCGCGCCGGCTTTTCCCGCGGATCTTGCTGAGAGAGAAAGGAGTGTGGAGGCAGGGAGAGGGAGCCAAGCCTTGCATTAATTCTGTTTCTGCATAACTGCCCTCCTGTGTTTTCTAAGCTGCTGGGCCTCTCTCCCTCTCTGTCGTTCTCTCCTTCCTTCTCTTTCTCTCTCCTTCTCTCTCTCGCTTTCTCTTTGCCCCTTCTTCCCTCTCCCACAGTGGAAGCACCTTATACAGGCATCCTGAGTCCTCCGCAGCCTCTCTCTCTCGAGCACTTCTCTCCCTCGCCCCCTTTTCCTTGCACAGAATAGAAACGTGGATCCTTTTTATCCAGTACAAAGCTGAAAGATCATCACAAAATACAAAATACAAAATACAAAACAGAGCCTGAGCGGCAGCTAGAGCTTCATCTATTCCGCTGGGCTCTCGTGTAGAAGAGTTGCTTTTAAAATGCCAGCTCGCAGAAACCTACCAGCGTTCTGTTTGAGGTTCAAAATGACCGGTTACTTATTCAAACTTTGTAAAGACTTTTTTTTTAACAATATATGTCTTAAACATTGGCCTCGGTGTCGTTCAAACAGCTTTCAGTTTGTCAACATTAAGCCGGTGACTTCTATTGCATAGCACACTGGAAAAAACTGTCAGATAAATAACATAATAATAATAATACCAATAATAATAATATCTGTAAAAATGTGTATGTTAAGCCGATTTGCACAAGGATAGCTATGCTTTGGATTGAAAGGACAATTGAACTGCAGAACGTGTGACGGTGGCAATCCAGCTAAAACCACTGAACAGAGAAGTAAATCCTAATATAAGAATAAAAGAAAATACGCTGGTTAAAAAAAAAGAACAATAGAACCAGCCACGATTCCTTCTCCACCTCCTTTATTGGCCCAAGTACGTTTGCACATGCAAGAATGTTGATGTGGTGGATGTTCATTCAGACACATTCAGCCCACAAGAACATCATTATGGGGATAAAGGAAGCATAAGGCAACAAACTTTTAACAAAACAGTATAAATAATATAAAAATAGTAAAATTATTTACACAAATGTGTATGTGCATAAGTAATTGAGCATAGAAGTTCAAATTGCAGTGACACTAAATATATTGAATGGGTTTGACAGGTGATGCTTTACTAAATATATTACTTTAAGATATATTTCGTTACCACTGTAAAGTCTTGCCTGTATTCTGTTAATATAGTAGTTGGACGCTGGCTGTAGAATGTGGATGTCTGTTAAAGGGTAGGAATGGGTTATAATGTTCTCCTCAGAGGCTGACAAAGGAAATTGCGTGAGGGGGAAATGTTGGTGTGCCTTGTTGTCTGAGTCCCAACTGTCCTGTAGCGCTACCAAGAAGAGAGGGCTTTGGAGATGCAGTGGGTTGGGTGGGAAGAATTTGCAGTGATGCTCCCTGCACGCTTCTGGGGCAGGAGTTAAAGGATTGAAATGGGCACACTGGGGACGCCCAGGCAACACAGCCTGCCCTGTTACGGCAGTCAAGCTAGGCCTCGATGCCAGCACCTGTGCTGCGCTATGGCCCGGCCGTGCTGAAAGTCATGCCAGTTTCAGAGTAGAGCACAGCTGAGGAAGCGGAGCATTGGGAGTGACAATGTCACGGCCACATCCATGAGGTGGGCAAAAATGCGGAGCAGCGTTCTCAACCAGGACTTACCTGTAAAGAGCACTAACACCTAGTGTGCTCAAGTGGACATAATGATGCCATTTTGGCATGATATAGGTGACACTTTTGCCCCAGGCTTCTGTCAGGCAGTTGCAGGTCCAGTCTGTTCACTTGAAGTGATGCTGCTGGACTGGAGCTGAAGTCCAGAGAGTGACAACCACACATACTTCCAACAGACAAACCCCACAGCCTCGTTCATATTCTACGCAGGGAGATGCTTCAGCAATGTGTTGGCAAACTTTTATTTATTTAGAAGCAAAAAATTGCTTTTAGGAAATGTTTTCTGCTGATTTGGAATGAAATTTCCTCCGCAGCTGCTTCGGCAAAAAGTTGTGAATTGTGAACAGTGGTGTCACTGTGGGCAAATAATACACTGGCGGACCCATCCACAGCACATTTAAAAAGGAAAAGAAAAAAACTGTTGTATCATTTCCACAACCGTTTATGAAAAGTCAACCACTGCTGGAACCCCAAACTGTCAACATGTGTCACAGATCCGCTCGGTTCAGCTGTTTTGGGTTTATTAGTTGTGAGTTTTATTTTAAACTTAACCTAGGTTCTCAGTAATGGCCAACCTGGATATAAGGATCTTCGGCAAGTGAGACCATACTGCCAAGAGGCCATCGGCAGCCTCATTTCTTTCATGGATGCTTTAATACAACACATTTGAATGCAGCGCTCAAAGGTCCCCCATCACCCCCCCTAACACTACCCTCTTCGAACCTTGTAAACCTCTTGTCCGGTAATCTGCTTCAGGCTACCCAGGACAAAAGCCATGGAGCCCAGCAGCTCTATCCCTGGTTCGCCCGCCCCAGCCTCCACCCCACTACAAAGCAAGGCCTCAGGTTTGTTCTCACAGATATTGCGAGGGAGGTGTGGGAATTTCCTAGCAGGGGGTTTCATGGGGTCCCCCTGAAGTGTGCCACTCTGTTGTTGGGGCATGTTCTCGCACATTTGGGTTATAGGCGCAATTGATCTCAATAGATCACGCAACACACTGGTCCACAAGTGTTTGTCCACACATTCTGCTTATTAATGTACCTCATTCCTGTTGTCGCTGCTTTTCTGTCTGCAGCTTATATTACTTTCCATTTTCACAGCTGGATTTTACAGAAAAGAACTCGGTTAAGTTTCTCACGGGATTTGAACTGCCAGTCTTAAGGTAACCATTGAATCACCTGCTGCACTGTGTTGTTTTCTGTCTCCACCCACACCACCATACAAACCACACAGGCACAACGTATACACAGATTTCCTCTGCATGTTATTATTCTATTTTTGGGGTCGACCGTTACCTGAATAGACTGGATTTTTGTAAAAGAGACACGTGGTAACATGCACGAAAAAAAAGCAGACAACATGTGCTCATATCATGATCAATGTGTCCCCAGAGTCAAAGTTCTGGTTGCTAACTTGAATAAGGTCATTATGGGACTGATCCTACTAGGTTCTCTTGGTTGGACTGATGGCATCTCTACATATTCACTCATCTATCTCCTCTTGTTTTTAGTATATAACATACATTACATGGCCAAAAGTATGCAGACCCCCCTTCTAATGACTGAGCTGAGCTGTTTCAGCTGCACCCACACAGCATACAAACACATTCTAGACAACTGTGTGCTTCCAGCTTTGTGGCCACAGTACGGGGAAGAAAAAGCTCCTTTTCAGCTCCAGCATGACTGCCCCCCCTCCCCATGTGCAAAACAAGATCCATAAACGCACGGTTTGCCCAGGGTGATGGGGATGAACTTAAGTGGCTGCGCAGAGCCCTGACCTCAGCCCCACTGAACACCTTTGGGATGAACCGGAACCCTGACTACGAGCCATGGCCTCTTGCCCAGCTTCACTGATGCTTTTGTGGCGAAAAGGGCGTAAATTCCCAAAATCTGGTGGAAAGCCTTCCCAGAAGAGTGGGGGTTGTTATAGCAGCAAAGGGGGGAACAACGCCATATGAATGCCCATGGGTTTCGAATGGGAGGTTCAGCAACCACGTATTGCAATAATGCTCAGGTGTCCACATACTTTTGGCTACATAGTGTACCTTTAGTTAGCTGCCACCTTGCCCTTGAATGGCCCATGTTTGAATCCCAACTCCGACTGTAGTACCTTTGAACAAATTATTCACCCTGAATTTCTCCAGTTTAAAAAAGCTAATGTATAAATGGGGAAATCAGTATAAGCAGCTTAGCATTATTAGTTACTTTGGAGAAACGTGTCAGCTAAATATGTAAATGTGAAGAAAAGGCTGAAATACAATTTTTTGGTATTTTAAATGCATTGTATTGGACAAGCAAGGCATTATGAATACTGCTAACATGGCCAGGGTTACACAGAGTGGAAGTGACAGACAGATGATTTCCGTGTATATATGGTGTCTGCAGGTTCCAAAAGCAGTCCTACTGTAGTACATCTCAGGAAAATCATTAATTTTAAGTAAAGAATGTAAATGTACTGTATACCTGGATTTTTACACAAACATTTCTAATTGTACAGTTATAGGTCACTTTGAAAAAAAAACAAAGTTGGTTAATAACACAATACAAATGGCAAGGGAATTTAAACCTGCACCCTTTTCAGAAAAATCCGCTGGTGTTGATAAATAGCATGAAAACATTTTAGCAAAAGAATAAATGTATCTTCCGTACACAAGAAGGCTATGATGTAATTCAAATGAGTTCTGCTTTTGTATTTACTATGGAACTCAATGGTTGTGTGCAGCAGCATGGTGCAGGGTTTAAGCTGTTAGACACTTGAGCTTCACCTGCTGTACTTACCCTTCCAAGCTTTGGTAAATCCAGCTTCAAGATAGATGGATAGATAGATGAACTTCAAGTTGCAAGGCTACAGCAGCATACAGCAGTTGAGACAGAGCACCAACTTTTAATTTTTTCATACAAACAGGAATAAGAGTGAAAATAACTGTTTCACAGTTTTGCATCCACGTTCATGTGATTATTTTGTTCTGCACCCATGGGTGCTGACAAAAAGTATATAGACATTAATGAATCTTGCTTTTGCATGTTATGCTTATCTTTGTTCGTGCCTTCATTTATTTATTGGCCTTTGTGCAAAGTATTTGACGGTGATGTACCCCTTTGTACCACCAGGTAACGTTTACAAGAATAATTCAGGGTAAGTGGCTTGATCAAGAGGCAAAATCTGAACATGGGACCTTCAAGTGCAAGGCAGCTGCTCTAACCAAACTGAAACCTGCTAATACTTTCCACCCAATTCATTTTCAATAGCCACTCGTCCTGGTCAGGGTTGCGGTGATCCTGAGTCTATCCAGGAATCACTGGGTGCAAGATTAGTAAGGGCTACATCCTGAAGGTGATGCCAGTGACTTAAATATTTATTTTTTGTTATTTATTTTTCTCCTAATTTAGTTGTGGCTGAATATACAGTGTTTATGTCTCTCCACAACAACCCCACACACCAACTCAGGAGGAGGGAACAGAGGCAAACTCCTCCTCTGATGCGCAGGCTGTGATCCACTTGCTTCTTCTTACTTGGAGGCCTGCAGGCCCCACTTGTCTACGTAAGAGGCTTGGAGAAGAGCAATGTGTGCCCAGGTCCACCCATGGGCATCTTAACCCCCTGAGGGAATACAGGCTACTTTGTGTTTCCTTAGGTTTATCGCTACAGATGGCTAGCGTAGCATGGTTCACACACGCCGGACACCCTTATTATAGGGAAACTGATAGGGCCCACGCCTTCAACCTCTCCAGAGAGGGAAACCCAGCCAAGTGGACACACAGCGTGTCATTTCTGGCATGCCTGTCAACACAGGAACAAAGCACTCAACGACCCCCACGACCTGCCACCATGCTTGCAGTGTGCCTGTGGTAGTGTGTGTGTGTGTGTGTGTGTGTGTGTGTGTGTGTCTCTATAGGGCCATGTGTACCTCTCTGGGAAGACCTTGAGACAAACTCCTTTATGTGCATCTCCTTGGTTTCCCTCAGTTATACAATTAATACCTGCAATGTTTCTACAGGTTTCTATTGGTCTCCCTCCATGTTAAAAATGGAACAAGATGATTGTTTGAATACGACATAATGAGTGACACTAAGCTGAAACAGTTTATCAAGGTCCTCAAAAAACTTGCTGATTCTGACCACCGTATTTTATTTCCTCTAACTCATATCCATGATTTCCAGCGTGAAGGCATTCTTGTTGTGAACTCTCTCCTTGTGTGGAGACAGACAGCTAGACACACACACACACACACACACAAATACACACTTTAAGGAACACTTTACTCCCACCCTTTTGTCTACTTCTTGGTCTTTGCCTTTTTGTACCACCATAGAAGGCGTGAGTGTATTCTCAGTGTACTCTTTCAAGTGGTTGTTTGGTGCGTTTCACGCAACAGCTGTCAAACTACCAACGCCTGCATCTGTCCTGAAACAAGCTGGACCCCCAGCAGAGTGGGCCGATTGGTTTCCTCCTGGTTGTCCAATGGAACAATATTGAGAGAAAGTTTGTAAGTCACACTGGTGTGGAACCCCCCCCCCCCCACCATCTCCTGTTCTCACTGGGAAATCCAGCTGCACTTTGAGTAATGTTGTAATTTTTTAAAACATATAAATGTTGTCTTTAAAATAGAATAATCATAATGATTATTCAACAACTAACTTTCTTCTTCTGCTGCTGCTATTATTTTTATATTGTACACATTGTATGAAAGGTGGCTGGCACTGGAATTTTAAGACAGTTTAGCTTCATCGAACAACTCAGAAATTAACCTATGCAACCAAAAAATTATTAAATCCTCAGTGCTTAATTCATTTCTCATGTTATGTTAAAAATGATCAAGTAGCACTTTGTGGTGGGAATGCTTATGAGTCTAAATAGTGTTTCACTCTTGATTTTTGATTTGGATTGTAATATTGCTTTAGTGCATTCCTATGTGGGTGTGGGCGATTTCAGCTAAGCTGGTTAGGAAGCTGCATCTAATATGGAAGTAGGAATAAGGTGAACACCTTTCCTTCAAATAACACACATGTTGCACCAAAAGTATTCTTCAGTAACATTTGGACCCACAGCTGGCAAAGACCTAATCTTGTCATTTTGCAAGCTAAGGATGGGAGAGGAACATCCACTACATGATGCTGAGTCTGTTGTTGACACCTGGTACAGCTACTGATCAGCCCTGAACACCCTCGCCTTCCATCTGAATTTTCAAGCGCTGCATGAAAACAAACAGTCGATTGAAGCTGCCAGCATGAATGGATTATCTATGCATTACGTACTTCTTTGAAATTATAATTGCACCCTTAGTTATTTTCAAAGAAAACCTGTCTATCCCTGCATGTTACATTTTTGGTGGCACGACTTTATTGATGATTTTGCCAAAATTCAAGATTAATATACATCGACACGTACCTTTTTTTTATATATGTGTGTGTGTGCGCGCAGCACGTGTCCTGATGTTCTGGGAATGAAAGAAGCTGCATCTAGTTAAACTTTCAATATAAGTTTTCCAGGTAAGAAGATGTTCACCGGAGTGATTCACTCATCGGATTCCTAATGAAGAATGTTGGTAATTAAGGAATTTTCGTGGTGTTGCACTGCATACTGAGCTTTATTTGCAACAGAATGAGATTTTTTTCTGTGGATATTTCAAATTATTTTTGCATTTTACAAGGATTTATGCCTTAAGTCGCTTTGCATTAAACTGGGGTTCTGTCTCCATGAGTTCCCAGCTCTCTCCGTGTGTTCAGC